>OX637399.1:21265000-21865000 GCA_951799425.1 Ilex aquifolium
GAGATATACCTTATTCACCGCTGAAGGCTTTTCATACATCTTTTCTAGGGCTTTGAATAAACCTGATGTAGTCTTTTCTTTGGCGATGTTCGACGCAACTGACGGCGCGAGACACAGTCGCACAGTCCCTAGGGCTTTGCGATCCAGAACATCCCACTTTGCTTGCTCCATATCCGCTGGCTTTTCGCCATCGATAGGCAGATAAAGATCCTTCTGATACAGAATATCCTCCATCTGCATCTTCCAGAACGCGTAGTTCGAACCATTGAATTTCTCGATCTTGACTTTGTCTTCGGCCATTGTGCAAACCCTTGATCTCCTAACCCGGAGCTCTGATACCAGTTGTTGGGGATTTAACCGTTATTAAAACCCACAGAAACACACACACAATCCAAGAGCAAATCAAGAACAGAAAACAATAACAAGCAAGGAAGAACAAGACACACAATATTTACGTGGTTCGGCAATTTGCCTACATCCACGACGCTGCAGGGATTTCACTATTTAAGAGAGACAAAAATACAAAGAAGGAGGCTATATAATATCTCACACCACTCTCATACCCTAATCACCAAGACAAAGGGTTTTTATACATTCTGTGCACTAAGCCACGAAACAGACACGCGTACGGACGCATGACTATACCGCGTCCGGACGCGACTTCCAGTGAGTTCAGTTTTGCTCCTTCAACGTTCTGCCACTTGCGTCCGGACGCGCGCTCTCTGCCGTCCGGACGCGCCTTCCAGTACGCCTCAGAAACTTGACTCCACAAATGGCCCAACACCCCTTCCCCTAAACCCTAAACAAAATATACCAGTGAAGTTCGCTTGAGATGGCAGAAGACACCAACGGCGATTTTCAGGCAAGGGGGGAAGCGATTTTCAGGCAAGTAGACACCAACAATTTTCAGGCAAGCCTCCTTCCCCTTTCCTCATTCTCTCTGTATTTCTAGCCGTTGAGATTAACAGTAGCCACCAACTGCCATTTTACAACCTCTCAATTCTCTCTCCAAAGTTGCCAAATATGCCACCCCAAAACCCTAGATACCATTTTGCCACCTCTAATGCCACCTCCGTTGGAGTTCAAATTTTTGCAGTTGGGGTGCCATTTTAGCGGTTATGGGGATGGCACCACTGATGGCAACTCCCGTTGGAGTTGCTCTTACATAAGAAGAATACTCCCAATGCAACACATTACTAATGTCTTTATTACTTAGTGTCTTTATTTCGGTGGTTTTTTTTTATTTGAGATAATGTCATCGTATTGAAACTGATAGGAATAGGATTATATTTCATTATAGTAGGCGTAGACGTAGGGATTAGGAGTTATTTGTCATTTTATTTTTCAGGGACTTAGTTGTCATTTTGATTATTTATTTATTTTAGGGTTTGTAATCTCCTTATATATATAGGATTTGTGAACTCCTTATATATATAGGGGATACATATTTGTTGTAGGATACTTTTGATTATTATTGATTATTGATATTGAATTCTTCTTCCTCAAATTCTCTCTCTATTCTCATCCCCTTCTTCTTCTTTTCTCATCTCCTTCTTCTTCTTCCCTTCTCATCCCTAATTCTTTCTTACTACGATCTACATCAATTTGGTATCAGAGCCCAACTTCGATTCGTACAAAAAAAAAAAAAAAAAAATACATCGTTCATCGGGATACTGTTCATCGGCACTGTTCATCGCAGGGTACTGTTCATCACAGGGTACTGTTCATCGGCACTGTCCAGGTAAAAAAAAAAAAAAAAATTCAGAAAATTTTAGAATCACCCCAGAAGTTCCAGAAAATTTCAGAATCACCCCAGAAGTTCCAAAAAAATTACAGAATCACCCCATAAGTTTCAGAAAATATCAGAAATACCATCCAGAAGCTTCAGAATTGCAAAAACATCCCCAACAGATTCAAACAATTACAGAAACACCCCAGAAAGTTCCAGAGTTTGTCGGATCATCCTTTAAATTGTCAAGTAGCCACGTAAAGTTGAATCCAACACCAGGTACGAGTTCTCTTCGTTGGAAATTGGTGACTAATATTTATATTTGTTGGTAAGTCAAAAAAAAAAAAAAAAAAATCGTACCTAAACTTTCTTTGTTGTTTTCCCATACACCACATTCATAAATTAGTTTGCTCAATTCCTTGTTAAACCCATTGTTGCTTGTCTCACGTTTATTTGAATCTCTTCATAATAAGCCTGTTCTTATGTATGGCCATTCGTATTGATTTATAATTTTTATTACTTGGTTTAATTTTTAGTCTAGTCGGTATTTTACATTAGCCCAAATTTTACATTACATTCACTATGACTCTTCGTGAGCTTTCAGAGTCCCATACTGCACTAGAACAAAAATTTGAGACCCTCACCATTGATATGACCGACACTAAACAATCAGTCGACTTGTTACGTGATGAAGTTAAAGGAATGGGGCAACAACTTTCTCAAGTTACTATTCAACTAGCCCAATTGACTAAGTTTATGGAAAAACGACCAATAGAGTATGACCAGGGTGAGTCACCAGTTTCACCTAAGTTCAGACAGACACACCATGGTAGACACCTGCCTCTCTCGATAGATCCTACTGACTCATGTCAAGGTGTCCTACCCACACCGCAGGTAGCTCAGGGGAGCTAAGTTCAGTGTCCAGATAGGAGGCCACCTCCTAATACCGCTTTTGGACGAAACGTAGGTCGTAGGAATTTTCAGGAGGACCCCGCTGAGGTAGTCATGTCTGACTATTCAGCAGAGGGTGATATGGATGGTTATCGTGAGCCCTTCCGACCACGTGACAGATACCATAGGTCTCCCCCTCCGCGTTACCATAATCCTCGACATAGGCATGTCCATGACGAATTTAGGGATATCACACAAAGAGTCAAAGTGGACGCCCCTAGTTTTGATAGTAGGTTAGATCCTGTTGTTTTCTTAGATTGGTTGGATGACTATTTTGATTGGTATGATATGTCTGACAACCATCGGGTTCGTTTTGCCAAAATGAAACTCGTTGGTTCGGCTAAGAGATATTGGCAGGGAGTCCAACGAGACCAAGAGCGCTTAGAGGGACAACCCATTACTTTATGGGCTGAGATGAAACAAAGATTGCGAGATAAATATCTCCCTAGTTACTATAAGCGCCAACTCTTGGATAAGTGGATGAACTTGCGTCAATTGACCTCGAGTGTGACTGATTACCTAGCTCGATTTGAAGAGCTCTTTCTGAGATGTGACATAAAGGAAGAGCCTTGGGTAACAGTTACAAAATTCATTAATGGCTTGAGACCTGAGATTAAGAGAGAGATTAACTTACACTCTCCTGAAACGGTTGAGGAAGCATATTTTAAAGCCTTAGAAATTGAACAATATCTTAGGCCACCCTTTCAGCGTCGCATGCCTCCTCAAACCGGAGAATCTCAACCATTAAGGTCAATCCCATTTGATAAGTCTCGAGGCATCACCCAGTCAGGACCTGCCACATCCAGGGGTAGCACTTACCCCAACTTGAGAGGTAATACCACTAGGGGTCTAGATTCTACACTCACGGGTTCTCGCCAGGACAGTTCTTCTATAGAGTGTCACCGTTGTCATGGCAAGGGTCATATTGCTTCACAGTGCCCTCAGCGTACCTTGACCATGGACCAGGGGTTAGGGAATTCACTTGACGGAGAGGATGTTGACCAAGAAGTTGATCCTTTAGATGAGGAACCCCTAGAGTTACTAGATGAAGGTGAGGAAGAATGGCAGAACGATAACACCCGTGTCAGTGTGATGTGATGCATCTTGTCCACCCCTTTAGACAACGAAGCATGGAAACGCACCAGCATTTTCCATACTCTAGTCCGATGTGGGGGTCAAGTTTGCAAGGTCGTCATTGATGGGGGAAGTTCATTGAATGTCATCTCTAAGTCGGCTGTAGCGCAATTGCAGCGTAAGCCAGAGACACACCCACAACCTTACAAGGTTGCATGGGTTGACAAGACCTCCTTACCAGTCTCACAGAGATGTTTGGTCCCTATTCAGATGGGTGACTATTCAGATCATATATGGTGTGATGTCTTACCCATAGATGTCGCTCATGTTTTGTTAGGTCGCCCGTGGCTGTTTGATCTAGATGTGACAAATTATGGGAGGGAAAATACCTATGTTTTTAAGCACAAGGGGAAAACCATCAAGTTAAAACCTGCAAAACCCTTAGAAGGTAATAATTCAAAGCATAGGTCATCTTCCCAAACAATTCACAAGAAAGACCTTCACATCTTGACCCATAAGGAATTTGAGAAACAGAGAAAAGAGTCTGGCATAGTGGTAGCTCTAGTTGTCAAAGAAGTTTTCCAGCGTCCTTTGGAATCTAAGGACGATCTTTTACCTGAGGTTGATATTCTATTAAGAGAGTTCCACGATGTGATTCCTGAGGAACTACCCGATGAGTTGCCACCAATGAGAGATGTTTAGCATGCTATTGACTTAGTTCCAGGATCTCAATTGCCTAATCTTCCCCATTATCGTATGAATCCCACTGAGCGTGCTGAACTCCAAAGGTAAGTAGAGGGACTTTTGCAAAAGGGGTCTGTTCGTCATAGTCTTAGTCCATGTGCTGTCCCTGCTTTGTTGACCCTCAAGAAAGATGGCTCTTGGAAAATGTGTGTTGATAGCCGTGCCATTAACAAAATTACAATCACGTATCGATTTCCTATACCGAGACTTGAAGATATGCTTGACCTTTTGGCCGGTGCACTTTGGTTCTCCAAAATAGATCTATGCAGTGGTTATCATCAAATCCGAATTAGACCAGGAGATGAATGGAAAACCGCCTTTAAGACCCAGGATGGACTTTATGAGTGGTTGGTCATGCCTTTTGGATTGTCTAATGCACCTAGCACATTTATTAGGGTTATGACTCAGATATTGCGTCTTTTCCTAGGGAAATTTGTGGTGGTTTATTTTGATGACATTTTGATCTACAGTCGGTCTAAAGAAGAGCACTTGGATCATCTTCGATAGGTTTTTCAGACATTACGTGTGAAAAAATTCTATGCAAACCTTAAAAAGTGTTCATTTATGCAATCTTAAGTGCTTTTTCTTAGATTTGTTATTTCTGCGCATGGTATTGCAGCTGACTCAGAGAAAATTCGTACTATTAGGAATTGGCCAGTGCCACGAACAATTTCTGAGGTTCGAAGTTTTCATGGTTTGGCCACCTTCTATAAACGATTTATTAAGGGGTTTAGTTCCATTATGGCTCCCATCATAGAGTGCATGAAAAAAGGGGAGTTTCAATGGACTCTTGCTGCAACTAGAGCCTTTCAAGAAGTTAAGCACAAGATGACAGAGGCACCTGTCCTTCGACACCCAGATTTTTCTAAGGTGTTTGAGGTTGCCTGTGATGCATCAGGTGTAGGAATAGGTGGAGTTTTGAGTCAAGAGGGTCATCCTATTGCTTACTTCAGCGAAAAACTCAATGAAGCTAAACAACGATACTCTACATATGACAAAGAGTTCTACACTGTGGTACAAGCTCTCCGCCATTGGAGGTATTATCTATTGCCATCTGAGTTTGTGTTATATTCTGATCATCAGGAATTGAAATACCTTCATTCCCAGAGAAAATTGAGTGTTAGGCACGTTAGGTGTGTTGAGTTCCTTCAGGAGTATACTTTTGTTCTTCACCACCGAGCGGGTATTGAAAACAAGCCTGCGGATGCTCTTAGCCGTGTAGTTGCTGTTTTACAGACTATGAGTGTCCATGTGATTGGCTTTGACAGGATTAGAGATGAGTATGTCTCTTGTCTTGACTTTAGTATCATTTTTCAGGATGTTCAGGCTGGTAACCGTCATGAGTACATTGACTTCCTCCTTAAAGATGGTTATTTGTTTAGAGGGTTGCGCTTATGTATTCCCCGTACTTCACTTAGGGATTTCCTGATTTGGGAATTACATGCGGGAGGTCTGGCAGGCCACTTTGGTAGGGATAAGACATTTGCACTTGTTGAAGGTAGGTTTTATTGGCCCACTTTGAGGCGTGACATTATTAGGATAGTGTCACAATGTCGCACTTTTCAGTTAACAAAGGCTAGGAAACAAAACACTGGGTTGTACACACCATTACCAGTTCTACACACACCATGGAGAGACCTTAGTATGGACTTTGTCTTAGGCTTGCCTAAAACAGCCCGTAATCATGATTCCATTCTAGTTGTCGTGGATAGGTTTTCTAAGATGACCCATTTCATTCCTTGCACTGAGTCTACTGATGCCTCACATGTAGCAAAGTTATTTTTTAGAGAGGTCATTCGACTACATGGGTTGCCTATTTCCATTGTGTCTGATAGGGATGTCAAGTTTGTGAGTTATTTTTGGAAGACACTTTGGAAACTCTTTGGGACTAGTCTTAAGTTTTCCTCTGCCTTTCATCCCCAAACTGATGGTCAAACTGAGGTTGTCAATCGTAGTTTGGGAGATTTGCTTAGGTGTCTAGTGGGTGAGAAGATGGGAAATTGGGATTTGTTGTTGCCTACTACTGAATTTGCCTATAACAACTCCGTTAACTGGTCGACTGGTAGATCCCATTTTGAGATTGTTTATGGCCATTCTCTTAGACAGCCTATTGACTTATTACCTTTACCTCCTGATTCCCGCCCTTCACACTCAGCCGAAGCTTTTGCCCAGCATATTCATGACTTGCATGCCGACATAAGACAGAAAATTACATTAAGTAATGAGAATTATAAATTGGCTGCAGATGTTCACCGTAGGAATAAAGAATTTACTGTGGGAGATGTCATGGTTCGTGTGCGTCCTAAACGTTACCCTAAAAATTCTTTCAAAAAGTTACATGCTCGAGCCACTGGCCCTTTTCGTATTCTTCGTAAGCTTGGACCTAATGCATATCACCTTGACTTACCTTCGAATATGAGTATTAGTCCTATTTTCAATGTGGAGGACTTGTTTCCTTATCATGGTACTTTTGAGCCTCCTATATTGCCAGCAGGTGTTCCTACAGGTGGAGTTGCTTCGTCATCAGTATCACCTACAGTTCCTATTCTTCCACCGTTTCCACCACAACTGCATGACTAGATTGCAGATGTACTTGACGATCAGATTGTGGGCTCCTCGGATGGAGGATATCGTCGTTATCTTGTTCGGTGGAGAGATCGTCCGGAGACTGATGATTCATGGTTTACTGAGGAGGAGTTTCGTCGGCTTGACCCTGGTCTTCTAGAGCATTATCATGATTGTATCTCTCCGGAGGCGAGTTCTTTTCAGCTGGGGGGAAATGATAGGAATCGGATTATATTTCGTTATAGTAGGCGTAGACGTAGGGATTAGGAGTTATTTGTCATTTTATTTTTCAGGGACTTAGTTGTCATTTTGATTATTTATTTATTTTAGGGTTTGTGATCTCCTTATATATATAGGATTTGTGAACTCCTTATATATATAGGGGATACATATTTGTTGTAGGATACTTTTGATTATTATTGATTATTGATATTGAATTCTTCTTCCTCAAATTCTCTCTCTATTCTCATCCCCTTCTTCTTCTTCCCTTCTCATCTCCTTCTTCTTCTTCCCTTCTCATCCCTAATTCTTTCTTACTACGATCTACATCAGAAACACTCCACAGTCATTATGCTGAAGGGAATATGGAAGGAAAAATATCACATTTGGCATGTTCCAAAATTGATCACTAGATCATCAGTTATGATAAACAAATAGCAGCAGTCCGAGGAGTTTGAGGTACAATTTCTTGAAAATCAGAATGAATTAGGAAATTCAATAAAGATGTTAAAAGGGGCAAACCATGGTTAATAAAAGCAGAATCACGAACGTCTTTATTGGTGGATGTCTTGTCTTCATTGATGTTTTTGGAGCCTCTTAAAGGCTGGTTTACATGGGGATGAGAATTGCTTCCATTTTCCATCTTCCCCAAACTGAATGACCATCACCTTTCCTTAAATCACAAAACCTGCTCTATACCAAAAAGATTAAAAAATACATCAATGAGAAACAATCGATCACCATCACCACACACACACACACACACACACACACATATTATGCAAATATTGAAGGCATGAAAATGGGCAGATACAGGCTACTTCATGTCATATTCTTGGTGAACATATTCACTAATGGTTAATAGAGGATCAGAAAAAGAATTGTAAAGAATAAGGCAAATCACAAAATATGCTTGTTGTCAATAGCCAATTCATTTAATGTTATTGTGACATCCAGATTCATCTCAAATGCATGATAAATGTCATTCAATGCTTAGCTTGAACATGAGTTCCACTAAGATCATAGTGCCCTAAGGCTGAGATTAGAACTGTTAGTGACATCAGAACAGTTATTGATAATTTGATATCTCTTTGTTTAAGAAATAAACTAAAAAAAAAACCTTCTCTCTGGACCATTATCATCCATTTCTCTTCCTTTTTCTTTGCTGCTATCACCTCTGTCTACGCTCTCTATGTATCTCACTATTTACATATAACTCTCTTACAATGCTTCATATCTTCTTGTTCATTCTCTTTAAAAATCGCATGGAATTTACAAGGTACAGTTTTGATAGCAAAACCATCTGGTGCAACGAATTCATGCCCCGGCCAACCAGTATTGAAAGTACTATTTGAACCAAGAATGATAGTTGGATGTTGCTGAAAAACAAAATGCTATGTTTCCAAAACAGGGACATACTTTCTTAAGTTAGATACATAACAAAAGAATAAAAAAGCGTCAATCCCATCTAAATAGCTAAGATCTTCTCTGGAACTGCTTGTGACTACAAAATCTTCTTGAGAAAGTTTAAGCTATTTTACTGCCCAAATTACCCTATCTTCTTTTCTTCAGAACTTCTGCTCGAAGGCAAATTGGACTTCTTTGTTTTTAGTCATGTCAAATGTGGTCAACAAAAACTAATACTCACAAAGACATGCAAAAAGTAGTTTGAACTTCCAGGCCTAATGGTCGATTCAGAAGACTATGGTTAGCATATATCAAAGGTGATAACAAATTAACAATTACTTAAATCTTCGATTTGCTTTTCTTTGGACTGTCTTAAATTCTCTTTTCCCTTTTTTCCTTGAGGGAGGAGGAGGGGGGGGGGGGGCTCTAGGGAGGAACTTGCTAGCTATGGATTAGAATGGATGGGGAAACTACGATACTAGTGATTACAATAAGTAATGCAAAATAGGATGAGATTTTTACTCCATGATGATACCTCAAAGGGGTGTGGGTTCAATGCGCAATCTATATTAAAAGCAGCTCCCTGTTTTAGAAAGAGAATCCGAGGGGACCTAGTAATTCAAAAGTGCCTCAAGTGAGTGAGATTGGCTTGTAACAACCCAATTAAAAGGCCCACAATTGATTATATTGCGAAAAGCCAGCATTAAAGCATCCCTTCCTCATACAGAAAAGAAAAAGGGAAGCCTAATAGATATTTACACTTAGTATAGATATAACTTCCAGCCCCAATTCCTTCTATTTTATCGTATTCATTTCTCCGAAAGTTTACACATTTGTCAATATAGACTTATGAATCTCTACTAGTGTCATTTCCTGTCACTTCCAAATCATTATTTCACTACAACTTTACAGGGACTGAGGATTATCAAGAGAGTTAAAAAAAAGGCTTTCTTCCACCATAACTTATTTTGATCAATGTGTCTTTGCTTCTATTGCCATTAACATCACCCAACATGACAGTATCATCTCCGAGAACTTAAAAGAGTGGTTGATTTGCTTATATCAAAGGTGATAACAAATTAACAATTACTTAAATCTTCGATTTGCTTTGCTTTGGACTGTCTTAAATTCTCTTTTCCACTGCCAATTAAAAACCCACATCCGATTACAACAAAGAAAGGAAAAAGAGGTAACAATATCTTTAAATAACCAGAAAGACCCAGAAAAAAAAAAAAAAAGACTCAACCTTCGTACCTTTGTTTCAAACTTCAATTTCAGCTGCAACTCCCAAGAGTGAAACTGTAAACACTGCAAGAAAAAGTCAAGATGGGTTTAGACTTTGGCCTGTGAACTAAAAAAACTACAGTAACTTCGGACTTTCACGACAAGATCTGTTTTCGAAGATTCGACATTTTGGTAAGAAGAAAAGGAGCTGAAATCAAGGTCACAGAAAGTAGAATTAAGAATTCTATAATGGAAAATTTCTTTTTGAAGAAAATACTCATACGACCATGATCCAATTGGGACCAAGGTAACATTGGGTGTGTCCCACTTAAATTTTTTTTGTTGGTCTGATCCCATTTAAATTAATAAGTAGAAATATGGGTTGCGTGGGGCCATGTGAACTATTTTGCTGAATCGTATCTCCGGAAAATGGATAGAGAGTGCTCGATACTTTAGCTATGGGAAATACAGACAAGTTCGTCTCATTTTAATATAATTAGTATTATTTGTACTTAATTTATTAATTTAATATATTATAGTCATTAAATTGACAATAGACTTCAATATTAATTAAAAATTATTATTAATTTAATGATTATAAATTTAAATAATAATTTCTTTTTAATATTCACTTGGGTCGGTCGGATAAGTATATTTGTTTTTCTAGTAGTAATTCATTTTTGATAATAGCATTTTTCCTCGTAAAAAAATTTAAAAAGTCAATTTTTTTTTAAAATTCTACAATATGTCCTTTTAATCGCACTTACCAAAACTCTGCCAAGCTCTCAATTTAAATTATTTCATCTTAAAATCAATACAAATAAACATAAGTAATGACCATAATAGGTCGAGTCCTCGTATTTTTACTATAATTTTTTTCACCAATCAATGTTAGGAGTAACTAATCTTTACGTCATTATTGTCACGTGGTGTCATTATTTAATAGAAATGTAACATAATTAATTGATGATACTAGAATAAAAAACATGCTAAGAAGTATAACCATGGCTGATGAGAGCATAATATTGCGTATTATAGCTCTTATATCATCAATCTTAACAATGTTAGTGACTTAATTCCTTTGTTTTAATTTAGTTTTGTATTTTATGGAGAAAATTGGTGTTTGTAGGTGAACACATGTAAAAGTGAGGCTTTGATTTGATCCAAAAAAAAATATCATTTTATGTTATAGAGGACTAGGAGGATGAGTTAGGAGGTTCAGGAGTCAAGTCAAGACCCCTGCAAGCATAATTGAAGAAAAGACATGTTCTATCGGTTCAACTAGAATCAGAAATTGATTCTACCAGTAAAAGTTCATTCCTACTAGTAGAAGTAAAATATAGACTTGTTCTACCGGTAGGTGACTACTGTACTACTGATAGGTTTGAAACAGAAATGTGTTCTACTAATAGAAGAGAAGAGCAACCAGTTCGTATAAAACAGTGAACAGTTTTATTGGTAGGTCGTTTTCTGCTTCCAACCAGTAGGTTATTGTAATTCTGCTGCGATGACAGATTTGAAAAGACAATCTACTAAATATTTTAAAGGTCATGATTGGTGAATCAAAAGGAGAAAAATCAGCATATGATCTCCTATAAATATCCAAGTTTAGCAAGAGAGAAGGCATCACTAAAAACCAGCATTAGAAGACTTTATTTCATCGTTCTTTCTTCTTTATTCTCACCTAGGTTTAGAATTAGAGTTTTTGTTTTCAAGAGTTTTACCTCTATTGTTCAAGTTACAAGTTTTGTTAATTTCAAGTTCTTAAATTCTTGCAACGCAATTATATTCAATTTTTTTTAATTTTTTTTTTAATTTTTTTTTTTAATGATTTACATTCTTGCAATCCAATCCAATGTATTTTCATTTACTTGCAATTTCAGTTCAAGTTTTCCTTATTTTTAATTACAATCATGCTTTCTTTAATTGTTTTCATTTTCAATTCGATAATGAGTGAGTAGTCATGCTCCGGTTTGATTGGATGAGGGAGTCTCATATGTGAATTGGAGATTTTGACTCAATTATGATTTTTTCAATGATTAAGTATTTTTGGGTTATTTGAATAATTAAAGTTGAAAACATTTTCGATATGTATATCTTCTTCCTTACTCGTAGACAATTAAGTCTGGTACAGGTAATTCTTGGAATCACTGCAATCAAAGTGATTGTACTTCTTTTAAAATCAAATCAATCAACTCGAATATATATTTTGTTATTTTTAATTAGGTTATAAATGAATATTTTCCATTTAAGTGCGTTTGAGTACAATCTCAAATAAATAATAGAAATTGAGTCAAAATACATGTTCATGATAAGATGAACTCTACCGATTAACCGGCCTTCCTTTTAATTTTTATTTCTTAAGTAATAATTTCTACAACCAAATCTCCCAAAATTCAGATTTTTTATTTTCTTTTACCTTTCACCACTTGAGCCAATCATTTTCCTTGAGGAAACGACCTTAGTAATCGACTGAGTTATAACACAATACCATTTCCTAAGCTTGAGAATTCTTTTTTAATTTAACCCACTTAAGAGAGCAAACATTTTTTGTGCCGTTGCCGAGAAAAACGACGTTGATTCAAGAGGTAATTCAAAGATCGTCAAGTAAGTCATGTGATTCACATTACGAGCTCAGGTGTGTTCTCTACTGTACTTTACCTTTAGTTTATTGTTTGTCTATCTTTATTTCCAGTTTAGTTCTTTTGTATGTGGGTACGAGACAATGTTCATAATAGACTTTAAGACTTGACACCAGCACATGGTTGACATGGATGATTTAAATAACAAGAATCCACAGAATGTGGGGAACCAAGGGAATAACTTTTCACTAGTTCCTCTCGCTCATAATCTTGTGAATGTCGGAGATAATCTCACACTCGTTCCTCCTATGAGGACGATGAGAGAATATCTTCAGCCCACTCGCTTTTTTGCACCCTCATGCATACTTTTACTGGTGTAAGCACATAATTTCATAGTAAAACCTAGAATGCTTCAGCTGCTTCCAAAATTTCATGGCGTGGAGAGGGAAAATTCGTACCTTCATATCAAGGAATTCGAGGAGATGGTTAGCTTATCTCTTGAGCAAAATGTGAGTGAAGAAGTAGTGAGAATGAAAGTATTCTCGTTCTCTATGAAAGACAAATCAAAGATTTGGCTCAACTCTCTTAAGCCATGAACCATGGTTACTTGGGCTGATTTACAAAAATAGTTTCTTAAGAAGTTCTTCCCAATTCATAGAACAACTGCTTTAAAGAAGCAAATTCAAAATTATTCTGAAAAATCTAATGTACAGTTCTATGATTGCTGGGAGAAGTTCAAGGATCTTTTAAATATTGTTCCACATGAGGCTTTAAACTATGACAGCTAGTGAGTTTTTTTTATGAAGGAATCACACCAACTCATTGCTAATTCATAGACTCATCGTCAATTCATAGACATGATGTGTAATGACGAGTTTTTAGGAAAAGAGCTTGAGAAAGCTCTAGATTGCTTTGAAAGTTTAGCAGAGAATGCACAATCTTAGGATATTTCTGATCCTGCTAAGCGTTCAAAGTAGTCTATTCCATCCCAGTCTGTTGGGGGTGGAAAATATACTTTAAGAGAACAAGATGAGTTGTTAACCAAGATTGTTCATCTATAAAGAAAAGTGAAAAACTTAGAATTAAGGAAGGTGAATGAGGTGGTAAATGTGCCTCAGGAGGAACCTTGTTCTTTATGTGAGTCGGTTGAGCATTCTATCAAAGAGTGCCCAACCTTACTAGCTTGTAAAGAGGTCCAACATGAGCAGGTGAATGCCTTTAACTAGACAAGGAAACACAACTCTCCTTACTCCAATATATACAATCAGGGTTGGCGTAGCCACCTGAATTTTAGTTGGAGAAATGACACATTGGCTCAACCTTCCACTTCTATGTCTTATGCCCCTTTAAGTCAATCTATGTTCGGTCCCGTCCAGTCTTAGGTCCTCAGTCTATGCACCCATCACAACAAGGGTTTGTTCAGAACCCATTGTCACAAGGGTTTGCTCCCTAGGGACAAACTAGTGTACCTTTATACCAGCCTCCGCACAAAAGAAATATTGAGAATGTTTTGTTCTAGTTTATTCAGAGCCAAACTACCATTAGCAAACAAACCAACCAAGCTCTGAATGACATTAGGTCTCAAGTGACCAAGTTGACCAACATTGTGGGTCTGTTGCAACAAGATAAGGGAAAATTTCTTGCTCAACCCCAAGAGAATCCCAAAGGTCAACATGACATTGAGAGTTCTAATGTCATTCAAAATAATGAAGAGCAGCTCAAGTCAATCATCACTCTCAGGACTAGTAAAGAGGTTGACAAGACCATCCTGCCTAAAGTCTCTAAGCCTACAAAAAAAGAGATTCAGGGCACCTCCAAGGATGGTGAGTCACTTGAGCTACCCAAGGCTGTTGAGTCTGACGAGGTAGTATGTCCTATTCCTGTTTCCTACCCTCATCGTTTGAAAATGCCAACAATGCTGAGATTCTTGATTTATTCAAGCAGGTAAAAATTAACATTTCTCTCCTTGATGTCATTTGATAGGTGCCATCATATGCAAAATTCTTAAAATACTTGTGTACCGTTAAGAGGAAGTTAAATGTCCAAAATAAGGCATTTTTGATAGAGTAAGTAAGTACTATCTTGCGAACCAACACTCCACCTAAGTATAAAGATCCCATATATCCCACCATTGCTATTACTATCAGGGACTATTGAGTTGAACAAACACTTCTAGACTTGGGTGTGAGTGTGAATCTCCTACCCTTTTCGTTCTACAAGTAATTAAGATTAGGAGAGTTGAAGCCCACTTCAAGCACTTTCCATCTTGCAGACCGAAGCGTGAAGATACTGAGAGGGGTAGTTGGATGTGTTGGTTCAGGTGGATAAGTTCTACTTTCCTATCAATTTCATAGTATTAGACACTACACCTGCTGCTAATCATTCTTCTCAAATTCTAGTTATTTTGGGAAGACCATTCCTTGTACATCTAACACTATTATTAATTGCAGGAATAAAATCATGGAACTCACATTTGGTAACATGAAGATGGAGCTGAATGTGTTCAATGTTGGAAATCATATGTTTGATGATGTGAATTCTCATGAAGTCCAAATGATTGATGCCATTGAAGAACAATAGGTAACTGACCCTTGTATTGACCATTTTGAGGAAATTAATTTAGAAGAAAACTAAGATGTAGAAGAAGTCTATGAATTAGGTCATTGGTTACCTAAGTTTGAACTTCCACCTATTGAGAAAAAATAGTCTTCCATATGCTATTCATCCACCTAAGCTAGAATTAAAGTCACTACCTTCCACACTTAAATATGCATACTTAGGTAGTACAAAGACTTATCCAATGGTGATTTAGCTCATCTCTAGAATCAGAACAAGAAGAAAAGTTGTTGAATGTGTTACGGGCTCATAGAGGAGCAATAGGTGGGATCATAACTGACCTAAACGAGATTAGTCCCCTTAATTGAACACACTGGATTTGTTTGGAAGAAGAAACCAAGCCATCCCATCAATGACAACGTAGATTGAATCCGATCATGAAGGATGTGGCTAGATCTGAAGTCTTGAAACTACTTGACGTGAGAATCATTTACCCAATTGCTGATAGTAATTGGGTAAGTCCCACACAAGTGGTGCCTAAGAAGTTAGGGGTAACTGTGGTGACCAATGAAAACAATGAATTAACACCTACTCAAGTCGTGACTGGGTGGAGGGTGTGTATAGATTATAGGAAGCTAAATGCATGCACCCGTAAAGAACACTTTTCGCTTCCATTCATTGACCAAGTCTTGGAGTGGCTAGTGAGTCATTTATTCTATTGTTTCCTTGATGGGTATTCCAGATATAATCAGATTGAGATTTCCCTAGAGGACTAGGAGAAAACAACATTTGTTTGCCCTTTCGAAACGTTTGTCTATCGAAGGATGCCATTTGGGCTATGTAATGCCCCAGACACCTTCCAACGATGTATGATGGGTATTTTTAGTGATATTGTTAAGAAAATAGTGGATTGTGTTCATGGTCGACTTCTTTGTTTTTGGTGACTCGTTCGAGAGATGCTTGGAGAATCTAGAAAAGGTATTGATACGATGTGAGAAGAAAATTTTGGTACTTAACTGGGAGAAGTGCCATTTTATGGTCACTCAGGGTATTGTGTTGGGACACATAGTGTTAGAGATGGGAATAAAGGTAGATAAATCCAAGGTTGAACTAATTTCAAATCTCCCTACCCCTACATGTGTGAAAGATGTCAAGTCTTTTCTTGGATATGTCGGGTTCTATATACGGTTCATAAAGGATTTCAGTGCTTTGTCGCGACCTTTATGTAATATTTTGACCAAGGATATTCCTTTTGAGTGATCGTTAGGTTGTGAGGTGACGTTTAAAAAATTGAAAAACATGTTAATAACACCTCCAATCATGCAACCCCCCAATTGGGAACTTCCATTTGAGCTCATGTGCTATGCCAATGACTATAAAATAGGAGCTATGTTAGGCCAATGACAGGGCAAAAAACCCCATGTCATCTACTATGGTAGTAAAATATTGAATGAAGCTCAAATGAATTACACAACAACTAAAAAAGAATTACTAGTTGAGTCTTTGCTCTTGATAAGTTTAAGTCATACATCATTGGTTCACCTATTATTGTTTATACTAACCATGCTGCTTTGAAGTATTTGTTATCTAAGCAAAATGCGAAACCAATGCTTATTAGGTGGATCTTTCTCCTTCAGGAATTTTGTTTGATTATTAAGAACAAAAAGCAAGTGGAGAATGTGGTAGATGCGTGCCAGATGATGACCAACATCAAATCATCTCCTTTTGCCATTCAGAGGCATATAGAGGTCATTTCTTCTCCAAGAAGACTTTAGCTAAGATTTTAGAATGTGGCTTCTATTGGCTGACCCTATTCAAGGATTGTTTCCATTTTTGTAAGAGCTGTGATCGTTGCCAATGGCCATAACCCATCAAAACATCTTTACCCCTATCCTTGTTATTGAGGTGTTTGATTGTTGGGGCATCAATTTCATGGGTCCCTTCCCTATTTCTTTTGGTTTTGTCTATATTTTTTTGGCTGTCGATTATGTATTTAAATGGGTAGAGGCTATCCCAAATAGAACTAATGATCACAAGGTTGTGATCAAATTTTTTAAAGAACACATTTTGTCTAGATTGGGGATGCCAAAGGCGATTATTAATCATTGTGGTTTACATTTTTGTAACCGCCCATTTGCTACCCTTATGCATAAATATGGCATCACACATAAGGTCTTCAATGCCTACGATCCACAAACCAATGGACAAGCCAAGTTGGCCAATAGGGAGATTAAACATATCCTAGAGAAAATGGTCAACCCTAATCAAAAGGATTGATCACTTCGGTTGACCGATGCTTTGTGGGCATATCGTACTGCATATAAGACAAATTTAGGTATGTCTTCTTATTGGTTGGTCTATGGTAAAGCGTGTCACTTTCCAGTTGAGATGGAGCATCAAGCTTATTGGGCCATAAAAATCCTCAATTTTAATCTGTGTCTAGTTGGTGGTCAGAGGAAGTTAGAATTGAATGAGTTAGAGGAATTCGTAGACACGCGTACAAGAGTACCCGCATTTATAAGGAAAATACTAAGGCTTTTCATGATCAGTCTATTTTGAGAAAGACTTTTAAGCTGGGACAAAATGTACTCTTATACAGCTCTCGAATTCACCTCTTCCCTGAATTTTTTTTCTCCCGTTGGGCTAGCCTTTTTGTGATCCGTGCAGTCTACCCTCATGGTGCGATAAAAGTAGAAAACCCTAAGAATAGTATTACTTTTAAGGTCAATGGCCAGCGACTAAAGCCATTCTTAGAAGGTTTTTCAATTGAGGAGACCGTGGAGGAGCTTGTTGATCCCATGTATCAGGATCTCCCATTTGTGTAGTGTACACTTGCAGATTAGATTAGTTAGATAGTTCCTTTCTTTTTTTTTTTTAGATAATTTTGTTATTTTCTTTTATACTAATTTGTTATTTTGCTTATTTTGCAATTAATTTAAGTTAGGGGCCTCGCTCAGGTGTTCTATTTCTCTTATCTTTTTCAATTTCTCGTTGCATTATTATTGTTGCATGAAGTACAATGCAAAATTTAAGTTGGGGTACACCATTGCTTTGTTCCTAATTTTGTTTATTTTAGTTATTTTAGTTGTTTTTGGTAGTTTAGTTAAAAAAATTGAATTTTTTTGAAAAGATATGTCTATTTGGTTGACAATTTGTAGTTTCGTAAGAGCCGTGAAGTTGTAGAGTTGCTATGTGATACTCAAAAATGGGTGAATATTGTTGTTGTCTAGATTTGTATTCTATGTTTGAATATCATGGTTATGTTTGTATTTGGAACTCAAAATTTGTTCACTATAAGCATGCAATTACTGTTGGGATTTATGGAATGAATTCATGTTTTGAAAAAGCTTGACATCTATAGTAGATATGTATGTATATACCATGTGAGTCTAGTGCTTATCACTTTTTGAGGGCTATAATACATTTACTCTGATGATATCCATTTCAAATCCATTATCTTTCAATAATCTCATTATTTTAGTTTTGGTTAGGAGTATATGGGTAATTAGTTGGTGATATCTCAACAAACAGTAACACTTTTCCATACTTTCTGAAATATGATCTTAGCCCAACTTTGAACTTTTATTGAGCCTTAAGCCTATTCTTTCAATTCATTGTCTCTGGGATCCATGGTTGGGCCATGATAAATATTCATTTCTTTACCTCAAATAATAGCCAAGCCAAGCAATATCTATATATACCTTACCATGGTTATAACTAGATTTGTATTCATTTGTTATGATTGGGATTGAGGTGAAATGTTCAATCATGAATGAAAGAAAAAGAAAGATGATAAAAAAATGAATGAAGAAGAATTTGTTTTTTGGAAAATGTGATAAAATTGTGAAAAAAAATGTTGAATGTGAAAGCCAAAGGCTGTGTGAATAAAGAATGAGGGATATGAGCTTTTATGTTGTATCAAAAGAAGAGTTCAAGTGTTGAATACAAAATTTGTCTATGGATAACTTCTTTTGAATTCTTGATTCCCTTTGTCTCTTGAACCTTCACCCAAGGCCCCATTATAACTGGATAAAGTCCTATTTGATTTTAGAAGGTATGGTTGAGTGTGTACGCTTTAATGTCTAAGAGATATACCAATTACATTGCTCATATGTGTTTTAACATTCTTGTCAGGAGATTATGCCAAGGTCATTCCATTTGATTTATTCTCTTTAATTTTGAGACATATGTGAGTACAATTTTCTTTGATTACATAAATTCAACCCTCACATATACATATGAGTGGAACAATCATTATAGTCAGTGACTTCCTTCCTGAATATGAAAATCTTGGTGAGTTTTGGCATTGAAACTAGCCTTAGACAGCTAAAAGGAATATGAATTTTGTTTGATGAATTTTTTTGAGTTACATGATCATATCACACACACACACACGAGTTTTGGATGCTAACATGATTGTGAATATTCTTGAATATCCTTTAAGTCTATAGAAGAGCCATGTGTGAATCAATTTGAGTAGATATGGAATGTCTTTGATTTCAGGGTGATTAGGAGAAAACAATTTTAATTTCGGATAGACAAATGGAAGTTTGCCGGTAGCTTCTTTGGAAACCTTCATGAGACAACACTTGCCCACTAGGGGTAACCTAGGGGTTTAAAGGCTTAGTACATAGGCTAAATGCATTCGTGTTGCCTATGAAAGTGGTTTTGTATTTTTCATTTTGCATTCAATTTTACATTTGTTGGATTGATCATTATGCTTTAATTACTTTGCATTATATTTGTTCTTTTGTATCATGAATTGCATTGCATATATTTAGAATTGTTGGCATTATGGAATATGATTAAAGACTTTATTGGGTACACTTTGAGTCTTAGGATTTTGGGTTTTAGTTAGTTTTGTTTTAATTAGTTTTGAAAAAAAAAAGAAAATTAAAAAACCTTTGAAATTCTGTACTGAGTTGCCGATAGGTCGAATATTGTTTCCTACTAGGTTACTGCACTATCTGAAAAAAATAAAAGGGTTTTTACCGGTCCGAAATCATTTCATTCTCTTAAATCTCAGGAACCCGTCTCTCCAAAACCTCTCTATAGGTTTCGAAAATCCTAGACCTAACTTCCCAATCCCTCAAATCCTTTGATTTCTCATTTGATTCTTGTTTTAATCTTTATTTTCGATAATGGCTCCAAGGAAAATCTCACCTTCAAATTCTCATGATAAAACTCTCTTGGGCCACTCTACTATTTATTTGGCTCCTCCGTGCCTCTATGACCTGCATGGTAGTGGCGGGCATGCCAAGAACATTGGGTAGCCAAGGGTCGCCTCAGACCAAAGCCACCAGATCGACTAAGGGAAGGGCGTCGGCAAGGACCAAGGGAAAAAGGCCAATGGTGGTTGATTCAGGGAGTGAGGGAGAGGATGATCCACCTCCTGTGCCCAAGAAGCAAAAGAAATCTAAGTATAAGGAGACGATTGAGAAGATGGGGGTAATGCGTGAAAGAATGGTGGATGTGGAAAGCATAGGCAAGAATTCGGCGGTATGGCTATTGTGGATAGTGATTTGGAGTTTTTCTTTAAGCCTATTGAGGGCAGAGAACAAAATTTGTTTGGTTTAAAAATAATAATTGAGAATACTAAAGTATTGGGGATCCCCTTCTAACTTCCTACAGTAATTATTTATGATCCTATTTTCAAATTCAATTAAGAATCAACTAAGGGGTGATCTTAATCGAAATATAAGGCGATGATAATATTGAAAACTTATCTAAATGTATAATTGATAAAATATTCGAATAGAAGTTAGTATCTACATATAAGTCACAAGCATTCACCATGCCCGGAGTCGAAGATGAATCAAAGTTCTCCAATAGTCAAAAACCTCCTTTTATTACAAATAAGAAATTAGTTATTTTATGAAAATTCTAATTAATTATTTCGATAGTGCAAAACCAGTTATTTAACTCATAGGGAATCTCAAGCATTAGTTGTACGTGGTACAACGAATCAAGAGATTTTGTAATAAAAGGATTTGTGTGAGGTTTTGCGTTTGGGTTTTCTTTGAAATAGGATCGGTCATATCCTTCAACATTCCTTCTAAAAATTGGTAACCTCACCCCTAATAAGTGGTAAATCATCTCAAAAAGTGATAACCTCACCCTAATGATGGTAACCTTACCCAAAAGTGGTAACCCCACAAAAAAAGTGGTAACATCATCCGTAAAAGTGGTAACTTACTCCAAAAATGGTAACTCATCCGAAAAGTGATAACCTTAGCCCCCCAATGTTGTAACCTCACCCACCTAAAAGTTGGTAACATCATTCAAAAAAGTTGAAACCTCACCCAAAAGGTGGTAAACTCACCTGAAAACTGATAACCTAACCCTAATGGTCTTAACCTCACCCCAAAAGTAATAACCTCACATCTCAAAATGTGGTAACCCAACCCCAAAAAAGTGTTAACCTCACCCAATAACTTGGTAACCACACCCAAAAAATGGTAACCATAACCCCAAAACATGATAACTAAATCCGAAAAAGTGTTTTTGTCACCCCCAAAACGTTATAACCACACCCAAAAAGTGGTAACCTCATCCCATAGAGTGGTAAACTCACCAAAAATGTGTTAACCAAACCCCTAAAAGTGGTAACCTCACTCAATAAACGTACTAACCACACCCTGAAGTTATCATTAAAACCTAGAAGTTTTTCCACCATTTTCTCATTTCATCTACTTTTAAAATTCAATTAAATATACAAGTTTCACCGGTCATTAAGTTTTATGGGTTTTTTTTATAATTTTTTTATGGACAGATGGAAAGCAAAGGAACTCCTTTACTTTTCGGTCCATACCGAAAAGTAGGGTGCAGTATTGAAGTGTAGTCCCTATTGATAATCCACGAACTCATATTACATAATATGGTATGATTTTTTTATGGTAGACTCGGAAGACTTTAAAAAGTTGTTGGGCCTAAAATATAAAATTATTTGCATCTCCAAATTTATTGAGAAAATGTCATGTGGCAGAATCTGAAGAGGAGGCGAGACCAAGGTTATTAAAATTGCGATCCTACTTGTACGATCCCACGACCCAAAATTGATAAATCGATTCGGATCGTATTAAAAATCGTAAATTAGTAGGATCGAGTGGGATCGATAGTTGGATTGGTTAGAATCGTAGGATCTCGATCCATAACGATTTTTTGCGATTCTCTTTTTGGCCTAAAATGATAGTGGGCTGACTTGGGCATCTTGGGCTTTTTTCAATTTTTTTGTTGGCAGCCCACTATATGGCTCATAAGCCTATACCCCATATTAGAATAAAATATTTAGGGCATGTGTCTTCTTGTTCCTCTTCGTAGACAACAACGTAAAAGTTTGTTCGACTGTTCCACTGTTCCACTTCGTCTCTCTCATGGACATAGATGTCTTTCCGGGCCCAACGGCAGCAACTTGTACTCCTCCACTTCGTCTCTCTCTCTCAAAGATTTCTCATTCTAAAATGTGTGTCTTATCTATTCTCACTCTGCGGTATACTCTTTAGCTATTCTATTCATCTATTGTTCCACTGTGGTATACTCTTTAGCTGGTGATCAACAAATAGAGAGTCAGTGACTATTTTTTTGCTGATATTTTTTTTTTCTTCACGGTGATAAGTGAGCAGAGGGAGTCTATGTATTTTACTATTTTTTACTCCTTTTTCTTTAATAAGTAGGATCTTATGATTCTCGATCCGATCCTACGATTTTGATCCTACAGTCACCCCACCGATCTAAGGTAGGATCCCGATTTTGAAAACCTTGGGTGAGACATGATTAGTCACAACCACATTTGAAAAGAAAAGAGGTAACCAATTGGGAGTCACCATTAGGAACCTTTGATGTAGAGGAAACCGTCAATGGAGATGGCTATAAAGAAGGCATTCAGTGGAGAAGAAAACACACGTTCAAACCCCCAAAAGACCTATGATCTGAGCATGTTTAGCAGTAGAATTTTATGCTAGTTTAGGAGCAGTTAATTAATTATTTTAATTACCTTTTATTAGTTCATTATTTTAATACCACCTTCGCATAGAGAGAATATTCATTTTTTTCATCAAATGAAGTCCTAAAATAAGGCATTTAAACTCATTCCAGATAGTGGCCTGAAATTTGTCTATCGATTGGGAAATTTTTGTTGATCTCAACAGATTTTGGAGTAATCTTGTGGCACGTTTGGTGGGACAACATTGCTAACTTGGATCAAAAAATAATTCGAACAAGGAAGCAAGACGAGACTATATTTGGCACAAAAAGAAACAATACTGTGGAAATGGCGCCAAACAGTGGCAATCATTAAGCAAGCTAAAGTGCCAACTTAGTGGAATTTGCAAATCTAGAAAATGGCCAGTCTAGTGCCGAGGCTAGTGTGCAGATGCAATAATTTGTACAAAATCTGAAACAAGTATTGCATAATCCTAATTCTAGCATAAGGCAAGATTTTGTTAATGCCATGAATGAATTAATGGGTATCCGGACACCAATGTCAGGGGAAATTAATCAGAAATCAACCACTGTCATTAGAAATCAAACGGCGGAAGAAGGAAACACTAACCCTATGGTGTTCCCACCAATGGTACCTAATGTAAGACCAGGCACTCCACACCAAAACCATTTTACCATGGTTTTCATTGGGGAACCTATTTAAATGTTCCCTAATTTCTACCCAGGAAAGAACCCAAGGGGTAGAAATGAACCAAGAAGACCCCTAAAT
The DNA here is from genome assembly GCA_951799425.1 of Ilex aquifolium. Classification (NCBI taxonomy): domain Eukaryota; kingdom Viridiplantae; phylum Streptophyta; class Magnoliopsida; order Aquifoliales; family Aquifoliaceae; genus Ilex; species Ilex aquifolium. The sequence goes on from OX637399.1 coordinate 21,288,762, forward strand.
TTCCCAAGAGAGGTCATGAGAGGCAAGCCATGCCTCCAATGGAACCGTTAGAAGCATTTAACCCAAGGCCAAGGGCCTCTTGACCAGTTTAAAAATTTTGAAGGCCACAATAATATGGCTTTTAACAGAAACCAATTAGTGGAAATGATACATGATTTGTATGGTCTTGGCCTTAGAAAAATTGAAAGGCCTATGTTTAGGAAATTATATCCACCATGGGTTGATTTTGAGGAATTTTCAAGGGGATATAAAGTCCCAGAATTTCACCTTTACTTTAATGAGGAAAATAAATTGACCATAGAACATATAGGTAGATTCACTTTCCAGTGTGGGGAAGTTGAAAATAATGGGAACTTAAAAATGAAATCGTTCCAACAATCTTTGACTAAAATAACCTTTGCTTGGTTCATAAACTTGCCTACTAATTCAATTTAGACTCGGCAAAAATTGGAATAGCAGTTCCATGCATAATTCTTTAGGAATGAACCAGAAGTTTCAATGATAGATATGTCAAGGTTAAGACAAAAATCAAATAAATCTGCAAAATAGTATATCAATAGATTCAAAAACGGCATAAACAAATGTCGTGTTTACTTGCCTAAAATTGAATTGATTAAACTAGCCTAGAATGGCTTGAACTTCGAATTAAGAAAGAAATTTGGAGGAATGAAGTTCAAAGATATCTTTGAACTCTCAGCCAGGGCTACTAGAAGAGCAACAAAGGAAAAATAGTTCACTTAAAACTTATTTCCAATATTTTGATGGGAAAATTGAAATCGGTGTGGCACAAATCATAGGAAAATCACCAATTGTGTGTGATGCCTTAAAAAAAATTGAGGATCCTATGAACATGTCATATATCCATCCTTTTAAAAAGGATGCACCTTCAATCGATCGACAACATTCCTTTGATTTATTGATGACTAATGCTCTATTTAATGAGTTGATCAATCGAAAATTCTTTGTCCTATCTCAAGGACATAATATTCCACCAGAAAAACATAGAAAATGGAAAGAGTACTACAAATGACATAATTCATTTAAGCATTCAACTAAAAACTACATTACCTTTAAAAATCGTTTGCAAGATTTAATTCAAAAAGGAATGCTTAAATATGCTTCAAAAAGAAGATGAAGTCATGGTTGTGGACAATGATCCTTTCCTCAAAGAGGTTAATATTAACATGGTGTATGCTAATTTGTAGGAAGACAAGAAGATTACTAGTATGGTTGTTTACAATGAAAGAATTGTTCCAAAAATGAGGAAGCCAACCCACAATAAGCTTGGTTCCAAGGAAGAAGAGTCACTGGTCATGTGCTTCAAGTGTGCCAAAGAAATGGTCAAGCCATATGCTATACCACTAGATGGTGTGGTAAGAGAGTTCAAGACAAGGGTCTCTAATTTAGCACCAGAGGAGAAGAAGACATCCAAATCTACAATGACATTGAAAAGATCTTTGATGGTGTTGACCTAGGAATTTTCAAACTCTAAGAAAGGTACCAGCATGGGCATGGTCCTTACCATTTCTTGAGAATCAAGGTACCTCAGGAAACATTAGTTATCAAGGCTAAGTATCACATCCCAATTTTTTTTTCTTTTTTAAAAAAAAATTAAAAATAACCGGGCGTGATTAAGGAATAAAATCGCACATAACTCATAATAACATTCATTTTATTATTATTAACATATTCAGCGTGTGGTTACATACAGATAACATAATCCCCACTTGATTAGCTAAAATATTCTTGACACATCATAAAGAGAATTACCAGTAGCAGTCTCTATGCAGCGTCTCCCAGCTTTTTCTCCTATCTTGCTTCATATTTCTGAAAAATGTTAGATAGGGATGAGCTCACTAGTCCAGTAGGATAACGTTTATCAATAACTATCAAGGTTTTAAAACAGTACATAATATAATTGAACAACAAGTAAATGTAGGAATAGGTCAAATTAATTAAATAAATAAAAAAAATGCAGCACATATCTATCATATCAATTCTTCAATTTTTTGGTTCACGCATGAACCGCCTCCGGAGAAAACTTTGGAGTCTTGCACCCTAGGGAACCCAATGCCCTTCTTGCTTTTCTGGGAACACCAATACCGAGAATTCTGTGGTACCACATAGGCTACCAACGACAACCGATAATACTAACCAGTGAACCAAAGGACTAGTAGGAATCCTGTGAATCCTCGCAAGGACCACCCATCTACTAACCCTCAACCATCGATAATATGCATCCATGATAATTTCATCAGAATCATAAAGTAGAGTCATATCGTATTCAGACCTAACAACAAGTAGAAAATCAAACACTAAATAAATACTAAAAAAAATATATTTTATATGCAACTTGATTTCACAAGATAATTAGGGTCTCGAAAAAAATATAACATGTGCATGATCACGATTTATTTATAAAATCCAAGTTCGACCCCATGATTAAAGCGATATAATATTACATTATATAATTAAAATAGATTTGATATGAAGCCCCTCAAACGTGCATGAGATGCATCAATGACAGTAAAGGATAAAAGAAACCCTACATCTGACGTAATCTTGACTCAATACCGTGTACTGTGGCAAAACAACCTAAATAATATTTTAGAATAAAAATAGGCAATAAAGACTTAGTTAAACTAAAATATTTTTTGGAATAACTAACGAAAAATAATGATACTTAAATTTGATCCACAAATATTTAACGAGGATCAAATTTAAGTGATTTGAACCTATAAAATTACTAGATAATAACTCAAAAAAATCTTACCCAAAATTTTGATCTTAGAAACGAACTCTTAGGTCAACAAAATTTTGACCATTTTCTTTCTTTCCTCTCTCTTCCTTCCCCCCTCTCTCTCTTTTTCTTCTCTTTATTACGTTGTTCGAATGGCAAAAGGCATGCTATTTATAGCCAAAATCTTGGCTTCCAACGTCATGGGTGATGTCTGCCAATTACATCACATGGACAGTTGTCCATTTGTTTGCCATATGTTTTGTTTTGTTTTTTTTTTTCTTCTTGCACGTTTTTAATTTAGTAACCCATGTGATAGGACACTTGTCCTCTAGATGTAACACACACACACACACACACACACACACACACACACACACACACACACATAGATATATATATACATACATACTTATAGATATATCCATCCATCATACTATTACGAAATTTGACCTAAATTATAGTCATTTGACTCGTTTTCACGTAAAGAGTCTATATTTGAGGTCCATCTATTCATTTTAATTAATTAATTAATTTATTATTATTATTATTTTATATTATTTTTTATATTTTTTATAATACTTAATTATATAGAATCATAATTGATGAACTAATTGGCGTGTTAGTAATTTAATAATAAAATATTTTTTTTATACGGGTCATCACAATCTACCCCTCTGAAAAAGAATTTCGTACCCGAAATTCAATACTAACCTTGAAAGTTAAAAAGGTAAGGATATATTGTACGCATATATGTTTCTAGTTCCCACGTGGCTCCTTCAATACCATGATGTTGCCATAACACCTTTACAAGCGGTATAACCTTGTTACGTAATACTTGCTCCTTAGTATCGATAATTTGCACAGGTCGCTCTTCGTACGTTCCATTTTCTTGAATTTGGACATCCTTCCAGTCAATAATGTGCGACGCATCTGTCTAACATTTCCTGAACATGGATACGTGAAACACATTATGTATTCCCGACAACTGAGCTGGCAAGGTAAGCTGATATGCCACATTTCCAATGCGTTGTAGTACCTTGAAGGGTCTAATGTATCTGGGAGCCAACTTACATTTTTTTTCCAAATCTAGATATTTCTTTCCGAGGGGATACCTTAGAGAATACATAATCACCCACTTGAAACTCCAAGGGTCTCCTCTTTTGATCTGCATAGCTCTTTTTTTGACTTTGAGCCGTGCGTAGCCGATCCCGAACTACTTGGATCTTTTTCAGTGGTTTCTTTGACAATTTTTGGACCAAATAAAATTCTTTCATCGGCCTCAACCCAACATAGAGGTGATCTAAATGGTTGTCCATGCAAAGCCTCATACGGAGCCATGCCAATACTGCTTTGATAGCTGTTGTTGTAAACAAATTCCACCAGTGGAAGATGTTCACTCCAACTGCCTTTGAAATCTAGAGCGCAAGCTCATAACATATCTTCCAATATCTAGATCACCCTTTCAAATTGACCATTTGTTTGAGGATGGTAGGCTGTACTAAAATTCAATTCGGTTCCCAGGGCTTTTTGTAAACTCTGCCAAAAATGAGCCGATTTGGTGAGTCATTCCACTATAACCCATACTGCATTGTATCCTTTTGTAGTTCTAGGCAATCCGATCACAAAATCCATAGTGATATGATTTCATTTCCACTCTGGGATAGGTAAAGATTGTAATAATCTACCAGGTTTCTGATGCTGTACTTTTACTTGCTGACATACAACACATCGAGCTATAAATTTAGCCACATCATTCTTCATTCCTTTCCACCAATATTGATGTTTCATGCTTGATACATTTTTGTGTTGCCAGGATGTATGAAAAATTTAGAGTGATGACATTCCCTGAGTATCTCTTCTTTCAACTGAGCATTATTGGGGTACACAAAACCTTCTTTGATATAGTAATTCCCCTTTTCGTAACCACCAATTCTCAAGAGCGTTCCCATCCTCTAGTTGGGTGCAGATGGATTCCAGGTAGGAATCTGAATGTTGTAATTCAACAACTTTCTGTCGGAGAATAGGTTGAGCAACAAGATTAAACAAACGTGGTTGACCTTCTTTTTCACTCTTTCATATGTCATAATCCTCTAGTGCCTCCATCAATCGCCATTTGTCCTTCATCATGTTGACCGCTGCACTTCGGGATTTTCTACTCAATGCATCAGCCACCATGTTAGCTTTTCCCGGATGGTATTGCAGTGTGAAGTCGTAATCCTCGAGATACTCTATCCAATATCATTGTTTGAGATTCAAGTCTTTTTGAGTAAATATATACTTGAGACTTTTGTGATCCGAGTAAATCTGAAAATTTTCTCCATATAAATAACAACGCCATAACTTCAGAGTAAAGACAACAGCTGTCAATTCCAAATCGTGTGTGGAATAGTTTCGTTCATGAACTTTTAGTTGTCTTGATCCATAAGCAACCAACTTGTTATTTTGCATTAATACACATCCAGGTCCTTGTAATGATGTATCCGTATAAACATTATACCCGATACCACTTTCGAGTATTATAAGAATAGGTATCGTGGTCAACTTCTCCTTTAAGATGTTAAATGCCTGTTCACATTCTTTGGTCCACTCAAATTTTTCTCCTTTCCGGGTGAGTCGGGTCATGGGTATAGCTATTATGGAAAATCCTTCCACAAATCTTCAATAGTACCCTGCCAATCCCAGAAAACTCTGAACTTCTGTTGCATTCTTAGGTTGATCCCAATTCATTACTGCTTCAACCTTAGCTGGATCCACTGTCACTCCTTCTTCGGATACTACATGCCCAAGAAATTTGACTTCCTTCATCTAGAACTCACACTTACTTTTCTTGGCATACAACTTGTGCTCCCTTAGTGTTAGTAACACTTGGTGAATTGTACATGCTCCTCATGTGAATTTGAGTAAATGAGAATATCATCTATGAAGACGATTACAAACTGACCAAGATAAGGCCTGAATACCCAGTGCATCATGTCCATGAAAGCTGCAGGTGCATTTGTAAGTCCAAAGGGCATCACCAAGAATTCAAAATGTCTATATCGAGTACGGAAAGCTGTTTTGGGGATATCCTCCTCTCTGATTCTCAATTAATGGTATCCAGTTCGAAGATCAATTTTGGAATAGTAACGATATCCTCTGAGTTGATAAAATAGATCATCAATACGTGGTAGAGTATACTTGTTCTTTATCGTCACTCGATTCGACTTCCGATAATCAATACAAAGTTTCAGCGTGTTATCCTTCTTTTTTACAAAGAGTACATGAGCACCCTAAGGCGAAGTGCTTGGTCGAATGAATCCAATGGAAAGAAGTTCATCGAACTATTTTCTTAATTCCTTCAACTCCAAAGGTGTCATACGATAAGGGGCAATAGATATTGATTCCATACCAGGGTATACCTCAATAGTAAATTCTATCTCTCTTTGCGGGGGTGGCCCAGGTAATTCCTTAGGAAATACATAAGGAAAGTCACACACTACCAAGATGATATCAGTTGTGGTCTTAACTAGTACTTCCCCAATTAAGTTGGCAAAGAACTCCAAACTACTTTTGTTCCTTGTAGGGAATGGATGCGAATAATGACATTCACCTACGAATTCGAACTCTACATCTCTCGAGGTATGAAATTTGATTTTCTTACTATGACAATCCATGATATCATGATAGGAAGATAATAGGTCCATTTTGAAAATTATGTCATATCCAATTATTTCCAAGGCAAATAAGTCCACAATCAACTTGTGCTCTTCAATTCGGATAACACAATTTCTGCATACCTTAGCCATTTCCAAGCAATCCCCGGTAGGTAGGTTTATACACAATGTGTGACCCAAATGTTCGAATTCTAACCCTAATGCAACAACATATGAAGCACGAATAAAAGAATGGGTTGCCCCCGGATCAAACAAAATACATGCCCAAAAATTATAAATAAGAATGATACCTTCAATCACTTCGTTAGAGGCATTGTTATCTGGTATAGTCATTGCATAAATCTAGGGTTGGCCTTCGGTAACTGCTGTTCTACTTCCTGGCTTTTTTTGTTGTGCCTGATTTGAAAATGATTGCGAAGGTCCTACTTGAGTTATCGGTCCTACAGCCTGAGTAGGGTAAGAGCGTTCTTGTGGACGGGATAGATTGAATGACTGATAAAAGCCTTGATTGGCCGACCCTTAGGAAGACATGAAGGGACACTGATTTTTATAATACCCTATTTGCCCACACCCAAAACATCGTTTTGTATCATTAGATGTTCTGTTCCAATTTCCAGAATTCTATCCCAGATTCGCACTCCTATTTCCATTGGTTCCTTGCTTTGGCTGTCGATATGGGGCCATTCTTTGGTGATTACCACTGCCACCATTTCTCGTCTGACTTCTTCTGCCTTGCTGATGACTTCTGATATTTTGGGTATCATCCAGGTCTCTTTCTACTAGCATAGCTTTTTCCACTAGTTTCTTATAGTTTCTCAGTCGATGAGCTATGAGGCGCCCTCGGGTAGAAGGCTTAAGACCTTGTTCAAATTGTTTGGCCTTCTTTGTATTAGTAGAAACTAATTCCATGGCAAAGCGAGAGAGTTCAAAAAATTTGGACTCATACTGCGTGACTGTCAGGTTGCGTTGTTGCAATTCCAGGAAGTCAGAGAACATTTTATCCCTTACGGACTCTGGAAAATATTTATCATTGAACACTGTTTGGAATTAGGTCCACATCATTTGGTCTACGTTCCTCATTCTTTTGGCTGTATCCCACCAGTGGCCAGCTTCACCCTAAAAAAGATAAGAGACCAAGGTAACTCGTAACTTTGTGGCAATTCATGCCATCCATTACCTTTTTTAATGTCGAGTCCACCTCTCTGCATCAAGTGGCTCTGCACTTCCCTGGAAGGTAGGGGATGTTGCCGTAGAAATTCTTTGAGTATCATTATTCTTCGCGTTTCGACCACATTTGCTTGTTCCTGAATTGTCGGTTGTGTTACCATAGTGTGGTTATTATTTCCTACCTGTTGTCGTACCAAAGTGTTCAGTTCTCTCAGGCACTAGTAAATGCCACTCAAGGTATCATGCGGTGCCGGAGGGGACAGGTCATTGATGGACGTCTCTGGTTGGTCATGAGATGTGTTTCCCTCCTTCCTATAACACATAGTCCATGATATTATGACTGGATTTAAAAACTACCACCATATTCAAAAGTCAAAAACAACTCTTATTCCACATAATTACCAACTAAAATACTTTTTGTTTTCCTATCCTAGATGCCACTTACTATATACATGGAAAATAAAATACTAGGATAGTCACTTCTAAGTCATGTAGTTATATATATATATATCTTCTACTATTCCAAGAGTTACTAATATTTATAGACAAAATTTTCTAGAATAGTGAGGCCTATAGTATAGTTAGAGATCAAGAAGTTTCATGTCTCTCCCCCTAGAGACACATTCGCAGAACCCGCAGAAGTTGTACGATGGTTTACTTCGGGTGGTACGGCTGCACTGGCTACATTGGGGTCGTTAGGTTATGGGTCAAATCCTCCATTATTATTCAGGTCAGAGGATTCTACTGGCTGCCCCATATCAGTGCTCCGCAGGTGGCCACTGAATATCTTGTACTGGTAATCCATTTAGAATTTCTTGGTACAAGTTGTAGTTCCTTTCAATACTTAGCGCTTGGTGGACCACCATTAGATGCGAGGTCAACCTATGGTGTACCAATCTTTTCTGCTCTGCGATCAACATAAATGGCCAATTATGGGATACATCTTGGATCTCTCGGACTATCATATTATATGCTTCTACATTGACCCTAAGACTTCAGTATTCATTAGCTCCCTCGGAGCCCATGTTATTATGTGCCATTTAGAGGTCATCCCACGATGTCATATCTATAGCCATTAAAAGGTTAGCTTTATAGATATAAAAATAATCTATCCATAATAGATAACGAAGCAGCCTCAATACTAGTAAATTAACACAAACTATTTATTCTGACTAATCTATTTTTTGTAATTCCCATTTAAGACCTAATTCTTAGGCTTGATACCACTCTATCACATCCCAATTTTTTTTCTTTTTAAAAAAAAAAATAATAACCGGGCATGATTAAGAAATAAAACCGCACATAACTCATAATAACATTCCTTCTATTATTATTAACATATTCAGCGTACGGTTACATATAGATAACATAATCCCCACTTGATCAGCTAAAATATTCTTAACACATCATAAAGAGAAATAATAGTAGCAGTCTCTATCCACTGTCTCCCATCTTATTCTCTTGTCTTGCTTTATATTTCTGAAAATTATTAGATAGGGATGAGCTCACTAGCCCAGTAGGATAACGTTTATCAATGACTATCAAGGTTTTAAAACAGTACATAATATAATTGAACAACAAGTGAATGTAAGAATAGGTCAAATTAATTAAATAAATAAAAAAAATGCAGCACATATCGATCATATAAATTCATCAATTTTCTGGTCCACGCATGAACCGTTTGGGGTCTTGCACCCTAGGGAACCCAATGCCCTTCTTACTTTTCTGGGAACACTAATACCGAGAATTCTGTGGTGTCACACAGGCTACCAATGACAACCGATATTATTAACCAGTGAACCCAAAGACTAATAGGAATTCTGTGAATCCTCGCAAAGACCACGCGTCTACTAACCCTCAACCATCGATAATGTACATGCATGATAATTTCATCAGAATCATAAAGTAGAGTCATATCATATTCAGACCTAACAGCAAGTAGAAAATCAAACACTAAATAAATACTCAAAAAAAAAAAACATTTTATACGCAACTTAATTTCACAAGATAATTAGGGTCTCGAAAAAAATATAACATGTGCATGATCACGATTTATTTAATGTGGAAACTCAGTTCTATCATAAGGTCTTGACTTCAACTAAGCACAAAAACTGTAAAATTCAATTCAACAAGTATGTTGAAGAAAGCTTGCATTAAATCTGTCATGATCTGGCATGGCCTAATTTCCTATAGCCAAGGCTTAAAGATAAAGAATTCAAAGGAATTGATGGATATAATCTACAAGATGTTCTGGAATGGCAAGATGGATGCCATTAAATTCATACTGACAAGGTTATTTGAATATATACCTTGGAAGAAATAGTGAAGGCATTAGGTGATGCTTTTATCAATTGGGCCGAATGTGTATTAGAAAGTGGCCCAGAAAGCATAAACAATATCATAGGAGTGGAAAATCTTCAATCTGCACCTGTGAAGCTTGATGATGTAAAAACAGATGTTCAAGACCCTCTGCAGGAAGTTAATCTAGGTGATGAAACTGACAGAAGACCTATCTACATCAATGCAGCACTTGGAGCATACTTCAAGTAGAGATTGATTGAAAAGTTATGAAAAAATGCCTGACTTGGATAGGACATTGGTGGAACACAGACTACCAATTAAGAAGAATTTCAATCCTCATAAGCAACCACCCAGAAGGATGACCATTGAAGTAACACTTCTAGTCAAAGAAAAGATTGAAAGGTTGTTAAAATTAGGATTCATAAGGATTGCCAGGTATGTTGAATGACTATCTAATATTGTTCTAGTAATCAAAAAGATTGGAAAAATTAGGATATGCATAGATTTTAGAAATTTAAATACTACAACCCATAAGGATGAATATCCAATGCTTGTGACAATTGTTTTAATTGATTCTGCTTCTAGACATGTTATTCTTACTTTCATGGATGGACATGCTGGCTATAATCAAATTTTTATCGCAGAGGAAGATGTCCAAAAGACTGGCTTTAGATGCCCAAGTGCACTGGGTACTTATGAATGGGTAGTAATGTCATTTGGCCTTAAAAATGGTGGGGCCACTTACCAAAGGGCAATGAACTTAAGTTTTCATGACATGATTGGGAAATTGGTTGAGGTTTACATTGATGATGTGGTTGTGAAGTCTGATGACTAAGAATCACATTTGAAAAACCTTAGGAAGGCTTTCCAAAGAATGAGAATACACAAATTAAAAATTAATCCTTTAAAGTGTTCATTTGGAGTTTCTGCTGGTAATTTCTTGGGATTTTTAGTCCACTAGAGAGGAATTGAGCTGGATAAAAACAAAGCTAAGGCCATCATAGAGGCCCAAGCCCCATCAAATGAGAAAGAATTGTAGAGATTCCTAAGCCTAGTGAGTTTCCTAAGAAGGTTTATATCTAACCTTGTAGAAAAAAATAGTGTTTTTTGCACCTTTGCTAAAACTAAAGTCAGAGGTGGATTTCAAATGGGAGGTTGTACACCAAAAGGCTTTTGATGAAATCAAGGAATACTTGACAAAGCCTCCAATGTTAATGTCACTAAGAAAGACAAGCCATTGAAGCTGTATATTTTTGCAAGAGAGAAATTCATTGGTAGCCTACTTGCACAAGATAATGACCAAGGCCATGAACAAACAATCTATTACTTGAGTAGAAAATTGAACAATATTGAAGTAATTAGTCTTCAATAGAAATTCTTTGTTTGACTTTGTACTTTTCAACAATAAAATTAAGGCATTATTTACTTCTATTTACTATTTTCATTATTGCTCAAACTGATATAGTTAAATATATGCTTAGAAGACCACTATTAAAAGGCAGATTGGGTTAATGGATCCTTGTCTTAACATAATATTATTTCCAATATGCGCCACAAAAGGCAGTTAAAGGCTAAGCCTTGACTGATTTCTTAGCAGACCATCCAAGTGCTCTTATTGAAGAAGACACGTTTAAAGTGGACTACATAGAAGTAACACCCTGGAAACTTATGTTTGATGGTTCGAAGAATAAAGAGGGTGTAGAAGCTATGATTGCTCTGGAGTTACCAGAAGAAAAAATGTTCCAATTTGCATATCAGTTAGATGAAACCTTGGTATTGTCAAAGAATCAGGCTAAACATGAGGCTTTAATCATAGGCCTAGAAACAGTTATGAACATGAAAATAAAAAACCTTGTAGTGATTAGTGATTCACAATTAGTAATTCCACAGGTGCAAGGTTGGTGTAAATGCAATCATCTTACCCTAGAGAAATATATAAATATTGTACAATTACTTATTCAAGGTTTTGAAGATGTTCAGTTTGAACATGTCATGAGACTCCACAATGAGGAAGCCAATAAAATGACACAAGTTGCCTCTGGACTTAGAATTCCAGAAGGCATGAATGAAAGAATAATTAAAATACATAAGAGATACTTACTAACAATGGTGTTATGGCCAATAGATATACTAGCCATAGAAATAGAGGAATCTGACCGAAGGTTCCCTATCATAAAGTATCTACAATATCCATCTCAAAGAACATAAAGATTTGTTAGGAATAAGTATTAAATTATGTCTTCATTGAAGAACAACTGCTCAAAAAACTCCAGAAGACCTCATATTGTCATATATCAGCAAGTTAGATGCCATGAAAACGATGACAAAAATTTATGAAGGGATTTGTGGATCTTACCAATCATGTGAGTAGATGAGATGGTTGATTCATAGGTATGGCTATTACAGGCAAACTATGAGAAAATATTGCATCCCCTATGCAAAGGGGTGCCAAGCTTGTCAAAAACATGGACCTATTCAAAGGATTCTTGCAGTTGAACTACATTCAATTGTGAAACCATGGCCATTTAGAGGTTAGGCAATGGATTTGATTGGTTAGATCCACCCTTTCTCGTCTAAGAAACATTCCTACATCATAGTGACTATGATTATTTCACTAATGGGCAGAAGCAATACCAATGAAGGTTGTAGAACAATAGTCGGTGATTGGTTTTATTAAAGAACATATCATTTGTAGGTTTGGTTTACCTCAGACTATAGTAGTCGATCAAGGTACCATGTTCATAGGGACAGGAGTGACAAAATTTGCATCTGAACATGGGATTTGAATGTTAAATTGATCACCATGTTATGCCCAAGCCAATGGATAGGAAAAATTAACTAATAAAACTTTAAAATTTGATTTTGGAAAAGAATATAGAAGAAAACCTAAGGCAATTACATGAATTATTTCCAGAAGTCGTATGGGCCTACATGACTTCTAAGAAAACAAGCACAAGAACAACACCATTTGAATTGGTGTATGAACATGATGTTATGATACCTATGGAAGTCACTATAAGATTAGGAAGATTGGGAAGATATCATGACATGCCAACAAATATTTACACTCAGGCGATGTTCCTTGAGTTAGAAGATTTGGAAGAAAGTTGAATAGAAGCCTTGAATCATATTCAAATTTAGAAAAAAGAAAATAGAAAAAACCTACAATAAGAAGGTCAGATCTAAGAGTTTTGCTAAAATAGATTTGGTTTGGAAAGCCATTCTAGCTTTGGGTAGTAAAGACAGAGAATATGACAAATGGTCCCAAACTAGGAAGGTCCCTTTAAATTAGGCAAAGTATTGCAAGGTGGGCCCTATCATCTACAATATCTAGAAGCAGAATAGAAAACCCATAAATAGAAGGTATTTAAAGAAATATCATCCAACCATATTGAAATCTTATAGTGCAGTTTAAAACAAACACACGAGAAGGCCACTAAGTGTGGTCATGCACAGTGTAATGGTTTTCATTTAAAAGAAACAAAGAGAAAAAGCCATACATTCGGAAAATAAAATTCCTATATTCATATAGATAGTTACAAATAATTGAAGGGTCACATAAGTTTGGCCAGTTTTTAAAAGAAAAAGGGAGACAAAAGTAAAAACTAAACTTTTATAACAGTCACAGTTTGGCTCTCATTCTTCTGTTTGCTTTGACAAATCCTATCCTGCCCTATCTTAAGGAGATTTAGGAGAAGGTAGTTCAGGTGTTGAACTTTCCACTCCAGGACATGGCATTGGTGGAGAAAACATTTTGTCGAGAGGCATCCCCTGGTGAATTAGAGAAAAGTCAGATTTAGCTCCGCTTGTTGCAGTCTCCTCTACGACATGGATAAGTTGCCTAGAAGAAGGAACATCTTGTTCCTTGATAGCAGACCCCATTGGTTGCTGTTTTGAACTTTTTGTTGAAGGAAAATTATCTTCGATATTGGGATTTTGATTTGTCATCAAAAGTACCATTTATTTATCTATTATTAATGACACATTGCATTATTTTATAGCTATTATTTGAATTATCCTTTGGTGTTATGTTTTGACTTGATTTCTAGTACTTGATCAATTTATCAGGTAAAATGAGCTAAATTTGTTTACTTGGTAAATTGACCAGCTGATTAGAGATCGAAGTGAACTCAAGGGGACCAAATTGTAATTAAGGAGATTTGACTAGATGTTGATAATGCCGAAATGAGGATGAAGTCTACATCAATTCTAGAGAAATTGGAGCTTAAGTTATTCATTTCTGGATAAATAGGTGCGTTCGGACTCAGCTTTCCCATTTGGACGTGATGATTGGATAATGATTACCTTGCAACTTAGAGGGTATTTTGATTTGGACGACACAGACTATCTCCGTTCAGATGCAAATAGCCCCTCAGGACGCCGCTATGAAGTTGTGAATTCTAGAGAATTGGAACTCTTTGGATGTGGGAATCCATGCAGATAATAAATGATGAAACAGAGTACTTCCATTCAGACATGTCTTATCTGTCCGAGCGCACGTATTGAACGAGTTCAAAGCAAATAATTTCTTTCGTCGGATGCGCCTTTCTGTTTTTTGTCGCATATGTCTTGACATAGTAGGAGTTTGGTTGTAAAAGAACCCCAAAGGATCCTCCCATTATAATATGAGGGGGAGGGCTCTTGTTACCTACCTAGTCCTTAGTCATATTTTCCCAGATTTTTGAAAAGAATAGTCATGTCTCGTGAGTAGTCTTCTCTTTACTCTTTAGTTAGGGTAGTGTTTTTGAGATTGTAAACCAAATATTATTATTTATTTAATTATTCTTTGTTATTCTTAAATGGTCTATCTTTTATTGTTTAAAGATTGAATGAATTATTTCTAGCAAAGTATTGTACTTTGTATATGTATTTGGTTGCTTATTAACTTGATTGACTTCATGGTACGAGTAATTCTTATAATTCTCTGCGAGTTTACAAAGCTAGTTCTTAAATTCCTATTTTCGTATCAATCAACTCTTGGTTTTCACAACTATATATTCCAGTTGATTACACTAATGCTAGAAGTCAACTAAGATAAAATATAGTTGCAAAGGTATAATATTTGGTGTTCATGAACAAATCCCGATCCCTAAACTAAGGGGTAGTTTTCTCAATAAGAAATTTCCTTTAATTTACAACAATTAATTGCTTCAAAAAATATACACACTGTTCTCTTTTTTTACCTTCTTGATATCTATTCATCCCTGAGGATTGACCTCAGGCTATACCAAGTTATTACTATTGCTTGATCATTTGCACTTGAGTGTACCACATTTGAGTTCAAGTAGATTTTCAAAAGGATATGTTATAAGATGACCTTCGACAAAAATGGTAAAATCTAAGGGATCAACGATGGATGACGTGCCTGAAGTTCACCAAGTAAATCTACTAGCAAAAAGGATAAATCATTTGGTTTTTGATAGGCAAAACATAATCTAGATATGTAACTTTTGGGATCATCTTCAAAAATCAAAGCTGAGACCTTTTGCCACTAGTTGACAAAAAGGGGAGTAACAGACGATCCCCTATGAAGATGTTCAAAGCAAAAGGTATTCAGTGATTTGTTATAGGCCAAATAAATTTGATAGACTTAGTATGAGTTTGTAAGCTTAACCTTTTGGGTTGTAGGCTCATCGATGAAATAGTGCATGAAAAGCACAGGGATACGCTGAGTAAAGCCAAATTGTCTGGCTAATTGACTAGGAGAAAAGTTCTCAAAACCACATCATGGCTATTTAGAATCAAGAATTGTGCCGCTTACATGGTGGTAGCGAGGAAGGAGAACACTACCCCAGAATGTATGAAGTGGGATCGATGGAGCTATTAAAGAGTGCTATAAGGCACAAGGATGAGTAATGGCATTTAGAAAAAAGGCAAAAAGAGAAAGAAGTCTATGTTGAAGTCCAGGCCAAAGAATGCCTTGAAGTAAAAATCAAAATTCGTATGTAGATTTGGAAAAACTGACATAAGAAAGAAATGTGCATAATTGATAGGACAAAATTTGGGGTGAGGAACATATTCAATGGCCCAAATTTGAGGAAAATAGGCATATAGCCAAGCTTGGAATAGCTGGAAACGACATTCACAATTTTTGTCAATTACCCTTTTGACCATGGTGAAGAGACCTCTCTAAAGAGCTCCTCAAACAAAAGGAGCTAAGGCCAAAACTTTCTGATCAGCCAAGAGCACAACAATATTAAAATATTCCCTAGTAATCTTGAGAGTAGTAGGGATACAAAGGAAGAAATGGCAAAGCCAATGAAGGAGAAAAGCAACATGTTCCTCACATGAGGGAGAGACAAATTTGGCTTACACAAAAAGAAATGTGTTCTGAATAATTGAAGTTATTTGGAAGATTGTGAAAACATGTTTAGGTTTTAAACATGCAGTTACTTCTATTCTATTCGATGGAAGTCCTGTTAGATATACAATATCAAGGATAGATGGAGACATCATACCAAGAGGAACAAGCAACACATTACTAGACTGCGACCAGAAATAGAAAAATGTATCTCCATTCGTTCTACTCAATCAACCCATTTTTTGATATGGGTCAACCCAACACTTCAAAGGATTGAACCCTTGATCCCAAGATTTCCACCAGAGATGAGGGCGGTGGAGAGTCAAAATTTCCCCTTATGAAATGGGATATAACTCAGATAACCCTACGAAGATATCTGATTTAAAAGCAAGGCCCAATGCAAAGTTTGAGCCATAATCCAATGAAGGGATCAAGATATTGTTATCTATTGGGTCTCGAATGGCATACCTAATGCTGACTGGAAAATGAGGAATGGAAGGTGTATCCTAAGAAGGAACAGAGGAAGGTGAATAACCCATTTTTTGTTTAGATGCAATTTGAGGGAAACTAAGATAAAAAACAAGAAGGAAGATTGTCGGAAGTACATAAGAGAAGATAACAAGAGACGTGAAGGTAGAGTTTAGTGAAAAGTGCAGCAACCAATCCTTCAAATAGGTGTTTGAAGGCTAAACGGTTATTAATGTTCATTTATATGCTTTATTAATCAAACACAAATAAATGAGGGGGCAATGTTTGGGCCTGAAATATAAAATCACAAGAATATTCAATGTATTGACACTTGGAATCCCCAGATTTATTGAGAAAGTTCTATTTGACAGAATCTAAAGAAGAGGCGAGAGATGATCAGTCACAACTGATGATGCACAAATCGGTCTTCGTGCAAGATCAACAGTCAAGTATATGAACATGTGAAATTAATAAGCAGTAACTAGGCAATCAATGACAGATCAATGGCAAAACAGTAAATATAGAGTAAACACAAAGATTTATAGTGGTTTGGTCCGGGTAACCTACTCCACTCTCAGGAACGGCTGCGGTGGCCAGAGATCTTTATTGATGAGTAACCGGGAGAATATACACCGGAGTATTACAATGCTTTAGAATAGAAAAACATTGTGTATAGGGAGGTGTAGTGTGTGTAGGAGAATGTATTGTAGAGGTGTCAAGGGTGTTGTCCAGATCTCTCTCCTTGTGGAGAGAGCTTACATTATATAGGCTTAGTAAGGCGGTGATGTGAGTGAGAGGTCTTCCACTATTTTGGCAAGTATAATCATGGTATGAATAGATCTCTTTGGTAGCACAGTTAAGGTAGGAATAGATCTCCGTCCGCATCCCGATATTTTCTCCCTCGTGTTCCTATTCCTTCGGAGGAGGATCCTGAGCTGGGTTGGACTTGAGTTGTCTTCTTGAGTTGGGTTGGACTTGAGTTGGAGTGACGGAGTCAAGAGGGCGAAGGAGAGGCAGAGGACCTGGGCGGCGCCCTCTTGGGTGACCTCTTGGGCGGCGCCCCCTTGGGGTGCTCCCTTGGCTCCTCCTTGATGACTCCTCCTTGCCTTGATCCTTGATAATTTTGGTGACGTGGGCCCCTCTTGGTGTTAGTTTGGGCCTCAGTAATTTATTGATAACTTTGGTGACGTGGGCCCCTCTTGGTGTTAGTTTGGGCCTCAGTAATTTATTGGGCTTGACACTGTTAATTTCGGGCTCATCATTTGCCCCCCATGCCCCAAGCCTCTGAACTTTTGCGAGAGAAAGAGGTTGAGGGCATGTGTTTCGTCTTCGCTTGAGTGAGCATAAATTTTCTTGCTTCTTATAGTGCTTTTTCATCTTCGGAGACTTGCTGAATTTATCGGTATCGAATATATAATTTTTTCCTTCTTGGGCGCGGGCCCTCCTTTGTCCTTTTCTCTTTTTTTTTTTCTTTTTCTTCCTTCTTTCTTGGGCGTTGGCTTCCTGGCCTTCTCCTTTTCTTCTTTTTTTTTTTTCTTCCTTCTTTCTTGGTCTAGGCTTGGGCGCCGCCTCCTTGTCCTCTCCCTTTTTTTTTTTTTCTTTCTTTCTTTGCTTGAGCTTGGGCGCCACCCTCTTGGCCTCTTCCTTTTTTTTTTTCCTTTTGGCTTGGGGGCCGCCCTCTTGGCCTCCTCCTCTTTTTTTTTTCTTCTTTTTGTCTATGCTTGGGCGTTGGCCCTCTCCCTCTTTTTTTTTTTTTTTTTGGACTTCCTGGGCGTCGCCTCTTGGTGCTGCCTACTCTTTTTTTTTTCTTCTTGGCTTGGGCGCCGCCCTCCCTACTCTCTTCTTTTTTTTTGGCTTGGGCGCCGCCTCATGGTGCTGCCTACTTTTTTTTTTGTTTTTTTTTTCTTCTTTTCTTTCCCTCTTCGCTTGGGCGCCGCCTCCCTTCTCACTTTTTTTTTTCTTCTTTCCCTCTTGGCTTGGGCGCCGCCTCCTGGACTCCTCCTCTTTTTTTTTTTTTTTTTTTGGACTCCCTGGGCGAGGAGACTTGGGCGCCTCCTTTGGACGAGAGGGAGAGCTGTTGTGGGCGCCACCTGGAGACTGGTAGGATGCTTTGAGTGACGCCAAGAGGTTGGCAGGGCGACACCAGAGGCCTTGAGCGCTGCTATGTTTGGGCAAAGCCTTGAGTCTTGCTATGGGCGGCGTCTCTCTGGTGCTTGGTCATTAATTACAGTCGTCCTGTTGATAGGGAGAGTTAGGGTGGTGTCTTCTCCTTCTCCCAAGAGGGCGAGGTTTGATGCCCCCAGTGCTTCTCGGTCCAGGTCCGATGGCTAGATTGCTTCCTGGAAGATGGGACCCCGTGGTGCCCCCACTCTTTCTCTGACTGTGACTCATGTGTGTATCAGAGCTAGCTGTTGTATTGCTGTAGGAGTTGGGGCTCCAGTGCAGACGACTTGAGTTTCAAAAGTGTACCTGGCAAATACTATGTTATCTCAACATTAAAATATCTAACATGATTACCTGCAGGCTGTTTGCATGAGAGCAAAGTCAGAGTTGTGGGCATCTCAAGAGAGGGCCGCATGAGCTGAGGCCGAGCTACGTATAACGTCGGTGGATGGCTGCCGTGGCAGAGGCTTGTAAGGTGACTACTTGCGCGAGAGCAGAGTCATAGAGGTCGAGCTACGTATAGTCTCGGGGGTGGCTATCGTGGCAGAGGTTACTTGGTGACTACTTGCGCGAGAGCAGAGTCATAGACCGAGCTACGTATAATCTCGGGAGATGGCTGCCGTAGCAGAGGTGACTACTGGCGCGAGAGCAGAGTAATAGAGGCCGAGCTACGTATAGTCTCGGGAGATGGCTACCGTAGCAGAGGCTCATTCCATTGATAAGGAGATGAGGAGGGCGCTGAAGAGCTGGGCGCCTGAGGTGCGCCTGGTGAGATTGGATGAGACCCATAGTTTAGGCGGCATCATTGAAGGTGCCCAAGGTGGAGAGGGCGAGACCCCTCGTCTGGGCGACTGCTCTGCTGGGAGCTGTTTGTAAATTTTAGAAAAGCAAAATAATTCTGGACACAATAATCTTCGCAGAATTTTATTTCATAAAGTAACAAATAACAAAATAAATTGACTGAAACAATAAAGGATAGATAAAATCTTCAGATGTCGGTGTCCCATAGGACTTTCCCGGCGGAGTCGGAGTCGTCTCCTCCTCCTAGTCTTCAGGAGATTGTCTGGATTTCTTCGAGGGGTTGCTGGCGTTCTCTGTCGTCCTGGTCCCGGCCAGGTGGCGGGGCCTGTGTCCTCTACCAGCAACGTACTGCCTCAAGTGGCCACGTTGTATGAGCTCCTCGATCTGCCTTTTAAGATCAAAGCAGTCGTTAGTGTCATGGCCATGGTCGCGGTGGAAACGACAGTACCTGCTGGGATTTCTGCGGTTTGGGGCGGACTTCATTTTTTCGCGCCAGCAGAGCGTGGGGTCATCCTGTATCTGGAATAGGATGTGCCCCACCGAGACATTGAGTGGCGTGAGAGCTTGTCGCTCTCTCAGAGGTGGGGGACCAAGACGGTCCTTGATAGAGATTATTTCTGTCCTATTTCTTTTGTTCTCTACCTCCCACTTGTCTTCGCAGATGTCCTTCCTTTTCTCCCCTCCTCGGGAGGACTCACCTCGACGGGCCTTGGTGACGTCCTCGGCATTCATATACTTCTGGGCCCTTGACAGCAACTCGGGCATGCTGGAGGGCGGCTTCTTGAGGACAGAAAACATGAAACTAGAGGTGCGAAGGCCGGCGATGAAGGCGGCCAGGGCTACCTTGTCATCTGGTTCCTTAATTTGGAGAGCCTCCTCGTTGAAACGGGCGAGGTAGTCTCTGAGGCTTTCATTCCTGTCCTGCTTGATGGTGAGCAGGTGGGTCACATGCTTCTGATGTCGGCGTCCCCCAATCAAGTGAGAGACGAAAAATCTACTGAGTTCTGCGAAGGAGTGGATGGAGGAGGGCTTGATATTTGCAAACCATTGGCGAGCAGACCCCTTCAAGGTGGTAGGGAAAGCTCTACACATAATCTCCTTAGGCACGTTGTGGAGTTGCATGAGAGACTTGTATGTGTCAAGGTGGTCGAGGGAGTCCTTGGTACCATCGAAGATCTCGATGGTAGGCATCTTGAACTTCGAAGGTAGGGGATAGTTAACTATATCAGCAATGAAGGGTGTATCAGTGTGTCTTACCAGGTAGTCCACAATTTCGGGCGCCTGTGCCTTGATGGCGTTGAGGGCATCACCGAGTTGGTTTTGCACCTCTCTGATCTTCTCGTCCCACTGGTTGGGGACATCCTCCGTCGGGTGGTGGTATTGGCTTCTATGATCACCATACTGGCTCTCGCCTTAGTCCTCCTGCGCAGGTACATGAGGAGGGACTGCTGGGCGAGGGGCACCCGGGCGTGGTCCTAGGGTGCTGCTTGGCGCCCTGAGTGAATAGGTTGTTGCTCCTCTCCTGTTGGAGGGAGTGGGGCTCTTCCCACAGGGTGAGGGGCGACACCTCCTTGGGCGAGCATTAACTGAATTATCTGCTGGTTTTGTTTTACCAGCAACTGCATGGTCTGTAAGAGCTGTTGTTGCCCGACGACGGGGGTCGCCGTAGCAGACGGTTCTGAGGGTACGAGGGGAGGCGGAGCCTCCTCCCGATGGGCCGGGTTGTTGTCCCCCGGCTGTTGGCTCATTGATCTGGTCGTGATTGCCATGGATTAAGAGAGTAGGAAAACTAGTCGTTTCCCACAGACGGCGCCAAACTGATGATGCACAAATCGGTCTTCATGCAAGATCAACAGTCAAGTATATGAACAGGTGTAATTAATAAGCAGTAAGTAGACAATCAATGACAGATCAATGGCAAAACAGTAAATATAGAGTAAACACAAAGATTTATAGTGGTTCGGTCCAGGTGACCTACTCTACTCTCGGGAAAGGCTGCGGTGGCCGGAGATCTTTATTTATGAGTAACCGGGAGAATATACACCGGAGTATTACAATTCTTTAGAAGAGAGAAGTAATGTGTATAGGGAGGTGTAGTGTGTGTAGGAAAATGTATTGTAGAGGTGTCAAAGGTGTTGTCCAGATCCCTCTCCTTGTGGAGAGAGCTTACATTATATAGGCTTAGTAAGGTGGTGAGGCGGTGACGTGAGTGAGAAGTCTTCCACTATTTTGGTAAGTACAATCATGGTAGGAATAGATCTCTTTGGTAAGCACAGTTAAGGTAGGAATAGATCTCCGTCCGCATCCCGATATTTTCTCCCTCGTGTTCCTATTCCTTCGGAGGAGGATCCTGAGCTGGGTTGAACTTGAGTTGTCTTCTTGAGCTGGGTTGGACTTGAGTTGGAGTGATAGAGTCAAGAGGGCGAAGGAGAGGCAGAGGACCTGGGCGGCGCCCCTTGGTGTCCCCCTTGGGTGGCGCCCTCTTGGGTGACCTCTTGGGCGGCGCCCCCTTGGGGTGCTCCCTTGGCTCCTCCTTGATGACTCCTCCTTGCCTTGATCCTTGATAACTTTGGTGACGTGGGCCCCACTTGGTGTTAGTTTGGGCCTTAGTAATTTATTGGGCTTGACACTGTTAATTTCGGGCTCATCAACAACCACATTTGAAAAGAAAATAGGTAACCAACTGGGAGTTACCATTAGATAACCATCGATGAAGAGGAAACCATCGATGTAGACAGTTATAGAAAGGGCATTCAGTGGAGAAGATAACACATGTTCAAACCTCCAAAAGACCTACGATATGAGCATTATTAGGAGTAGTTTTTAGGCTAGTTTATGAGCAATTAGTGTTGTGATTAAGGTTATTTTATTCAATTTTTTGTAACCAAAGTCCTTTCGATTGTATTAATAAAAGAATTATATTTTATTAGTTCTCTATTTTAATTTCACTTTCGCATAGTGACAATATGCATTGTTTTCATCCAAGGAAGTCCTAAAACAAAGCATTTGAACTCATTACAAACAGTTACCTGACAGTTGTTTGTCGATTGGAAAATTTTTGCAAATTTTGGAGAAACAAAAGTATTTTAAAATTGTTTGGACATAAAATTTCAAATCTTAGGAATATTTAATGTATTAATGCCTAGAAATCTATATGCACTGAGAGAATGACACGTGGCAGAATTTGGAAAAGGCAGGAGATAATCAGCAACAACTATATTTGAAATGAGGAATAACTAACTGAAGGTTATCAGTCAGATAACTGTCGATGGAATTAAAAACCGTCAAATATAATGGCTATAAAAGGGCAACTGGTGGAGAAGATGAAGGATACACTCAAACCCCCACAGGACCTATGATCTGGGCATTTTTAGGAGTAGTTTTAGCAAGCAGTTACTTCTACAATAAATGCTATTTATTCAGTCTTTTCTGTAACTAAAGTCCCTTCAATTCAATTAATGAAGTAGTCCTCTTTTATTAGTTCCCTATAATGTGTGTTTATCCATGCATATCATCCAAGGAAGTCCTGACATAAGGCATTTGCACCCCTCACAAGCAATCTTCTGAAATTGTCTATCGATTGAGATTTTTCTGTCGATCTCAACAGATTTTGGAGCAACAATCTTTTGACATGCTCGATGGGACACCATTACTAACTTGGATCAAAAAAATAGTTAGAACGAGGAAACAATATGAGATTTTGTTTGGCACCAACAAAACTGTGAAAATGACGCCAAATAGTGGCAATCATGAAGCAAGTTCGAGTACAAACCCAGTGAAATTTGCAAATCCAGGAAATGGCTAAGATAGTTTGCAGATACAAGAGTTTGTGCAGAACTTGAAGCATGTATTGCACAATCCTAATTCTGGCATTAGACATGGCTTAGTTAATGTCATGCATGAGTTTATGAATGTCCAGACACCAGTGTCAGGATCAGTTAATCAGAAATCAACTACCATAATTAGAAATCAAGCAGTAAAAGAAGGAAAACCAGTGTTGTGGTGCTTCCTATAGAAAATTAGAGACCACCGTCAATGGTGACAAATGAAAGATCAGGCTTGCCATACCAAAATCATTTTAATATGGTGTCATGTCGATATATTAACTAATTTCTTCATAGGAAGGAATCCTAGGGGTAGAAATGCATCAAGGAGGGCCCCTAAATTTTCTAGCAGAGGTCGTGAAAGGCATGCCATACCCGCATTGGAACCCATAGAGGAATCCAACCCAAGGGAAGGGGGAAACCATTTGACCAATTTGAAAACTTCGAAGTCCACCAAAACATGGTGTTTAATGGGAATCAATTAGTAGACATGATTCAAGACTTGTATGGCCGAAAACTCTATCCATCGTTGATTGACTATGACAAATTCCCAAGGGTATATAAAATTTTGGAATTTCATCTTTACTCTGGTTAATAGAATTAATCGACCATAGAACACATAGGCATATTCACATTCCAATGTGGGGAAGTTAGAAATAATGGCAATCTAGAGATGAAATTAATTCCACAATCTTTAACAAAGACAACATTTGCTTGCTTCATAAATTTATCTGCCAATTCAATTCAAAATTGGCAAGAAATGGAAGTGCAATTTCATGCTCAATTCCTTATAAATGAACCAGACGTTTCAATGGCAGATTTATCAAGATTAAGGCAAAAATCAACTGAATATATAGAAAAATATATTGACAGATTCAAAAAAAGAAAAAAACAAATGTCATGTTTACTTGCTTGAAGTTGAATTGGTGAAACTGCCCTAGAATGGTTTAGACTTCGAATTAAGAAAGAAATTTGAAGGAATGGAGTTCAGAGATCTCTTCGAATTCTTAGCCAGGATCACCAGATATGACATGTTGCTCAAGGAAGAAAGAAACATAGGAAAGATAGTTCACTAGGATCTTATTTTCAAGACTTCGAAGGAGAAGTTGAAATATATATGACACATGTCATAGGAAAGTCGCCAATTATGTGTGACACCTTCAAAAAGATTGAGGATCATGTGAACATGCCACCCAACCACCCTTTCAAGAAGGATGCACCTTCAACCTTTTGACAGTATTCCTTTGATCTATAGATGGTTGATTGTAAACCTCACATGTTCATCTTAATGTAATGACATAGTTATTTCATACTACTTATATGTGTAACGATGTAAGAATGAATCATATAGGTTGTAAGAGTAGAGATAAACAATTGGGGGATAAATTGATCATTCTCAGTAGAAGTGAAGAAAAGATTTTCTTGATATCTTTTGGGAAATTCAATAATGACTTGATGTTCTAATATTGGATTGACATTAGATTTGGATACCAATTAACTAGATTTTTAAATGCTACACAAATGTATTTCACACAGATTTCATGAATCAACTTATAGGTAGGTCAAAACTGTGTTGGAAGTGAATGTACAAAATTGGATTCACGTTCGAACAGAAACCACGTTCGAATGCCAGTTATTCCTTGTAATTTATTGTTTGACAAATATCCTGACATAAAAGGAGATACTGGGAATAAGTCACATTCGAACGTCAGTTACGTTCAAACAGAGCTTGGTTACAGTACTTTGTTGTCTGACAGAAACTATGACAAAAAATGAGATATTGAGAGCAAGCTATGTTCGAACGCTAGTCACGTTCGAACGCGACTGTATTTTTAATAGCGATCAGACTCCCATAAATTGTTCAAATTCTAACCCTATAAATACCTCAAGACGCCTCTTAGGTAAAAAAATCATCAGTTTTTAACCACAGACAACCCTAGAGAGTGAGAAAGAATGAGAAAACACAAGATTTGATGGGGAATCTTCACGTTGGAACGAATCAAACATGCTAGGTTTATATACCAACGTTGGATTGGAGGTAGGGGATTATTCTTAAGTTCTTTCATTGAGACTTAGGATATATATATGTATGTATATATGTTTTCAATCTTCTTGATAATTATATGATAAATAATGATGAGTTCTTTGTTTCTTTTCAATTGAAACGTAGTTTTGAACAAAATGCATGTTTGGGTTCAGGAAATTCGTATTCTTAATTTACAAAACCCTAGTTTTGTGAAATACAAATTTTAGTGTGAAAAATACATTGGTTCTTGTTTTCTAAATTCTAATTCTTGAATACACCATGTTTATATTCAATTACTTATAGTATCTTCAAGAAGCTGAGATTTTTTACAAACTCTAGAATTTTGATATTGCAATTATGAAGCTTTTCTTGATATGATATCTTGTATTTTTTTTTAATTCCATTATTATTGTACCTTGAGGATTATGAATGTTGTGATATACGAATCTTTATGGAAATTGTAATTGGTTGAGTATATGGTTTTTGAAAAGGTTGTAGTTTTTCTCTCTTGTATGGTTTGGGTGTGATGGACTTGAATTGCCTTAAAAAACTGTCGTAGAGTGTCAGAGGTTAGTCTATCTCAGTAAGGTGAGATGTTGCCTAACACTTGTAGTGGGATATTTTCTTGAGAGATCAACCACTATTATTCACGTAGGTTCGAGGCTGACGGATGGTATTCCTTCTTGGGAAGGATTCGTCAATGTCATGTGAGACAGTATACCCCTTTTCTAAAGTGATTTGTGATGTGGCCCTGCAGCGAATAATTGAAATTTTTTGTATTTGTGGTAGGTGAACGAGATAAAATCGTTGTGTAGATTCTTGATAAGCAACCAACATACATGAGATACATGAGAAATTTAGATGTTGTTATTGAATTATTCGTTGATTAATTTGATCTTTAACTGTTTATTCATGTCATTGAATTACTGTATTCCGCACACTTGAGATCATTACAACTGTCATAATTTTATTTTCAAAAACGTATACAAGTTATTTTCAGAAAGAGACTTGCTTTCTTTAAATTGTTTTAAAACCTTGTTTGAATTTGGGAGGAATTCTCTACGGTTTTTTGCTCATCCATACACCTCCCCTATTTACAGTGTTCGACATAGAGGAGAATGTTGAGATAGATGAGCATGTTGACTATGAGGAGGTGGAGAATCAAGACGTGGACCTAGTTTTAGAGGAGTAGAGTTGTTTTATTATTGGTTTAGAGTTTGAGAGATTTTTATGGAACAATATTTTACTTAGATTTAATTATGTCGTTGCTTGTTATAGTTTGGTTTTGAATTATAAGTTTGAAAAAGTATGTTTTATTATCTTAGTATCTGGTATTTGATGGATGGATGGATGGTTTATTCTAAAAAATTATTATTTTTAGTTGCTCTTATGATTGGATGGTTTGTATATAATAATGCCTTCAATGGTGGATTTTGGGGCGTTACAGGTTTGGTATTAGACCCCAGGTTTTAAGTCTTACATAGGAGCTATAGGTTATGGCATACCACTGGAGTGTTAGGTTAGGTGGAAAGAAAGTAGGCTTGAACCTTATAGGAATTATATGTGTATGTCTTAAGTGTAAATTGATATTGATGGTTGTGCAAGGAAACTAAAACTGTGTTTGGTGTGTAGAATGGATGGTAGACGTGGACGAGGATGTGGAGGTTTAGCTAACCCACCACTACCATCTCCTCTGGATGCTATGAATGGTATCTACCAATGTTTACGGGAGTTGATCATTCTAATCCAAAACCAGAACAAAAACCACAATCAAAATGGTGTTGCACAACCATTGGCGGTGGGACAAGGAGATGTTAATGAGAACTACAGGATGAAAGTATTGAGAGAATTTCTATGACAGTACCCGCCCATTTTTCAAGAAAGTTCTAATCCAATGGAGGCAAAAAAGTGGATTAGAAGAGTTAGGAAGATGTGTGATAGTATGGGGATTGCTGCGGATCTTCGGGTGGGGCTAGTTATCTATCTGTTCAAAGGAGAAGTGGATCACTAGTGGGACTCAGTGAGGAGGATGGACGTGGTGGAGACGATGACTTGAGAGGCTTTTGATCATATCTTCCAAGATAAATACTTTCCTAAGTCTGTGAAGGATAAGATGACTGCATACTTCTTGGCTTTGAAGCAAGGAAATATGACGGTAACTGGGTATGAAGTTAAATTCGATGAGTTGTCCCATTATACGACGAAGTTTGTGTCTACAGATTCAAGAAGGGACAAACGGTTTGAGTAGGGGTTGAGATATGCTATTCATGAGAAGTTGGTTGCACTTAAGATCCAAGAGTACAAGGATCTAGTGGAATGGGCGAATTTAGTGGAGAGAGACATAGAGGAGACCAGATGGAGATAGACATTTGTTATACAGGGCCCTTTGAGAACAGGCAACAACAATGAGGAAACACAGAGGTCAGCTCTATACTGTCGACCTGAGCCAACATTGGGACAAAGGAATCAACCAGTCAGAGGAGCTGAGGGTACACAATATAGAACAATTACAGATCGCGTCAATGCTTTGCTTGTGTAGGTTCCAGACAGTTCAGAAATAAATGTACACCTATTCCACCAAAGAACAACCAAGTTGTAGGATAGTAAAAGATGAACAAGTCCTTGCCTAAAAAATAGCAGCCGTAAAAAAACCCAGGTGCAATTGTACCAGCTAGCAATAATCAAGGTCTGGTCTTTGCAATGACCCAGCCAAAGGAGGACACCGTCAATGCCATGGTTGAAGGTATCATGTCACTCTATAATTCTTGGGCACGCATATTATTTGATCCCGATGCCACCCACTCGTTTCTACGTATGTTATACATTAAAACAATGGGATTGAAATGTGAAATCTTAGATAAGAGATTGAATGTGGACCTATCTACCAGAATGATTGGAAACCCTTAGGGTGTGTCAGAGTTTTATACTTTGGATAGGGGAACAAGAGCTGAGTGTAAATTTGGTAGTGTGGACATGCAAGGTACAATGTGATCTTTGGAATGAACTTGTTGTCAGCATACCACGCTATGATGGATTGTCTCCGAAAAAACGTAGTATTCCAGTCACCAGAAGGAGTAGAATTCAGCTTCAGAAATGAGCAAAATGCTTCTCACCCTTTTCCCATGATGGGTAGACAGTTCTTACAGGTTAAGGCAGGAAGTAGTCTAAGTTTCTTAGCTAGCCTAATGGAAGAGAAACGAGTTGATTCCCAGTGAAAGATGATATCAGTGGTGGCAGACTTTCAAGATGTATTTTTGGATGAGTTGCCTAACTTACCACCTCAGAGAGAGATTGAGTTTACCATTGACCCGTATCCTATAATAGAACCCATTTATATTGCTCCTTATTGGATGACACCTTTGGAGTTAAAGGAGTTAAGGAAACAACTAGATCAGTTACTAGCAAATGGGTTTGTTCGCCTAAGCACTTCACCTTCGGAACCTCCAGTCCTCTTTGTGAAGAAGCATGATGAAACACTCTGGCCATGCATGAATTATGGAAGGTTAAACCGAGTGATGGTGAAGAATAAAAACCCATTACCTCGGATTGATGATTTATTTGATTAACTAAGAGGTTTTAAATATTACTCCAATATTGATCTTCACACAAGGTATCATCAACTGAGGATTAAGAAGGAGGACATTCCTAAGATAGCTTTTCGTACAAGGTATGGTCATTTTGAATATACTATAATTTCGTTCGGATTGACGAATGCTCTAGTAGTATTTATGGATCTGATGCATAGAGTATTCAGATTGTATCGAGATTAGTTTGTTATTGTGTTTATCGATGGCATATTGATCTATTCAAGGACACAAGAGGAATATGAACAACATATTCGGGTGGTGCTACAAACCTTAGGGAGCATAAGTTGTTTGCCGAGATGAGTAAATGTGAGTTCTGGATGAAGGATGTGAAGTTCCTTGGTTATGTGGTGTCAGAATAGGGAGTAGTGGTTGAGCCCGCAAAGATTAAAGTAGTAATAAAGTGGGAACCATCTTGGAATGTGATAGAGATCCGTAGTTTCCTAAGCTTAGTAGGTTATTACCGAAGGATTATTGAAGGGTTTTTAAATGTGATAGACCTGTCTTACGAAGAAAGGAGAAAAATTTGTGTGAACTAAAGAGTGTGAACTAGCCTCCACTACTCTAGGAGAAATTGATGACTGAACCGATCCTTATTATTCCAAATAGTGGTGAGGGATATGATTTTTATACAGATGCTTCTCTACAAGGCCTAGGATGTGTACTAATATAGGAAGATAAGGTAGCGACTTATGACTCTAGACATCTAAAGATACATGAGCAGAACTATCCCACCCACGATTTGGAGCTTGCAGCGGTGGTGTTTGCTCTTAAATTGTGGAGATGTTAATTGTATGGAGAGAAGTTTTAGGTGTTTTCTAATCATAAGAGTCTCAAATATATATTGACACAGAAAGACCTGAATCTTCAACAACGAAGGTGGATTCAGTACTTAGACGATTATGATCTCACACTCAACTATCATCCGAGGAAGACTAATGTGGTAGCAGATGCACTTAGTAGAAAGTCTCGCGGTGAAATCAATGTCCTCGTCGCTAGCAAGTGGAAGATGATGGAGTATTTGGAGGAATTTGGCCTACTAGTGGATAAACGGAAGGATCGACCGTGTTTATTTAATATTGTAGCCCAACCAATTCTTCGACAAAGGGTGGTGGAGTTACAACGACTAGATCCAGATTTGGAAACTATCCGGAGCAAATTGGAGAGAGGTAAGACTGTTGAGAACTGATCAGTACGTCAAGATGAGCTGCAATATCAGGGAAAACTATGTGTTGGAGGAGAAGTGTTGGAGGAGAACCATCGTTCTAAACTTTTCATACATCTAGGGAGTACCAATATTTACAGAGACATGAAGCCTCAATACTAGTGGAAATGAATGAAAAGAGATGTGGCTAAGTACATTGCAAGGTGCACAGTTTGTCACCAAGTGAAAATTGAGCATCAAAGACAAGGAGGATGCTTACAACCCTCACCTATTCCCAAGTGGAAGTGGGATCATGTCACCATGGATCTTGTGTTAGGGCTACCTAGAAATGTGAAGGCACAGAATGTCATCTGGTTGATTATGGAATAACTGACAAAGACTGCCCACTTTATACCTTTCAAGACCACGAATAATATAGTAACTTTGATCCAGCTGTACATTCGAAAGATAGTGAGGTTACATGGAGTATCGCTGTCCATTATATCTGATTGAGATAACCGCTTTGTGGCTAAGTTTTGGCAGAGTTTACAGAAGGCATTGGGGATAGAGTTTCATTTTAGTACTGCCTTCATCCACAAATGGACGATCAATTGGTAAGGGTGATCCAAGTGGTGGAAGATATGCTAAGGGCGTGCGTTCTTGATCTCAAAGATAGGTGAAGTGAACATCTACCATTGGTGCTTATAAAAATAATTATCAAGCTATTATCAGAATGGCTCCTTACGAGATACTATATGGAAGACCGTGTTGATCACATAATTGTTGGTTAGAGGCTAAAGAGAGAAGCCTATTTGGACCCGAGATTGTCCGAGAGACTACTGAGAAAATTCAGCTACTTTGGGAAAGACTATGCACGACTCAGAGTAGATAGAAAATCTATGCGGATAGAAGGAGAAGACCTTTGGAATTTCAGGTGAGAAATTATGTGTCTCAAAGTGTCGCCCAAGAAGGGGATGTTCAGATTTGGCAAGAAGGGGAAGTTGGCCCCAAGGTATACTGGGTCATTTGAAGTGATCAAAGCTGTGGGGAAAGTTGTGTATCAACTTAGGTTATCAGCTCAGTTGTCGGGAGTACACAACGTGTTCCATGTATTAATGTTAGAAAGTGCAAATCTGATATAATGCATGTAGTGGACTTGGAAGAAATTGAAATTCAAGACAGAGTAACATATGAAGAGCAACCGGTGAGGATTCTTGACACCAAGGAGAAGGTGCTTCGCAATAAGATAATCCAATTGATGAAGATTTTGTGGCAACATCATGGAGTAGAGGAAGCTACATGGGAACCTGTGAGAGAAGTACCCTCATTTATTTTCTACTCGAGGTAAGTTTATAGGACGAAACTTTCTTTAAGGGTGGTGGATTGTAAACCCCCACATGTTCATCAAAAGGTAATGACGTAATTATTTCGTACTGCTTATTTATGTAATGATGTAAGAATGAATCATATAGTGGTAAGAATAGAGATAAACCATTGGGAGACAATTTGATCATTCTCAGTAGAAGTTAGGAAGTTTGTATTTCACACAGGTTTCGTGAATCAACTTACAGGTAGGTCAAAACTGTGTTGGAAGTGGATGCAGAAAATTGGATTCATGTTCGAACGAAAACATTTTTAATAGCAATTAGACTCGTGTAAATTGTTCAGATTCTGACCCTATAAATACCTAAGGACGCCTCTTAGGTTAGAAATCATCAATTTTCAACCATAGGCAACCCTAGAGAGTGAGAGAGAAGGAGCAAACACAAGATTGGAAGACATCGGAATGAATCAAACACGTTAGGTTTATACACCAACGTTGGATTGTAGGTAGGGGATTCTTTTTGAGTTCTTTCATTGAGACATAGGGTATATATTTGTATATTTTCAATCTTCTTGATAGTTGTATGATAAATAATGACGAGTTCTTGGTTTCTTTTCAATTGAAATGTAGTTTTGCCAAATACATGTTTTAGTGCGAAAAATACATTGGTTCTTGGTTTCTAAATTCCAATTCTTGAATACACCATATTTATATTCAAATACTTGTAGTATCTTCAAGAAGTTGAGATTTTCGGCAAAACCCTAGAGTTTTGATATTGCAATTATGAAGCTTTTCTTGATATAATCTCTTGCATATTTTAATTCCATTTTTATTATACCTTTAGGATTGTGAATGTTATGATATAGGAATCTTGATGGAAATTGTAATTAATTGAGTAAACAATTTTTGAAAAAATTGTAATTTTGATCTCTTGTATGGTTTGGGTGTGATGGATTTAAATTGCCTTCGAAAGCTGTCATAGAGTGTTAGAGGTTAGTCTATCCCAGTGGGGGTGAGATGGTTTCCTAACACTTGTAGTGGGTTATTTCCTTGAGAGGTCAATCACTATTGTTCACATTGGTTCGAGGTTGAGGGATGGTATACCTTTCTTGGGAAGGATTCGTCAATGCCGTGTGAGACAGCATACGGTATTTCTAAAGTGGTTTGTGAAGTGATCCTGTGGGGAATGATTGAGATTGTTTGTGTTTGTGGTGGGTGAATGAGATAGGATCGTTGTGTAAATTCTTGAGAAGCAACCAACATACATGATATACATGAAAAATTGAGATGTTATTGAATTATTTGTTTATTACTCTGGTCTTTTTTTGTTTATTCCTGTCATTGAATTACTGTATTCCGTGCACTTAAGATCATTACAATTGTCACTATTTTATTTTTAAAAAAGTATATATATTATTTTTAGAAAGAGACTTACCTTCTTTAAATTGTTTTAAAACATTGTCTGGATTTGAGAGGGATTATCTACGGGCTTTTGCTCACCCCCTACACCTTCCCCATTTACAGATTTCGGCATTGAGGAGAATGTCAAGATAGATGAGGTTGACTACGAGGCGGTGGTGAATCAGGATGTGGACCCCATTCTAGAGAAGTAGAGTTATTTTATTATTGGTTTAGAGTTTGAGATATTTTTGTGAAACAATGTTTTAGTTAGATTTAATTATTCCATTGCTAGTCATAGTTCAGTTTTGAATTGTAAGTTTAGAGAAGTTACAATGTTTTATTGTCTTAGTATCTAGTATTTTTCGGATGGATGGATGGTTTATTCTTTAAATGGTTATTTTTAGTTGCTCTCATGATTGGATAGTTTGTATATAGTAATGTCTTCCAGTGTGAATTTTGGGTGTTACACTGATACTCTGTTCGATGAGTTAATAAACCAAAAATTCATTGTCTTGTCTCAAGGACATAATATCCCACCAGAAAAAGATAGAAAGGAAAAAGAATACTGCAAATGACATAATTCATTTTGGCATTCGACTAAAAACTACATCACTTTTAGAAATTGTGTGCAGGATTTAATCCAAAAAGGAATGCTTAAGTATGCCACAAAAGAAGAAGAAACTATGGGTGTAGACAAAGACCCATTCCCTAAAGAATTTAATATTAATATAGTTTCTGCTAATTTGTAGGAAGACAAGAAGGTTGCCAATTTGGTAGTTGGCAAAGAAAGAATTGTTCCCAAGATGAGGGTACCAGCCTAAAATCGGATTCGTCCCAGAGAAGAAGAGCCACTGGTTATGTGTTGTAGATATGCCAAAGAAATGGCCAAACCAAATGCTATACCACTAGATGATGTGGTAAGAGAATTCACAGACAATGGTGTTTAATTTAGCACCAAAGGAGAAGGAAATGTGCAAATCTACAATAGTTTTGAGAAAATATTTGATGGTGTAGACCCAAACATTTTTAAATAGCAAGAAAGACACCAGCATAGGTATGGTCCTCATTACTTTCCTAAATTCAAAGAAACCCAGTAAACATTAGTTACCAGGGCCAAGCCAAGAAAGAAAGGCTGCAAGGTATGGACCATTCTGTTGGGTCATCTATGGTCAAGGAAAGTGTTTCACAATGGATCGAGAGACAAGAACAACAGGAAAAACATAATCAGAAAAGGAAAAGGAGGTTTGATATCATCACAAAGGCTAGATCTAGGACAGTAAATCCTCCTCAAGTCCAGGATGAAAAATGACACCAAGTTAAACATCCAAAATTTTCATCTGGGGCATGGTACTAGACACTTAACATAACCCAAAAAAGAAGAGAACAAAGGAAGTTTTCTGCTTGGATGAGCAAGTAAAATCATACTCCTCTTAAGGTCTATTCAGGGCCAACTCCATCGGATGGAAAAGAAAAATCCTACATGGACAAGGGAACAGCAGAAGGAGATCAAAGAAGTCCAAACAAAGTAGGACATCCTTGATCAAAATATTACTGAATTCAAACAGATACTGGATCTATCTGAAGGAGAACCAAAGAAGATACCGAAAAATCCATCAACAAAAGGAAAAGAAAAAGTTGAAAAATACAAAGACATGGTTTTAGATGAGGAACTTATGGATTTTGAAGACAAAGAACCTTTCCTCAAAGATGATGCAACATACAACATGATAGTGGCTCTGCCTAAAGCATTCAAGGCTAAGCCAGGACAACCAAACCAGTTAGCAGAAGATGTGGAAGACAACACTGAGTCAATGGCAGTCTTCACAAAAATTGTGAATGAAATCAAACATGATGGGAGGTCTATAAGTGTAAAATAAGGAGACTGGTGGTAGATAGAGTGATGTTACATTTCCTTAGGAAAGAGTTGGTTAAACATCTGAGACCATTTTACATACAGACCCACATCGATGGTCAACCAGTTAGCAAAGTTATGGTTGACAATGGGACAATGGTCAACATCCTTCCTTCAAGAATGTTAAAAATTATGAAAAAATGAGAGGAAGATCTACTTCACACTTACATTACAGTTAGTAATTTGGCTAGAGGATCATCCTTTGCAAAAGTAATATTGCCTATACAGTTACAAGTAGACAATAGGAAGACTACAACAACATTCTTTGTAGTAGATTCCTCATCTAATCTCCATGCTATTTAGGAAGAGATTAGATACACACCAATGGTTGTGTGGCATCATCCTTGCATCAGACACTAATCTTCTTGTTAGATAGAGATGATGAAGGGAGAAAAGTGATGGAAGTGCATTAGGCCGATGTCAATCCTTTCTCTGCAGATGCACATAATGTAGAAGCCCAATTCTATCACAAGGATTTGATTTCGATTGGGCAACACAATTGCAAGAGCCAGTTCAACAAATATATTGAAGAAAACTTGCAACATATTTTTCATGACATGGTCAGGCCTAGTTTTTTACAACCAAGACTTGAAAGCATAGAATCCAAGAAGATTGATGAATATAACCTACAAAAGGTTCTGGAATGGAAAATGGCTGCCATTAAAGCCAACCAATAAGGTTGTTTGCATACACCTTGGAAGAAAGAGTGAAAGTATTAGGAGATGCATCTATCGATTAGGCTGAGTGTGTATTAGAAAGTGGCCCAGAGAGCATAAGCAAGAACATAGGGGTGGAGAATCTTCAGTCTACACCTATTAAGTTGGATGATGTAAAGGCAAATGTCCAATATCCTTTGGAGGAAGTTAATCTAGGGGATGAGGATGAAAAAAGACCTATCTACATCAATGCAGCCCTAGGAGCTTACTTCAAATAGAGGTTAGTTGAATTACTAAGGGAATTAAAAGACTTCTTTGCATGGATCTATGAAGAAATGCCTGGTTTAGACATATCATTGGTGAAATACAGACTACTAATCAATAAGGGTTTTCATCCTCACAAGTAACCACATAGAAGGATGACTATTGAAGTTACACTTCTAGTAAAAGAAGAAATTGAAAGGTTGTTTAAAGCAGGCTTCATAAGATGTGATAAAAAAAGACTAGAAAAATTAGGAATATACAACGCCTGTAGTAGATATTTTAATTGATTCTGTTACTATACATTATATTCTAACCTTCATGGATGGGCATGCTGGCTATAATAAGATATTTATAGCAAAAGAGGATGTTTATAAGACTACCTTTAGATGCCCAAGTGCAGTGGATACCTATGAATGGGTAGTGATGACATTTGGTCTCAAAAATTCAAGGGCCACCTATTGAAGGGTAATGAGCTTGATTTTTCATGACATTATTGGGAAATCGATGGAGGTTTAATTCGATTATGTGGTTATTAAATCTAATAACCAAGAATCATATTTGGAGAACCTTAGGAAGACTTTCCGGAGAATGAGAATGCACAAATTAAAATGAATCATTTGAAATGTGCATTTGGAGTCTCTGTTGGTAATTTCTTGGGGTTTTTTTGTCCATCAAAGAGGAATAAGAAGAAACTGCAAAGATTTTTAGGCCAAGTAAATTTCCTGAAAAGGTTCATATCTGACATTGCAAGAAAGACAGTGATTTTTTCACCTTTGTTGAAATTAAAATCGGAGGTGGATTTCAAAAGGGAGGCTATACACCAAAAAGCTTTTGAAGAAATCAAGGAATACTTGACAAAGCCTCCAGTGTTGATGCCACCAAAAGAAAGCAAGCCATTAAAGCTATATATTTCAGTAGGAGAAAAGTCTATTAGCAGTCTGCTTGCACAAGACAATGATCAAGGCCATGAACAAGAAATCTATCATTTGAGTAGAAAATTGAACAATGTTGAATATAATTATTCTTCAATAGAGAAGCTTTGTTTGGCTTTGTGTTTTTCAACAATAAAACTGAAGCATTATCTACTACTCCATTTATCGTGTTCATTATTGCTCAAACTGATGTAGTTAAGTAAATGCGCACTTGACCCTTATTAAGAGGAAGGATGGGAAAATGGATAATTGCCTTAACAAAATATTGTTTACAATATGTGCCACAAAAGGCAGTTAAAGGCCAAGTCTTGACTAATTACTTGGCAAACCATCCAAATGTCATTATTGAGGAAGACATAACCACCCCTACTCTAGAAAAATACATCAAAATGGTACAATCACTTGTTTAGGGTTTTGAAGATGTTCAGTTTGAACATGTTATGAGGCACTACAATGGAGAGGCCAATGAGATGGATCAAGCTGTATCTAGACTTATGATCCCAGAATGTATGCATGAAAGAATCATTAAAATACAAAAGAGACATTTGCCAACAGTGGTAGCATAGCCAGTGGATATCCTAGCCATTGAAATAGAGGAATTTGATTGGAGGTTCCCTATCGTAAAGTATCTACCAGATCCATCTCAAAGAACATAAAGGCTCGTTAGAAATCAAGCAGTAAATTATATCTTTCTGGAACAGTTGTTCAGAAAAACTAAAAGGTATAATGTTGTTATATATCAGCAAGTTGAGTGCCCTGAAAGCTATGACAAAAGTCCATGAAGGAATTTGTGGATCTCAATAGTCAGGTGAGAAGATGAGATGATTAATTCATAGGTATGACCAATACTGGCCAACCATAAGAAAAAATTGAATTACCTATGCAAAGGGATGTCAAGCTTGCCAGAAACATGGATCTATTTAAAAGGTTCCTGCTATTGAGTTGTACTCAATTGTGAAGTCATGGCCATTTAGAGGTTGAGTAATGGATTTGATTGGTCAGATCCATCATTTCTCATCAAAACAACATTTTTTACATTATAGTGGCCACTGATTATTTCACAAAATGGGTAGAAGCAGTACCTACGAAGGTTGTAGACTAGCAGAAAGTGATTGATTTTATTAAGGAACACATCATTTATAGGTTTGGTTTGCCATAGACAATTATTGTCAATCAAAATACAATGATTACAGGGGCAGAAATAATAGAATTTGCATCTGAACATGGAATCCAGATGTTGAATTCATCACCCTATTATGCCCAGGCCAATGAGAAAATAGAATCAACTAACAAAACATTGAAGTTGATTTAAGAGAAGACCATAGAAGACAATCCAAGGCAGTGACTTGAATTATTGCCAAAGGTCTTTTGGGCATACATGACTTCCAAGAAAACTAGTACAGGAACAACACCATTTGAATTGGTGTATGAGAATGATGTTGTGATACCTATGGAAATCATTGTAAGATCAAGGAGAGTGGCAGAACATCAGAATATGCCAATAGACATCTATACTCGAGCATTGTTTCTTGAGTTAGAATAGTTGGAAAAAAAGTCGATTAGAAGTTTTGAACCATATTCAAATCCAAAATAAGAAAATAAAAAGGACCTGCAATAAAAAGTTCAGATTCAAAAGTTTTGCTGAAATGAATTTGATTTGGAAATTCATTTTACCTTAAGGAAGTAAAGATAAAAAATATGGCAAATAGTCCCCTAACTAGGAGTGACCTTTTAAAATAGGAAAAATATTATAAGGTGGGGCCTATCATCTGCAATCTCTAGAAGGAAAATGACATAAAAAAACCCATTAATGAAAGGTATCTAAAGAGATATCATCCAACCATGTGAGAATCTTATAATATAAATTATAATAAACATATGAAAAGGCTATTTATTGTGGCCATAATGGTTTTTAAAAAATTTAATAAAACCAAAACTAGATGTTAAGAAAAGGAAAAAGACTTGTATTCCTAAAGATATTTACAAGTGAAAAGGCCACTTAGGTTTGACCATTACATGAGATAGGGAAAGAAAACTGCGAAAGTAAAATTGAACATATCATAACAGGCATTAGTTGCCTTACATCATTCTTCTATTCTATCCTACCTTATCCTCAGAAGAATCTAAAGAAAGGTCTATTTTAGAGGGTGGCATGGTTGAAGAGGGAACTCTGTCAATAACAACTCTTTGGTGGATTGAAGAAAAAACTGAGTCAGCTTCATTAGTTGTAGTCTCCCTTGCCACTTGCACAGCTTGAATGGAAAAAGAGACATCATTTTCTTCAACAAAAACACCTGCCAGTTGTTTAGACTTCTTCTTCCGAAGAAAGGTATCCCCAGTAATAGGTTCAAGAGGGTCTGTCACAAGATGACTCTCGACAGAAAAGAAAAACTCCAAGGGAATAGCCACGGGTGAACCTGCCCGAAGTTCGCCAAGTAAATCTGCTGGCAAAAACGATAAGTCATTTGTTTCTGATTCGTAAAACAAAGCTTGGATAGGCAGTTATCTAGATTATCATCAAAGATAGATTAAAGCTGAACAACTTTGCCACCAATTCACAAAAAGGGAAGAAACATATGGCTCCCCGCAAAGATGTTCAAAACGAAAGGCCTTTAAAGATTTTTTGTAGGCCAAAGAGATTAGATAGACAATGTAAGGGTCCCTGAGTTTGACCCTTTGATTTGCATGTTCGTCGATGAAAGAGTGCATAAAAGGCACTGGAACTCTATGAGTAAAGTCAAATTGTTTGGCTATCTGACTGAGAAAGTAATTTCAAAACTACGCCTGGAGTATTTAGAATTATAAACTACATTGCTTATATGGAGGAAGCGAGGAAGGAGAACACTGCCCCCAAAAGGTTTGAAGATGATCGTTTTGCTCATTAGTAGGATTGATGGAGCTGTTGAAAAATTCCTTAAGACGTAAAGAAGAGTAGTGGCATTCAAAGAAATGCAAGAAAAAAGGAGGATACCTGTCAAAATCCAAATCATAAAATTCCTTGAAATAAAAATTGAAATCCTTCTGTAGAGATGGGGAGACTAACATAAGAAAATAGTGAGCATAGTTGATAGGACAAAATTTCAGAAAAGGGATGTCATGCCCAATACATGTATGTGTTTGGACCTATCTAATAAATAAATAGATAAATAAAAAGTGAGCAAATTATTTAGAAATTTAGAATTAGTTGTACGTTGATGCCTTATGGTTAAACTATAGTGTGTATATATATATATATATATATATATATATATATATATATATATATATATATATGTATGTATTTATTTATTTAGTGTATTAGGTATCAAGGGTAACTATAAAATAAGAATAATAATAAAAAAGGGGGGGATAAAAGTGTGATTAAAATAATTTCTCTTGTTGCCCTAGACGTCCACTGATATATAGATATATATATTCTCTTCCCATAATCACTCCTACACACATGTTAGAATAAGAGAAAGGAGAGGAGAGGCTAGGGTTTCGAGTAAAGAAAAAGGAAAAGAAAGAAAAAATGGGATTTAGAGAAGAAGGAAGAAACTAGAAGATTTGATCATCAAGGTTAGTCTTCATATTGAAATTAAATTATGAATTTAATCATTATATGTACACAAATACAAGTTTGTAGTCTGTTATATCTTGCAAGTAATCCATATGGGTAGGTTTATAGGGTTAAAATATGTAAATTCAAACATTATATGGTGGGTATTTGTGTTAAGAAGATATTGAGAAAAATGGGAAGTAAAAAAAAAAAAATGCAGATCATAGATTCTGGAATTCGTAAGGTTGAAGAAGATGGAAATTCTGAAATTATGGAAACCTCCCCTTTAATTTTAAATAGCTTTATTTTGACCCTTACACTTTTATAAACTCAATTTTGACCACCATGGAACTTGATAATTTATAGAACTGACCCAATATGTTTGAAACAAGTATTGTCATTTCATAACAGCCCCCGAGTCTCAAAAAATTTCTAAAATTTTGAAACGACCCCTAAAAGTTTCGATTAAGTTTCTAAAAACCAAAGGTTACTCTAATAAATCAAATTAAGGTTTTATTCACAAATTTA
Organism: Ilex aquifolium; assembly: GCA_951799425.1. Lineage (NCBI taxonomy): Eukaryota > Viridiplantae > Streptophyta > Magnoliopsida > Aquifoliales > Aquifoliaceae > Ilex > Ilex aquifolium. The sequence goes on from OX637399.1 coordinate 21,329,489, forward strand.
TGGAAAATACTATTCTGGAAAATTTATGGCAGGCCCGAAAACAAAAAATTTGTTTTTTAAAGAAATTACACTTTGACCCTAAAAGTTTCAAAAATTATGATTTGACCCCAAAACTTTAGAAACTTTTTTCTAAACAGCCCAGACAACTTCTATACCCTGTATTAGAAAGGATATTTATATGTAAATGATATATTAAGTATATATCAACGGATAAGATGTACGTAAATTAAATATAGAATCGCGAAATGACGAAGTTAGGAGTAGAGATTGATCGTTATATGTTATTTTAGATTAGGTGGTGATTGCATTGAGGTTGAGAAAGTGGGTTTTGAATTGAATTTTGGAAATCAAGGTGAGTAGTTTACTACTTCTTTTGGGAGGATTTTCTATATTAAATTTGTTGGTGCGTGCGTGTGGATTTTTCTTATATATGATATATGTGTTGATGTTTGGGGTTGCAATTAAATGTTTTGCAATTGTAAACTGTTATACATGTGAATTTTAGAAAATTTATGAGATGATTTTATATCATTGCTTTGGTAATGAAAGAGAAATTTTGTGTGCGTTGGGACTAAAACTACAGTTTTGGTGTGTGTGGAAATCATGTTTATGAGACGGGGACTGAGTTACCAGGTCTAAATGGTAACGAGATTGTATACCGGTATAATCGTTATAGGGATGTGTACATAAGAGCCAGTCATCAGGCTAGTGATGACAAGAGACGAGGTCAGTTACCAGGCTAGTGGTAACAAGAAACGGGGCCAGTTACCAAGCTAGTGGTAACAAACATGATTTGACAAATGTATTTGGGACTGAATGTGTGTGTGAGTGTTTTGGGTTATAAATTTATTTGTGATCATGAGATCGTTTTGTTTACATGATTATGTGGGAGGGATTGTGGTATAATTTGTTGTACTTATGTATGTATTAAAGTTTATTTTTGTATATAAACTGTGGGATTTATTTTCACACCTCATATAAACATTTAACATTTTTCAGGTGCGGATCACGATGAGAAGTAAGTCTGCAGATAGACAAAGGATTAGAGGATTTGCAGATTTATTTTATTGTAGGTCTTCAGGAATAAATGTTTTTTTATAGTTTTGAGAAAAATATTCAATTTTTTTGGGAACAATGTTACTTATGTTTGGAGTAGTGAACCTTACTTTTTGATTATTATTTTATATGGATTTAGGAATGATATTGGTGATATTTAGTTTATTCCTCTGGTATTCATTAGGTTGGTGGAGTATCACTTTATTATTTGTCTTCTGCGATATATAGAACTTATTAATAAAAAATCATTCTAGAGAGAGAAGCTCTGACTTCTCTCTAGAATTCCCAAGTTCATGACCACTACTCCAAGTTCTTCCCACATCCCACCAAAACCACCGGATTTACAACCTACAAATTGCCCAGCAGCACATCTAACAACACAACCAACCTTTGCTTCCCTTTTCAAACATCCAAACAAGCCTACGTTTGAAGATTCATTACCCAAGATTGATAAACCAGTGGTATTCTATGAGGGGGAGCCGGCCTTCTATTTCACCAATGAAGAAATTGAAGACTCTTGTCAATCCATGCAATATTCATTGATTGGTAAATGTTCATAGGGCAGGCCTTCTCTAGGTGTAATCAAGGAGGTAATACGATCCAAATGGCAACTCAGAGGAGATTTTGAAGTGGGTTCAATTGATCAACGCCACATACTTATTAGGTTCCAACTTCAAGAAGATTATGTGAAGACATGGTTGAAGGATGCTACACTGATTGAGGATTATTTGTTCCGATTCTTCAAATGGTTTTCAGGATTCGTACCAGGGATAGAGCCTTCGATTGTACCCATGTGGATATCCTTACTAGGCTTGCCTATGAATTTCTTTAAGAAGAATTATTTAGAGGTCCTAACCAAACCTATTGGGAAAGTCTTGGCTTTTGATCAAGCTACGTTATCATTATCAAGACCGGGTGTTGCAAGAGTATGTGTGGAGGTCAACCTATTAGCAAGCAACCCGTCCAAAATTTGGCTTGACATGGGAGATGAAGGAGCTCGATGGCAGCGCATTGTGTATGAGAAGAACAAGAGATTCTGCAAAGCCTGCAGAAAGCAAGGCCACAACGAAGAAGAATGTCGTAAAAGGAAACCGCTAGAGGATATTCAAAGTAAAGATTTACTTCCTAAAGAGACTAAGGTTACTAAGGCAGGTATTGAGGTCATTAAAGGAAAGCATGCTCAGCAAATCTTGGAGAATAATGGTAAACAGAATCTACAAATCAGGGAGAACAATGGACAGGAAAAATCTCAGCTGCATTCAAAGCCAGCTGGTATATCACAGAAGGCGAAGGGCATTTGGAGACCACAATATAAGGAGAAACAAATCGAGGGACAAAAGGAAACTTTTGGCAATTCTCAAGAAATCAGGGATCTCACAGAGGAGGCACAAACTGTTGGTGCAGCTAGGATAATAGAAGTGGGTGCTCACTCAGGGAAAGATATCGATGTCATTCACGAGCATTTACAACTCTTGCTCCTTTTTTTGAGATCATTGCATCTAACTCCCAGAAGCTTGTTGGTAAGGGCAATTCCATTGATTTCTGGTGCGACAATTAGACTGGCATGGGACCTTTGATTTTGAGAAACTCTACAGTTCCAGTATCTTATCTTATGCTTTCAGAAGTATTTGTTAATGGTATATGGGTTCTTGATGGTGTTAGACAACAATTGGATGCCGAGCTTATCCAAGAAGTATATGACACTCAGATTCTCCCCTCTACTAAAGATGATATGTTAATCTGGAAACACACTACTCTTGGGAATTTTAGCATTAAGTCTGCCTGGGACCTTATCAGGCAACATAATCAGACAAATTCCCATGCCATATTAATTTGGAAACAAGTTGCTCCCCCTAGTGCTCAGTTGATGTGTTGGAAACTAATGAGGGGAATTCTCCCCATGGACTCTACTTTTCAAAGAAGTGGAGTCTCAATAGTAAGTAGATGTGTTATGTGCTGCAATGCTTCTGAAACTCCTATTCATCTATTTATTGATTGTAAATATGCTAGATCATTATGGGACAAAATTTCGGGTTTTTTGGGCTTTCAGTTAATCGCTAATGAGGAGCCAATTACAAGAATGGTAAGGTTAGCTAGAATCTACAAGAAGGACTCCCTCAGTCATACTCTACTGAGAAGTATCTCATTGCTGGTTTTTTGGGTATTATGGAAAGAAAGATGCAGGAGGCTGTTTGAAGACCAAAGGCAATCCTCTTCTTCGCTCTTTATGGTTATTATGCATATATGGAGACTACAGGTGTATCGTATTAGGCCTAAGAATTTGGATTCCTCTACAGAAAAGGATATGCTGGCTGCTCTTAATGTTTTTTCTCCATTTCATATTTATATCCAAGTTAAATGGATAAGCTGGTCTTTGCCTCCTGAGGGATTGCTTAAATTGAATATTGATGGCTCCTCCAAGGGGAATCCAGGTCTGTCTGGAGGAGGAGCTGTTTTAAGAAATCATTGGGGACAGTTTGTTCTTGCTGGTTCTTACTTTTATGGAGAAAGTACGAATATGGAGGCGGAGCTGAGGGCTCTGTTAGATGGTTTACGATTGTTGCTGCAATTTGGGTTAGAAGTTTATCCTCTTGTTATTGAATCTGACACTCAAGTTCTTGTGAACCAGATAAATTTAGGTTCTCTCTATGCTTGGAAGTTCAGGTCTCTTTCTCATCTAATTTTTTCTCTTCTCCGAAAGTTCAAATATAAGTTATGCCACACATACAGAGAAGGCAATGCAATGGCTGATACTTTGGCAAATATTGGAGGGCAGGGTGTTTCTTTGACTTATACTACTACAGACCAGCTCCCCTACTCTGCTAGACTTTTGTTATTGTATGATGTTCAACAACTCAAGACTCCCAGAAAAAAAGCCTCGATTTTTCGTAGATAGCTATCTTCTTCCCGCGAAGAAGAAAACTCTTTCTTTGAGAAGGCAGCAGAGTTCTTTCTCTCTCACCCACTGGTCTCCTTTCTTTATTTGGGATTTATTGGTTTTCAGCACACATCAAATACATATGCATTCAGAGGAGTTCAAAACAATTCTCCATCCTAACATGAGAGCTATTCTCTCCAGATGCAAAGTAATTGAAGTGGTGGAGTTCATAGCAGGCACCTGGTTGTCTTCTTTTTGGATGTTGTTTGGATTTATTTGGATCTGGGCTTCATTGCTGATCTGCATCTGGATATCAGGCCTTTCTCTTGCTGGATTTTCGTGTTCTACATTGATTGAAGGAAGAGGTGTTTTGCTCTATGACAGGAAATCCTTAGAGTGCTCTGACTGTCGGCCACTGTTTCAAATTCTGGAAAACCTCCGCATTTTCATCATTTCAGAGTGGCTTTCTCCAGCGCCTTGGTTATCAATGGCTAATTTCTCTGAAGCCTAAAGGTCTTAGTCCTTCTTACTACTCAAATAGGCTAATGGTCTTCTCAATAAGTGCAGTAGATCCTAGGCGGTTCATTATTACCTATGATAGCTCATTAAAGGTGCTACTCCTAGCTCATTAAAGGTGCTGCTCCTAGCTCATCAAGGACCCCTCCAGCCACTATTTGACTCAAGACAGCTACTGTCCAGGCCTGTATTCTTCGGTACAGCTATTCTGTCAGCTTGCTCTCCCATAGCTCTTGTCATTTCTATTTTTAGAAGCAGCATGCATGGGTTATTTCATCTCATTATCTTTTGTAATAAACATGCATTTAGCTTCTTTGATTTTCATTTTCATTTTATGAATCATGTAATTAGATTGCATCGAGGGGTAAGGTACATATGTCCCCCCCTCGCTAGGTGTAATTTAATTTTTTAATTAATAAATCACCCTCGCTCCGTCGAGGTTCCAAAAAAAAAAATATATATATATTATTTGTCTTCTGCTGTATTTTGTATTTATTATGCACAGGGTTGGTTGGTTAAGGCCTTGGTGACCGGTCCGCCGCCCACCCAATGTGTTCCGGGGTGGGGGTGTGACAAGTTTGATATCAGAACATAGGTTTATGGATTACCAAAGGATTAGGCTGAATCTGAAGAATTATTTAGGGTTTAATTGATTTGGTTTTAGAGATGTGGAATGATGATACTAGTGCATAGCATTATTGCTTTGGTGACTAAAACAAGTTAGTTTGCTTTGTATTTTGTAGAAAGTATAGATGGTTGCAAGAAAGAAAGGTAAGGGTGTTGCAAATGATAGGGCTGACACTAACGAAATTCCAGGGCTTACAAATGAGGAGCCACCACTAAATGTCTATAGGGAAGACCTTGCAGGGAATCACAAAGATCCTTGAAGGGCTGAAGGGTCAGAAGGAACTCAGCATTGAGGAGTTTAAGAAGATAGCGCCTGCTTTCACAGGGACTACTACCCCTACGGATGTAGAGAGTTGGATTATGGATATTGAGAAAATTCTGGAGGTCTCAAGGTGTGATGATGGTAAGAAAATGGCTTATGCAGCTTTTATGTTTAAAGAGGAAGCTGAACATTGGTGGAGGATGGAGAAGAAAGTGAAGAGATACCCGACTACTCCAATGACTTGGGAGCAGTTCAAGACTGGATTCTTGGAGAGATATTTTCCACAGGTAGAGAAGGATCGTTTGGCACAAGATTTCATGAATTTGGCTCAGGGGGGCATGACAGTTGGCGAGTACAAGGAGAAATTCACAAAATTAGCAAGGCATGCCATGCACATGGTAGTAGATGAGAGACATAAAGCAAGAAAGTTTGAAAAAGGTCTGAAGTGGAGCATTAAGGAGAAACTTATGGCCTTGGAACTACCAACATATCAAGAGGTTGTTCGCAAGGCTCGAGTTTTGGAGGGCAGTGAAAAAGAAAGGGATAGGGAGAGGGAAGAAAAGAAGAGAACAGGCTCAGGAGGTGACTTTAGGTGTGGTTCCCACAATTTCAAGAAGAGTAGACAGGGTACTTCATCATCTGGGTCCTTTGCACTAAGGTTTATAGGGCAGCAAGCCATTGGACAGCTAGAAAAGTGTCAGAAGTGTGGGAGATTCCATGGGGACAAGCCGTGTTATGAGACCAATTGGGAACAACTTCTTTGCTTCAATTGTGGCAAGCCAGGACACTCAGCAAAGAATTGTTGGAGTGCTCATAGAAACAAACAAGCTAGTGAACAGACAGAGATGACATATTTCAAGTACAACCAACAAGGACACATCACAAAGCTTTGTCTCCAGCCTGTGCAGGGATCAGTAGGCAAGCCTCTAGCGAAGATAAATGGTGCATCAAAATAGGGTCAACAGAAGCAAGGGCAGCAGAAGGAACAGAGGTTTGGGAGGGTCTATGCAATGACACCAAAAAGCCCACAATATTCTAATTCTATAGTCTCAGGTACTTTACTTATTTGTGAGCATGCATTTAAAGTACTTTTTGATCCGGGGTCTGCACATTCTTTTGTATCTCCTAGAGTAACAATGAGATTAGGTGTTGAACCCAAAACACTTGAGTTTGATTTGATTATGACTACTCCTACGGGTGGTTCTAAGTTAGGAGATGTCATGTACCCAGGGTGTAGGGTCCACATTGAGGAGAATCAATTACTAGTTGATTTAATACTCTTAGACCTTATGGGTTTTGACGTGATCTTGGGTATGGACTGGTTAGTTGCGCACCATGCGACAGTTGATTGTTTTGAAAAGAGAGTTGTGTTTCATCCTCCTAATCACACAAAATTTAGTTTTGAGGGGACAGGGATTGTTTCTTTCTCCAGCCTTGTCTCTGTAGTACAAGCTCGAAGATTGTTAAGGAAAGGTTGTCAGAGATACATTGCTAACATTATAGATACGAGAAATGATGGGTTGTCTCTTGAGGAGATACCGATAGTAAGGGAATTTCCAGAAGTATTCCCGGATGTCATGCCTAGGTTGCCACTTGATAGAGAGATTGAGTTTGCTATTGACCTGGTACCTGGTACCAGTCCTACCTCTAAGGTTCCTTATCGTATGGCACCAATGAAGCTTAGAGAGCTGAAGGTGCAACTTCAAGAGTTGTTAGATTTGGGGTTTATTCGGCCTAGTGTGTCACCATGGGGTGCACCAGTACTGTTCATGAAAAAGAAAGATGGAAGCATGAGACTTTGCATTGACTACAGGGAGTTGAACAAAGTAACCATCAAGAATAAGTATCCTCTTCCCCGCATTGATGATTTGTTTGACCAACTATGAGGTGCTAAAGTATTCTCGAAGATTGACCTTCGAACAGGTTACCACCAGTTGAAGATAAAGGTGGAGGATGTGCCTAAGACTGCTTTCCGTACTCATTATGGACACTATGAGTTTTTGGTGATGCCATTTGGGCTAACCAATGCACCAGCAGCCTTTATGGATCTCATACTAGGGTGTTTAAGCAGTACTTGGATCAATTTGTGGTGGTATTTATTGATGATATTTTGGTGTACTCGAAGAGTCATGAGGAACATGAACAACACTTGATAATTGTTCTACAGACTCTTCGGGATCGAAAGCTCTATGCCAAGCTCAAGAAATGTGAGTTCTGACTGACTAGTGTATCGTTTTTGGGGCATGTGATTTCTGATGAAGGGGTGTCAGTGGATCCTCAGAAGGTGGCAGCAGTTAAAGATTGGCCTCGACCAACGAATGCTACTGAGGTACGTAGTTTCTTGGGTTTGGCAGGGTATTATAGGAAATTTGTCGAGGGTTTCTCCAAAATTTCCATTCCATTGACCTGGTTGACCCAGAAAAAGGTAGTTTTTCAGTGGACTGATGACTGTGAAAAAAATTTCAAAGACTTAAAGGAAAGGTTGGTGTCTGCTCCAGTTCTTACCATACCTACAGATAGTGATGGGTATGATATCTACTGTGATGCTTCAGGGAAAGGGTTGGGTTGTGTATTGATGCAACATGGGAAGGTTGTGGCTTATGCTCCTAAGAAGTTGAAACCTTATGAGCAGAATTACCCAATACATGATTTAGAATTGGCAACTGTTGTGTTTTCACTGAAGATATGGAGGCACTATTTGTATGGGGAGACATGTGAGATATATACAGATCATAAGAGTCTTAAGTATTTATTTACACAGAAAAAGCTGAACATGAGGCAGCAAAGATAGCTAGAGCTAATCAAAGACTATAATGAGAATTTGCACTATCATCCAGGGAAAGCAAATGTTGTGGCAGATGCACTAAGTAGAAAGTTTATAGGGAGCATGGCCTCTTTGCTTACTTAGAAAAAACAACTTGTGAGGGACCTTGAAAAGGCAAAGGTTGAGGTGGAGATACCCGGGACTAATGCTTTTATAGCAAGCTTGCAAGTTTGGCCTACCTTGCTAGATAGAATAAAGGAGGCACAACTGAATGACCCGAATTTGGTGAAGATTCTAGAAGAAACGGAGCAAGGAGAGAAGATTGATTTTCGTGTGACAGATGGAGTGTTGAGATTTGAAGATCGAGTATGCATACTTAATGACCCAGAGATCAAGAAACAAGTGATGGAGGAGGCCCATTACTCTCGTTTCACAGTTCATCCGGGAAGTACAAAGATGTATCAGGACCTGAAAGGGATATTTTGGTGGAATAATATGAAGAGGGAAGTGGCTGACTATGTGTCTAGGTGTTTGACATGTCAAAAAAGTGAAAGCAGAACACCAAAGGCCAGGAGGATTATTGCAACCAATTTCTATCCCTGAGTGGAAGTGGAAGCACATTACCATGGATTTCGTGAGTGGGCTACCCAAGACCCCGAGTGTACTTGATTCTATTTGGGTTATGGTGGACAGATTGACAAAGGCCACACACTTTTTGCCTGTGAGGACTAATTATCCCTTGGAGAAATTTGCTAAATTTTATGTAAAGGAGATTGTGAAATTACATGGGGCCCTAGTGTCGATTGTTTCAGATAGAGATCCTCGATTTGTCTCAAGGTTTTGGGGTAGTTTACAAAAGGCTATGGGCATCGAGTTGAGATTTAGTACAGCTTACCACGCATAGACAGATGGAAAGTCGGAGAGAGTTATTCAGATATTGGAAGACATTTTTCGTGCTTGTGTGCTTAACTTAAAGGGTTCATGGGAAGAGCATTTACCACTAGTTGAGTTTGCTTATAATAACAACTTTCAAGCTAGCATTGGCATGGCACCGTATGAGGCTTTATATGGGCGAAAATGTAGATCTCCAATTTGTTGGGCTAAAGTTTGGGAAAGAAATATATATGGACCAGAGACAGTACAAAAGACTACAGATAAAGTACAGTTGATTCAGGAAAGACTTCGGGTTGCTCAAAGTAGACAGAAAAGTTACATGGACAATCGGAGGAGAGACTTAGAATTTCAGGAGGGCGATCATGTATTCCTAAAGGTGTAACCTTGGAAAAGGATTATGAGATTTGGTAAAAAGGGGAAGTTGAGTCCAAGGTATATTGGACCCTTTGAAATTCTATGAAAAGTTGGTGCAGTGGCTTATAAGCTAGCCTTACCACTAGAGTTGATTGGTATCCACAATGTGTTTCATGTATCAATGCTTAGGAAGTACATGTCAGATCCAACACATGTAATTGAGGTTGAGCTGCTACAAATGCGAATGGATTTTTCTTATGAGGAGCTACTAGTGAAGATCTTTGAACGAGAAGAACGAGTATTGAGGAACATGGTCTTTCCATTCATCAAAGTTCTGTGGAAGAACCACTCGGACAGAGAAGCTACCTGGGAGAGCGAACAAGAGATGAAGGAAAAGTACCCACAATTGTTCCAACCTCGGGACGCACCAAGTTTGGAGGACCAAACTTCTTGATGGGGGGAGAGTTGTAATGCCCAATACAGGTATGTGTTTCGACCTATCTAATAAATAAATAGATAAATAAAAAGAGAGCAAATTATTTAGAAATTTAGAATTAGTTGTACGATGATGCCTTAAGGTTAAACTATAATATATATATATATATATATTTAGTGTATTGGGTACCAAGGGTAACTATAAAATAAGAATAATAATAAAAAGGGGGGATAAAAGTGTGATTAAAATAAGTTCCCTTGTTGCCCTAGACGTCCACTGATATATAGATATATATATTCTCTTCCCATAATCACACCTACACACACATTAGAATAAGAGAAAGGAGATGAGAGGCTAGGGTTTCGAGCAAAGAAAAAGGAAGAGAAAGAAATAATGGGATTTAGAGAAGAAGGAAGAAACTAGAAGATTTGATCATCAAGGTTAGTCTTCATATTGAAATTAAATTATGAATTTAATCATTATATGTACACAAATACAAGTTTGTAGCCTGATATATCTTGCAAGCAATCCATATGGATAGGTTTATAGGGTTAAAATATGTAAATTCAAACATTATATGGTGGGTATCTGTGTTAAGAAGATATTGGGAAAAATGGGAAGTAAGAAAAAAAAATGCAGATCATAGATTCTAGAATTCGCAAGGTTGAAGAAGATGGAAATTCTGAAATTATGGAAACCTCCCTTTTAGTTTTAAATAACTTTATTTTGACCCTTACACTTTTATAAACTCAATTTTGACCACCATGGAACTTGGTAATTTATAGAACTGACCCAATATGTTTGAAACAATTATTGTCATTTCATAACAGCCCCCGAGTCTCGAAAATTTTCTAAAATTTTGAAACGACCCCTAAAAGTTTCGATTAAGTTTCTAAAAATCAAAGGTTACTCTAATAAATTAAATTAAGGTTTTATTCACAAATTTATGGAAAATGCTATTCTAGAAAATTTATGGCAGGCCCGAAAACAGAAAATTCGTTTTTCAAAGAAATTACACTTTGACCCTAAAAGTTTCAAAAATTATGATTTGACACCAAAACTTTAGAAACTTTTTTCTAAACAGCCCAGAATACTTCTATACCCTGTATTAGAAAGAATATTTATATGTAAATGATATATTAAGTATATATCAATGGATATGAAGTACGTAAATTAAATATATAATTGCGAAATGACGAAATTAGAAGTAGTGATTGATCGTTATATGTTATTTTGGATTAGGTGGTGATTGCATTGAGGTTGAGAAAGAGGGATTTGAATTGGATTTTGAAAATCAAGGTGAGTAGTTTACTACTTCATTTGTGAGGATTTTCTATATTAAATGTGTGAATGCGTGCGTGTGGATTTTTCATATATATGATATATGTGTTGATGTTTGGGGTTGCAATTAAATGTTTTGCAATTGTGAATTGTTATACATATGAATTTTGGAAAACTTGTGGGATGATTTTATATCATTGCTTTGGTGATGAAAGAAAATTTTTGTGTGCGTTGGGATTAAAACTACAGTTTTGGTGTGTGTGAAAATCATGTTTATGAGATGGGGACTGGGTTACCAGGTCTAAATGGTAACGAGATTGTATACCGGTGTGATCGGTATATGGATGTGCACATAGAGGCCAGTCATCAGGCTAGTGATTACAAGAGACGGGGCCAGTTACCAGGCTAGTAATAACAAACATGATTTGACAAATGTATTTAGAACTGAATGTCTGTGTGATTGTTTTGGGTTATAAATGTCTTTTCATTTATAAAGTTCTTTGTGATCATGCGATCATTTTGTTTACATGATTATGTGGGAGGGATTATGGTACAATTTGTTGTACTTATGTATGTATCAAAGTTTATTTTTGTATATAAATTGTGAGATTTATTTTAACACCTTATTAGAGGTGGTTGCTATTCACGGGTGCTCATACAAACATTTAACATTTTTCTGGTGAGGATCAGGATGAGGAGTAAGTCTGCAGATAGACAAAGGATTTGCAGATTTATTTTATTGTAGGTCTTCAAGAATAAATATATTTTATAGTTTTGAGACAAATATTCAATCATTTTGGGAACAATATTGCTTATGTTTGGAGTAGTGAACCTTACAGTTTGATTATTATTTTGCATGGATTTAGTAATGATGTTGGTGATGTTTGGTTTATTCATATGGTATTCATTAGGTCAGTGGAGGATCACTTTATTATTTGTCTTCCGCTGTATATTGTATTTATCATGCACAGGGTTGGTTGGTTAAGGCCTTGGTGGCTGGTCCGCCGCCCACCCTATGTGATCCGGGGTGGGGGTGTGACAAGGGAGATATTCAATGTCCCAAGTTTCAGGAAAATATGCTTATAATCATGCCTAGAATAGCCAGGAAGGTCCAGCAGAAAACGATCAGGTTTCAGACACGCAGTTACCTTAATCCCAGTCAATGGGAGCCCTATCAGATGTACAACATCAAGAATAGATGGAGACATCATGCCAAGAGGAAGTAACACGGCATTACAGGATTTTGACCAAAAACAATTGGCTACACCCACAAGCCAATGATTCAGGTTGAAAGCTTTATTTGTTTATAGATCTTTTGTTCTTTTCATTGGTCAAAAAAATGTGTCTCCATTCGTTCTACCCAGTCAGACCATTGTTGGTCTGGATGAACTCAAAATTTTAGAGGGGTATCCCTTGATCCTAAGTTTTTTCATCGAATGTCAGGACAATGAAGTGTCAGAATTTTCTCTTTGTAAATAAGATAGTGCTCAGATAGCTCTAGAAATATGCTTGATTTGAAGGCAGGAACTACTGCAAAATTTGAGCTAGAATTCACATAAGGGATTAGAATGTTGTCTTTCATTGAGTCTCGAATGGCATACCTAAGACTAGTAGGAAAGCGAAAAATATGAGGGACATCTGAATGAGGAATAAGAGAAGAGGAATGACCCATTTTTCGTTTAGATGCCATTAGAGAAAGCCAAAGAAGCAAAAGACAAAACAAAGATAGGTCGTCGAAGGTAAAAGCGACAATGAGAAGTACAGAAGAAGACGTAAGTGAACAGTACATCAGTCGAAACCTTTAAGTAGGCATTCAGGAGTTAAACAATAACAACTATTCATTTCCTTGAGTTATTGCTCATTATATGAGGGGGCATTATTTGGACATAATATATCAAATCTCAAGAATATTCAATATATTGACGCCTGACAATCTGGATGCACTGAGAAAATGTGACGTAGCAGAACAAAGGAACACGAATAGCACTATGATTCTAGGTGTATAAAAAGCACACACTCTGAATCCACAGAGAAAAGAACAAGAGAATATCTAAAAAAGGGGTATATTATTCAATGAATAATCCGTATTACATAAGAGAATATATACAGGAATGGCTAAAACTCTATCGCCTCCATAATAAAGGTAAAATCCCTAATTATACGAAAATTATCAAAAATGAAAAATTGTAATCTAACTAATTAACATAAAAGCACGTGCCGTCTGGAGTCCAACACAATTGACGACACTTAATTTGGAATCTCCTATGATTTATTATTAATTTTTGAATTCTTTCCCAAAATAGCAAAAACAATGTTTTGAGGGCCTAAATAATGGAATTTGACCCAAAACTGAAGGAGCTCATGGCAAACGATGAGTCTTGATCATTGGCCCAATTCAGATTAAACACCGCTAGTCTCAATCAATTTTGGGTCCTAGCCATTTTGCCTCTACTATTATCTTTTTGGTTTTCTTTGGACCTTGGACGCACGGCGGTCTTCTTGATCCAAGTAACCAGTGTTCTACATCAAAATGCCATGTGACAGGATCTAGAGAAAGACGAGAGATGATCAGCCACAACTATATTTGAAAGGAGGGATAATTAACTAAAGGTTACCAATCAGACAATCATCGATAGAAGTAAAAATCGTCAAAGACAATGGGCTATAAAAAAGGCATATAGTAGAGAAGATGAAGGCTACACTCAAACCCCCACAAGATCCACGATCTAGGCATTTTTAGGAGTAGTTTTAAATTAGTTTTAAGAAACAAGTACTGCTGTAATTAAGGTTGTTTATTCAGTCTTTTCTGTAACCGAAATCCCTTCGATTGAATTAATACATTCATGTCTTGTGTGTTTATTCCATTAATTTCATCCAAAAAAATCCTGAAATAAGGCATTTGAATCTCTCACAAACAATTACCTAAAAACTGTCTATCAATTGAAAATTTTCCTTTGACCTCAAAAGATTTGGAGCAACAATAAAATTAAAAAAGCTCAAACTTACCGACTACCCTGCACACATGACCAAGAGTTAGAAATATGGAGTCATTATAGCATGTGTATGCAGTGCTTTAAAATATGTACCGCAATAGAAGTCCAAAATTGAAACACTTTTACTTGATGCATACACATTTTACTAAACAATACGAGATTTAGATCAGCACATGAGCATAAAGATAGGGTAATTTTACCGTATCCAAAAAAAAAAATTCAATATCATCTTTTAAAGTCAAATTACATCTTTTAAAAATGAAGTATTATCGATCATGAAATGTTATGATCGATCATGAATACTCTAGAATTGTAACTTCACATTTAAAAAGTAAACATTGACATCAAAAAATAATAATTTTACTTAAAAATTATAATTTCTATCAATTTTTTTAACTATAACTTCTACCTCTTTTACTTAAATCTCAAAAAATTGTACGTTCGTAAAATGTTCCAGGACCACCACCACCGCTTTACTCTTCTCAGAGGATCAAAGTGTCGGTAGAATAATTTAGTTGAATAATTTCTTATTTTAGCTGTCTGAGTCTCCATCCATTCCGTGCTTCCCGTTACAGTTTTTTCACGTTTTGTCATTCAATCATTTCAAAGGTTTCTGGGTCATGGGTCTATGCATTCGTCATCCAGGTACTAACATTTATATATATATATATATATATATATATATATATATATATATATATATATTTGAGGTTAATGAATTGACAAGAAGTAACTAAAATTCATGCATATTTGCGATTGAGCCCCCTTCCAAGAAAAACAAAAGAAAAAACCAACCCCAAGTGTTCAATACAATAAATAGTACTTTCTCAGGATCGTGCTATGTATAACTTATGCTTACTTTCCAATATAGTTTGTGTTGCCGGTGACTAAAAATTAACAACCGTATAAAATACATAATAATTAATATATATATATATATATATATATATATATATATATATATATATATATATATATATATATAAGTACTTTCTTTTCTCTTTTTGGGGGAATATGAATCCATTTCAATTGATAGCATTAATTTCTTAGAACAAATAACTATGTTTTCATTTGATGCAATCCGAGTGGAGTTATTTCTACATCATCACACAAGAATCCCATGCTTCAAAATTCAGTTCAATTAGGGATGGAGGGAGGTGACATCAATGGGATCCACCCTTGTTGAAATGGGATTCTCGGGGCTTCTTGATTTGTCGGTCGATGGGGCCCCTCTCTCTCTCTCTCTTATTGTGGGCTATGGCCGACATAACAGTACAACTTCCCGTTCTGTCCATATTTTGGTCTAAGAAAGAGGCTTTTATACATGAACGGTTCAAAGTCAGGGGTTGCTAAGCATAAGATTTAATGTAGCCATGGCAGCCAACACCCATTCAAAGACCAGGAAAAATTTTAATGGCCTTCAATTTACTAGGCTCTAGTGTAATTTCTCACCAATTCACCACTGATTTCATAGTGTTTATATATATGTATGTATATGTGTGTGTGGGTTGCCCGGGGGGAGGGGGGGGGGTGTTCCATGCATGCACACGATGTATACTAAGGCATATCAGGGCAGTGGATACCAATCAAAAAAAAGGTTAAACACTTTGAAAGTTCCAGTCCATTACATCTTGTTTTATATGTCCCTTGTGTATAAGATTCTCAAATAGGAAGATGACAGGAATGGCATTTTTTATTTTCTGACTTCTTATGAAACCAGGTTCTAACTTCTGGTTTCGGCAATAATTGCGCTACATGCCCACAAAATATTTTATTGGTGCCTGTGGTTAGTGGGTGATAGCGTTTCCACGAGTCTTAGTACGCGTGTTAAGTACGATTTCTCCTGGATAAAAAATACACTAAACCCAGAAAAAACTTTGCGACTCGATCCCTGGTTCCTCCCGTTGCTGAAATAAAACTTATCATATTGGCTGCTTAGATGCTTTCATGTGTATGGACTAATTTGCTCAGTCACTCACCATCTTAAGCATATTGTTATCATCTAACAGAAATCGATCCATTTCATAGGTTCTGTAGTGTGACACCTTCGTTTCTTCTCAGCTTGAAAAAAAAAAAACAAAAAACAGAAAATAACATTATTGTACTCTAAAAATGGACTGATTTATCACTCTCACGTTACAATCACCCATACAAATATCAATTTCATGAGTCCATTTATCAAACGCTTATATTATTATCAACCCTATGGGGACCCCATGAGTATACCTGATGGCCGGAATCTGAGACACCAAGGAGGAGGAAAATGTAGAGGTAAAAATGGAGAGCGGTACGGCATCGTATATTATTTTTAATCGTACAAACAATACAACCAGAAATGCATGTTGTGGGGTTGGGTAAAAATCCATACAAACTTGGGGTAATCCAAAAAATTGGAGCTTTAAAGGCTTAGACAGAAATGCATGTTGCTTTCAATGATACAGTGGAGGAGGACTTGTTCAGCAATTACCTAGATCCAGTAGAGGCACATATGAACACACACAACACACAGAGAGGCACATTTATTAGATACCCATCTATCTTCATCTACCCTTTTACCCATCTCATCTTCTTTTCTAGGCTTTTCCACCCATACAACCAAAAGACAACAGTTTTTCCCATAAAAGGTGAAGAAAGCAATTGTGTTAAAATTATTGTTGGCACTTTCCACTTCCAATTTTTTTCCATGATTTTGTGCCAAAATATATTTATATGTTTCTATAAAAAGAAAGTAAAACCTAAGGTTGTCGATAAACGGTGTCGTTTTTTGTCGTACTTTTAAACCCCAAAAGTTGTGTTATACTCCATCCATTTCTATTTGTGCATGAGAGGTTTGTATACTATTGAGTTCCTGCTTAGCTGATTTATGGTGACTCATTTACTTGACAGATTTGACGGTATTCTTTTTATCCACCCTTTGATAAATCAAAACTCGCTAACTCTGTATCGATTTCTTGTTGGAATCACAATAGTGTCCAGATCTCAAATTTTGTCAACAGTCATGTATCAAAGTGCATGTTTATGTACATATCAATATATATACACCCAATGTTATACCAGCTTGATTGGTTTGGACCTATGAATGAACAATACACAACTCCTTATCACCTTGCTACTGTGGGACCCGGTAATCTTTTTATTTATATCAACTGTACCTCCATACTCTCCCTTGCATACACACACCTTTCCTTCAACACTCTTGTCTCTCACCCTGCATTTATACATCACAATTAAGGTTCTGCCTTACAGTCTCTCCTCACCTTAACTACCACTTCATGGGTTTTCTTCTCTCTCTGCTTCTCTTTCTTACTGTCCCTTCAAGTAATGCTGGTTATTGGCCACCTTCACCAGGGTACTACCCAAGTTCTAAGTTCAGGTCTATGAGCTTTTATGAAGGGTTCAGAAACCTATGGGGTCCTGGTCATCAGAGCTCAGACAACAGTGGAATAGCAATTTGGCTTGATAGGACCTCAGGTCTTAATGAATTAGAGTGTATTTTGATGTGTTCTGACTTCTGAGTGTAGCTCTCAGGCATTTGAGTTTCTTGGTGGGTAATTGATATTTTCTTCATGTTTCTTGATTGATTTGTAATACCAGGAAGTGGATTCAAGTCAGTTAAACCGTTTAGATCTGGGTATTTTGGTTCCTCCATCAAGCTCCAACCTGGTTATACTGCTGGAGTAATAACAGCTTTCTATGTGAGAACTCTCAATTGCATTAGTTTTAGCGTTTTTCATCTTAATGTTACACTTGACAGTTTACACATTGGTGTGCATATGTCTATGCTCGTTTACATATAATGAATTTCGATGCACGCGATAACTACAAACTATGTGCGTCAATTAAACCCGGATTAAATGCAACCATATGGAACATACAATTGTGTTTTATTAATTGCTCTGGTTTCATAATTAAGCACAAGTTTATTTTTATATTAACTTCATGTTGATGAATTATGAACTTTTTTGGTGTATAAATTGGTTAATGGCAGCTGTCCAACAGTGAAGCTCATCCAGGGTACCATGATGAGGTGGATATAGAGTTTCTTGGTACCACGTTTGGGAAGCCTTACACATTGCAAACAAATGTTTATATCCGAGGAAGTGGGGATGGGAAAATTATTGGGAGAGAGATGAAGTTTCATTTATGGTTTGATCCCACACACAACTTTCATCACTATGCCATATTTTGGAGTCCCAAGGAGATCATGTAAGCATCATCTCTATCTTCTAGTAAATTTTTCTGTCCTTGGATTTCTTATCAGTACAATTTAAAAGTTATAAACTTTATCATTTTATTATTGGGATAATTACACCGGAGGTCCCCGAAATATGAGGTTTGTCTCATTTTAGTCTCCAATGTTTTAATTGCATCATTTTAGTCAATGAAATATTGAATATATTTCTATATCGTCCCTTAAGTAGACAACGTCTAGATTGTTAACGATTTTTAATCATAAAATTGTCACGTAACACTTAAATATGAATAAAAAATAATTTTGATAACTCTTAAACAAAATTTGGGTAGCTCTTGACAAAAAATATATAATATGAGCAGTTTTGACCAAAATTTGGATAGCTCATGATTAAAACTGTGTAATTTAAATAGGTATTTAACCAAAATTTAGGTAAAAATTTGGTCAAGATTTATTCAAATTATTTTTTTGTCTATATTCAAGTATCACGTAACAAGTTTATGATAAAAAATCGTTAATAATCTAGATGTTGTCTATTTGAGAGATCATATAGAAATATATTTAATGCTTCAAGGATCAAAATGATGCAATTGTAATATTGGGAACCAAAATGAGACAAACTCATACTTTGAGGACCTCCAATACAATTAACCCTCAATTATTTAACATGATTGCAATTTTTTTAGATGAGTATGGATAGTTGTTAACATAGAGTGGATTGAGATATCAATCCGGATTCAACCCAAATTATAAAGTCTCCAATTTTTGTTTAGTCCCAATCTGACTAACCCGAATCATTCAACCAAGGTATTGCAAAATTTAAAGTCTGGTTGAACCTGGTTTACACAACTAGTTTTAAAATTCAGGATAAATTTGAATCCACTAACTTGGGTAGGTTGCAAGTTGGAATTTGGACCCGAGTGATGAATAGTTAACTTGAACCCGGATTAAGTTTAAGATGACCAGTCCCCTTGCGAAAATAAATATAATAAAATGCACAAAGTTTTAATGCAAGAAAAAGGTATGCATGTGAACATGGTTAATTACAAAATGCTCCCTTCAAGTTTAGATCCTATTACAATCAACTCCTCCTGATTTCAATTTCAATAAACTATCCCTCAAAGTTTAAATATTTTTCAATTAACTCATTCTATTAATTTCAACAGTTAAAAATGACAGAATTTAGGCATGTGCAAGTCACATGATCTCCAGTTCTATGTAAAAACAAAATTACCCTTTACAAATCCTCCTAATTTTTTTTCTAAAATAGCGACAAAAAAAAAAAAAAATCTACATCCTTAGAAATTAAAAACCCAATTCAGCCCAACTCCAAACCAACACTACCTTAACCTCAGCACCACCAAACCCCAAACCCACCCTAACCAGAATCATCAAACCACCCAGCAGCACCGCCACCTCAAACTCCATTTACAACCTCACCAACCAAAGCCAACAACACTCAAACGAGCACCCAGCACCGCCACCTCCAACTCCATTTCCAGCCTCTCCTACCAAAGCCAGCGATACATAAACAAGCACTAGCAAACTCAATCCATCATATATGCTTGTCTCTATTTCTACGAAAGTATCTATTATCTTTGTATAACATGTAGAACTCATCTCAAATCACTATTTTACATTTAGAAATTTCCATATCATTCTTGATTTTTTGTAAAATTCTTCTGCAATTACCCCATGGATGACAAACACTACCCCTCCATCCATCAACCACCTCAGATCTGTCGTCACCACTGCCCCTAACCCATTTGCATACCATACCAATCTCGGTTTTGCAAACCACCAATACATTTTTATATAGAGATAGAGATGCTGATCTGGAGAGACATTTTAGGTTCCATAGACACTGTGAAGCTTTTGAATGTGAGGCAAAAAATTTGATAAAAGTTAATTTTGTCTTTTCACACATTTAATATCACATGACTTGCACATAGTTATATTCTGTCACTTTTAGCGGTTGAAATTTAACAGAATGAGTTAATTGATAAATATTTAAACTTTGAAGAGGTAAATTGTTGAAATTGAAACTAGAGGGAGTTAGTTGTAATAAGACCCAAACTTGAAGGAGACATTTTGTAATTAACCCTACTTTTATTAATGGAACTTCACTATATAGTGCATTGAAATTCTTATCCAAATTTTCAGATTCCTTGTTGATGATGTGCCAATAAGGAGGTATCCGAGGAAGAGTGTTGCAACATTTCCACTAAGGCCAATGTGGGTCTATGGATCCATATGGGATGCTTCTTCATGGGCTACAGAGGATGGAAAATACAAAGCCGATTATCGATACCAACCATTTGTTGGAAGGTTCACCAATTTCAAAGCAAGTGGTTGCTCAGCCTATGCTCCGGCATGGTGTCGAACGGTGTCCGCCTCTCCTTTCCTCTCAGGCAGCCTTACGCGGCGGCAATCCATGGTCATGCAATGGGTGCAAAGCCACTACATGGTATACAACTACTGCAAGGACTACAAGAGAGACCATTCCCTCACACCAGAATGTTGGGGTTGAAGGGAATAATTTAACTCTATCCTCAGCCATATAAAGTCATTCATATCTCTGGTTCTATTCTCTTGTAAGCACTGTGTGTCTTGAGAATTGAGATGGGTCCTACTTAGCAAGGAATTTAAGTTAGGGTGCCTTGAGAATAGTGTGTGACATTTATTATTGCACTTCTTTCTGTACAGTCAATAGACAGAGGAGAGAAGGCAGATGGGTGATGGAGCGTGGGGTTTAAGTGGGTGCATTCACTTGTCATTTCTTAGTAAATCAAAACATTTGCTGATCAAAAAATAAAGCAAAAGATTTCATTTTTTGGGTAAATATATGAGTGTGTTTGTCTGTGCGCGTCTACCAAAAAATTATTTCGCTGTGTAAAACGAATTGACATGGCCTCATTTTGGAGGCAAACAAGCATTTGCTATCCCTTTGTAACTAAAGAAAGCGAATTTACCGAACAAAAAATGGACATTTTTTTTTTTGTTAAAAGTATATTACTCTGTAAACTCCATTCTAAATTTTTTTACGTTTTTTCGAGATAAAACTATGACTTTTCTCTCAGATCTCATACTGACTTGAGTCTTATTCCCCTCCGGTTTGAGGGTAACCCACACCAAAGGCATGGGGGGTGGACAGTAAGCCATCCGGCTGTCCCATATGGACAAAGTTAAAACTCCACTCCTCATGCAAGAACAAGAATAGGGAATTGATTGATGAAAAGTTTAACTATAATGGCAAAATGATTGCAACCTTAACAGCGTGCACTGATTGATAGAATATCTACCCATTTTTCTTAGGTTCATAGCCTCTAAAAAGATAAAGTTCCATGTGAAAAAGCTTTTGACATCAATAACTTTTATTTTTCTTCTCCTCATTATGGCATACTTTGTGCCTATGCGAATGTGAATTGATTCTATTGCTCTTCTCACTATTCTTTTTTTTTTTGTTTTTTGGGTGGTAAATTCAATAGATTATTATGTATTGGTGATATCCAATAATGTACATACTTTTATCTTATAACGAGTTATATAGGAGATAAGTGCTAAACAATTTTACTCTCATCATGAAGAAACTAAATTTCAATTATATAGTATAGGTATCACACGAAATACACCAAATTGTATAGTTTAGAGAATAGCAGAATCTTATATTTCATAGGATCACATGATGGAACAAAATGTCGTATCATGTTTTACTCTTACCTCTCGAGGAATTTATGGATAAGGAGTGGAAAAAATCATAAAAAGATGGTGAAAAATGATGTGTATTTTTGTTATTTCATGGGAATGTACTTACAAGTGCCACAAGTAATTAGTTGGCTTTAGTGGAGAAAAAAAGAACAAAACATAGCATTATTTGTAAGACCCACAATTAGACCACAGAGGCCAAGCAAAATTCCAGAAAGAGTTGGAAAACAAACATGACAATACAACAAGACGTCAACACAGTGAGACCCATAACATTTCTATAAGAAGACATGTTCTTTTGGCAATCAACATGACTCTTGAATGTAACTAGAGATGCTTTGGCAATCCAATAATTCGGACTCATAATGAGTTGTATTGTGTCGTGTCAAATTTATTCAACAAATACACAATCCATTTGTTGTTATTATATGGATAATTAAGTTCGTAGTTATCGAGTTTGTGTCGGATATAAATCGTATCTGGTCGAGTACATTCATTGAACGGGTTTAACAGGTCACCCTAAAAATGACTCGAATCTATTAAAATTGAACTCATATTTGATAATTTCATGTCAATTTTGCGTACGATTGATGAATCGTGCAACGTATTCTCACACCCTGCCAATAATGCAAGGACTGGGCCATGATGATCAACTGAAACGGATCGGGGGTTGTTGGTGGGGAGCTTTTAAACTTTTTAAGTGTATGAATAGATAGAATGTCTACAAACAAGTAGATACGGCTAAGCACAAGTCCATATCATCTTCCCCTATCACCCTTTTCTTCTGTTGGCATTTCTTGGCAGTTTGATTATGAAGGCTTGGCTGTCTTGACCAGTTACAAAGACATTTTGACTATTTTTTTTTACAAAGTATTCAGTCTTGCACCGACTATTTTCTCGAGCTTAATGACTGTCACTGTGACTTGAATTGAATTAGAGCATGTCCCTAAAGAATAAGGATGATTGGGCGTTAGAGGGGTGTGTGGAGAGATTGAACCTGATGAATTACTAATGACCAAACTCAACCACTGAACCACCTCTAAAGATTATATTCACTAATCTGTAGGCCCATCATAAGTAAAAAGAAATTAGTTGAAAATGCTGGATGAGACCTTGATGCACTATCAGATTGTGATTTGATTTTGATGAATTTAAAGTCAGTCGTGAAACTCCAACCCGAATCCTATCCAAATATTTAGGAAAATTCATTTTTAAAGTTTGGGCATGAATCCATTAAAAATCAAAAATCTTCTATGGATAGGCGATCCAATTCAATTTTTATATATACACATATCTACTTATATATAATTTAAATTAAATTACAATCGAAATGAATATGGATATATCTAAATTCATTATTCATGATATATATACTAACCCGATTCTTCAAATTTTTCTTACCCCCATGATCACTTGCATGTTAATTAAGGGGCCACATATTTCACATTATCATTGACATAATCAGCCTTTATGACAGTGGGCCATTGCATTCTGTCACCTTTACCAAGTCATTTCGGGCCCGAACTGTTCCATCCATTGTCTGAATGTATGGCATGACCCATGCCATCCATTATATGTGAGGCCCATACAGCCCGTAGGAAGAGAGTGGTGCCTTGAGTGTATGGCTCCAAACTCCAATGTGGTCTGCCATCTGTTTTATTTCATCAGTGTTACTCATTTATTATGAGAGAATAGAAATAATGCACAAGAAAGTTGCCAAATAATTGAGGAAAGTATTATTATAATTCCAAGAATACCTCCTTTTCCCTACTCCCCTTTAGATCTTTCAAAATCCAATATGGGTTAGTTTAGTAATTAAATAAGGAGCAAGATATAAATTTACACATCACATTAGTGTTACAAATTGCATAAGATCTATGCTTAATTGATTAATGTGATTAGTGATTAAGACTCGAATTATTCTTCACTCTATGACATGCCATTTTTCGGTCATACAGTTTGTCCACTTTAGGCCCTCAATGAATCAAATTTTGAATGAATATGAATTCAGATATCTTAATATATTTGATCCGGTTATGATTCGAACGAATTATTTATATATTTGTATATAAATATTTAAAGTAAATCAGTTAAAATTTAAGTAAAATTTATTAAAATTTAGTTATTCGGATTAGATTGGTTAAAAATTTAAATGCAGATATATTTTAGTTTTTATATTATTGAAACTAGCTTGACGCATAAACCGACCTTAGCTCAGTTGGTAGAGCGGAGGACTGTAGTGGGTTCTTCCGATAGCTATCCTTAGGTCGCTGGTTCGAATCCGGCAGGTCGGAATTATTTTTTAAAATTTTGCCAAAAAACTTCACAATGGGCTTTTCCACATGGGCTTGTTTGAATTCGGGCTAAGTTTATGTGAAAACTTTGGGCCCAAATATAGGCTGGTCATCCATTCTTGTCGTTTCTTGGTTCTCAGCTTACAAATATGACGTGATCTAGAGAGAGAGAGAGAGAGAGAGAGAGAGAGAGAAGAAGAAGGAGAGGAGGAGGAATTGAAGATGGTAATTTTCCGAGTCTCAAACCTCTCCTATGTCAATTTGATGGATTTTGCTATACGATGAATATAAATGGTGATTTTTGACTTTGTCTTTATGCAAAGGTTTGCTTGGCATGTCTTTTACCGCTCTTCCTCGTCCCAATAGTCAACATGTTGCCCCTCCTCTTCGATTTCATCATGGTAAAACTGATCGACTTTTGTTCCTTTTCCAGGAAGTACTGCTTTCTTTTCTTCAATTTCTTTAAGTGTCTATAAATTTTGCAGGCAAAAGTATATAGATTGTTTGGTTGGGAATATCGAAAGCCGGATAGGGCACCCCCTGCTTGTCCCTACAAGCCCGCCGCCACCAACACCAACACTACTAAAGTAAGTCATTGACACTATAAATATGGAGCATTTGTGTATGTGTGTCTTTATATTGCATGTATTATTGTCCTTTTCTTTTTCGTTCTGTTGTTTGGTTTAATCAAAGTCCGTTTAGTTGACCCATAAAAATGTTATTGTTAGCTGAAGAATGTTGTTTAATGGCATTTTGTGGTTATGCCCCCACGTTGGATAAATAGTGTAGAAAGGAAGGTTTGATATATGAGTGTGCCTGGAGCTAATCAAACTCAATTCATACATTAAGATGATCCAATTCTTGTGATCTTGGATGATCTGGACCAATGGAGAATAATCTTGAGGTTGTAGAAGGGGTATTGTTGGTTAAAATAATTTGACTTCTACTCGTTAGCGGTTCTTTTTTATTTTAGGGAATAAAACACTGGTAATGAACAAAAGTGACCTGTTCTGGAAAAGAATTACTTGTGCTCAGATATAAAGTCTAGAAATTTGGATGTGCAGACAAAGATTGTGTTTTTTTATTTTTGAAGAGCATGAACTCGTGGTTCAACATGTGCTGTCTATTCAAGGTTCAGTGGCAGAATCATTTGACACCGTGATAAATACTTGGATGATGTTGATACGGTTAAGATATCAACACTGAGACAGAATAACTTCAATTGAAGCACCTTTATCTTCATTGGACAAAGTAAAGAAGGACACTTTGAAGGTGTCAAATTGTAGAATGCTGCATACAATATTGAAAGCTATCCAGCTAAAACAATTGCTACATGTAATTGAGGTGTGGGTTATTTCATTTTTCAGAGGTTATAGCGTTAAAAGCCCCAATTAAATTCTTGGAACTTTGTCACAACTTACCTGTAGGGTGAGTCCATGATCCATTTAATGCAACTACAGCCTTGATTGACAAATTGACTAGAAGAATACATATGGGGCCGTGTATCTTGTGGAATTTTAGCTAAATAGTGTTGCTTAATAGTTTTTATAATCCAAGTCAGAATGTCAATGCCTTTGTAGCTACGTTAGTCAAGGATCAAAATTTCATTTCAGTACAATGCTTGGAATTTTAGCTAAATAGTGTTACTTAATAGTTTTTATAATCCAAGTCAGAATGTCAATGCCTTTGTAGCTACGTTGGTCAAGGATCAAAATTTCGTTTTAGTACAATGTTTCGATCACCTAGAAAATGGAAACGTTTTGACGTGTTTCGGAAATAATTTGACTTCTTTCGGAAACAGAATGAAAAAAATAAATAATTTAAGAATTATTTTTCCAAAATATTGGTCGAAATATACCAAAATATCTTGAAATATCTCGAAACATTCCGAAATAATTGTGCAAATGTATTGAAACATTACAACGCATCTCGAAATATTATGAAATACCTCGAAGTATTAGAATTTCGATTTCATCACCAATTTGTTTCGGTCTCCTTGAAAACGGAAACGTTTCGGATATTCGAAATGAAATTTTGATCCTTGGTGTTGGTATAACATTTCTGGGAAGCGTGCAGTCAGGGTTTGAAATTTCATTGCTAGCAATGAGAAAATTGAAAATCAGAAGAGGCAACCAGCCTATTAGAATGTAAGTCATTTTGGCTACTCAGGTAGATATTCTCATATTTTCTTCTGGAAAAGCAACCTTGTAGAAAGTGCATTGTTGGCAAACTTTAGAATGTTAAAGTAGCTATTTTGAATGAATACACTTCATTAGACAAACAGTATTGGGAATCTGAAAGACTTGGGAACAGTTCAACCACCAAGAAAATCTCATCTATAGCTTGTATTCAGTGGTGATAGAAATTTTCCTCTAGATATTGGA
Source organism: Ilex aquifolium (assembly GCA_951799425.1). Taxonomy (NCBI): domain Eukaryota; kingdom Viridiplantae; phylum Streptophyta; class Magnoliopsida; order Aquifoliales; family Aquifoliaceae; genus Ilex; species Ilex aquifolium. The sequence goes on from OX637399.1 coordinate 21,356,125, forward strand.
CCTTTAGGGTCTCATTGGTTACCCTATGCTGTTTTATCTTGTTCAATTCAAGATACATCTGGTGATTATATCGTTTTTAACTTATTGCATGATGCTATTAGTAAGTATACTGCCCGGCACTTCTTCATCCTGGAAGACAAATGTGTTCTAGATTTTAGGGTTCAGTCACTGGATGCAGTTGTCATCTAAATTTTCCTGTTGGCATTTGGTGTCTCATTTTACCCTTGAGAACTTGTAAATACATGGCAAAACAGTACAATCACTACAAATTGATGAATGCATTTTTGGTATATTGGTACCTGGTTGCTGACCAGAAGAGTTTGATCTTCTACATGTAGTTTTAGCTCCTGGCTTCTTGTGCAGCAAAGACCATTGAACACACCAGCATACTAGGAATGTTATACAAATAAGGTTGAAGCTCAAAGATAAAAAGCAATGCTGGGATGATAGAGTCCTAAATGTAACCACATAACCTTTGATGTGATTTTGGATTAATATGAACAATTAACACTGTTGATGGCTCTGTCAGAAATGACCTTGTTATCTTTACTATCTTTCACTGGTTATTAATCCTGCGATCCTCTTTAGTCTTCTTCCACCTCCCCCATTGCCCAATTGCCGCCCACTGCCAATTTTGCTTTAAAATGCTGGAAAAATGAATGTATCTCCTCTACGCCAACACAGGCTGCAACCATTTCTCCCGTTTTCTCTTTCTTGCTCGCTCTCCTGTCTCTTTGTCTTCGCATGCATACTTGGGTCTGCTCATGGATCCACTTAGCACCTATCCCTACACACCACCCAACCCAACACCCATATTGTCATCCATGCTCACTATTAGGGGTGCAACTTGGGCGGGTTGAGAGATCAACTCTAACCCAACTCTAGGTATATAATCTTCAACCCTAACCTTAACCTTAACCATAACCCTAATCCTAACCCTAACCCAACCTTAACCCGAATATTGCCCGAGTTTAATTCGGGCAGGCTCGGGTTAAATTCAGGTTACTTAATTTGGGCTGATTTAGAGTTAAAAATCTAGTTGGGATCGGGTTACTTAATTCGGGTTGATAAAAGAAAGAGGAGTGACGAGTGAGAGAAGGATGCTGAGAGTCGGAGACGAGACTCAGACAAGTGAGAGAGAGAGACTAAGAGTCTGAGACCAGATGAGAAACGAGTGACGAGTGGGAGAAGGATCTGAGAGTGATGGAGGCGTAGGGGTAAAAACTTGAAGTGAAATGAAAGTCTGGACTCTGAAAAGTGAAGATAAATACTAACCCTAGTTAAATATATTTATGTATATTTGCATTGAACCCGATTTTAATATTCGGTTTGAACCTGATAACTCGAGGCCTCAACCCAAAGCTTACCCAAATTCAATTCGGGTTGGGGTTCTTTTGCCCAGGCCTAATCCAAGTTTTAAAAATTCTAACCCAAGTCCTGTTTTTTTTGGGTTAAATTTGGGTTGGCCCGCCCAAGTTGCACCCATACTCACTATCTAGGGGTGCAACTTGGGTTGGGCAACCCGATTTCAACCCGAGCCCAACCCGAAAAAATTAGGGCTTGGGCTAGGGTTTTTAATACTTGGGTTGGGCTTGGGTCAAAAAACCTCAACCCGAATTCAATTTGGGTCGAGCTCGGGTTGAGGTATCAGCAACCCGATTTCAACCCGAACCCGACAAATTAAAAAATAATTATATATATATAAAGCATTAGCACTTTTTTTTCATTTTTACTCCATCGTCCTCTGTTTCTTGTTACTTGCTATTCTGTTATGCGTTATGCATGATTAGTGGTGATAGTGTAATGTTTTAAGTTTAATGTTTTTATGGGTCTAATTTCTATGTTTTCTGGGATTGTGCTTTGAGATCACTAGTTTTTTGGTGTGAAAGTAGATGATCAATAATCGTGCACTGTTATGAATGAAATATATGGATTGTTTTATGAATTTGTAATTATTCTCCCCTCTCTCTGTCTCTCTTCCAGTGAACCCGAATTCAACCCGAGCCCTCCCGAATTAAACTCGGGCTGGGCTCGGGTTGAGTTTCTCAACCCAAGGTAGGGTTAGGGTTAGAGTTAGGGTTGAAGATTATATACTTAGGGTTAGGCTAGGGTTGACTGTCTAACCCGCCCAACCCGCCCGAGTTGCACCCCTATCACTATCACCCAAGCCAACATCCATATTGTCGTCTATTCTCACTATAACATGGTTCAAAGTATCAGCCGAGTCCGAGTCAACTCGGCCGAGTCGTATCCGTCTCAGCAGGTGCCGATCCGATAACGATACACGTTACGCCAATATAACGAGATTCGACTGAATCGGTCCTGACTCGGTTACAACTCGGTGGTATCGGCCTAACTCGGAGCTAAATCGGTTGGACTCGACCGAGTCGAACCGAGTCAGACCGCAATGGTGCAACCATATCTGAGCAGCAAAAACCCTAAAAAAAAAAGAGAAAGGAATAAAATCCTAGATCACAGGCAGCAAATACCCATCGCGATTTAGTAGCAGAGCTGGAGTACCCATCGCTGAAACCCTAGATCACAGGCAACGGAGCATCTCAATCGCAGGCTGCAAATACTTCTTCATCTTCATCTTCTTCATCTTCATCTTCTTCTTCTACTTCTTCTTTTTTACAGCAGATACCCATAGCTGAAACCCTAGATCACAGGCAGCGGAGCATCTCGATCGCAGGTGGGTTCTTCAAATCCACTCTCAGCTTCAGCTTCAGCTTCTTCTTCTCTCTCTCTCTCTATCTCTCTCGATCGATACACAGGGTCTGAACATCAAAGACCCAAGTTTTTTTTTTTTTTTTTTTTTTATCAGGAGAAGACCAAACAGAGTCTTTTAAAGACTCGATTGTCGGTTACTACATTTTTTTGGGATAATTACACCCACATCCCTTAAAGTTTGTCACTTAATCACTTAGACCCCTAACTTTTAAAATATTATATATTAACCCCTAAAATTATAAGCACTGCTGTAAATATTTTCATTAATAAATTACATTCAGACCCCCTGAAATTTGTAAACATATATTACTTAGACCCTTTAAGTTTAAAATGTTATACTTAGACCAAAAATACTTCAATCAAATATAGAATATCAAATATTTTAAATTTTACAATTAAAATTTATGTTATATTGTATCATTTATTGAAATAATTAGATATATCAATATTTCAATTTCAATAAATTAAATATTGATAATGATCAATATTTTCGGTAACGCCCTTATGTTTCATTTTAATTATGTTTAATGTGTTTTTGGATTTATTGTTGGCATATGACACATGAATGATGATATTTTATATTTTTCAGACTTTTTAATAATTTTTTCCAAATTTTTTAGAGTTTCTATCTAGCATTTTGAGCGTATCGGCCGATACTGTACCGCGACTCCGCGACCGATGTGTATCAATGCCCTCCGAGTTGATGACCGATACCGCGACTTTGAACCATGCACTATAACCCAAGCCAACACTTGAGTTGCCACCCATATACAACCCGTAGCCCTGACCACCTATCAACCCGCCTCCAATAGCCAGATTTACCCAATACCTCTGTCATCACCACACCCCCTACCAACATCCCAACCCCTCATGCCCACCACCCCCCAAAATCCACTGCCATTTGCCCCTCCCTATATATGGGAGAACAATGAGGTTATGTTGGTTCAACCCATAAGAGACCTTAAAGTTGATTATGATCTCACCACCACTCTGATCATGATTATCACCAGGTTCATTTTCTCTCTTCTGAACAAATATGTCACCTGGCCTCACCTCCCCAATCGATCTTTTTGTTGTTATTTGTTTTGTCATGTTCCATCATGGTCATCGTCTCTCTTTTGGATCAATTGAGTTGATATGGTGGAGGTAATGCCAATCTTGACTCTGATGGTGGTGAGCAATGGGAGGATGATGATTGTGGCGTGGGTAGGATGGGGTGGGGTGGGGTTCGAGAGAGGAGAGATAGAGGCTTTTGTCGGTATGGAAGATGATGATGAGGATGATGAAAAGAGGGTATTGTTGTCTTTGCTTATATTTATCCTTTTGCATTGATATTTGGTTTCGACTCAATTTTTTTTTTCCATGTCTAACTCTCTAATGTGGCATATTTATCACAATTTTTGGTCAATTTGGATGAAATTTGTAATGGTAGCACTTTAGTTCAAAATCACATTAGAGTTATTTGGTTATATTTAATAGTTTATAAACCTTCGTTTGCGCTCTAGTGTTCTGTTGATTGCTTTTCATTTCATAACAACTGTGAGTTACATAAGTGTATACTCTTGATCACCTCTCTGTCCTTATCTGCTCCTCTTCAATGCTCCAGCGTTGAACCTTGTTAAGTCAGCGTGTACTGCTATTGTGCAAACTCTCACGAATTTGCTGATATTCACTAATTTGGAAAATAAATCATAAATGTTTTTGGTCTGGTTAATTTTGGCTTTGGATTTTCCCAATTTCTTATGACCTCTGAACAATTGATCATTAAATAATAGATCAGGATAAATGATACTTGACAGATACAGAAACAAAGGGGTATTGTATTTCAGATTCCCAACTCCTAGCAACACTTATGATAAATAGTATTGCAAATATTTGTGTTTGATTCATGGATTACAGAAACTAAGGTGTATCGGCACGGATTTCATACTCTCAACTGTCAGCAAGATTATCTGTAAATGGATAAATTGCCTTAAAACTTGATTACAATTAATCTTTTTTATTTTTTTATTATTTTTATTTTGCTTAAGTGGTTCTAAAAAATAGTCTGTTTTCATCCTGATGGATTAAACTATTTGATTTTCAATGTGTAAATAAAGCCAGAATACTACAAACTAAACATACACCAAAATTTCAGTCTGCTGAACCTGCTGTTGTTTTCGTTGAAGGCAGTTCTTACACATTGGCATTGCTGCTTCTTGAGTCAATGATGCCATAAAAAGTCAACTTGTTTCCCCAGTCCTTTATCTGTAACTGAATGTGGGTGTCTTGCGATTTCAACAGGTTGCTGGAGAACCTAAATCTACTACTTCAGATCCTGTCCAGAAACCGATAGGAGTGAACGATGACAAGCGTGAGTGATTTTGGGTTCTCCGTGAATAAACATCCAAATTAAATGTTGACAGTTTATCTTGTTACTGGTTGAGGATGACGATACATGATGCTACCAGATTGTTTTTTTATAGATTACAGGTTACTGAGAGATATGGTATATGTTTTTGGAAAATTTGATACTTCTAAACTTCTAGTCTTCAAAACAGAATTGGTAATGGAGGCAAAGGACCTATTGCCTAATATCACGTTTGATCAAGAAGTCTCCTTCGGGAGGAGTCTTTTTGAACCACTCCTCTCTGTCTGTCCCATTTAAAACTACTATAAACCTATGTTTTGTGTGTGTGTGTGTGTGTGTGTGTGTGTGTGTGTGTGTGTGTTTGTTTGTTTGTTTTGGGTGGGGTGGGGGTTAGTTGTACATAGAAACAAACATTGTAGCTCTCTCGGCCCATCTGTATGGAGTTGGGTTGTTGACAATGTCTGTTTCGTGCTCCTTTTTGCACCCTTCTAAGCCTTAATGACTCGTATATGGGCCAATTGTCCGCAGTTAAAAGTCTGCATATGGGCATAGCTAACGAAAAACAATGTATAGAGGCTGTAATGGAATGGATCTAGATTCATCCTGATAGATTTCATTTCTCTTCAATTTTTCCTTAATGCTAGATCATTCACTGTGTGTTGATGGTTAGATCCATTAGAACCCATGAATATCTATGCAAAAAGATAGGGTAATGTGTTTATACATTCTCAACTTTCATGTTTCTTATAAACAATTCTGCATATTTAAATTTTGGATATATTTGTACGTCTCGTATTACACTCTTCCACACTATTGCAATAATAACTCTCTTATAAACATGTCTAAATGACCCATGGGTTTATTTTATTTAACGATGGATAATTTACTGTGTATAGGTGAAGGATCCATGGGTTTCTTTCAAATGAATGAATTATAGTTGAGTGAAATCGAAAAAAATGTGACGGAGAGAATCTCAATCAATGGGAATCAACTACAAAAGAGAGTAATAAACAAAGTAGAATGGATTGAAGGTGGGTTTGTTTTGTGATATAAAAAATTAATTATATTCCTAAAATCCTGGTAGGTAGGGGGGGGGGGGGGGGGGGGAGGAGAATTAAGGGTGTGCTCCAAGTCTGAATGAATTGAAGAAGTTAGGCACGACACGTGGCACCATGGGCTAGGAAATTTCCAAAAAGTAGGGAGGGACCGTTCAATTGATTTTTTGGATATTATAAATTGAAAATTTAATAGCTGTCTGTCTGTCTCTCTCACTTTCTAATAACTGGCAAAATCTACTGTAAAGATTCGTGGGGGCCACTTACATCTCGCTTATGCTTTGTATATTGTTTCTTGAATATGACATCTATAATTATTATATGGCTAAGCTTGAACATATGAATAAGGCGCTGTGGGTTTGTTGTCAACCATTTTAGTGGCCGATATTTTCAAAACCTTTCACCATAGGTTTGTTGACAACGCTACGATACCCCAAAAAAAAAATAATTAATATCGTATCTCTAAATTTTATAACTTCAGTGGATTTTGATGTAAGTTTTTGGAATTGTTTACAAGAAAAAAACTTAAAAGTTTTTGAATCATGTTATAACTTTTAAGGGTTGAGTTATAATTTTTTTGGGCCAAACTTGCTATCAATCCTTAAAATGTTTGCCAAGTTACTATAAAAGTTATAAATGATCCTAAAAACTTATTAAAAAAAATCACAAAATTTGTAATAATTGTACAGTACAGAAATATTTTTTTTTGGTCACCGTATACTTCTCCTAGGTTTGTTGTGTATTTTCATTCTGCTGTAAAATTTCAACCCTATTTGCATATTCATATGATTTGTCGGGATGGTAATCGGGTGTTTTTTTTTTGTATTATTTTTGAGTGCGTATTTTAATTTAATTTAATTTAATTTTTTTAATGTTGTGAAAGGGCTGATAGCTACTATTTTAAGACTATAACAATAAAGTTGAGGGAAAAAAGTACAATTGAATATAAGTTATTGTTTTAAATCAGAGCAGCATATGCATATGCATATGCATATAGATATAGAATTTTTGTGTTTAGTTGGATAAAATTATGATACATCCACCACAACTTTTGATTCACTTAATTCCCCTTTAGGATACGTTATTTGTTAGTTCCACTGAGTTGGGTCAGGGTCCATTTTTGCTCTATATAGTGCTCATTAGGTGTAAAGCATGTTACTTTAGTGTTTGTAGAGTAAAGAGATTAGTGATTAACTTAATAATTATTGTTCTCAGACTTTAAAGTAGTGAATTCGAATTCCGTCGTTCTTCTTTCTATAATATTGTCTAACTAAAAAAAAAAAATTTATTAGTTGTAGAGCAATTAAATAATAAAAAGAAAAGCACATTGTGATGTTGGGTGACTTTGTTTTCCTTCCTTTGGGTGAATTTAAGGTGGATGTTTGGTAGTACTTAGTCGTCTTTTTAGTTATATTAAACTGAGCCCAATAAGGTATTATTATTTGTAGAACTCATTTTCCTTGAGCTCGTGGCATATTATGTATTGTACAATTCATTTTCCTTTGATTACTTCACCACTACCCCACTGGTTTTGCTATGATGAAGTAAGGCATGAGGTCATAGGTTCACTTCATTGACTTCACTTGACAACTGCTGCTTAACATTTAATTAGTATTCAGTACAACTTAGTATCGAGATTAACAGTTGATGTAACGACTCTATTGTTAAATTTTAAGGTCACGGTATTGAAACTTTTCGTTTTCCTTGTAATAGTATTTGATAAAAAATTAGAAAAAAAAAAATTGTATCACGTAATGTAATAACATGTATAAGTAGTAGTTATAAGTTGCATAAAACAAACAAATGAAACCGATATATATATCTATATAATAAAGTAGCTTACAATTCAAATCTCAAAAGATAAACAAAATGACTTTTGCTATTCGCGGTTGAGATTACTTTAAATTTTACTTTAAAGTTAATCTAACGGCTAATATTAATACCTTATATTTAATAGGAAAAATAGGTCCTTAAGGGTGTGTTTGGAGTGACTTTTTAAAAGTACTTTTAGAAATTATTTTTCATAAGTACTTTAAAAAAAAAATAGTGTTTGAAACCGCCCCACCACTACCTCTACCACCACCACCATCGCCGCCACCACCACTACCACTACCACCGCCACCACCACCGCCGCCGTCGCCCCCTCCACCACCACCACCACCACCACCACCACCTCCTCCATCACCACTACCGCCACCGTCACTATCGCCACCACCCCCACCGCCGTCGTCACGGCCGCCACCACCGTCGTCACCACCACCACCACCACCCCCATCGCCGCCGCCACCACCGTCACCACCACCCCCACCACCACATCGCCGTCGCCACCGTCACTACCATCATCGTCACTCAAAACCCACCACCACCATCACTATTCTCACCCACGACTGTTACCACCACCATGGTCATCGCCTTACCCACCACAACCATCACTGTCTCCCACCATCACCATTGTCGCCCACCACCGCTCACCCCCACTACAATCGATGCTTAAATTTATTTATCTCTCATTTATATTTGCGATTTGATTTTGGGTGTGAATACAAATATGTTGATCTTTTTTTTATTACTCTGTGCCTTCAGGCACGGGAAATAACTAGTATATAATAAAGTAGCTTACAATTCAAATCTCAAAAGATAAATAAAATGACTTTTGCTATTCGCGGTTGAGATCACTTTAAATTTTACTTTAAAATTAATCTAATGGCTAATATTAACACCATATATTTAATAGGAAAAATAGGTCTCTAATGGTGTGTTTGAAGTGACTTTTTAAAAGTACTTCTAGAAATTATTTTTCATAAGTACTTTAAAAAAAAAAAAATAGTGTTTGAAACCACCTCACCACTACCTCTACAACCACCGCCGCCGCCGCCATCACCACCACCATTACCCCCGCCACCGCCGCCACCACCACCATCACCACCATTGCCACAACCCTCACCACCGCTATCGCCCCCACCACCACCACTGCCGCCACCACCACCGTCGTCGCCACCATCACCTCCACCACCACCACCACCACCGCCACTGCCACCACCACCACTACCACCCCCACCCCTACCCCCACCCCCATTACCACCACCATTGTCGTCGCCGCCACCCCCACCCCAACCGCCTTCACCACCGCTGCCGCCGTCACCACCACCACCACCGCCGCCGCCGTCACTCAAAACCCACCACTATCATCATCATTTCCCACTCATGACTGCTACCACCACCACGATCATCGCCTTACCCACCACAACCATCATCGTCTCCCACCATCACCATTGTCGCCCACCATCGCTCACCCCCACTACAATCGATGCTTAAATTTCTTTATCTCTCCTCTATGTTTGCGATTTAATTTTGAATATGAATACAAATATGTTGACCTTTTTTCCATTACTCCGTGCCTTCAGGCACGGGAAATAACTAGTATATCTATATAATAAAGTAGCTTACAATTTAAATTTCAAAAGATAAACAAAATGATTTTTGTTATTCGCGGTTGAGATCGCTTTAAATTTTACTTTAAAGTTAATCTAACGGTTAATATTAACACCATAAATTTAATAGGAAAAATAGGTCCCTAAATGTGTGTTTGGATTGATTTTTTAAAAGTACTTCTAAAAATTATTTTTCATAAGTACTTTAAAAAAAATAATAGTATTTGAAACCGCCCTACCACTACCTCTACCATCCCTACCCCCACCACCACCACCACCACCACCACCCCCCCCCCCCCCACCGCCACCGCCACCGTCGTCGCTGCCACCACCACGGTCATTGCCACCCACCACAACCATCACCGTCTCCTACAACCACCACTGCCGCTCACCACCTCTCACCCCCACTATAACCGATGTTTAAATTTATTTATCTCTCCTCTATGTTTGTGATTTGATTTTGGATATAAATATAAATATATTTATTGTTTACAATTTTTTATTACTCTATGCCTTCAGGCACAATCAATAACTAGTATATATATATATATTAGCAATGTTACAAAACTCAAATGAAACTCAAAAAGTAATAACTCAAATGCATATCATTTATTGGATGAGTGGATTTCATCAATTTTTTTAGCGAGGCCCACTCATCTCACACTCATCCAAGGTTTAATATGCATTTGAGTTTTACTTTTTGAATTTCATTTGGATTATGTAACATTTTCCTATATTAAAATTGGACACTAATACATCGTATCACGTACACCGAATATTTGCTTGCCAAACATGTCTCACTGTTTTCCACTGTTTTGTCATCCAACTTTCATTAACATCTAGTATAAGCCAAAACGTTACAATAAAGTCGAGTGCATTGTTAGGGTAGGGATGTGAAAGGGGAACAATGATTAAGCTAAACAGTGTGGATAGTTCCTTCCTCCCCCCACCTAAGTAAATTCCAAAATTGAATCCAGGTCTCTTGTAATATAGTTATTTCGAGGGTAGTAGTTTTGGCACATCAGTAAAAAGTATTTCATTTTCATTTGAGCGTAATCGATTCAAGTCATAAGAAGTCTCTTCACATTTACGGGGGGTCAAATTTTCCTTATATTCTTCGTTAACTCCGTTTTTACTATGCCTTCTAAATGCTGTTTATTATACTTTTTTCAATTTTCTCGGTCTCTCTTTCATTATTAGGCAAATACTCTAAAAGATCCAAATATCCTTTATTTAACCTAAAAATAGAGGACACTTATGCTCCGTTTGGTAGGAAGGATGAAAAGTAGGAGGGATACATTTTTTATCCTTCAAAGAAGAAAAGTAGGAATGATACATTTTCCTTCATTTGTGTTTGGTAGGATGGATGAAAAATAAAAATGATTAAATTTTTTTTTTTTTTTTGTGCTGGCTAAGATTAAATGTGACAATCGAGTCGTGTTGAGTCATTGCGGGTCCATGTGGAACATTAATCAAACCTAACTCAACTCATTTAACTAATCGTGTCGTGTCGAGTTGACCTGTTTATTTTCATATCGTGTTCGTGTTCGTGTTCGTATTCGTATTCGTATTCGTATTGGTTCACACAAACTTTGAATACAAAATTTAACGTTAATATTCTATTTTCACTCAATTGAATTCATACTCATATTTTTTCTACAAACTAAAAATTAACTTAAATAAATATAATAATAATAATGAGTAAAAATATTTTTTTTCCATAATAATATGTCAGTGTTTAATAAATAGTTACAAATAATTAACATTTTATATTTATAATACTAGTTAAAATGTCAATTTCGTATTAATTTCGTGTTACCATACAAACGAGATTATTCTTAAATAAATAGGTTGATGGTGTCAATTTTGGGTCTGACGACTTGAACTGAATATTAGCCGTTTATATTTCATGTTCATGTGTCAGGTTTTTTTTCGAGTTCGTGTTGAGTTATAATCAAGTTTGTGTCATAAAATTCGTGTCGAATTCGAATCGTGTCATCGTGTTAAGTCGAAAATTTTCACCCCTAACTAAGATAGAAATTTTTTATTTTAATTTTTAAATTAAATTTTTATTTTTATTTTTAAATTTTTTATTTAAAATTTCTTAAATATATATATATAAATACATATTTTATCATTGTATTTTTATATGCAATTAATGTATACATAATATATATATATATATAAAAGATATATAGACAAATAAGATACATCTCAACACAAATAATTAACGTTTCATCCACTTTCCTTCCGATTTTAAAGGGATTAATTTTGGTGAGTTATAAGAAAAGTTAATCCATCCACTTTTCCATCCTTCCTATTTTTCTTCCTTACCAAGCATGATATTTTATTTATCCTTCAAACTTTTCATCCTTCTAACTTTTCATCCTTCTATTTTTTCATTATACCAAACAGGAGAAAGACAAAAGTATTCCGGGATATCTTTATTTGGAATCCTCGTCCACCGCCCACTATTTCTGTGGTTCCCTTAATCTTATCTTTCACACACAACTTGGGATACCAATATTAGTATGCTGTTTGGTCCCTCTAGGGGCATGTTTGGTAGGAGTATAAGGGTGGTATAAGGGGGTGGTATAAAGAAAATAGTACGTGGGCCTACCTTATACTTTGTTTGTTTGACTTTTTTTGGTCGGTATTAATTTGCGGGTCGCAATACCGACCCGCTATGAACAGTGCCGTTAATGCCTTGTACAAGGTGCTATTCAATACCACCTACCCGGTGGTATAAAATGTTGGAAGGAGGTATTAAAGTGGTAAAAGACTCAAATGCCCTCAACTACAAAGTCAGCCGCAATTGTTGACTTTGATTTACAAGGATAAAATTGTCTTTTTACACCCCAGCCGCAATTGTTGACTTTTTTAAATAGGTATTACATAGATAATATTTGTGATACACAAACAAGGAGAAGGATGGGATTATAGTTTAAGACCGGGTATAATATACTATTGGATTGGAGTGGAATGGAGATAAATCTAATACCGGGCTTATTTTATACTCAAAACAAACGGGCCCTAGGAGTCTTATGTTCATACCCCCTAGTCCTTGTCTCCCAACCAAATTCTAATTAAAATTCCACAACAGTTGTAATGAAGCTTAAACAAATGCAAGTTCATGTTCTTTGACTATTCAACACGCATGTTGATAGATTTTTCAAACTAATCCTTTTTTTAGATTTACGTATTGAGTTGGTATCTTTTGAATTTGTCCTAATTGTCAGAGGGTGAGTTTATATTCAACATCGATGTAGGAGAAGAATCCTCATGTTGTCAAGATTGGTCCATCATCCTACCTTCTTGTGTACAAAATACGCTCTCAATTAAATTCTAAGTATATAATTTTGAGCGTGTAATTGTTGTAGACCAATTGGACTTTAGCCCAACTTGAGCGTAACTAAATGCCCACAAATTATATTTCCACCACTTGCTCTAGTGGGACGGCAACTAGTAATTTTCAGCCTAACTTGTCAAATAGATATGAATGTGAAATGAAATTATTAGATATGAGTTTAATATTGACGTCTTCGGGGTATAATTGGGTTGATCCAAGTCAATTTTGGTATGAAATGACTTAGATAATTTAGACAAAAAACCCGCTAACTTAACAAAAAATTAATATTCGCCTCGATAAGTTTGGATTACAATCAAATTTATCCACTACTCACGCATTAAATAATATCAAAAATTAGTTCTCAAAAATTCAAGGGGGAAGATAAAAGTATCACAATCTATCTTTATATGGAAACCTCATCCACCAACTGTTTATGTGGATCTCTTACTCCTATTCTTTTCCTACACACATTTAAGGATCCCACTATGATTTTGCGGCTTGGTCTACTAAGTCTGCCAAGTTCATCCCTTCTGGTCCTTCTTCTCTCCCAACCAAATTCTTATTAAAATTTCCCACCTTGGTGATGAAGGTTTAACAAACGCAAGCTGATGTTCTTTGATAATTCAACACCAAATTTTGGCATTTTATGAATTAAGACTAATCTTTTTCTTTGTTATACTTATTCTCTGAAAATAACTTTGATGGCGAAGTTCAATCATGTGATCAACATCGTGCGATTAGGATTCGATTCATTAATCCTACATTCTTGTGCACAAAACGAGGCTTTCAACCTAATTGTGGCTATACATTGAAGTGGATAACTCGGTAGATCTACTTTATGAATACTTGTATATAAAATAAGTAATTTTGACATAATATATAATTTATATGATTCAAATGTGTAACACGAAACTAATCATGGGTGAAAATTCCTCCCCGACAAAGCAACCGGGCAAGGACCACGTGTTCAATTAGTAGCTGAAAAAAGGTAAGATTAAATTAATGTATGGCTGATTAGACAATCCCCAACACCATTATTTCAAGTCTTATTTTTTTTTTCTTTCTTTGGTATGGAAGTTTTTTCTCTTCTTTTATTGTGTGAGGTTTGTGGTGGGACCTGAGAGCCCCATCCCAGTAGCAAAGTCTCTTACGTTTGCCTTTGATATTTGGTAATGAAACATGGGAATGAGAATTGAATAATTATTATTTAGTAATATTTATTTTAATATTTAGTATATAGAAATGAAAATTTATTTTTTATTATTATGGAATGTCTAATCCTACCGCGTAGGATTGTCATTTCTTAATATTTTATGGTATTTTTTATTCCCAACAATCATCACTCATTGCCACAACCCCCACCTCCACTCGGGGTCCAAGTCCGGGATTCAATTCCGAGTCCTGGTTCGGGGTCAAGTCTGAGATCTAAGTTGGGGGCTCAGCCAAGGTCAGGTCTAGGTTTGAGTCTGGGGTCAAATCAAATTCCGGTTTGAGTCTGGGGTCGAATCATGTTCAGGGTCGAGTCCAAGATCAAGTCCAAGTCTGGGTCGAGTCTGCATGGGTTTGGGCTAGGTCGAGTTTGAGTTCAAAAATATTTAAATATTTGAGTGGATTCTCAATTTTATTTCAATACGTAATCCTAATTATTGTCAAATATTTAAATAACAATGTACATTTCATTCAATTGCTATGTTTATTTTATTCCAATATTCATTTCATTCTCATATAAAAATATTATCCCGTACCAAACACAATATTAATGTAGTGCCCATTGGTGGTGACGAGTTGGACTCCCCCTCACTCTATTGTGACGTTAAAAAAAAAAAAAAAAAGGTTTGTGGAGGGGGAGAGAGTATTAATGAAGTGGTCCTTGTCGTTTTCAATCTCCAACACAATTTTGTTTTTTTTTTTTTAAATATTTTGAGGTGGGTAGTGGGGGAGTGTTAATCAAGTGGTGTTCTAGTTTATGGTTTTTGAATGAACCCAGTTCCGTCCACGAAGTTTCCTTTCCTTTGCAGCTACGGTACGCTTCTTCTTAGTGTTAAACGAGGGTTAGCTTTCAAATAATGAATGGCCCATTCGCAAAATCTTATTGTTAAAATCCAACTTGATTATTGCACCGTTATAACCAAGTGACCAAAATTTATAATAAACTTTTTACACCAAATCAACATGCACATTCATTTGATTTTTTTTATTGGGTTTCTTTTGTAGGTCGATATACTATGTAGAACTTACTTGTATAAAAGTCTTTCGATTAAAATGTTTAGTGGAGAAGTCCTTTTTTCTTTTGTGTGTCAAAAATATTGTCAAAAATATCTCCACAGGTAACACGAACAAACGCATCCTCTGTGTTTGAAAATCACCGGACTTCATGCCACAACTCCACAAAATTCGGCCACTGATCAAGCGCCCAAAGAGAGGTTTTTCAAAATTTAAACAAAACATTCCTCAAATTCCTTCAGATTTCAACCATACCAAACCATAGACATCTGAAAAATGGTGATGCGAAATATTCGTTCTATTGTGAAGTTTCATTGCAAGCGCTGAAGCAAAAAATTGATGTCAGATCGTCGACCGACTACCACTTCAAAATTGCCGATAATGTCCAAGTAAGTTAGTATGTGTTTTTATAATTGAGTTTTGCTGATCTAATCTAAAACTACCACAACTGAAAAATTGAGACTCTAAATCAAAAAACATGAATTGTTTATGGAACCAGGGTTTGCAATTGGGTTTCTTTGATTATTAACCTGATATTTTTTAATAATTATAATATATAATGCACATTATTTTTGTAATTTTACAATCTTAATTACAATGTAATTGCAAAGGTAACATTTCAATGTCACAGTTCGAACAACAAAAATCATTCCAAAAAAAAAAAAAATGTTTCAAAGTGATTACCTCTTCTAAGTAGATGAACAGATTGCATGTGTTTTCATGTGGTAATGTAGGTATTTGAGTTGTTCATTTGTGTTGTAATAGCTTGTGAAATTTGTTGTCATTGAAAATTTGCATAATGACCAAGCAACTATGGTGTCAAATTTTTTTTTGGGCAAATTTTGTAAAATTTATCAGTTATTGACTGTATTGCTTAATGTTTTTTTTTAATGTCAACCTGTCTTGTTACAATGTGAATTCTCAATGTTACATGAGTTGTTAGTATTTAGATTAAAAAATTAATTTTGTGTTTGTAGATTTGCACAATAGACAGTTTCAT
This sequence comes from Ilex aquifolium, assembly GCA_951799425.1. Taxonomy (NCBI): domain Eukaryota; kingdom Viridiplantae; phylum Streptophyta; class Magnoliopsida; order Aquifoliales; family Aquifoliaceae; genus Ilex; species Ilex aquifolium. The sequence goes on from OX637399.1 coordinate 21,372,263, forward strand.
ATGTAGTCAAATTATGTTGGGCAATTGTATGTGAGATTTATCAGTTATTGTGGAAGTGGCTTATCATGTTTCTTTACAATGTCATCCTGTGTAAGAGTTAATGTAGAAGAGAAGGTTAAAGAGTTATAGTGTGGCCAACAGTCTTGAGTGAAAATTGTCTACAACAAAGAGCAAATACGTAAGTTTATGAATACTTCACTGTTACTTTCAACCAAACCAACACATTCAAAAATCATTAACTTTAAACATATTGCAGGCTCGATTGTGGTGTCCATGTTTGCTATCTGATGAACAATTGGCAAAAAAGAAAGAAATTGAAGAGAAATTGACACAAACACAGATAAAAGACTTCCAGTGTGAAATGGTATCAATGTTCCTGAATGATGAAAAGAGTTGGACTGAAGAAAATTTCAAAGTTTGACAAAAATTAAAAAGAAAATTTGAAGACAAATGATTGATTATTGTAATTGTAACTGGGGATCTAGGAATTAAAAGTCATCATTGTCAGCAAACATAATTATTTTATAACTTTAATTTATTTCAAGAAAGTACTTATTCAATTGGCAATATTATACTCATAATATCATGCCAGCACATGCCAATAAACCAAAAAAAAAAAACTTTGTATTATGCACACGAGGTTATGTGTAACAGTGTAACATTATAGTGCAACATGACAGTCTTACACTCTGAATAACAATTTAATCACTTTAAAAAACTATGTAATTGGATTCACTTGTGCATGTAAACGCTAAATGGTATGCATCATATAGTGTGACATCGTAATGTGATATCATATTGTGACATCTATTTATATTGTTTCCATCGATTCGTAGTATTAAATCACACCATAACTTTGAAAAAACAATATTGTCCAACGAGATGCAGTGAATAAATTGTATGGGTGATTAAGACGTTCAAAAAAAAAAAAAATCTTCTTGACTAGAAACAGCATGTTAATAAAACCAAATCCCATATAAAAATAAACTGCCAAAATACAAACACCATAAATATCGGGAAAACCAAATTCCATATAAAAAGGAACTATCAAAATACGAATACCATAAATATTAGGAAAGGGTAATTTAATAAAGGAAAAAATAAAAAAATTGTCATTGTGTACCTAGACACAACACATTTCAGTATAGTGATACTTACCTATAATACATTTTTTTCAAGGTATTTTTTTACAAATAAGTAGTTCATAAGGTACCTACTCACAATTTTTCCTTTTCTTTTTTTTTTTTTTGGGGGGGGGGGGGGGGGTCAGACACTATTATAGGATAAGAAGACAATGAGATAATGTTCAACAGCGGAAGCGGTTGTCATTAGGTCAACAGCTAATCTCATTGACTTGATTAATGAGTTCTAATGAATCCACAAAACATTTACTCGATAAGATTTTCACAAATCATTTGGTGCAATAAATTTGGCGTGCATAATTTTGCCCATTTTTGAATATTTTAGATGGTGAAGTTTTTGTTGCTACACAATTCAAATGAAATCCAAAAGATTGTAACTCAAATGTATAACATCCCTTAGACGAATGGATCTCATTAACTTTTTCAGTGAGACTCACTCATCTAACACTCATCCAAGAAATTATATGCATTTTAGTTATAATTTTTTGGGTTTTATTTGAGTTTCATTTTCCTTTAAAATATGAGCAGAAGTTTCAAAATGAATATGATACTTAAAAGGAAAAAGCCTGGACAAAGCACGTCAGTAACTTGTAGAAATTTACAACTAATCATTTGACGTCAATTTAGGACTCAAAATGGTTAGTTACAATTCAATGGAATTAATTTATGACTCAAAAAATTGGATGGATTCTAAATATTAAAATTAATTTTAGATATTAGAATCGACAACAAGTAACCTAATTTTATCATAAAATCGATGAATTAGAAACACTCTTTAGTGGAACACCCTCCAATATAAAATAATTGGGCATTGATCTTAAAATAATTATACTTTAAATAATAATTTAAAATTAAAGTGAAGAGAAACAAAATAAGAGAGATGTGGGGTAGAGGGAAGAGAGAGGTAGATGTAGATTAAAATATAGTTGTCCGTAATTGAGGACTATGCAAAGAATATAATATTTTTAAACGGAAAAAAAGAGTTTAGAATGAATTTTAGACAATTATATTAAAATAGATGAAAATTAGATTAATTTTGACTGTTGTTGTGGTTTTATAAATTGAGAATTTAATTTTTTAATTATAATATTAGATAGACTAGAATAACTCTGTGTCTGAATATACTTTACAATATCAAAATCAAACATGGATCATTCAATATTTTACATTTAAAAATTTATTTTTTCTTTCATTTTCTATAATTATGCAATTTAAAAATACAGTGCACAGAGAGAAAATAATAGAGAAATAGGGTAGAGAGAAGAGAGGTAAGTACAGATTAATGGAGCTATTTGTCACTAGGGAGTATGTAGGTTACATTGTCTTGACATTGGAGGTCGGGTAGAGAATATGACTTTTTTGAATGAAAAAAAAAATTGTAATAAATTTTGTACCATTGAATTAAAGTAAATAAAAATCAGATCAATCTTGAACATTATTATACTTATAAGATTAGAATTCAATTTTATATTAGATAGATAATCAGGAGTTGAAAAAAAAAAAAGAAAAAACAAAACAAAACCAAAAGAACCTGAGGGCTGAGGGCTGAGGCTGAGGAGATGATCAGTAGTATAGTATTAATTACTATATTAAGCTCATCTACCTTTTGTTGACCAATTATTTAGGGAAAGGAAAAAAGAGGAACGATGTCGAGGAAAATATAAAATAAGTAGATAAAAACAGTTTTGTTGTCAAATATCCACTAAACTTTCCTTCAAAGTTAGCCAAAGGAACGCTTTTTAGACAAATTATCAACTTTCACGAGATTTTGAATCCATAATATTTCATGTCTATTATTATATGTTTAGTCTCTTGTCAATCTAATTGTTACAAATAAATCTATTATTTCTCCTGTGTGGGTGTTTGGTTCTGCCACAATTGTACTATGTGATTATTAATTATAATAATGATTTACTGAAGTATTTCAGAAAAAAAAAAAAATCAACTATCATCTATTTTACATCAAGGCCTTCTTCTAAATCATGGATGATCAAAGGCATTTGGGTAATCAGCCAAAAAAAAAAAAAGGCCTTTGGGTAAATTTCACTGATATCCCCTAGATTTAAGTCATATTTTATCGACACCCTTTCTGATTTCTAAAATATCATTATAATTTATATACATGTTTCACAAACTACCACTGTCGCTTATGTTGTTACTGACAATAAAAAAAGCTTGTGATATAATGACTTATTCTCTAATGAGTTACCAAATTTAGCTTTGGGCATATAGAACAAGCTTACACAAAATTCCAAGTTATTTTGATGTTTCAATTTTATAAAATGAACATTAAATTTCATGGTAATTTAATTGATAGCTGGCAACGTCCCTTTGGTATTAATTTAATTAGATTCAATATTAATTGGATTAAATTGAATGATAATTTGATAAAATTGAATATTAATTGGATAACATTAAATGTTAAGTTGATATAATTAAAAGTTAATGTAGTGTTAAATTGAAGAAATGAAATTAATTTAGTAAAATTAAACGTTCAATTCGTGAAATTTAATGTTAATTTTATAATATTGAATGAGAATTTAGGATTGATTTGATAAAATTGAATGTAACTTTAGGATTAAATTAAAGAAATGATGTTAATTCAAGAAATTGAATGTTATATTGATGAATTAAATACAAATACAATAGAATTAAAGGTTAATTCGATGTTAATTTGATGAAATTAAATTTAAATTTGATAAAATTAAATATTAATTTGGTGTTAAATCGATAAAATTGAATATCGATTTGATGGAATTTAATGTTGATTTGATAAAACTGAATGTTAAATTAATAAAATTGATATTTAATTTGATGATAATTTTATTAAATTCAATATTAATTTGGTAGTAATTTGATGAAGTTTAAGTGGATTTAATAAAATGAAATGTTAATTGAATGAATTGAATTATAACCAATGGACATTTGGTCTAATGGTACTCCTTGCGTTGTGAAGGTTTTGCCTTCTTGAGATCAAAGGTTCAAGGCTCTCTTCCCCCTCCCCCTCCCAAAAAAAAATAATAATGAATTGAATGCTAATTTGTTGGATGCGAATATTAATTGACAAAAAATAATTTTAATTTGATTAAATTTATGGTTAATTTATTGCTAATTTTATAAAATTGAATATTAATTTGATAAAATTAAAGATTAATTTGATATTGATTTGATGGAATTGTATCTTAATTTTTTATTAATTTAATGTAATTATGTTAATAATAGTTAAATGTGAAATGAACATTTAAACTCCTGTGGTTGGAAATTTTTTTGTGACCATGGTTGAATTAGAACATAAAATAGGGTAAAAATAAAAAACAAATAAAAATATAAGGGTAAATTCGAATAGCACTCCTGTAAAATAAGAGTTCTGATAAGGGTAATTATGTAAAATCTTATTCTCTATTAAGTTTATTAACCGACAAAAGCAGACAAGAGTGTGCAATGATATTTCAAAAATTAAATGGACGTCAATGAAATATAACTTAAATCTAAAGAGTATCATATGAAATTCACCTAAGACATTTTGATTACCCAAAACTATGAGAGACAAAATCTCGCACAAAAGAGTTTCAATATATTATGAAAGCGACTGTACCTAAAAAAAAATTTGGTATCATACCACTTACCATCTCTTAGGGTGTTTATATTACCTTTGGATTGAATTGATCAACTTTTGGAGTGTATTTATTTTTTTAGGTTTATTTATCATTTTTTAGTTTAACTTACCAAATTTTTGGAGCTTATTACTTTAAGTTAACATGTAAAAGTCAAAATGGGGTAATATAGGATTCTCCTTCGTTTTTTTTTTTAGTTTAATAGTAAGTGTTTCTGAATCAATTTATGCACACTTCGATTAATTTTCTTTTCGATCCAATTAAAAACAGACTATTCACGCCCAAATTAAATATTCTTAAGAAATAATTGCATCATTACGGGATCTCAAAAATTATCAAAATTTAAACTCTTAAAATTTAAATTTAAAGTTTGTTTCTATTACTATGAAATTACAAAAGTACAAAGATTCTAATATGCTTAGGCAATTAAAGTAAAGTATGTTGTCATGTTGAGGCGTCACACGAGGTCATATGGACAGTTTTTAAATGGTGGTAGGCAGGCAAGGCAAAGCAAACCTACATCTACTGGTAGGGTAGTCTCAATCTCTGCGACAGCAGCCCCATTACTACCCCTCACTGTCACACCCATTTCTATATTCCACATTATTGCTCTCTTAATTATTGAAATATATACTTCGAACTGAAGACCTTGATTAAGTTAGAACAGTCCCTCATCAACTGATCTAACGCAGTTGCGTTCGGTAGGGAGAGCCCTTGTGGTCCTACCCGGCTCGAATCTAAATTAGTCGGAGCTCAATGTGACTTCCGGATACCAGATGGTCTGACAAAAAAAAAAAACAAGAGGAGAAGACTATGCTATTAAAAATGTATATATCTATATAATAAAATACAATACAATTCAAATCTCAAAAGATAAATAAAATGACTTTTACTTTTCGCAGTTGAGATCTCTTTAAATTTTAATCTAAAATTAATCCGACAGTTAATATTAACACCTCAAATTTAATTGGGAAAATAGGTCTCTAAAGGTGTATTTGGGGTGACTTTTTAAAAATACTTCTAGAATTTATAACTACTTATGAATACTTTTAAAAAACATAAATTAGTATTTAGAACCGCTCTACCATTACCACCGCCCCACCACCATCACCACTATCGCCGTCGCCGCCCAATCACTAACTTTGCCACAACAACCACCACATCCATCGTTGCCATTGCCACCATTACTACTGCCAACCCACCACCACCACACCAACCGCCCTACCACCGCTGCCACCCACCCACCAGCACCAGCACCAGCACCGTCGCTATCACGGCCGCCACCACTATTGTCGACATCCCACCCACACCACCACCGTCGCCGCTGTTGTCCCACCACCATCGCCACCCACCACCGATTACTATTACCGTCGTCCACCGTCACCACCCACCACAATTTTCATCTCATTTTTATATTTATTACTATTATCACCATCGCTCATCGTCAACACCCACCACCTCCATCATCACTGCCCACCACCGTCGTCGCCCCACCACCACCAGTGTCAAACACCATCACCGTCGTCCACAACCACTACTGTTGTCACCCATGACTGTCACTACCATCATTGTCACCAAAAATCCACCACCAGTATCACCATTGCCACCCATTACTGTCATTACCATCATCGTCACTAAAAATTCACCACCAGCATCACCATTGTCACCCATGACTGCCACCATCACCACGGTCGTCACCACCCACCACAACCATCACCGTCCCTCACCATCACTACTACCACCGTTCAACCCCCACTACAACTGGTGCTTAAATTCTTTTCTTTGCTCTATTGTTTGTAATTTGATTTTGGATGTGAATATAAATATATTTATTGTTGATCATTTTTTATTATTATTTTGTGCCTTCAGGCACAGACAATAACTAATAATTCAATATCATACCTCCAAATTTTATAATTTTTGTGACTTTTGATAAATTTTGGAGTTTATTTACAATAAAAAATTTATAATTTTTTTGGCTCATATTACAATTTCTAAGGTTTAAGTTATAATTTTTTTTATGATAATTTATTATCAATCCTAAAAATAATAAATAATCATCAAAAGTTATAAAAAAAAAACTATAAAATCAATAATGGCAGTTGTGATACCCAAATTTTTTCCGATACAATAGACTTCTCCAGTAAAATATAAATCCCTCTCTCTCTCTTTCTCACTCATACTTGGTGTAACATAGTTGGTAGCAGGGGAACCGGTGGTGCAATAATTGTTTTTCCCCCTTTAATAAGACAGACACCTAGTAGTTTTATAAGTCCAATACAGGCCAATTTTGCATGAGTATTTTTTGTCTTTTTATTTTTTCCTTCGTTAATGTTACGCTGATCAAATTTTGAGACCAAATAAAGATCCCAAATGATATAACAACATATTATTTGGAGTATTTATTGGGACCCAAATGACATGACACCAAATAAAAAAAACCCAAGTCAGCTGCCATATCATTCAGACTCTTTATTTGGTCAGCGTAGCATTACTGTTTTTCCTTTTTCCTGTAACACTTTGAAATGCCACAACCAAAAAATTAATTTGTCTAAACTTACTTGCTTATCTCTCTTATTTCTTAAAGGAGAGGTTAGAGATGAATCTCTTTATTTCACAAAAAATAATAACTTGTTTTCTCTCTCCCTCTCTTACATGTCGGATGTTTCAAATTAGTAACAACTTAAAATTTTTCAATTTTTCAAGTTAGAGAAATCCTTTGTTTCTCTTTTCTCAATTTTTCTAAGCGGTAGTTCACCCGCTATATACTAGTGGGACATTATACTTATATATAATGATTTTTCACATAACTTACTATTAAAATTGTTTTAAAAAAAATGTAGGAAAAATCTAATCCAGTCTCTTAGATCCTACATACGAAATTTTAGACTTTTAGGTCGAACTGTATTTGTATTTTTTTATATCTCAATTGTCTTATTATATCACCACAGTACTATCTCGTTCACGTATCAAACTAATACTAGACTTTGTGTAAACCACCTCTCCGCATAAGAGAATAAATCTATAGGTAGTAACCCCAAAATCTACATTTCGTAGGACATTTCAACCTCTTATCAGAGGTTTCTGAAGTGGTTGAGGTACCACTAAACTAACTAACCCTTTGAGTTAAGGTCGAACTACATTTCTACATGTGATTTGATAATTTGGATTCTAAACTTTATTAATTTTGATCAAGTATAATAATTTACTATTAATTCGTTCAATTTTGCGATTGGGTTCTTATGTGTCCCATTGAAACCCAACGAATATAGTAAAAAGTCAATGAGTGAATCTAAACTCAAATTGACAAAACTCTTGAGAGAATCCAAATCATTCCATTACACCATGATAACTACTATACATTTTTCATGCACTTTCCCAAAGTGACTAACAAAGAAAGGAACAAAAATGGGGGGTCACTTTATCAATCTAACATTGGCCAAAACTCATTGAAAATTCTTAACCCTTAGATTCCAACTTTTAATCAAAAAGGGAAGATCCCATCCATTCATTTCCAATGGATTAAGCAATCAATTTATAGGTATCTTCATAGATAGATAGGTGAGATACTGCACCATGACCTCCTTTTCACTAAGCAAACAGCTAATATAAGTAGCTTTTGTAATTAATTATTCACAAAACCTCTTTGTTCATATCCATATGAACAGAAAATACAACTATTAGTCCTATTTAATGATTAATAGAAGAATCCAAGTAGGAAATCCTATTCTTAAAAAGTGGTGGTGAGAATAAGATTATTTAACAAAACTGCATTTTCTTATAAAAAATACAAAAAAAGTAAGAATAGGGTCGATAGAGTAAACTAGATCGGGTCGATTGTGTAAATCGAGCAAGTCGGATCATGCCTAAAATTAATTCAATGCTTATACGAATTAACCATTTATAGTAGTGTTATTAATCTACTAATTTAGTAGGTTTCAAATCCAATTGTAATTTAAATTTATATCGGTCAAAGTTTCTATTTGTATCTAATTTAGAACTTTAATGCATCCTGATTATTAGATGAAAAATGTTATATATTCTAAATTTGTAACCTAAATTTACATCACAAATGAAGGGGGACCGTTGGATGAATGAGTCCCATTTAAAAAAGTTGATGGGACCCACTCATCCAACGGTCCCCTTTATTTGGGATATAAATTTGAATTACACATTTGGAATACATAGCATTGCTCTTAGATTGATAATAAAAATTCAAACTAAACATCGAAAGGGAAAGAAAGAGATAAATGGTGACTTAGATCAATTTCAATATATATATTTTCTATATTGTACCCAATATTAAATTGTCTAGCATCAATCATTTATCATAAATACAAGCACGTGAGGGGCACCATCTAGAAAATAGGACACGTGAAAGGCGGCTGGACAGTGCGTGGGACTAGTGGCGACTCACGAGATTGGTTCATAAATGAGGAGAGAGAGAGAGAGATAGTTCACGTGATATCTTATTCAATTTATCGTGGTACAAGGATGTTCCAAATTCTCCGTAAATGATATTATGGAGTTAATTAAGCTGGATCAATTACTTTGCTACCATGGTGTATTGAGAAATAAATTAAAGCGTGAGTTCAAATTACACTTTAGTACAAACTATGGTGTATTGAGAAATAAATTAAAAAATTATCTAATATTTGAACTTACCAATAAATTGTCCAAAAAAAATTTTACTTACTACATAGTCCGCTTATGTTAATATCATATCACAGTTGTAGTTGATCGTATACCGATTTTATCCCTTTCAATTGTTTTCTTTGGGTATTTTTTGTTTTTTTACCGATTTTTATAACTCATAGGATTTGTTTAGTGGCATTTTCGGTTGGAAGAAAACAACATTTGTGCTACGTTGCTAAGCAACTTTTTTTTTTTTTTATATTAATTGCGGTCTTCTTTAGTGGAAAGTTCCTCAAATTAAAGTTTCAATTCAATTTTATAATGAGAAGCAACAAATAATAACATGATTAATTAAAATGGTGCGAATAACACAAACTACTTAATTCACTTTAATTTTTTTTGTTTTATTTCTATTTGGCTACCTACTTCGTAGATGGTTGAATGATTAAGTGCATTGGATTTTTTGAGAATTTTTTTTGGCAGGTTGATTAATTCTTTTAACCGTTCAAAAATTTAAGGACGCTTGTATTGTGCTAGTAAAAAATTGTCAAAAGTTTAAATTAAATCACGTGAGTAATGAGACAAAAATAAATAATATGCTTTTTGTGTGCCTTGTGGTCAATAAGATTTGTGTGTCTTATTAGATATTTTCCTTAAGTTTTTAAATAAGACTATTTGTAGCACGGGATTTGAGCTATTTATCTCAATTTTTGTCAATTTTGAGGATAAGATTTTGTATTTTCACTAAGCTTAGTTTGGCGGATGAAGTTTTGCGCATCAATTCAATCAGGGTAGGAGTCGAAGTAGCTATATTACTGATAATATATATAAAAAAAAATTAACTATGTGAAAAATATATAAAAAAAAAACAAGAAAAAGAAAAAAAAATTACGGTTTAGAACTCGGTTCCATTAAATCGCTAGAAAAAATTCAACTGAGACATAGCGTGCTAAGCAAAGTTATCGTTCAGTGCATCTCGTGTACGAGTCGTTGGGCGGTGTAGTTCTCACACTACTCAAAGATTCAAAATCATCATAAAATTGACCACGAAAGAGAAACTCCAACAGCGCAACACCACCATCACCCACCAACAAGAAGCAGGACAAGTGATTCCAAAAGAAAACACAAGCTGAGATAGCATTCACCCATTCTCTACCCTCTCTCTCTCTCTCTCTCTTTCTCCCCGAGCAGGTACACAACCAAGAAACATAGTTTAAAAAACTGTTTCAACATTTTTCATTTGAGAACTCTAATTTTTTTATAGTTTATACGGAGACCGAGACCGAGAAGGGTGGAACAAAACCCACTTGTCTGATTTATAAAGCGGAAGTATATTTCTTCTTTGCAGAGAAGAAAGATTCAGTCTTTGTGATTTCAAGATTAGAGAAGAAGAAATAGAGATGGGTATTCTATATGACGACGTGGTGATCATAAGTCAGTCTGAGAGAGAAGGTGAACCCACTGTGATCACTGTGAATTGCCCAGACAAGACTGGGCTTGGTTGTGATCTTTGCCGCCTCCTCCTTTTCTTTCAATTGAGCGTTGTCAGAGTCGGTATGTTTTGCTCTTCCCCAATTCACACTATTGCATGCCAAAAAGTTCACGGTTTCTGTTGAATTTACAACTCTCTCTCTCTCTATCTATCTATCTATCTATCTATTTTCGTATATATTCATGTAAAACTGTCTAGATATTTTATTTGTGAAATTGTGATCTTGAAAACTTCTGTGTTTTGATGGTTGTTACATATGAAAAGTTTTGGGAAATTCTTGATGGTATTTGACAATTTTGTAGCTTTTGGGTTTTTATTAATAGGCATATGCAATTTGGGTACCCGTCTACTATTTATGTTAAGCTCTCCCTCTCTGTCTCCCTCTCTCTCAGTGTGAGATTAATTTGGTTTCTATAAAACCTTGTCCATTCGGTAATTTTATTGGCTGGTATCTTGGAATTTAATTATCTGCTTTTTCAAGCTAGAGATATGAGAAAGGGTACTGAATATTTGAAGATTTTTGGCTATTTTTATTTATTGTGTTAAAGATGATTTGTTTGATTTTTCCTCTGACTAGTCGTCATGTAAAAGAAACACAATGTGAATGGTGCTAATAAGTGCTCTGCATTGGAAGAATTAATTGGTGTGCCATAGATATTTTTTTTCTAATTTGTTTCTTTAATTGTGTGGTGAAGATGTATCCACCGATGGGAAATGGTGCTACGTAGTGTTTTGGGTGGTCGGAAAACCCAGTACAAGATGGGGTTTGTTGAAGAAGAGACTAATGGAAGTATGTCCTTCTTGCTTTTCTGCTTCTGGGATTTCCTTTTACCGAACCGAGTTGCAGCCCCCTAAGCCTCCTGATGTTTTCCTCTTGAAGTTTTGTGGCTACGATCGTAGAGGCCTTTTACATGGTAATTCCTTATATATGCGTTTCATGTCTGATGCATTTATGTGGAATATATTTGTTTGTAAAATTTGATTCCCGTGTTTGATGTGCAAATTTCTTGTTCTGAGAAGCATGAAGAGAGTCTTTTGTTCTTTGATTCGGTTGTTGGTTTAGTTTGTTAAGATTAGATTGATTTTGAATTTGAGTGGACTTTTAAGTTTTGAATTTGATGGTCTAATTGATTGTTCTCTTTCTGTCCATTATGATTTGTTAATGCACACTACATGGCAGATTTGTCTGATTTTAATCTGAACAAGTTGTTAGCTTGCTACTTACTGTTTTAGATTGTAGGAAAAACATAAATTTACTTTCATTATAACAAATTTGGAGAAATTATTTGGCAGCTGTAACCGAGGTTCTTTGCATACTTGAGCTTACCATAAAAAGAGTGAAGGTATCCACCACCCCAGATGGAAAAGTGATGGACCTGTTTTTCATCACCGACACCAGGTTTACATTCTTGACTTCATCTCGTTACGAGGAACACTATGTTTTGCTTACTGTTCTTAATTATGTTACTCTCTGAGATATTGTATTATTTTTACATCGGTGATTGTGCGGAAAATTGCTAAATTGTAGCGCTTACTCAGTGGGATTACTTTTCCATTTTGTGTGACACTGTGACCGAGTTAATTATGCTGCGATTGATGGCGGAAAGCCTGGTTGATTATGAAAAATTATGGAAACAAGTTAGAACTGAATCATTTCGTAACAATTATTTTCCTTGTTGATAATTTATTACAAGCAAAATAGGGATAGGTGGGATATATGGAAGCTGACTCAGCCTGTCCAGTCGGTGGACAACATCAGTCTTTGAGCAGTGGCTAACATTTTCCACATGCTTGATTTTTTATTTTTTATTTGGGGGGTGGGGGGGGTGGGGAGGGGGGGAGAATAGGACGCTTCCTTGGAACTCCATTACTCAGACAATTAGAATATTGCAATTGGCTGCTCTGGAATATCGTCATGTAAAGATAGTCTAACCAATTTATAGTGGATAATGTGGAGGATATTTAAGTATTCATAATGCATAGTTTTCTTTTTCTTCTTTTGTCTGCTTTTTCCCCTCGCTGTGGGAGATTATATGTAACTTCAAATCAGTACCAGTTCATGGTTTACCTGTAACCAGTAAATCTTTTCTGTTTTCCGGGTGGTAATGAGGAGGCATCTAGGTCTCTTGGAGCACCTGATAATCCTCCTGCTGACCTGTAGTCCGTCATATCCTCACGTGAAGTCAATCGTGCCCCCATTTTCATTTGTAGTCTGTCCTAGTTTCTCATCTTCACCCCCCACCCCAAAAAAAAAAAAAATTTAATAATAATAATAAATAGAATAAACACAACACAAACATTTGACAGAGATTTAGAGATGGCTAAATCATCCCTCTTTTACACATTCTTTGTATCTTTTTTTTTGTAGAAAGTTGTAATTATCTTCTTTCAACATTCCAGAGCTTATGGCATTGTTGAATTGCTTTCAGGGAACTTCTACAGACAAAGAAGAGACAGGAGGATACAATTGATCATTTAAAGGTTGCTGTGGGGGATGCCATGATAAGTTGTGACATAGAAATGGTTGGACCTGAAATTACTGCATGCTCACAGGGGCCCTCATATCTTCCTCCTGCAATCACAGAAGACTTGAGAGACTTAGATATGCTTGATGATCAACAAAGTGGGTCCCTTCCATCCAACAGTGTATCCATCACGGTGGATAACTCCCTCAGTCCTGCTCACTCGCTTGTCCAAATTGTTTGCCAAGATCATAAAGGTCTCTTGTATGATATTATGAGAACTTTGAAGGACTACAACATCCAGGTAGATATTATTGTAACCTTAATCAATAAAAGGTCATAAAGTATCATAAAATTGATGCATCAATGGCATATACTTATTTTGTACTATGGGAGATAAATTGCTGGCATGATTCTTTTTGGGAATTACCTTATTACAGTTTCATTCTCTGTGGGAGATAATCCCATTGCTGTTTGAAAAACTATCACTCTTTTGGATTCTGCTCAGAGTGATATGCATCCTTAAGCGTCAAATACCTAATAACCTATTGCTTGTTGTGGTACGTGTCATGTGCTTTCCCATCCATACTCATTTTTGTGACCCCTTGCATGTTATTCTTTTCCATGTCCAATGACCTGGTGAATTATATAGCTCAATCATTGGTGAAGTGTAATCTAGGATCCCTTTTGGGTTGGTTTACATTATCACTACTCCCCGTGGACCAAAGTATGATTTTTCCATTCCATGGTGGACTAACTAATAAGGATTCATGTTATGGTGCACTACATGTATCCTTGGCATGTTTTATACTCCAATTTTCAGGAATATTATACAGTTTATTGACTATGTCACTTAAAATATTTTATTACCGGTGATATAAATTCACTTGCAAATTGGACCTAAGCCTTTATCGTCAATCTAATCTTTTGTACAGATTTCATATGGACGGTGTACCACAAAAAAGGAAACAGATTGTGAGATGGACTTGTTCATTATGCAAGCCGATGGGAAGAAGATAGTTGACCCTAGCAAACAAAATGCATTGTGCTCTCGTCTTCAGATGGAACTATTTCGTCCTCTTAGAGTGGCTCTGGTGAGCCGGGGTCCTGATACAGAACTCCTGGTTGCAAACCCTGTGGAGTTATCTGGCAAGGGCCGGCCTCTTGTCTTTCATGATATCACCCTTGCTCTCAAGATGCTCAACACTGGCATCTTTTCGGTAATTTCCTAACTACATCGCGCTAATGTTAAAATGGGATGGTATATTTAAGAATGTTTGGCTTCTTGCTCATTTACCCTGAGGACCTGTTTAATGTTAAATCAGATACATGATTGGAATTTTTAGCCTTGCAATGCAGCATGTGCCAAAATTGTCTTTTTTTTTTTTTTGACTATCTTCATTTTACGAGATCAAAGTCGGATGTGACAGTTAGCACAATAGAGTTCCACCTCCAATGCTGACTGTTGGATTGTGAGAATGCATAATTCATGAAATCATGTTATGGAATAATGGTATTTCTCGAATATATGCATTTACCCTGCTCAAGAAAAGGCTCTTCCATTCTCAACTGTCCCTCGGTATCCAGTCCTTTCCCTTACTTCCGTAAAAGATGAATCCATCTCTTCCTCTGAGTCGTGCCTCACCAAAACTAGTGAATACAGAAATTCATTCTATTTTTCCTCCCCCTAACCAGTTTGAAAGAAATAAAGAACAACTATTCTTTAGTATGAGCAGTACTAAATTGATCTGATTGCTTTTTCAGGCTGAGATAGCGAGGCATATGATTGGTGATCGGGAATGGGAAGTCTACAGAGTTTTACTAGATGAAGGGGATGGAATGTCTGTCCCAAGGAACAAGATTGAGGAAGCAGTTTGGAAGATGTTGATGGGCTGGGAATGATGATGACTGCTGGAATAATTCTGCTTGGACTGCAACAGGCTATGCCAACATCTATACAGAGTACTTCTCCCCGTTTACGTATCTCCTACATGTAAATATGGTATACATATCGTAAAAATGGCTGAGCTGGAGCAAATGCTTAGTTAACTACCTTTGTTAGTCTAACCTTCTAGTCTAAAAACACGGGGAGGTTTGGGAGATCAAAGAGGGAGTAAAGTCCTTCCTGGTGCATTGCATATTTCGGAAGGGTAACTGCAGAGGGAGAAATGGTGCTACTATATCAATGTTTTGATATTCTCGAGTGCCTTCTGGTGAGCAATTAGGAAGCCTTAAGCCATGCTGTCCAACAGTACTTCATTGCAAATAGATTCTGGATGGCTGAAGCATGAGTTGTACTTGTACAGAACATATATATTTACTGCTATGGTATAAAATATAAATATCATTACAGTTTTCCTCCATCTTTACAACTTTGGCCTTTTATGAGTTCTTCTCCATATTGATCTAAGTAACTTTCTTTGAAAATCCCCGAATGACACCATTATTAGTCTGTGGAGAGTCTAAAATTTATCCTCTTCCTCCTGTTGAAATGCATGTGCAATGCACGTGAAAGTTTCTCTTACGAGATAATGTTTTAGTTAATTGTGATTCCAACATAAAGATTTTCGAAGGTCCTCAATGCTTTGTTAGCAAGGTAAGGCAAATTTACTCTTTCCAAAATTCACTAGACTCTGGATTCAGAGAGATGAAATTAGATTAGGATCCAGTGTTTTAAATTTTTAAAACACTTGACAGGGAATCATTTTGGCACAATTATATATTCTTAGCAACTTGTTAGTATAATTGTCTTTCCAACTTTTTGTTAAATAGTAGTGGGTTGTCCTTGCTTATCTCCTTTCTGAAGAGCTGACAAAGCCTTGGTACTAAAATAAAGGAACATATTGGGTGGGAACTTTTCTTAATGATTCTGATTATAGTATTAGACAAGACTAGATTGTCTTTATATATGAATATCAAGTCACATCAGAGACATCTGTCTGCTTATAGTACATTGATATTTTGCATTCATATGTATTTTTATGAAATTGATTCCTTATTTGAAGGAATCCTGCTCAATACCCAATTATGTGAAGCACCATCTCTCATGTCCAAATGATCTATTGATCAGAATCAAGAAAAGCCGACAATCCGTTGAAGTGCATCAGCCTCTTAATTAAGATGATCATACAACAAACATTAGAATCAAGGGATTAACTTAATGGGTAGTTATGGGATTAACTTAATGGTATCTTATGAGGGGTAGATATGAGTTCGAATATCTTACGAAACATAGCCTCTTAGAGCCACAACTCATAGATTTATTCAATTGTGTAGAAAGACTATTTTGCACAAGGGTTAACATTAGTCTAGTATGTGAGCAAAATAATACTGCGGTTATCTATTGAGACAGTTGGGATGAGAAATTACCGGTTCGATCAAATGTTTAGCGGTAATTGATTATTAGTTAATGGCCAGGATGATTATGAGTACTAAAAAACCCAGTGTGTAAAGAGAACGAGTTCAAAATTTGGAGGCTAGAGTCTGTAACTTCCTAACTTGTGTGTTTGCTTTTCCTTTTAGGTTTTGAGAAGTGTTCTTCCGTAGATGAGTTAAATAAACAACCTACAACCCAAGAAACACAAAAAGAAAGAGTTAAATAAACAAAGTCTTGGGCATCCCAGAAAAGGGATCACAAGAAGTGAGCTTAAAAAATATTGTACAAGGAAGTAACAAAGTCATTCCCACATCGGCTTCGAATGAAATGTTAATCCTGGTGGAGTTAGTATATGTGACTCCTGAGTGAACTTCACAAACCACGCAGCCATGCAGTGAGCACACAGCGAACTATTCTTTCGCCTTTTACTAAAGAATACCGTGTGTTCGTTGTATATAATGGCATACGCTAATTTTTGGAGGGGTTTTTCTCATGTGGGACAAACCCCTAAAAAGTATACAAATGCTTAGAGCTTTGAGTTTCATTGGATTAGAGCCACATGAAGTGGTTCTGATGTGATATTGGTGATTGCTAAAACATACAATGACTTTCGTAACTGCAAGTGGTGGTAGGGTAAGGGAGTGGTGGTGCCCTGGTGGTGAATTGAGCCAGTGTGATTAAGGTTGCTGGACATACATAGCATGTGGACAATGGACGAGTGACTAGTACTGCATTTTCTTGCTTGAATCTTTGCTGATGCCTTGTCTGACCTTTTGCTTTGACCTTTCCCATGTTTTTCCGCAAATAAACCTATAGAAGGGCTCAATAAAAACTTTGTTATCCCTATTCCCTTCATACACAGGCAATCGGAAGGTTTTGCCAGCACTTTTTTTTTTTGGTCTAACACCATCACAGGGAGTGGATGACGAAGAGTGAACCCGCAACAAACAGTGGAGTGGCCATTTGGCCAACCATTAACCTCGGATTTTGCTAGCACTATTAAGCCATGAATGGGTGGTAGTTTGCAACGATATTTGTACTTCATCCCCTGATGTATTTCTATACGAAGACTCTCCAAACCAATATCTAATGGAAGGACTAGGGTTTGACAATGGGACCAAAAATCAATAGTTTGATCATAGTTTTGACAAATTTTTATAGGTTAGAATCTTGTCGGGCCAGTGTGTTGGGGTAATAGGCCAAAAATAACGGTCTACAGCCCTACACTTTAGAGTGTCGGGCTTTCAATAGGCTGCCACATGGCAGGCTAGAGTGGGATATTGGGTCACAGCCCACAAGCAACTGTTTTTGGAGAGAATTGGGGGCCAGTTGCTTATGACAGAATTTTAAGGCTTAAAGTATAATGGGGTTTTTGGGAGCCGGTACACCTAATTAGAGTTATTTGGCAAAAAGTACACATTAAAAAATGTCTTATTCAAAGACCTAAATACCCCCTTTAGGGTCATTTAATTCAAAATCTCTTATCTTTAATGTACCTTGATTCATGTGTACTAACAATTCAAAATCTCTTATATTTAATGCACTTTGATTCATATATATAAATTCGTATATTATATATATACACACATATATATAATTTATATATATATATATATGTATATATACGTATATAATTTATATATATACTAGTTATTACCCGTGCCTGAAGGCACTGTACGACGAAAAAAAATCAACTAAAAAAAATGAGCATTAGCAAGAGAAAAAAGCGGTGAACATAATAATTTTCAAATGAATATATTACCTCTCATTTCTAAAGCCGATTAATATATAAAAAATGTACAAAATTACCTCTAAAAACATAACTCAAAAAATTTAAACATATACACAGTTTAGTATGAGAAAAATGACTCACTTAATGTATTTAGGAGACTTAGTTTCCATGAAAAAATTCAAATGCAAAAAAAAAAATAATTCAAAAGAGATGTAATATAATAGTACAAATAAATGATATAGGCAAAAATAGCAACATAGCAAGAACAAAAAGTAAAAAAATAGGCCCATATAATATTTTTTTGTGATCTGAAGCACTCATTTAATCTTAACATAACTTGAAACCCAAAAGACTGAAGTTTATAATGCACTAAAAGGTTGTATTCTAATTTAAAGCCAAAAAAAGAGAAAGAGCAAACTAAAAGTCAAGGTTATAAACACAATTTCATAAAATATTAGGCAAACATAACAATCAAGGCTATAAACCCTCTGCACCACCCCTTACATAACCAAAGAGCAAACAAATGTACCAAATAGCCTTTCACTCGCCTCGATCCGTCAATTATACATGAAATAGTTCAAACCCACTTCTAAAAAGCTGAAAACATTACATTAGAGGCCATTAATATAACTAAAATTATTCAAATCATAGTCATATCCAATCTTCAAAATCTTTAGAGGATCTAGTAATAATGAAATAAAAGTCCTCATGTCAAGGAAGCCCCTTAATATTACATCACAACAATTTGCATCAAATCAAATAAAATCAAACAATTGGCATCAAATCGCATTCAATTCCCCTCAATATTGCATCCTATCAATTTCCCAACAAAATAACAAAACTTTCTCGAAATTCGCATTAGGTCACTACAATTTGCAAACAAAATTAAGATCAAGGAATTCAATCCCCAAAATTACATACAAAAGCTAGGAATAGTAATTAAATATAAATTACAAACAACACAACTAAGGTCATCTCTATTAAGAAAACGAATAGGCAAATCTACTAATCTAACTCACTCCAAGCACAGATTTAGCAATGAAGTTTATAAATAAATGAGACAAAAATCATCAGTAGAGTGCCATTTTTCCAATGCATAAGCAGCCATAAATATTGGGAAAAAAATTCGCAGATTTCCAAAAAGCTTTGTAAGGATCAGAAACTGACGGAAAACCATACGAAATGAGATAATCAATGAAAAGTCCGCATCAACCTACATATTTATTTGGATTCTCAGATATACACCTCTGGCCTATACACATATATCAAAACCGAAAAACATGTGGATTTGCCCAAAATCTTCAAGGATAAGGAATTAAATCATTAGACATCAAACAATCTTGAAGTCTCCGCCTCATTGAACATATAATCAAAACTCTCACAAAATAGCAGCCAAAAGAAAAAAATGGAGCAACACAAAAAAGGTATTCAGTAAAACAATACACGTACCTCAGCGTGAGTGAAGAAGACTGAGTTGAATCGCGACCACTTCCAGTGTCTTGGCTGGGTTTTGAGGACCGAGTGTCTTGGCTGAGAGAGAGATCGATTTGAGTTAGGGATAAAATGGGAGGCAATTTGAAATCCTTCGTTGATTTAGGGCTAAAATTGGGGCAAATTAAAATCCACAGATCTGGACGATTGTTCAAGCAGAGAGAGAGCGAGAGAGAGGGAGAGAGAAGAGAAGACTTACATTCGATTGTTCAGATATGCTGAGTTCTCAGGACGATTGCCTTGCTGAGTTCAAGACTTCGCCTAGGTTGCCTGGGTTCAAGGGTGTGTCGCTGGAGTTCAAAGAGAGAGAGAGAGCGGAAGAGTACTGTGGTCCTGTGGAGCTGCCTGAGGTATACTCGAATGAGTGTTCGAGTGAACAGAGAGAGAGAGTTCCGGAGAAGGTGAACAGAGAGAGAGAGAGAGAGGAGAGAGTTCACGCTGAGAGAGTGATTAATTTGAGTGTGTGAGAGAACACTAAGTGTGTGATGAAAAGATTGGGCGGGAATTTATTTTTTTGGGAGTTAATATCAACCATTGGATCAGATTTAGAAAATTTTAGAAACGATCTGAACCGCGAAAAGCAAAAGTCATTTGGTTTATCTTTTGAGATTTGAATTGTAAGCTACTTTATTATATAGATATATAATAATTAATAAGTAATTTATATATATATATATATAAATTATATATGTGTGTGTGTATATATATATATATATATATATGAGAACTTTAATATTCTATATTTGTATGTCCTCCCTTGATTCATGTGAATTTTTTTTGGAAAGTGATTTTGTTTGTAAATTATATTTAATGCACCTTGATTCATGCGTTTTTTTTTTTTTTTTAAAGTAGTTTTATTTTCAAATTAATTTAATATCCGGAATCGTGTAATAGTGTAACAATAACAGTGTAACAATAAAAGTGTAACAGTGTAACAATAACAGTGTAACAAGCTATATACACAAAATATTGTACTATTACATTTTGTTAAACATATATTTGCACATAATTTCATTCAAAACAGTCCATCTCCGTTTATAATTTATTACCACATGTACAAAGTGTAACAATAACTGTTACACTGTTATTGGTACACTGTTACACTTTTATTGTTACACTGTTATTGTTACACTATTATACTATTTCAGATATTAAATTAATTTGAAAATAAAATTACTTTCCAAAAAAAAAACAGCATGAATAAAGGTGTATTAAATATAATTTGAAAATAAAATCACTTTCCAAAAAAAATTCGCATGAATCAAGGGAGGATATACAAAAATAGAATATTAAAGTTCTAAAAAAAATTCGCATGAATCAAGGGAGGATATACAAATATAGAATATTAAACTTCTCATATATATATGTATATATATGTGTGTGTGTGTGTCTATATATATATTCGTACACACATATACACGAATTTATATATGTATATATGTAAATATGTGTGTATATATATATATATACACATATATACGAATTTATATATATATATAAATTATATACGTATATACACATATATACGAATTTATACACATATATACGAATTTATATATATATAAATTATATACGTATATATTTATATATATATATATAAATTATATACGTATATATATATATTATATGTGTATATATATATAAAAATTCGTGTATATATATATGTGTGTGTGTATGTATATACTTGTTTGAATTTGTATATATATTCAAACAAGTATAGACACGAATTTAATGCACCACTTTCCCATAAAAGTAGTAGATGTTTAATGCACCACTTTCCAAAGAAAATACACATGGATCAATGGAGGACAAAAATGTCACAAAAAAATCAATAAAATTCAAATAATGTACTTAGATACAAATAAGTATCAAAATTAAAGACTTAATTACCCAACATTTTTTTCTGTGTACTTTTTTACAATTAAGTCTAATTTGGTGTACCCCTTCCAATTTCCCCAAGTATAATTTTGAAATTTTTTTGGCTTTAAGTATATCATGTACTACACTTTTGGCCATTCAAGTACACTTTTAGTTTTTTTATTATTACTTAATTACCCTTACATGGTATCTCCATAGAAAGCCCAAAATTTCGACAGCTTTTTGAAATTTTTAGGAAAATGTTTGACACTCCATCAACTTCCACATTATTCACCCATCTCTGCGTAACTTTCGATAGTACTTTAATCACACTTTAACCATGGTTAGATTACTTTCCATAAAATGTTAGCTCTTTTGAGTCCATTGATCACACTCTACATTCTAAGATTCAAGCTTAACCTTTCGACTTCACCAGTTTAGATTCGTTGGAAAACTCAAAAACTCCATTGGACAATGAGTGTTCACGAACAAGACCTTTGGATTTATTGTTGGAAAGCAAGTGTTTCCGATCGAGGGTGAGTCCGAGGTGTCCCAACACCTTGTCGGCTCTGTTCATGCTAAGGACATCAAAAATCGGCAGTAGAGTGCATTGCGAACCCATTCATTGATGTCAACTACATTGGAATTGTAAACTTGAAGGCAAGGAAGACGGAGATAGTGTTGAACGATGAATGTGAGAACGGAGTTCATTTTGAGTTCGAGGAGTTCAAGGCGGAGGTCACTGCTTTGTTCATGGTATTGTTAGAACATAATCAAGTCGTTTGGTAGACGTATTACATGTGGATTAAATATTTTTATTGTACTATTATTTATTTAATCGGGCCTAATATTTTGTTTGGTAGATGAATTTGATTCTGTATTAATTTCGAAAATATATACTAATCGTATATTTTTAGTACCATAGACCTGTATTAATCTATTTCAAATGTATTATTATACACATTTACTATTATAACCCCACAACTGATAAAACCAAGTTGTCATTAACGTAACAAACACTGATTGAGGGTATTTTTATTTATTCAACATTAATACCATGAAATAATGTCCTAACTAAACAAACAATTGAATTATATAAAACCTGTCTAACGCTTATGTTGTGTATTGCCAAACAATAGATAAAATTACGTATTATTCTAATATCCTATTTAATTTTGTCTATTATCAATCTGTATTATATTAAACTGGATTACTTTATCCAATCCATCTATTTCTAATATGGCAACCAAATGAGCCCAATGTGAATTGTTTTTGTTTATGTCTCTATTTATGTTCAATGTTATTGTCTTTGGTTTCAAATGTTACTTTTTTTTTTTTGTCACTATTGTGTTCATATTATTGTTTATGTCTCTATTATGTTTAGTAAGTTTTAAATATTATTGTTATTGGTCACCATTTTGTGTTCATGTTACTGTTTATGTTCCCCATTGTGTTTAATGTTACTATACAATATTATTGTCTTATGTTATTATGTTATTATTCAATGTGACTGTTTTATGTTACTGTCAATTATGTTAAACACGTATATGTATATATAATATGAGAGAGAAATATTTATAATCTAGGAAAGTTCTAAAATTAAGGAATTTTGAATTTAATTTAGTTTAAATTTGGTTACGTTTGTATATGTGCATATCTATATAATAAAGTAGAGCTGAGTTTGAATTTTGGAGATAAAGAGAGGTTCAGATCGTTTTGAGACAAAACATAAACACATCCAACGGACAATGTAATCCCAACATAAAAGACGGTTCAGATCATCTCATAAATATTGATCCGACGGTGTACAATGAATATTGAATTTTATTTTCCCGCCCAACAACATTTCTTGACTCACGCCTCTCTCTCCTCCAAAATCTCTCAAATCTTTCACAATCCTATACAAAACCCAAATCCCGCCCATTTTAGCTGCACACACACGGCACCCTAAGCACTCCAGCCCAAGCCAAACACTCTCTCTCTGTGCGGACCGCCCCTCTCACACTTAATCTTCTCACTTCGCTCCATGGAATTTTCTTTAGGTATCATGGAATTTGCTTGGGCAATATGTTTTATAAATGTAATGATTTAAACTATTTGTTATTTTGCCTCAATGAAAAAAAAAAAAGACTAATGTTTATAACTGGTATGTTTAGCCCCCGATAATTATAACTTATATATATATATATTTTGCTGTTTTAGACGTATAAAGGAGGTAAGATTTGAAGTTTCTACACAAGTATATGCAAGGTGTATCCACAATTTCTTGACTTTTGGTGAGGTTGATTAGGGTAGAGAAAAGACAACAAAAATGCTGAACATTATGGTAGGAGAGGAGGAGACAGTCGGGAATACTCTCACTGCCTATAAGGCAGCACATGATAGGTTGGTTTTTGTGATTTTTAGTGTGTTGGCACAAGTGTTTTGATGTGAATTTTTTTTGGTGGTTATGGTAATTGTCAAATATACTAAAGAATTTTCCTGGTTGCAGGTTTGATTTGGATTTGCGTTTATTTGGTGAATGTGTAAATTCCTGGTGATATGGTGATCCACATTATTTGATTTGTGAGCCCAAGATTTAGTGGTGGTATGTTCAATATCAATTTAATTTGGTCAGGTTAAGATTTTCTTGATTTGATATTATGTTCATTGATTTGTGGCTTGGGAGCATTCTTAATGTCACATAATGTATATGACTTTGCATAAAGATTGCCTTTGGTAGTATATAGAATAGTTGTATAAATGTCTGTTTGATTTGTATAGTCATCTTAAGCTGATTTGCATTATGACAACCAAATGTTATTTGGTTACACATGCTTTGTTTCCATACTATCAAAAAGACACTCCCAATTAAAATCTATGTTACATCTTGAGACTCATTACCAACAGGTCTTTTGAAAAATTAATGAGGGATGCAATGGTAGAGTGTTAAAGTCTGCATTTCATTACATGAAATATTTATTTATATTTGGATGGAAATGTCATTGTCTGTGAATTGCACAGGTCTATCGCTAGGATTGTAACATGATTGTGAGTTAGTAATTAGTTTGAGGTATGTTTCTTTAAATAAAGTTTTGTAACAATTACTAATTCATTTAAATAAGTGTTAAACCCAAATTAAAATCGTTGAGTGTTCATGTTTTAAGAGGAAATTCTATCATTTTTTTAAAAATAGTAGTTCCACATTGATCGACAAAGTTTTAGGTTATATAGTGCCTCTAAGTATGGGAAATTGTTTGATTTTTTTTTTTTTTTTGTTTCTCCGTGCCTTCAGGCACGGGCAATTACTAGTAAATAGATATGAGAGAGACAGAGAGAGTTCTAATATAAGAGAACTCTAAAATTTAGGAGTTTTATTTTTTAAATATATTTTTATGAGATTAATATTTTAAATTTCAAATTTCAAATTTCAAATGAGCATTAACTTCGTATTTGAAGGAGTCTTCGTCGGTTTCCAAAATTTCACTTTCCTGTGAGTTAAAATGAGAGCTCGGGTTGGTTTAGACAATTTCACATAAAGTGTCCTTATGCCTAATATATGTTTTCTAGTGGACTTAAAGCCAAAAAAATCTCCAAAAAGAGAGTGGCCACCAAAAATCCTCCCCCCTGTATAACCATTTATGCAACCATGATACCATATTAATATTGTCACGTAATATCGTTATCCAATAATATATTAACAAATAAATAAATAAACCCTCCATACAAATTAATAACTACCCCTCCATGCAATACATTAACTATTTATTTTTCCTAAGTCAATAACTACCCACATGTAATAAAGTAAAGTTCACCTCATTGATGTTTTATTATCAAACTAGTATTTGCTCATGCAAAAATTATCGTCAATTAAAAGACATACCAAATAAAAGAGAGAGAGTTGAGGACATTGACGAAAACACATTTCATTAAACGAGAAATTGTCCATGCCTGAGGCACTATGTAACTCATAAAACAATTGCAAGCATTTACCTATGCACAAAGTCA
Source organism: Ilex aquifolium (assembly GCA_951799425.1). Lineage (NCBI taxonomy): Eukaryota > Viridiplantae > Streptophyta > Magnoliopsida > Aquifoliales > Aquifoliaceae > Ilex > Ilex aquifolium. Next base: position 21,398,051 of record OX637399.1, read on the forward strand.
ATGTATAACATAGATTTTAGATAATCATCAATCAATATGAACCCACTAATATTTTTAAAATATTTCAATAAAATTTCTTCACCTTTAAATAATATCAACTTGAATCCAAAATATACATAATCAAACTTTTATTTAAAGAAACACAATTTAAATCAACCACACTATATTTTATGATCATTAAAGCTACGCAAATAAAGTATTCGGAGTTACAATTCTAAAAGAATCAATCTTCCTAGTTCCAATATATCAACACAATGATAGACCCATCAACCCATTTTAGCAAACATGTTGTGTGCTAGACTAATGCAAAACTTAATTGAACTGTTGTGAAACTCAATTGAACTGTGCACCATAAACGGAGTTTTTTTTTCCAAACTAGTGCTATTTTCAAAAAATATTCCCAAACAAATACTCTTTTAAAACTAACAACACTATTACGCTGACTGACTAAGATTTCTTACTAAGTTTTTCATCTCAAGTGATATGACATGGTTTTCTCTATCAAATAAGTGGGTCCCATTAATATTTAATGATGAAGATTATGCCATATTACTTGAGATGAAAATCTTGTTAAGCATAATATTACTCAAACTTTAAATCTAAATCAATGAATGGTAAAAGTTATGCTAAATGCATGATCTACACCATATTAAGTCATGAAACATATAAATTAGAATTGGATTAATTCACCCAGTAACACACTAATCATCACTTTTTCATGCATGTATATTTGACCTATGCTTGGCAAATGATTGAATCAAAATGGATTATATGTTTTCTATATCTCTGCCCCATGAACAAAATTTATTTGTGGGGTCCCCCTCAATCGAAAAACTTCATCTCACCTAATGTGAGCAGGAACCAAGCTCTTAGTTTAGGTAGGATCTGTGGGGTCCCCCTCATAGAAAAATTAGGTAAATATCTAGCACTATAAGAATTTTGAGAAAATCCGACATTTAATTGTTGGACCAAATCAGATTTTTAAGAGTAAAAACTGATTTTTGGTAGACTTTGAGTCTAAATTAAAGTGGGACCCAATTATTATTTTGAATAATATTTCATGGGTTCATATTATACTCCATGAGGAGAATAATGTAGTATATTTATTTGCTCAAATCGAGTAAGAAATGAATGAGAAAATAGGCTCCAAAGTGACCCTCTTGAAGAGTGAAAAATAAAGCAAAGTGCAATGTGGGATTTGACACCAATCCCACATTGGTTGAGGAAGAGATCCAACATGGGCATATATACGCCAAGTTTGCTCCATGGGTTGGGCCCCAAGGGGTACCACAGTTTTATGAGCGGAGCGAGGACCTACATGTCATTCGGTTCGACCACACACGCGCGTCGCCCGCCGGCCCGGCTCGGGTGTGGGTGTGGTTTAGACCAAGCTCTATCTTTTTGGAGAAAATTCATTTAAATAAATGGGCAACCCAAAATTAATTTTGGGTATCCGTGGATCACACTGGTTCGGATTTATTCCGAAATTGGATTGTGTCTGTTCATGATGAACAGTTATTCAAGGTGTCTACTGGCTGTTGTAGTTTTCTTCCTAGGGTGCGTCTTTTCGTGTAGTGACTGTCCGGAAAGTCACCAAAGAGTCAATAACTACCCAGGATCATTACCATTCATCGAACACTTAATTCATTCATTCGGGCAAACTATTGTGCATTACATTAAGGCAGTCTGCATTACGGTATTAAGGCAGTGCATTTGGAGAGTACACAACACAAGTTTGTTTCGCTGGACAGATAAATTGGAATGCTACTTCTATCTGTGTAAAAATCATTGTATCCTGGGAGGCAGGCGCTCGATATTCCATAAGCACCGTGTGTGGGGGCGAAATCTGTCTTAAGGACATAGTGTCAAACACTAGCCTTGATCTACCTAAAGTTCAATATCAGTTCCTGTTCTGCAATCGGGTTAGTAATTGGATTGGATTATACAAATAGTTATTGTTTTGTTAAAACTGGTGCATCTCTTTACTTCATCTCTTTACTGTATCTCTTCCGTGTAACTATTTCGTTTATGTGTAACTCCTTACTGAATCTCTTTCGTGTTACTCTTTCCTCTCTGTGTAACTCTTTACTGTTACTGTTTTGTTAGAATAACTCTTTACATGTTTTAATCAGAATTTTTAAACAAGTGATTTTACTATATTAGAAATACCACATGTTTTCAACATTAATTTTCGGCGTTTAACTTCAACTGGTGTTTATTTATAAACGCCAGAAATTATTAATAAAAATAATAAAAATATTTTTTTTTCGCTTAATTTCCGGCGTTTAAATCAAACGCCACAAATTTTTAATTAAAAATAATAAAAGCCTTTTTTTTTTTCCTCCCCCAACATAAACCTAAATTTTTCCCCAATTCATTCTCTCGACTTCTCTGGCGACTACGCATTCTCAGGCGACTCTCGTCGTCCCTCTCACAGGCGACTCTCGTCGTCCCTCTCACAGGCGACTCCTCTTCGGCTCTCTCTTAGGCTCCTCTCTGATCATTTTCTCTCTGAAAGTATCGAAAACTTCAATATTGTCTTCTAAATATTTCGTTTGAAATTTTTGTTCCGGCGTTGTGTGTATATGAAGATGGACGAAGAAATGGAGGATTTCATTGAAGAATGCTTCGAGATTTCGGAATTTGATCCAGATTACGAGTATGATTCTGCTCGGTTCTTCGATTTTACTCGGCCGGAGACGAATTCTGAGACAGATGAAGCCGAGCGCTAGTTCGAAATTCGCCAGAAGTTATCCGCCTTCGCGTAAGTATTTTATAACCAATGAATTTATGTAAACTAGGTTTGATACTAAAAAACATTAACAAATTAATGTTTATGTCTTTGCATTATGTTCCTATGTCATGTATCATCATTCGTTGATTGAACCAATATAACGTCTTGTTTTTTGTCCATTTCCTTGCCTGTAAGTTTTTTTGTTGGAGTTGTTAGACTGATTTTTGGAATTTCGCGATTTTTGTCATTGATTTGACGAAAAGACTGAGAGCAAAATGGATACTTCCGTTGGTTTTGCTCTTCCAAAACAAATTCTGTAAGTAAGAATTTTCTGGAGTAACGTGGTAATATTGAAGTTTGAATTATTGGAAATAGAACCAGATATGTATATGCATCAAGGTTGTTTACTTTTGCGGATAAGGCTGGATAATGTACTATTGGATTATGCTGTGTGTTCTGTTCATTCTGTGGGAATCAGTGTGAGGAGGTTTTCGGAAGCATTTTTCCAATCTAATAGCTGGAAGACTGTAAAATGTGAAACTTCTTTGGCATTTTAATATTCTCTCTTTTTATAATGTAGTTTCTCTTCATGTGTATCACTTTAGTCAGCCTCATAATATTGTTGAAGTCAGGTAATACATTCATCTTATAAAATCAGAACTGCTTGTATATACCTTTTCAATTGTTTCATGTGTCAGGATCAATTTTCAAACATATGCATATTCTCATTTTGGTTTGCAATTTCTGCTCTATGAATAAATTGCATGCTTTACTTGACTCAGCAAGGATTTCTTTAAGCCAAGGCAGATAATGTTTGTTGTAGATATTTCTCTCTTTTTTTGTTTGTTCATTCTGCTCTAACAATGTGTCATGGTTCCTTCTTGAATTACTGCAGGACTGAAGTATCATACTCGCATGGATCAAGACATTTTGAGCTAAAAGAAATTCAATGGCTAAATCAGTTAAACCAAGGAGTTCAACTTTAATGAAACCTACAGCCAGTCATTTGGCCAAGCAAAATAAAGCACGGGATCCACATTTGAACCGATTTTGCTGAAGGTATTAGTTTTTACTTTGATTTATAAATTCATTATCCACATCAATCATTTATGAGAGGTTCAATGCCTTCGAAATTCTTGTTTACGATCAGGTTTTTAGGATATTTGTTTGGTTCTAGTATTCATGCTGCTTCTGATATTTTTTGTTGCTTCTAATGTTGAATCAATGTTACAAACAACCCAAGTTTGAGTATTACCTACTTCCTAGAAGTCAATGTTACAAACGCAAATGTAAACGATATTGACCCAGTTGCTTAGAGTATTACCTAGAAGTCAAATCCTTGTGGGAGTCCCCATCTTGGGTTTTGGCACTAGTTTGCAGGACTGAAACTTGTGAAATTTGGAGTGTTTAGTCACTCATCTCTTTATTTTACAGGGTTTAAAAAAAATATCAATTTGAGGTTCCTATGATCAATTTGAGTTTGATTGGTTGATTTTATATGCAAAGAGCTAGATGCCTCAATAGTTTCATTAATAGTCACTTTGTGGTTATTGTTGCTGATTTGAATATATATAATGTCATGATCATCATGCATAGTTGTTGTCATGGTTATACATATGCTATTAGCGCCAAAATCAACCTAATTGTTTATATTTTGTGTGACACTTTATTTGGAGATCATGTTGCCAGATTTCACTTGATCTCAATTCACATGAAAGACTTATAAAAGGAAGTTACTTCCTGTATGTTTAGGTTGTGGCAGGACATGCAGTGCAGGGTTCCAACCACTATGGGATGGAATACGGTGTACGCTCATTTTCAACCAAACAATCTTTTTCCACCGTTAAAGGTCTGTATTCTTCTCCATTTTTTTTTTGTTGAAGCTGTACACAAAAGACATACATTTATATATGGAGCATGAGGGTTGTATTGTCACTTACTGTTTGTTCTACATAGGCTAAAACACAGTAAGCTACATATGCCTTTATACAGTTTAGACATCATCATATGGTCTGTTCTTAACAAGTTAATGTCAGATTTAATAATAGGGACTTTGGCATCGGTTTAAAACTTGGCTTTCCCCAAATGTTATATCGCACTTGTGATGATGAAATCATGAAACCCAATGCATCCTTTTCCAAATTATATAAGTTTGGTGTGTTAATTTTTAAAGCCCAACCTTCAAACCAAAGTTAATGTTTATGCCTTGTATTTTTGAAATCTTGCACATCAGGGGTAAGTTTTAGTTTATTTCTTGGTAGGTATCTTAGCTTGTTCATTTTCCCACTGTATATGAACTGCAGATGATGAAGAAAGAGAAAAGCTTGCAAAGGAGATCTCAAAGGATTGGAGTTCTGGTAATGCCCGTCATGGAGTGACCATGCGAGTCTATTGTTGCATTTGGATAGTAATACAGACGATCTAACATGCAATTAAGAGTTACTGATGCATGCTTGGTGCAGTTTTTGAATGTTTAGGTAGTTTAACATCAGTGCCTTGAGTTTTGTGATTAATTTGGCTTAACCCGATGCCAAAGATTCGCAAACGATGACAACATACTAATAATATTGGGTGTTGGGGTGGTGTGTATGTGTGTTTTTTTGAAGAGAAGAAGTTGCTGATTCTTTTTTATGGATTGGAGGATGTTGCTGAAGCTTGTTTTTGGAGGATGCTGCTAAAGCTTATTTTGGTTTGGAATATTTTGAATTTTGTTGTTTTCTTGTTATGGAAAGGCGTATGTGCCTTATTCTTTGCTTCTTGTAAATGTTTTGCATTGTGAATAAATAAAATTTTCTTTTGTTAAAAAAAAATATTACTGTTTTTTTGTGAATAAATAAAATTTTATTTTGTTAAAAAAAATTTCTAGTTAAAATGCAATGAGCTAGGTTTTATTATGAAAAAAAATAATATTAATTATCATTACCGGCGTTTAAATAAATGTCGGAAACCAGTTGCCCAGAAATAATAATTACTGGGGTTTAAATTAACGCCGTAAATAGCTCCGATCACCGAAATTTTACAAGGAAGTCGTCGATTAAATAAGTGCTGCTTTAGCGTTTAGTAAACGTCACTTTAATTTTTGTGGCGTTTAATTATACGCCGGTAATTTTCCCGACGGAGGTTTCGCCGATGTTAATAACAAACGTCAATAATAATATTTTACGGCGTTTATTTACATTTTACCGGCGTTTATTAAACGCCGGTAAATGTCTTTTTTCTTGCAGTGTAGGTATCCCACTTCTTCACAGAAGATCCTCTAAATAAAACTACCTATAAATACATAGTGGAAAGAACCCAAAATAAATTGAGTGGGTGGAAGTCCAAAACTCCCTCAATGGCTGGTAGTGTGAGACCCGAAAATACATTCTATGGCATTTCATAAAATGTTAGGCCCTAAAGTGAAAATTTATAATATTAACTATAGGGTAAAATAAAAAATTTATAGAGAATCTGGAAGGTAAAATATGAATCCCGAAAATTATCTTTTGGGACTTAGTTATATAATGGACAGTCCATATAGTGTGGAATATTTAAATGTTAAAAAAAAGGTTGAAGTTAGTCATGGGACAAAAATAAAGAATTTTCGAAAGTGTGGGGGGTGTAAATTATGAACTTCGATTATCTAAATTAAGGTTAGATTAGGAGTTTGTTAAAATGAAAAGTTTGATTGGTTTACTAAAGAGAGTCTAAAGGTGAAAGTGTGGTTTAGGAGAACTAGGAGGGGAGCTAGTGTATATGAGTCTTAGTGGAGGCATGCATGACATCCACTTGGCATGGCCAAGCTCTCCCAATGGGGAAGGAAAAACTGGTGGAGGCTATGAAGAGGGGGGGGGGGGGGGGGGGGGGAGTCTTCACTCTTGCATGCAAGGATCTTGAAGATTTGGAGAGGAGTTGGAAGGGAAATGAAAGAAAGCTTCAATCGGTGAAGAGTTTTTGGCTTTGGTGAGGGAGTTTGGCTTCACTAAGGTAAGGATCATCTTCTCTAACCTCTTCTACTCCTCATGATCTTTATGGGTGTCAGCTAAACATGAGCACTTTGAAGATGTTGAGTAGTATGGGGAGGTGTTGAAGTCTTAGAGTACCTAATTGGGCCACTTGATGGTTCTGGCGAAATTCTGGTAAAAAATCTTTAAGTGGGTATCTCTCTAACCCTACAATTCATGTGTTTTAGGTCACTAGATTCCAGAGTACGGGTGGTGTAATGTTTATAAGTGTTTGGGTGTTGTGTTGGGAAACAAAGAACCCTAGGTTCTTCAAGTTGGGAAGTTGCAGATAATTTCGAAGGAATCGGGTCGCACAAAAGGTAAGCTATTTATTTGAAATTGTTAGGCTTTAAAGCTTTTAAATGCATAAGAGTAGTATGGTTGATAGTTTAGAAGGGTTAGGATTGAGTTTTGATGGTGGAAGAGGGAGTTAGAATGGAGAAGAGATTTTCGGTTCAGAGATGAACATGTTTATGTTATTTATGACTTGTATTCCAAGTCTCAATTGGATTTGGAGACTCAAGAGTATTTGTTTCCTAATAGAAGATTGTTTCATTATTTAATTGAGAATGTATTGAAGAGTTCTAGTCCTACATGGATTTAAACTCCTTACCTTAAAAGGAGTTTTCTAGCCTATAAATATAGGGGTTTTGGTTTGCTCTATTAGTGTCTTTCCAATAATTATTGTAATATTGGAATAGAGCGGGTGGATGTTCTCTTGCCTTTTGATTTGAGAATTTTGTAATCTCCAACATTCAACAGTGAAATCTTGCCGCTGTGTTTCGTTCGTGGATGTAGGCTTGCTTGTTGAGCCGAACCACGTAAATCTTTGTGTTCTATTTTTCTATTTCGTTCCGTTCTATTTTGCTTGTGGTCTTTGTTCATAACAAACTGCTATCAGAGCTATTGGTTTCGGGATGACTACAGCAAAATTCGAGATAGAAAAATTTGATGGTCAGAGAAATTTCAGTTTATGGCAGATCAAGATGAAGACATTGCTTCGTCAGCAGGGTTTGACAAAGGCCATTGATGGAACTTTATCCAAGGAGACAGATCAGAATAAAGTTGCTGAAATTGAAGAAAAAGCACACAGTGCAATTCAGTTGCCTCTTGCTGATGAAATTCTTCATGAGGTTATCGATGAAGACACAGCCGAAGGGCTATGGAAAAAGTTGGAGAGTTTATATATGAAGAAGTCTCTCGCCAACCGCTTGTATCTGAAGCAACGGTTGTATACACTCAAGATGAAGGAAGATACGCCCATTAATGAACATCTTGATGAATTTAACAAAATTATTATTGACTTGAAAAATATTGATATTAAAATTGGGGATGAAGATCAAGCCCTGATTGTGTTATGCTCGCTGCCTGATTCGTTTGATAATTTTGTTAATTCGATGTTGTATGAGAGAGACTCAATCTCTTTAGTTGATGTGAAATCCTCTTTGAATTCTAAGGAGTTGCATACTAAATTGAATGGTAAGGGCAGTGATGCTTAGGCCGTGGGTTTATTTGTGAAGGGTCGTCATGATAATTCCTCTAATAATAATAGAGGTCGATCCGTTGAAAGAAATTCAAATAAAGGAAAAGGAAAATCTGGATATCGATCATAGTCTAGAAAGAAACAGAATAATGTTGAATGTTTTTATTGTCATAAAATTGGTCATTATAAGCGTGATTGTTTTAAGTTGAAAAATAAAGAGGGACAGAAAAAATCAAATCCTTCCGATTCCTCTAGTGTTGCAGAAGATACATCTGATGGTTCAGAGAATGTCCTTACAGTCTCTGATGGACGTTTTAATGATGAATGGATTCTTGATTCTGGTTGTTTCTATCATATGTGCCCTAATAGGGATTGGTTTACCTCCTATGAGTCAATCAATGGTGGTTCAGTCTTGATGGGAAATAATAGTGCTTGCAAGACTGTTGGAATAGGTACTATCCAAATTAAGACACATGATGGGGTTGTGAGGACTTTGACAGATGTACGACATATTCTAGAATTAAAGAAGAATTTGATTTCCTTGGGTACTTTAGATTCCATTGGTTGCAGGTTTTCTGCTGAAGGTGGAGTTATGAAAGTTTGCAGAGGTTCCCTAGTTGTGATGAAAGGTAAAAAGATTAATGGCCTCTATGTTCTTCATGGTGATACTGTGATTGGTGCAGCTGGTGTGTCATCTTCAAAAATTCCAGATTCAGATACTACCCAGCTATGGCATATGCGTTTGGGTCACATGAGCGAGAGGGGCATGGAAGTCTTGTGTAAACAGGGTTTGCTTGGTAAACAAAAAATTGGAAAACTTGATTTTTGTGAGCATTGTGTCTTTGGGAAACAGTGCAGAGTCAAGTTCAGTACATCTATTCACAGGACTAAAGGTACAGTTGATTATATTCATTCAGATCTTTGGGGTCCTTCTTAGGTTCCATCTAAGGGTGGTGCTCGATTTCTTTTGACATTTATTGATGATTATTCAAGAAAGGTTTGGGCATATTTTCTGAAATGCAAGAGTGATGTTTTTTGGGACTTTCAAGTAATGTAAGCTTTTGATTGAGAAACAGACAGGCAAGAAAGTCAAGAGTCTCAGAACAGATAATGGTTTGGAATTTTGTGGAGGTGAATTTAATGAGTTCTGCAAAGATGAAGGCATTGTCAGACATCGTACTGTCCGGTCTACTCCACAGCAAAATAGAGTTGCAAAGAGGATAAACATGACTCTTTTGGAGAGAGCACGTTGTATGCTCTCTAATGCAGGATTGTATAAAGATTTTTGGGCTGAGGCTGTCAGCATTGCTTGCTATTTGGTTAATCATTCTCCATCCACTGCTATTGAGTTGAAGACTCCACATGACGTATGGTCTGGTACTCCTGTTGATTATTCTGATTTAAAAATATTTGGTTGCACTGCTTATTGTCATGTGAATGATGGTAAACTTGAGCCTAGGGCTAAGAAGTGCATATTTATTGGTTATGCTAATGGTGTGAAAGGATATAGATTATGGTGTTCTGATCCTAAATCACCTAAGTTTATAGTCAGTAGGGATATTGTATTTGATGAATCTTCCATGTTTCATCCAAGAAAGGAGTTTGTAGTTTCTTCAGGGAAAGAACATGGTTATAGCAAGGAGGTGGAGCTACAGGTAGACGCTTCACAGAAAGTACTTGAAAGTACTCCAGTTCAATCTATTTCAGATTTACCTGGTTCTAGTTCAGGTGATGATCCAAAGGAGCAACAAGAGTATAATATTGCAACAGGCAGGGAGAGGAGGCAAATTAGCCCCCCTCAGAAATATGGGTATGCAGATTTGGTGGCTTATGCACTAACTATAGCAGAGGAGTTTGGTGTTCAGGAGCCTTCCACATAATCAGAAGCTGTCACAGGTAATGAGTCTGCACATTGGGTTGTTGCTATGGCTGAGGAAATTGAATCTCTTCTTAAGAACTAGACTTGGGAATTAATGAAGTTGCCTAAGGGCATGAAGACTGTTGGCTGCAAATGGGTCTTCAAGAAAAAGGAAGGAATCCCAGGGGTTGAATCTGCAAGGTACAAGGCACGGCTAGTTGCAAAGGGCTACAGTCAGAGAGAGGGTGTGGATTTCAATGAAGTTTTCTTACCAGTGGTGAAACATAGCTCTATTCGTGTATTGCTTGCCATGATTGTTTCACTCAATCTTGAGCTTGAGCAACTTGATGTAAAGACAACTTTCCTACATGGTGAGCTAGAGGAAACTATCTATATGCATCAACCAGAGGGATTTATTGTTCAAGGTAAAGAAGATCATGTTTGCTTGTTGAAGAAATCATTATATAGTTTGAAACAGTCTCCAAGGCAGTGGTACAAACGTTTTGACACCTTTATGGTAGATCATGGTTACTCTGGAAGTAATTATGATAGTTGTGTGTATCACATGCAGTTGTCAGATGGTTCTTTTATATATTTATTGCTTTATGTGGATGACATGCTTATTGCTGCTAAGAATATGTTAGAGATTGACAGGTTGAAGAAGCAGTTGAGTTCAGAATTTGAGATGAAAGATTTAGGTGTTGCAAAGAAAATTTTGGGTATGGAGATTCACAGGGATAGAAGAGCAGGTATGTTATATTTATCTCAAAAGAAATATATTGAGAAAGTTATTGAGCGGTTTGGGATGCAGAATTCGAAGCCCATGAGTACTCCACTTGCCACTCACTTTAGGCTTTCAGCAGCTTTATCACCACAGAGTGAGAATGAGGAGCAGTTTATGTCTCGTGTTCCTTATTCTAGTGCAGTTGGGAGCATCATGTATGCTATGGTTTGCACTCGTCCAGATATTTCACAGGCAGTTAGTGTGGTTAGCCGTTACATGGCTAATCCTGGGAAGATTCATTGGCAGGCTGTAAAATGGATACTTCGTTATTTGAGAGGCACTACAGATGTTGGCTTAGTATTTGGTAGAAGAGATGGCATCGATTCTACAGTTGTTGGTTTTGTTGATTCAGATTATGCGGGTGATCTAGCTAAGAGGAGATCTCTAACAAGTTATGTTTTTACTTTATTTGGGTGCACTATAAGTTGGAGGGCGATCTTACAGTCTACAGTTGCTTTGTCTACGACAGAGGCAGAATACATGGCAGTATCAGAGGCAGTTAAAGAAGAAATTTGGTTAAGAGGTTTGGTCTATAATTTGGGTTTGGAAGAGGAGGTAACTACAGTGTTTTGTGATAGTCAAAGTGCAATACATTTGACCAAAAATCAGATGTATCATGAAAGGACCAAGCACATTGATGTTAGGTATCACTTCCTTCGTGAGGTTATGGCTCAAGGTATTGTCACAGTGAAAAAGGTTGCTTTAGCGGAGAACCCAACAGATATGTTTACTAAGCTGGTACCAGTGCTCAAGTTCAAGCATTGCTTGGACTTGATTGGTGTTTGCACTGTTTGATAGACCCTTCGGGGTATTTGACGAAATCAGCGGTCAAGTTCACTTTAGTTGGATGGCTTGATGGAATACAAGGCAAGGTGGAGATTTGTTATTTATGACTTGTATTCCAAGTCTCAATTGGATTTGGAGACTCAAGAGTATTTGTTTCCTAATAGAAGATTGTTTCATTATTTAATTGAGAATGTATTGAAGAGTTCTAGTCCTACATGGATTTAAACTCCTTACCTTAAAATGAGTTTTCTAGCCTATAAATATAGGGGTTTTGGTTTGCTCTATTAGTGTCTTTCCAATAATTATTGTAATATTGGAATAGAGTGAGTGGATGTTCTCTTGCCTTTTGATTTGAGAACTTTGTAATCTCCAACATTCAATAGTGAAATCTTGCCGCTGTATTTCGTTCGTGGACGTAGGCTTGCTTGTTGAGCCGAACCACGTAAATCTTTGTGTTCTATTTTTCTATTTCGTTCCGTTCTATTTTGCTTGTGGTCTTTGTTCATAACAGTTTATATAGGGTAGAACCAGTACAACGGGTTCGAGATGGTCTAAAACTGGTTCAAGAGGTGTTGAATCGGTACAAGGCACTCTGCCTTGCTACGAACTGGTACAACATATGATGAACCAGTTCATCAAGGTAAGCTTGGGCTATTTTGCTCTGGTGTTCTAAGCTTTTGTCCAATCAACTCCAAATTTTTTCCGGACATTCAATTGAATTTAAATCAACTCTTTATGGATTAAATTGTTTATAAATACACCATTATGGAGTAAATTTCAACCTAGCTTATGTATAATGAGCAAATAGCAAGGAATGGTTAAAGTGATTTAAATTAGATCACTTGGGAAAGATTTGAAAATATATTAATACACGCACATTTAAGCACTCATTCATACATATTTATAATGTGACGCTATGTAGAGAATGTTTATATGTGGGTTATGATAATTTGTGGTAGGAACGAAGGCTTCAACACCTATGTCATGTAGGCCTAAAGTCTCATTGGGAGACCGAGTTATGTTACTGTTGGACTTGAGGTGAGTGCACTATCTCACATATCTAGTTTGTATAGTAAGATTACGTGTTATCAAATTATTACTGTGGGAAGAAGTGTTGGAGAAAAAGGGGAAAATATTGTATGTGTGAAGGGTTATGTATGTGTGGCAATTATTGTTTGTGTGACGGATTATGTCTGTATGACAGTTATTGCCTGTGTGACGAATTATGTCTGTGTGGTGATTATTGTCTGTGGAATGAATTATCCCTGTGTGGCGAGTATGGTCTATGTGATGGATTATACCTGTGTGGCGATTATTGTTTATGTGACGAGAAAATGCCTAAGTAGCTAATACGGTTGAATGACAGATATTATCTGTGTGATGGGATATGCCTTATGGAAAAGATGGTTTTGTCAATAGTAATAACCTATATATATGTTTATGTTAGTGGCTCAAGTAGGATGTTTATTTGGTGGTTACTCTTTTACGAAGTTAATTGATATTTAAATTAGTAGAATGGTATTTCATCATTTTAAATGTGCATGTTCTTTCTTTGAGCTTTCCATGCTCACTCTTGTGGGGTAATGTTTCAGGAATCCAATGCCGCGAGTGGAGTCCATTGTTGAGTCTAGGAGGTCGTGGGGGATGTCACCTTGAAGTCTTTTGTATTACCTTTTAGCTGTAGCATTTTGATACTAGTAATTGTAAATGAATCTGAGGGTCTGTGAATATGTGTGACTTTGCGGAGAGTGCTACCCGCTTAATTTTGTTTCTAAACTTAAATCTTCTTTTGACTATCTCAATGATTGTAAGAGTATAGGTTTCTATGCATACGTCCAGGTTACAGAGTTTTAGTTGAAATATCCGAGATTCCATTTTTATTAATAAATAAAAGTACACCCCTAAGTAGGGGCGTTACAAATTTTGGTATCAGAACTTAGATTTAATAGATTCTATGGACACGTGAGTCTAGTTCAGCAGTGGACAAGGTAGGGTGTTGGGAGTCAATCGGGGTGTGATAAGTAGGAAGATGTTCACATTATATAAATGTGTATCTTTCTGTGTTGACTTGCATTTTTTATAGAATTGTGTAGTATGACCCTTAGCCTTGCATTTTTGTTTAGCATTGTGCATTATGGCATACAACTACATGGATTAGATAAGAATTAGATAAGAATCAATTATTTTATGTTCAACAAGAATGGTTGAGGAACATTGTAGTTAACGTCAAGTGAGGGTAAGGGTTAGTTGAATCTGTGAGATATTACTCAAAGAATATTTGAGTATATGGCATGAATGAAGACACATGGATACGACTCATTATAAACTTTAAATTTTCCAATGTTTATATATATAATGAAGGAATCTGTATTCCTACTACTTTTATGCTTATTGATAATTTAAATCAATTAGTAATTTTGGGAACACCATTCTTATCTATAATTGAACCCATATAAAGAATGTCCATGTACCAGTAGAAGATTCAGGAGCTACTGCGGCCCCTACTTCTTCAAGTGGAACTCCAGGTTGAGGAGATACTCGGAATGCTGCCAAGATATCAGTATCAATGAATTGGATCCGCCCTAATTCGATCAATAATGGGATTCTTGGCTAGAGAAATGTTCTCTGACATGGACGCCCAACCCCCAACTCGGTTGGTTAGTTGGCCCACCTAACAGATGATGAGATTCTTGATCGATTTTATCGAATTTCAAAAAGTTTATAACACTTCTCCTTCCGATCTTCCAGCACGGGGCAGGTGTCAAACTCTATACATCGTGTTACCACCAAGGATTGAAATGTCGTGTCGAAACGTCCGAAACGTTTCGAATTTTCAACACACCGATACAAAACATAAGTTGAATTTCAAAATTCCAATGTTTCGATCGAAACTTCACTGTATCAGACCGTTTCGACGAAATAGGGGATTGATTCGACTGCGCTCCATGCCAAAGTCCTCCAAGCCAAAAAAAAAATAGGGAAAAACTCAAGGCCTGTTTGGTTTGAATCTTAAAAAACAGTATCCGAAAATAGTTTTTAAAACGAATTTTAAGAAAGTGTTTTTGAAAATTTTAGATTGCAAAACTTGTTTGGATATATATTTTTGAAAATAGTTTTAAAGAACAAAAAATTGTAAAATTTATTTGGACAATAATCGACAAAACCCACAATTCCCACCTCTATATTTCTTTCCCCTCTCTTTGTCTCCACAAAATACACACACACACACACACACACACACACACACACACACATACATACACACAGACGCATACACAACAGACACACACACACACATAGACGCATACACACAGATATGTGTAGATCTGAAGCTTCAATTGTTGAGAGAGAGAGAGAGAGAGATCAGATTTAAACCCAGATGCTGACTCTATGTGTGTCTTGAACCCAAATGCAGAAAAAAAAAGAAAAGATATTTCGGCAACAGTTCTGAACCCAGATCGTGTGTGTGTTTTGTCTAGATTTGCCGTAGTGGAGAGAGAAATTCTAGCAATAGAGCAGCGATCTTCGTTGCTTCGGTCTTCATTGCACAGCGATCGTTACACACACACACACAAAGAGAGAGAGAGAGAGAGAGAGAGAGAGAGAGAAAACAGAAGTGGAGGGCTTTTATACTTCAGTGAAAAAAATAAGTGTTTTGATGCTAAGGAAGTTTGATGGGTGGACCTCATTGAAGAGGAGGGGTTGTTTCTCATGTTTTCTATTTTGGCATGAAAACTCAGAAAATATCATTTATATGTTCTCTATTTTTTGTTCTCATTTTTTACTTTTTTTGAAAATTTGTTTTTGAAAACTACTAACCAAACAACGTCTTACAAAATTTTGTGTTTTGAGAATAAAAAACAGGTTTTGAGACACAAACCAAACACCACCTTAGAAATCTCAGATTTTCTCAGAATTTCTAAGTCAAAAATCACATGTCCACAAGTCTAGGTCCTGCAAGGAAAAAAAAAAAGTAGAGAGAAGGGAGAGAGAAAGGCACAATCTTACGGCTTACCCAGATGAAATCGAAGAAAGAAAGAGAAAGACACAGATACATCCAGCAGAAATTGAAGGAGAAAAGGTCAGTAGCTAACCTCCCTGAGTCCAAATTTGAGCAAAGCCAGCCTCCCTCCACTCCCACAAACAAGGTAGCAAATCTAGGGCTAGGACTTAGGTATTCATTGTTGTAAGCCATGAGCTAGGTATGTTTTTCTTCTTCTTCTTCTTTCTCTCTCTCCGGCATCGGTGTTGATCGCTCTGTTCTCCTCTCTCTCTATTTGTCGTTTGAGAGTCGAGACTAACTCTTCATTGTGGCTTGGCATTTTATATATATATTTTTTAGCTTATAAGTATGATAAATTTCATTTAGTACCCCACATTATAACTAATAACTTTTCAGTATACATAAGTACAACTAATTTCATTTAATACCTTTCATTATTTTTTTCCTTTTTGCAATTATTCTTTTAAGTTATTATTATTTGCTAAATTAGTATATTAAATAACTGCAAGTCATTTTATTAATTATACCTTATTTGTTAAATATCTAAATTAAGTATTTATGTGTGTAAAAATGATTTATGCAATAATTTTAATATTAATGAAATAATATTATTTATTAATTTAAAGACACAATATGAGTCTACTCGACACTCCATAGGGGGTGGATGTAACCATGTAGGTATGTATTCATTAGTATTTCATTTGTATTATGAGACCTTAACATTATGTAAAAAATGTGTTTACTTGATTAAAATTAAGTATTTGAAACTAATTTAAGCGATTTTCGTCTCATGTCAAGCCGTTTTTTTTCCGTCCAACTTGATATTATATTGTATAAATGGATGTTAACCCAACAAATATGCTCAATTAATTAACTATTAAGCTTATTGTTATAAATAAATGGATTGTATTTGTGTTTCAACGAGTTTTCACGTATTTCCATATTTTTTATACATTTCCATTGCGTTTTCGAAAGGTTTCCGTTTTTTAGCTGACCGAAATAGTATTTCGAAACAATATTTTGATCCTTGGTTACCATCTAGTGAAGTCTTGTGTTTTTAATAAACAGTCGCTATCCCTTAGTTTTTGTTTATCTTTTGAAATTTGAATTGTATTATATTTTATTATATAGATATGTAATGAAATTTGGTTGAAATTTAATTGTAATTTATTAAAATCCAGCTTGATTGACCAAGTCGAATTGGATTGGCGTAAATTTTCTATTAAAGTTAAGATTATGTTGGGTATTCATATTGAACAAATTTGTCTGGGTGGCCTACTTGTCACACAATGAAGTTAGATAACTAGGAACGCTAGCACAACCATCCGGATTCAGATCCCCTCCATTACTCCTTCCCTTCAATTCCCCTCTAGATGAGTGACATGTGTAAAATTTTGAATTTTAATGGACAAGATTTTTTCTTAGTGAAAAAATTTCTTAATAATGATCAAGACTCCACCAACAATAAAATGAATGAAAAAACATCTCATTCATTGAAATTCAAAATCTTACACATATCACTCATCTAACACTGTATTAAGGAGAATTGAAGAGAATGGGTAATGGAGGGGATCCCCGTACCAAAAATACTACACCCCATCAGTCTACCCTAAATATACTAACCGTGAAGCCAAAAAACCTAACCCTTAGCCCTAAAACCACAACCCCATCCTCCAGCCTACAAGCAACCTCAACTTTATATTTGGTATCAGTAAGACTATGCACCAAATGATCCACAATTTTATTCATTGGGTGTTTAGTTAAAGTCGATGGAACGCATAAATCTAATTGGTTTCGTATAAAATAATTTACAATAATTTTTTATGTATAGAGTTAGCCATTTGATATTCTCAATGATTCCTTATTGGTTAGCTTGCATCAAATGTATAAGATGTGGCAGTTCACTACTGGTTTTTTGACCAGCTCATTTCCTTCCAATTAACGAATAAAACAAATACAACAAATTAGCACATTCTCTTTGTGAACTGATGATTTCCTCAAGTTATAGCTGCTCCAACAAAAAGTGATCGCATTTCAACCATGCACAGCATTGTCCACAAGAAGTTCAGTCGAATTCTCTAGCACCGCAATATTCTCAATAAACATAGAAGATCGATGACAAATGTCATGGGAGCAAAAAATTGGTCAAAAACCAATTTATCATATTCACACTCGGGAAGACACATTCCTCCCCCAACAGCACACGCAACAGCAATCAAATCCAGACAGAGATGATGTATAACTTGATTCATGACCAAAAGGCAGCTGTTAATATTCTTCTAGGATTCTGGTAAGTAGTGCCAACGCAAGCTACTTCAAGCCCATCAACTCCTTCACTCTCTCTTTTCCACTGCAAGCAGAAATGAAGTTATTAGTAACCCATCAACAACAATATGATTATCTGTGGATTTCATCTACCTAGACATGTTCATTTGCAAAAAACACACGTCGACTTGATAAGACCAGGAATTTTGAAACTATAAAGCACTAAGAAAATAATAATTTGAACCTTTTTTTTTTTTCTCCAAATGTTTTAATAGTTATTCTGAACTCAGCTAGTGGTATTAACAAGTTGCACAAAAGCGAAGTGGAGAGGTGGGGGGAGTATATACCAAACAACAACAAACCATGCAATCATATCTTTCTTCAGTGAGCAATGCTATTGTGACCTAATTTACTTACCTAATTTGCTGACCTAATTCACTATGACATTTGGATTGACTGTGGGTTTCATCAAACATTGGAACTTGGTGTTAATCCAATGGTTCCAATGAAGCCACGTCATTAGGTCAGCAAATTATGTCATATTTTTAGGTCCAAATAGCATTTTCCTTCTTCACTACCTCATTCCTAGTTTCTCCTCCCAAAGCATTTCCACTGATGATGACCACACTGCTCTTAATCACTAGTGCACCTATTGATCTTCGTTGTACATACTCAAACCATCATAGCTGATGCTCTCTCAATTTCTCTTTAATGGTAATACTACTCCAATCTCACAAATGCGTTCATTACTCTTACCACACATCTCTCAATTGTGTCATTTCACCTACACTTCTTTTATTAACATTTTTTTCTTAGTTCTAGCCTTTTGCGCCACAAAGCATAGCTACCTTTATAGTTCCATAACACTGTAGTTGTAGATTCATTTGTATCCGTCACACAATATACCAAAAGCACTTTTGCACTTGAGCCAATCTACTATTGTTCTACAAGCTAAATCATCTGCAATATCTCCTTAATCAAACCTGGATAATGAAACATATCTCTGGGTTTTTAATCTTTTTTAATCTCTGGGTTTTTAATTTTAGTTCTACTTATTGTAAACCCTCGCGGTGCTAGTGTTTACCTTCAAATCCTAAATCTAGAGTCAACAATCGAAGTTTCGCATTGGTCCATAGTTTCAATTAGCATAGTAATTAGTGAACACTGCTTTTTAAACAGGAAAAAATTGTAATTTTGATTTGGAGTCATTTTCAAAACTCCGAAAACATTAAAATACTGATTTTGCATCACTAATTCTTGGGTTTTTCACCGAAACGAAAATATTTTGGCCGTTTCGGTGCAAACAAATGAAATTTGATCCTCGTCTAGTGTTGTTTTGCGTTTCAGCTTCATGAACTAAAACTATATTATCCACAAATAGCCCATACCCTAAAACATTAGCCTGAATATGTCTCATGAACAACTTCTCCCCCCCCCCTCCAAAAAAAAAAAAAAAGCAAGTATCTAGTCACAATGTTGGTTACTAAGGGAAAAAGGAAAATTCTTAAGACAAGCCAATCAGGGTTCAAAGTATTAGCCGAGTCCAATACTACTATGTTGAGCTGTATCCGGATCGGCTTTTATCGAACGATACTGATACTCATTACATCAAATCTACGAGTCACATGTGAATCGGTCTTGACACGAATACAACTTGGTGAAATAAGTGAAATTTAGAGTTCGACTCGAACAAACTGGTCATCAGGTCAGCCGATTCATGATGAAATCGGAGAAAACAATGAAAAAAACAACAGAGGAGGAGGAGAAATTGAAGAACAACAAAAAGAAGGGTGAATTGACAGCAAACTTATGAAATCAACCCATAGCCAATTTCCACTCTCGTCCTCCTCTTATCCTTCAATTCTTTCACCATCTCCATTGTGAGTTCTTGCTTCGTCGAATCTACTTGGACCTTCAATTCAATCCCGACCTTCCCTCTCAGATCTCTCTCTCTCTCTCTCTGTGAAACTGAAGAGTTGCTTCGTGACTCATGAGTGCTGAAACTGAGTCCCAAGACCTAGGGTTAATCAGAGTTGAAGACTTGTTCAAATACAATATTATACCTCTTTACCCTAATTAGAGTTTTGTAATTTTTATATTTTGCTATTAGATATTATTTAATGTGGCTTTTTTTTTAAATTAATTAACACATTAATGTTCTATTGCATCAACTTGGTATATTTTACTAACTAATAATGTTACTAGCAACCTAATTTTGGGTACTTGATTTGGGACCTGATCTAGTGGTACTACTAATTATGCCTCCAAATTAGATCCTTAAATTAAGTCCAACTTGCATTACGCTTTATTAATGTATCTCCTATAACACCTTACATCTCATTTTCACTACATTTAATATGCTAAATAATGTATTTTGGATAAATAACGCATGAATTTTATTTTTCATATTTTTTTAGAATTTTTCATATTTTTTCTAGAATTTTTACGGCTTTGTAACTAACATTTCATGTATAAGCTGATAGCATTTCGCGACTCCATGGCCAATGTGTCTTAGTGCCCTCCAAGTTGATGGTTGATACCGCAACCTTGAACGATCAGTCATTGGTGCAATCTTTACAGTAGTTGAAAAATTCACTTTTCCGCCATGGGTGATCTAATTTTTTCCGATGCATTATAGTATCTTTTTTCCAATCAATAAATCTATTTGATAGTCCCTTTTTCTATGTAAACACCTCATTATGAACAAATGAACATTATTATTAGTTTTGTCCAAATCTACAAAAACTGTAATCTTCCTTTTTCTTTATATATGCTACTGTTAACCTATTTGGTAAGTTTATATAGCTTTCAAAGTGGACTTCTCAAAGCCAAATTTCTTTGAAATTATTGTTGCACAACTTTGAATATTACCTATCTTTAGATACATAGGTACCGAAATACTTTCTGTACTCCCAAGGCATTTTTTTTTTGATTGGAAACAAGAACTTTCATATTAAAAAAATGAAAAGTACATCAAAAGAAGTTGGATAAGAAGTCCAACCAAGAGATAAAAAAGAACAAACATAGAAAGAAGATAAACAATCCAACAAAACACATTAAACTTTCCATCCCTCCAATATAGCAACAAGTGGAATTCCTTTGAAAGCTTTTAAAAGCGAAGCGTAAAATGACGCTAAGAAATGAACACGATACCATAATCCATCCACTATCTCCCATTTATCATTCAATATTCTTGCATTTCTTTCCTTCCAAATAACTCAAAAAATGGCAATCATAGCACAATTCCAAAAAGTCGTACATTTATCATGTCGTCCAATCCCTTTCAAATCTATATAATAAAGCACATGGAGTTTTGAATTTCAGAGACAAAAAGTGACTCCGATTGTTGCAAGATAAAATAAAGACTTATCTAACGGACGATGTAATCCTAACATAAAAGACGGCTCAGATCATCTCAAATTTATTGATCCAATGAATTAGAATGAATCTGAAAATATTTTTTCACCTAAAACTTTATATTTTTGCTTACCTTAATCACGCCAAAAATTTATGCCTAATATCCTAAAATTTAAAGCTTTCTCCTCATTTCACGACCAAAATTTAAAATTTAAGTTGTTTCCTATTAAAAGGGTTAGGCTACAGTCCCCTCACTTTCATTGTAATTTTGGATCATGAATAAAACTGCCTAAATTTGGGTTTAACTTTAAAAAAAAAAAATGCATATTGTTTCACCAATTTGAATTTCATTTTTATATGACGATGCCATTATCCATGAAATAGATTGTTACAAAAAGTTTGCATTTGAAAAAATATGCTCTTTGATTCGTGAAGCGGTTTGTTGTCCCTCTAATGGTATGTGAAGTCTTAGTTTGCTCCTTTTGTTTCTTTTTCTAATGCTTTGAATTAAAAGAGTGGAATTGAGGTTATATGGGAAAAATATTATGATGGATCCTTACCCAAAAAAAACTGTTGTGTATCTGTTGTTGGATTTTCTTTCTTTGTTATTTTTTGATGTGGCTGAGGGGGGTTGTTGGTTCAATTTGGTGAATAGGTATGTGTGTGTGTGTCTATCGTAGATGCATGGCTGTGTTTAGGCTGGATTATAGTGTGATAGCGGGTCCAATTTGGTAGCCTTTAGGGTATGGTAATGAATTTGGTATACGGGTTAAAATATTTTAGGAGTTTTATTTTTAAGGTACATTTTGTCCAAATTTAAAGTAATTTCAGTTTTGAATTGGGGTTCAACCTTTTAATTGTTGATTTTTTTGGTTGCCTTCAAGCATGGGCACATGTTTATCTTCAATAAAGAAGGATATGGAAGACATAGGAACCACCCAACTTAAACCCACCTCTTTACACAGGTGATACCAACAATTCCAAAGCTACAAGGCAATGTAGAAATAGATGGTCAATACTTTCAACATCACTTTTACACATCACACACCACCGAGGAAAAAAACTAGTATTAGGTTTTTGTTGTTGAAGCAAGTCACAAGTGTTAATTTAACCATGTGCAACAGTCCATGCAAAAACTTGTGCTATAATAGAAACTTTAGCCTTTCAAATCATTAAAGCATAGATAAAGAGAGGAGAAGTTTTTCCATCCAACAAAGATTTGATGAATGATTTAAAAGAGAAGACACTTGAAGAATCAAGCGTCCACCTTCTTTTATCACAAAACTCTTGACTCAAAAAATTATTGGGAATAGCAAGACACAAAATCAAATCCCTAGTGCCTCTATCATCATAACTCATACAACATCCAAAATCCCAAGAGTACGGATGGTCATAAGACCGAATTGCAAAAGTAAAAGATAACCCATGATAACAAGATAATTGATGGAGACGTGGAAACAAATATATGAAGAAGATGACTCTCCCACCCATGCATCTTCCCGAAAGATGAATCTCTTTCCATTACCTACCATACTTTGAAATTTGGGAAAACTTCATCACTCCCTAAGAAATGAATTTCCACGGATTTGGGAAACATCCCCCCTTTAGCGTCATGTGAACCATGTTTGCTCTTGATAACTAGATGTCAAAGAGAATTTAGTTCTGAGGGAAACCTACAAAGCTACTTACCCAATAATGCAATAAATCTTGCCTTCAAATTTCCTATAGAGAGACCACCTTTATCCCTAGATCTAGAGACCGACCTCTCCTCTCCACTACCTTCCCCCAAAAAATCACTAATCATTTTTTTAAGTTTCTTAGATAGCTTCTCTGGCATCTTAACTAAAGATAAAAAAGTATGTGGAAATACTAACTAGGAGTCACAAATGTGAATTAATGCCCAAAAGTACACTCTTATTCTATATTCACTTGAATCCTAAAACCAAGATAATTACCTCAACAATATTCTTAAAGTTCAAAATGTTTTCCTCATCCCCCACATAAAAAAATATTGTATCAACAACGAATTGGAAATGAGAAACCGCAACCCTATCTCTACCAATAGTGAAACCCCCCACAAGGTCACAACGCTCGACCAGTCTCAGTAATCTACTTAACCCATCCACACATAATGTAAAAAAAATAGATATAACGGATCACCTTGTCCAAATCCCCAGATTGCCTTAAATCTACCCCTAGGTTTGCTATTAAGCATAATAGAGAAGTTCATAGGATGAAGGCATCCCAAAATCCACCTTCCCCCATATCCTTTCTCCTCCAAGATACAATCTACAAAGGCCCAATCCAAATGGTCATAAGCTTTTTAAGATTGCCAAAAAAAAAACTCTCCTCACCTCTAGTCTTATAATCCTCCACAAACCCATTTGTCACGAGCCATATCAAGAATTTGCAAGGGCGGGGGCACGTTTTTGTGGTTGTTGGAACTTATCTTTATGGTCTTAATCTTTCTTTGGTATCAATCAAATAAAGGTGGTGTTAGTAATTGTATTAACCACACCATTTCAGAAAGACTCACTCAAACTTTCATTAAATCCACTTTAATTATGTCCCAACAATCTTAATACATAGGCAAAGTGAAACCATTGAGACCAGTGGCCTTATCACGACGACCCTCACAAACAGCGTTTCTAATTTCTTCCTCCACAAAAGGCCTTTTCAATCACATGGACTTGTCCTCATCAATTGGGCACCAATCCAACCCTTCCAATCTTGGTTTCTCATGCCCCATAAGATGAATATAGTTGAGCAAAAAACTCAACAATCTTACTCTCAATCATCCCCACATCTTCAATAATCAATTCATTATCCAACTCCATGTTATCAAAAAATTTCTTCTTATTCCTCCCATTTGTAACCCTATGAAAAAGTTTAGAATTACTCTCCCCCTCTTTTATTGGCTTCATTCTAACCTTTTGCCTCCAACTAATTTCTTCCTTGAACACCAACTCTTCAAATATATTCCTTAACTCCACCCTCCTCTTTCCTCAATCTTATCAATCTCCCCTATTCTATACAAAATAAGATTTTTTGTGACTCTAATATCCCCTAACATTTCGTTATTCCATCTCTTCGCCCTTTGTTTCACATATTCCACTTTTTTTTTCTGAATTTAAAATCTTCCCACCCTTGGAGACTTACTTCACCCCACCATTCCCTAAAATGTCCTCTAAATGAATAGTGTTCTAACCACATATTTTCAAACCTAAAAAGACAAGGACCCACATAACCTTGGAAGAGTCAAGTAAAATGAGACAGTGATCTGACACAATTCTCGAAAGAATCTTGTGTCTTGCAACCAGAAAACAATCTTCTCACTCAGAAAACAGACACTTATCTACTCTATTGCAAGTTGGAAATTTGACCAAGTCAAGGTGCCATCATTAAGCCTAGTTTCTCTAATGAAAGAATCAAAGTGCCTTATAATCCTAGTCACCCTTGTACCTAATAACACTAAAATCACCACCAACACACGAATGAGGACTACAAAGACCATACAAATCTACTTATTCCTCCCACAATCTACTTCTCAACCTGGAACAATTTGAACCATACACTCCTTTTAATCACCATTCAATTCCATTATTAGACCTAATCCTAATAGAGATTGAAAACTCACTCTCCATTGATTCTTCCACTTTAACAGTTCTCTCATCTCACACAATCGCAATACCAACCGATCTACCAAACATAAGGTAACAAACCCAACTATTATGTTGAGATTCCCAAACACTTTATATTAATTTTCTCTAAATCTTTTCCTTTTTCTGATCCTAGCAAGATAACCACATCCGACCCTTCTCTAAGCAAACATTTCCTTAGTTGAACTTCTTTTACTCATTAAACCCAATCTCCTCACTACAACTCATCATTCCTTTGAGACACCGTACCAACCCCAGATTGCAAACTTCTAAATTTCCTCATCCTTTATTTTGCCCTTTCAAATTTTCCTCCCACACACTCCCTCCACACTTCTAAGGATAAAACTTAAATCTCTCTTGGTGAAGACAATGAACATCATCAATAGGTTGGGCTATTGGATCCCTAAGAACAAAATTACCTGTTACATCTTCCTTCCAAATACACATAATAACTGGCGGATACCTTCCTTTCATTGAACTAGAAGACCTGAACTGAGAAGTTTTCCCACATCCACAAAAGCATTAACATTAGAAACAGATGAGAAAAACTCTCCGTGACCACCTAAGACACTATAAAAACCCCCTCCCCCTCAAAATTTGGTTGAACTGGGCAACAAATCTCACACTCCATATTGGACTCTAAAATCGACTCCGCAGAATGAATGATGTTGAAATGTTGGATTTGAGTACCGGGAGAAGCATTACACTAATGAATAAGAAGACTTGCCTGTTGAAAAACCTCAAAATTAGAAACTCCATCTCGAACCATCAGTATCTTGTTTTTGATCTGATCCAATTCCTGGTCGTTTTCAAATAAACTCCCAATTTGCCAGTCGGTCTCCAACCATTTTGAGTTGCTCTCTGACAACATATCTTCCATCTAAGAACTAACTGCAAAGCTATCATCACCATTTAAACACCCATCAAATCTCAGAAGTAGATTTCATTCATCATCAAGATTGATGGCTCCATACTGCAAGCGACATCTTTGTTAAGGCTTGTCTAATATATCAAACTCTACGATAATCTCATTGCGAGAGGAAATCAAGACAAATGGCTCGGGACCTTGAAATATTGAAAATTCTAAGAAGGTAGGGGAGGTACTGGTACCCACATCACTAGGTACTGGTACCTGAGGTTGCTGAAATGTAGGTATCTGTACTTGGTACCTTCATCACTAGGTACCGATACCAAAACCACTAGGTACCAGTACCTAACCCTTCTGCCTAACGAGGTACCGGTACCTCATCACTTGGTACTGGTAGTCAAAGCCCAGAAGTCCCATATTACTTTCCCCAAGACTCCATAAGCTACAAAGGCACACTCCTATTTATCTAATCGATATTTTGACCATTTCAACACTCCACCATAGTCTCCTAATCTTTGGATTCAACCTTTATGCATGAAAGAGTGGAAGGGGGTAATGAAAGGAGAGAGAAAAAGGGAATGATTGAAAAGGGAAAGGGGCCATGCCTTTTGTCTGATTTTTTAAGCCTTGTTGGATAACCTTTTCCCAATGTACCTGAGCTCTGCACACTCAAGAGTAGATAGAGGAGGAGGGACAAAAATGAAACTTGAATTTGGCGAGGATAATTTTCAGCTTTAGAGAGGGAAGCTCCAAGGAAGAAGAAAGTAGATCTAGAGAGAGGAAGCTAGGGTTTTTTGCTTTTCCTTCTCCATTTTCATTCTTGTAAGCTTCAATCCTAATGTAAACTTTCTTTCTAGCATATCAATCTCATTTCTTTCAATTTGTGTTAAGCTTAGCTAGGGTATACTAGTTCCATTGCTTGTTTTGTGTATTTTCCTGTCAAGCTTTACATTTTGAGTATGAATACCATTTCCTTTTTAGTCTAAAATTTCTCTTACATTAATACAAGTTCATGTTTGACTTTATTACCATGTTTTTCTTTTTCATGCTTTTTCTTGAGTTTATTATGAGTAGCTAAACCTTTAGTTGACTAATTCAAGAGGGAATTTCTCTTGGATATGTGGAATCAATTCTCTTTCATTCTTCCTTATAGTGTAAAGTGTTTGGTTTGACTAGGTTGAGTGTGGATCATTGTGGTCGTAGACTTTTGATACACCATAGACTTGTCACGAGATATGCTCTTGTCCAAGCAACTATGTGCATCTCTCGCTTCCTACGAATCAATCAAACACCTAGGCACCATTGGTAGCAAGGAATGAATTGATTTGGCATACCCATTGGAATGAACTCCATGGATTAGCAAACCCTTTTCTACTTGCCAATTTCTCAAAATACAAACTACCAAACTTCAAATCATAATTTTTTTCATTTTTACCTTTCACAAATCACTTTCGAAAACACTTGACCTTTCCTTCCTTGAGGAGACGACCTCCAAAATTTTTCTGAGTTAAAACACGACACTATAAGTCTCTCTACACTTGGGGAGCATTTTTGCATATTTACACACGTTTTTATTCATCCACTAACAGTTTTCCTGCATCTTGCACGAGCTTGAGTGAGAGTGACACTCACCCTTCATTATAAGCCATACACATAATCGGGTTCGTGTGGGAAGCAAGGGAAACAAACTAACACTTTTGGCGTCGTTGCCAGGGAAGGCTAAGTGTCCAGTTTTGAAGGTGATTTGGGACAACAGAGATAAGTCTCATAATCTTTATCACGGGCCAAGGTAAGTTGCTCCTTTGTATATAATTGTGCATAATTTTTGATTATATTTAGTTATTTTTATTTAATTTTAGTTAGTGCATTTGCATGTGGGGAAGTGATAACGAAAATAGACTAGTCAGATGTGACCAAGGACCAAACATGAACATAAACCAAGAACCTCCCGAAGATGTCGGAGACAATTTTAGGGATGATGGTGCTAACAATCCAAGGGGTGGGGGAGTACAAAACCCTCGAGTACAAAACCCCCGAATGCAATTCCCCCTCCAAGAAATGAAAGAAATAATTTTCATATTGATTCCCTGGCAAGATCAATGAGAGATTTTCTCCAACCCACACGAAGCACCACACCATCATGCATACTTTTACCTGTACAAGCACATGGCTTTCTTGTTAAACCAGTCATGTTACAACTACTTCCTCAATTCCATGGCGTGGAATGAGAAAATCCTTACCCACATATTAAGGAGTTTGAGGAAATAGTTGGAATATTCATTTCGAATCAC
Source organism: Ilex aquifolium (assembly GCA_951799425.1). Classification (NCBI taxonomy): domain Eukaryota; kingdom Viridiplantae; phylum Streptophyta; class Magnoliopsida; order Aquifoliales; family Aquifoliaceae; genus Ilex; species Ilex aquifolium. Next base: position 21,426,122 of record OX637399.1, read on the forward strand.
GTAATGGAAGACATGACACGTATGAAGTTATTTCTTTTTTCTCTCAAGGGCAAAGCAAAAACTTGGTTGAACTCCTTGAAACCACGCTCGATAAGTTATTGGGCCCAAATGTTATCTGAATTTTTAAACAAGTTTTTTCTGGTGCCCAAGACCTCTGCTTTGAAAAAAAAATTCAAAACTTTTCTTAGAAACCAAATGAGCAGTTTTATTAGTGTTGGGAAAGATACAAGGATTTATTGCACTCCATTCCACATCACAGATTTGAACCGTGGCAACTAGTTAGTTTCTTCAATGACCAGGGCATCGACAGTTCATTGAAATGATGTGCAATGGAGAATTCTTGAACTAGGACCCTATGAAGCCCTAAAGTACTTTGATACTTTGGTAGAGAATGCTCAATCTTGGGATATCATTGATCCTACCGATGTACCAAGGTCCTCTACGAGCAATCAACCAAGTGGGGGTGGGTTGTATAACTTGCGTGACCAAGAAGATTTACTTACTAAGATTGCAAAGTTGTCCCACAAGGTGGAAAGCTTAGAGGTTGATATGAGGCATGAATTGTCAAATGTGACTAAGGCCAAGGAATTTTGCTCGATTTGTGAGAATGTTGAGCACTCCATCGCGGAGTGTCCAAACATTCCGGTACTCAAGGAAGTGTTCCAGGAGCAAATAAATGCATTCAATCAAAGCAGGCAGTCATATTCTCCACAATCCAACACGTACAATCCGGGATGAAGCTCCCACCTGAACTTTAGTTGAAAGAATGACAACCCTACACCTCATGGATCCAACTCATGGTCCATCTTCTAGCTCTTAATGTCCAAGGTCTAATCCATAAGGGTTTTCTCAAAACCCACCTCAGTAAGGGGTTGGGCAAGAAGTACAACTCATTACACCCACATATCAACCTCTTCACAAGAGAAATTTGGAGGACATTATGCATCAATTCATCAAAGTCAAACCACAATAAATAACCAAAATGCGGCAGCTTTTAATGACATCCGGACACAGATCACTAATTTGACTAATGCTATGGGGTCATTTCAACAAGAAAAAGGGAAATTTTCCACACAACCCCAAGAGAGCCCCAAGGGTCAACATGTGATCAATTCATCCGATGCCACTAAAGAGAATTTTGACCAACTCAAGGTTGTCACCACTCTTAGGAGTGGAAAGGAAATTGACAAAACCATTTTACCTAAGGTCTCACACAAAACTACTTTGAAAAATGAAAAAAACGAATGGTAACTCCGAAGATGGTGAACAACTTGAGAAGCTTATGGTTGCTGATTGGATTGTAAATTATTGTCCTATCCTGGCCCCTATCCTCAACGGTTAAGGGCACCTGTTAAGATTTCTAATTATTCTTGAGATGTTTAAGTAGGTGAAGATTAATATTCCACTCCTTGATGCCTTCAAGTATACTTCTTCTTGTGCAAAGATTTTGAAGGACTTATGCATCGTGAAAAGGAAGTTGAATGTGCACCAGAAAACCTTCCTCACCTAGCAAGTGAGCTCTATATTAAGGACAAACACCCCACCCAAGTTCAAGGATCCCAGCTGCCCTATCGTTGTCATCACCGTTGGGAATTACCGTGTCGAACAAGCATTGCTAGACTTGGGGGTGAGTGTCAACCTTCTACCATTCTCGGTGTACCAAAAACTACAGCTTGAGCAGTTGAAACCAACTTCTATCACTCTTCAGCTAGCGGATCGTAGTGTGAGAACACCAAGGGGAGTAGTGGAGGATGTATTGGTCCAAGTGGACAAGTTTTGTTTTTACGTTGATTTCATTGTGCTTCACACTCACCCCGTTGCAAATCCTAATTCACAAATTCCTGTTAATTTAGGTAGACCTTTTCTTGAAACTTCTAATGTTGTGATCAGTTGCAAGAATGGTCTAATAAAGCCAGCATTTGGAAACATGACAATGGACCTTAATGTGTTCAACCTATGCAAGCAACCGGGGAATTATGAGGAAATTCATTAAGTCAATAGGATTGACACCTTGGTGGAGCATCACATGGACTTATTGTGCAATACAAGTTTGAGGGAGGAAAAGTTCGTTGAGGACTTGGAACCGGAGATTGTGCAAGGGGTGGGAGCTTGGAACCCGACATCTGAAAAATTGCCTCCACAAGAGAAGAATTTTTTTTCCATCCACTGTCCAACCACCTACTTTGGAGTTGAAGCCATTACCATCCACATTGAAATATGCATTCTTGGGAGAGAACCAAACATTTCCAGTGGTGATAAGATCTTCATTAGAGTAGAAGAAAGAGGAAGAACTGTTGAGAGTCTTAAAGAAGCATAAAGGAGAAATCGGTTAGACTATTGCTGACATAAAGGGAATTAGCCCTCTCATTTGCACCCACAAAATATATCTTGAAGAGGATGCCAATTCGTCCCGACAACCACAAATGAGACTCAATCCAATTATGAAGGATGTTGTTAGAGATGAAGTGATCAAAATACTTAATGTGGGAACCATTTTTGCGATTGTCGACAGTAAGTGGGTTAGTCCCACATTAGTACCAAAGAAATCGGGAGTAACGATGGTGGCCAATGAGAAAAATGAGTTGATCTCAACTTGGGTGGTCACCGGTTGGAGATTCTACATAGACTACCGAAAGCTTAACTCATGCACTCGCAAGGATCATTTTCCACTACCATTCCTTGATCAAGTGTTGGAAAGGGTAGCAGAACATCTTTTCTATTGCTTCTTAGATGGGTACTCCGGCTATAATCAAATAGAGATCGCCCAAGAAGATCAAGAGAAAACCACATTCACTTGCCCCTTTGGAACATATGTTATCACTGAATGCCACTTGGGCTATGCAATGCCCCGGGGACTTTTCAAAGGTGTATGATGGGGATATTCAGTGACATGGTGGAAAAGATTGTGGAAGTTTTCGTGGATGACTTCTCAGTGTTTGGGGACTCTTTTGAAGGATGTTTGGAAAATTTGGAGAGAGTATTATAGAGATATGAAGAAAAGAACTTGGTGCTTAACTGGGAGAAGTGTCATTTTATGGTGACTCAAGGGATCGGGCTTGGACACATTATGTATGCAAAGGGAATAGAGGTGGAGAAATCGCAAGTGAAAGCAATTTTCAATCTACCTACTCCCAAGATAGCCAAGGACATCAGGTCATTTCTTGGCCATGCAAGTTTTTATCGTCATTTCATTAAAGATTTTAGTGCATTAGCAAGACCTTTGACAAATTTGATAGTAAAGGATGTCCCATTTATGTGGATGAATGATTATAAAGCATCTTTTCAAAAACTTAAAAGTATATGCTTATCTCATCTCCAATCATGCAACCATCCAATTGGGAACTCCCATTCGAGTTCATGTGCGACGCGAGTGAGTACACGGTTAGTGCAGTGCTAGGTCAAAGGGAAGATAAAAAGCCTCATGTCATATACTACGCTAGTAAAACCTAAAATGAACTACACCTCCACTGAAAAGGACTTGCTAGTCGTAGTGTTTGCTTTGGATAAATTTAGTTCATACATCATTGGTTCGCCTATCGTAGTCTCTACTGATCACTCTTCTTTGAAGTATCTGTTGTCTATGCTGGATGCCAAACTGAGACTCATCAGGTGGATCTTCCTCCTTCAAGAATTTCATTTGATCATCAAAGACAAGAAATGATTTGAGAATGTGGTGGCAGACCATTTATCATGGCTTGTTGTCTAAGACACCGAAGAGCACATCCCTATCCCTGACTCTTTCCTAGATGAGCATTTATTTTCTATCCACTTAGTTTGTCCATGGTACGCTAATATTTGCAATTTTCATACCATAGGACAAATGTCCCCACACTGGATCCTGAAAGAGAAGAGAAAATTCATTGCAGCAGTGAAGTATTTTTACTTCAACAACCCATACTTGTTCAAATATTGCCCTGACCAAGTCATGTGGAGATGCATACCAGATAATGAACAACGGGATATCCTTTCTTTCTACAATTCCGAAGTGTGTGGCAGGCATTTCTCTTCAAAGAAAACTTCAGCTAAGATCCTACAAAGTGATTTTTACTAGCCTACAGTGTTTAAAGATTGTTTTTCATTTTGCAAACAATATGATAGGTGCCAAATGTTGGGGAGTGTGACCCGTAGGAACATGATGCCAGATGAGTGTGGAATATTGCATGTTATACATCTTCATTGCATCCAATTTGACTTATTTTGTAGTGTATTTTTGGGGAAATGGATTCGAATTTATAATTAATGGAGACTTGTTTGATTGTAGGTGATAGGTTGCAAAGGGCATGCATAAAGCACCCCATAAAGTGATCAGGGTCAATGGCGAAGAAAAGACCTCATAACAGATGGCTCGGGAGCTCAAGGAACCAAGAATTCCAAGACAAGGGAAGATATACCAGTAGAAGACATGCAAGACCTACCAGTAGAAGACAGGCAAAGAACTACCGGTAGAAAACTCAAGAGATATCGGTAGAAGAGCCTATTGGAAATCAACTACTTGTGCCCCTTGCAAGACCTAGCAGTAGGTAATCTATGAGCTACTGGTAGAAGAGCCTATTTGAAATCAGCTACCTGTGGCCCCTGCAAGACTTACCGGTAGAAGAGCCTATTGGAAATGACCTATCGGTAGGTAACCTACGAGCTACCGATAGAAGATACCCAGAAAGCTCAGACACTTCTCCACACGACTCCACCAACTACAGGGGCCCACATTGTGTCATCTAACCCATGCCCTGAAAATTCTAACACTCTATGATGATCTCCTAACCACTCCATTCAGATTGGAAGCATGAGGGAGTTGGGATGCAAGAGAGAGAGGGAGTCGTTGGGAAAGCATGGGAGGTCCATGCTTTAACTGATTTTGTTTTTTGTGTGCGGACAACCTCCCTCCAATCACTTCAAGTCAGTCACTCATGCTATGAGAGAAGGGCATGGACGAAAATAGAGAGGAACCTACACACAATTTCAGAATATAAACTTTTAGAGAGAGAAGGTCCATGGTAGAAGATGAAGTTTTAGAGAGAGAAAGTTGGGTTTTACATTTTCCTTCACCATTTTCATTGTAGTAAGCTCCATTTTACTTGTAATCTTTCCCTCTTGCACTCTATTCTCTTTTACTCAAAGTTGTAATCAAGCTTAGCTAAGGTCCTTGTAGTTTATTTTCACATTTGGATCCTATTTCCTTTAAGCTTTGCATTTTGGGTATGAATGGCTTTTATTTTGTAGTTTAAACTTTCTTTTATATTAATACAAGTTTATGCTTGATTCCACTACCATGTTTCTCTACATAATGTTTATTCTTGCTTTTATCATGCATATCTAACCTTTTAGTTGGCTAATCCAAGAGGGATTGCCTCTTGGGTATGTGAAATCGACTCTCTTTCATTCTTCCTCGTAGTGTAAAGTGTTTGATTTAACTAGGTTCAATGTTGACGTAGTTGTGGGCTTTTGATACACTGTAAACTTGCCATGGTCTATGCTTTTGTCCAACACAACTGCATTAGTCCCTCACTTCCTGAGAATCAATCAAATACCAATACTCCATTGGTTGAATGAAATTAGTCGATTTTTCATTCCCATTGGAATGACCTCTATGCATTAGTCAACCTTGCTCTCTTGCATATTTATTAACTCACAACTCTTCAAACTTTAAATCACAAGATTTTCCAATTTTCACTTTTTCACAAATCACCCTTCAAAAACATTCGACCTCGTCTTCCTTGAGGAGACGACCTTGGAATACTCGTTTCAAGTAAAACACGACATTGCAAGTCTCTCTATGCTTGGGGAGCACTTTTGCACACACACATTTTTGTTCATCCACACACAATGTCCCAACTTCTTGCATTGAACTCGAGGGAGAGTGACGCTCACCAATTTCTATAAGCCATGTACACACAATCGGGTTCATGTTGGGAGGTCGGGGAAAGACATCAAGCATTTTTGGAGTCGTTGCTGGGGAATGGCTAAGTGTTGAATTTGAAGGTGATTCGGGGACAGCGGAGGTAAGTCCCATGATTCTCATCAAGGGCTGAGGTACGTTGCTCATTTGTATATATTTGTATATACATTTCCAATTGTAGTTAGTGTTTTTGCATGTGGGTACGTGATAACCAAAATAGACTAGTGAGATGTGCCCTAGGAACAAATATGAATATAGACCAAGACCCACCCGAAGATGCCGAAGACAATTTTGGGGATGATGGTGCTAATAATCCGAGGGGCAGGGGAGTGCAAAACCCCCCTCCTAGAAATGAAGGAAATAATCTCCCTATTGATCCTCCGGCGAGATCAATGAGAGATTATCTCCAATCTACCCGAAGCACCACCCCCTCATGCATTCTTCTACCTGTGCAAGCACTTAAATTCCTAGTTAAACCGGGTATGTTACAATTACTTCCTCATTTCCATGGAGTGGAACGAGAAAATCCTTACCTACACATTAAGGAATTTGAGGAGATAGTTGGAACATTCATTACAAATCATGCCATGGTGGACATGGCACGCATGGAATTATTTCCCTTCTCCCTCAAAGACAAAGCAAAAACTTGGTTGAACTAGTTGAAACTCCGCTCGATAAGTTCTTGGACACAAATGTTATCCGAATTTCTAAAAAAAAATAATTTCGGACAACTGTTCTAAAGAAACAAATTTTTGAAAAAACAAAATGCGTAGTTCTATCAGTGTTGGGATAGATACAAGAAATTGTTGCACTCCATTCCACATCACGGATTCAAACCATGGCAATTGGTGAGTTTCTTCTATGAAGGAATTACATCGAGCCACCGATAATTTATTGACATTATGTGTAACGGAGATTTTTTGAGACCTCGTTTTTGGTGAGTTTTCTATAATCTCCAACCCTCGAACCCGGATTATGTGTATATGACTTATAGAAATTGGTTAGTGTCACTCTCCCTCGAGTTCGATGCGAGAAATGGGGAAAATCATGTGTGGATTAACAAAAACGTGTGTGTGTGTGTGCAAAAGTGCTCCCCAAGCATAGAGAGACTTGCAATGTCGTGCTTTACTTGGAATGGGTATTCCAATGTCGTCTCCTCAAGAAAGGAAAGGTCAAATGCTTTTGAAGGGTGATTTGTAAAGAAATGAAAATTGAAAAATCTTGTGAATTGTGTTTGGGTGAGTTTTGTTTTGAGAAATATTCAAGAAAACAAGGTTGGCTAATCCATAGAAGTCATTCTAATGGGAATGCCAAATCGACTCAATTCATTCAACCAATGGTGTCTAAGTGTTTGATTGATTAATAGGAAGTGAGGAACTAATGTGGTTGTGTTGGACAAAAACATAACCCGTGACAAGTCTATGGTTTATCAAGAGCCCACAACCACGTCCGCACTCAACCTTGTCAAACCAAACACTTTACACTACCAGGAAGAGTGAAAAAGAGTTGATTTCACATACCCAAGAAGAAATTCCTTTGGGATTAGGCTACTAAAATTTTAGCTACTCATAATAAAGGCAAGAACAAACATGATGTAAAGAGACATTGTAGTGAAATCAAATATGAAACTTGTATTAATGTAAGGAAAGGTTTAAACTACAAGTGCAAAGCCATTCATACCCAAAATGCAAAGTTTGAAGATAAAATACCCAAATGTAGAAATGAAAATACATGAACACTTAGCTAAGCTTGATTACAACTTGAATAAAAGAGATTAGAGTGTAAGAGGGAAAGATTACAAGTAAAATAGAGCTTACTACAATCCAAATGGTGAAGAAAATGTAAAAACTCAGCTTATCTCTCTAAAACTTCATCGTCAACGTTGGAGCTTCTATCTCTAAAAGCATATGAAATCTCAATAATGGTGTAAGAACTCCCCAATTTCGTCCATCCTCTCTCTCTTAGCATGTGTGACTGAATTGGAATGATTGGAGAGAGGTTGTTGCTTGATTGCGATTCACCCTAATCTCCAAACACGAACCCGGATTGTGTATATGGCTTATATGAGTAGGTGAGTGTCACTCTCCCTCGGGTTTCATGCAAGAAATGGGGAAAATTGTGTGTGTGAACAAAATGTGCGTGTGTGTGGAAAAGTGCTTCCCAAGCGAAGAGAGACTTGTAAATGTCGTGTTTTACTTGGAATGGGTATTCCAATGTCATCTCCTCAGGGAAGGAAATGTCAAGTGTTTTCGAAGGGTGATTTGAAAAGAAATGAAAAATGTAAAATCTTGTGAATTTTGGTTTGGTGAGTTGTATTTTGATAAAAATACAAGAAAACAAGGTTGGTTAATTCATAGAGGTCATTCCAATGGCTATGCAAAATTGACTCAATTCATTCAACCAATGGTGTCTCAGTGTTTGATTGATTTATAGGAAGTGAGGGACTAATGTGGATGTGTTAGGCACAAGCATACCCCGTGACAAGTCTACGGTATATCAAGAGCCCACAACCACGTCCGCACTCAACCTAGTCAAACCAAACATCTTTACACTACGAGTAAGAATGAACAAGAGTCGATTTCACATACCCAAGAGGAAATTCCCCTTGGATTAGCCAACTAAAAATCTAGCTACTCATAATAAAAGGAAAGCCCAACACAAAGTAAAGAAACATGGTAGAGAAATGGAGCATGGAACTTGTATTAATGAAAGAAAAGAGTTAAACTACAAGTGAAATAGGATTCATGACCAAAATACAAATATTGAAATCAAATACCCAAATGTAGAAATTGAAATGCTAAAAACAACTAGCTAAACTTGCATACAACTTAAATGAAAGAGTTTAAAGTGAAAAGGGGGAAGATTACAAGTGATTTAAAGCTTACAACACTGAAAATGGTGAAGAAATATGAAAAACTCAACTTTCTCTCTCTAACTTCATCTTCTTCCTTGAGCTTTCTCCCTCTAAAACTATGTGTGTAGCTGAATAATGGTCTAAGACTTCTCCAAATTTCGTCCATCCTCTCTCCTTAGCCTATGAGAACTCAGTTGCAATGAGTGGGAAGAGATTGGACACTTCCACAAGCAATGACAGGCCAAGCATGCTCCTCCCATGCTTCACCAAACACCCTTCTTCTCTCTCTTGCCTATCCCATGCTTTTCTCTTCCAAATATGACTTTAGGGTGTAAGAGACCATCATGGTGTGTCAAACATGTCAAGGTATGGTTTAGAGGTCAAGAGGTGGGCCCCCGTGGTTGGTGGAGTCATGTTGGGAAGTGTCTGGGCTTTCTGGGCAAGTTCTACCGGTAGGTCGTAAAGTTTCTACCAGTAGAAAAATTCCAGTAGGATCTTCTACCAATAGGTTTTGGTTTCCTTCTACTGATAGGTCATAAGGAGGGTGCTAGCTCAAGACCAACTTTCATAAATTCATCATAACTTTTGATACAATTGTCTGATCGAGCTAAAATTTTGACACAAGACAGAGGATATCTAGATCTACAACTTTCATGTTTCAAACTGTTTCAGATTAGAAGTGGATCATGGTAAAAAATATGGAAAACTGAGGTACTGCTACCAAATGGTGCGGGTGCCGGTACCAAAATTTCAGTTGGCTTAGATACCGGTACCTATGATACCAAGTACCACTACCTCCTTTTTTTTTTTCACTTTAAAGCCTCCTAATCCTCATGTAATGTGTTCATATCTTCACCTCTCATCCACACTTAGTTGCAAGGTTCCGAAAGTCATCATTTACCCTATGATTAGCTACAACATCAAAATTTCAACATTATTCATAAATTCAAGTAACTCTAAGTAATTAAATGGAAAGCTGAGTTAAAACGCATGTAATGATGCCGTTAAATATGCAATATTACGCGCTCATCAGTTGTCCACTTCAACAAGCAATTTCAGTCCAAGCATGGTCCTCCCATGCTTTTCCAACCACCTTTCTACTCTCTCTTGCTTCTCCCCTCTATCTTACCTAAAATATGACTTTAGGGGTTAGGAGAGCATCATGGGGTGTCAAACATGTCAGGGTATGGTTTATAGGACAAGAGGTGGGCCTCCGGAGTAGGTAGGTTCGTGTGAAGAAGTGTCTGGCAGATCTGGGTATGTTCTACCGGTAGAATGTAGAAAACCTACCGGTAGGTTTTTTCCAGTAAGTTTTTCTACCGGTAGGTTTTTGCATAGCAGAGGTAGAAGATTTCTAGCAGCCTTTTCTACGGGTAGGTCTTTTGAATGACTTTTATCGATAGGTCTTGAATGTCTTTTACCGGTAGATTTTGTCCTGCATTGGGATTTTCTTGGTTCCTTGAGATCCCGAGCCATCCGTTAAGCAATCCCTTCTTCCCCATTGACTTTGAGCATCTGATGGGGTTCTTTATACATGACCTTATCCGCTCTTTATCTACAATCGCACAAATCTTCATTAATTTTATATTTGAAACCATTTCCCCCAAATTTCACCACAAAACAAGTAAAAATTGGTACAATAGAGATGCATGGTGTGAAATATTCTATGCTCATCACACCCCCCAACTTGAGTTTTGCTAGTCCCTAGCAAACTTTATTTTCAAACTATACTACATAAAAAAAAAAAAAATTTCATTCATGTTAAACAATTCACAGATCAACAAAATACTCAAATCATAATGCAATTATATAAATGAACTTAGGGAAAATGAAACAAACAAAAAGTGGTTCTTTCATTCATAATTGTATGAGGTTCAATACAAAGATCTTAAGACAAAATGGCCTGTGATCCTAGGGACTCTTCTATTAGGCCAACTACCACTAAACCACTATCTTCCATTATGTACAATCAACCAAAATCAACAACACGAGAGTAGGCTCTCTCTACTCCTCCTCCTCGTCACCCGACTCATCATCATCTCCCTCCTCATCATCAAACTCCTCATCATCGGACCCCTCCACCTCTACAACAGTCGAGCCAGTGTGGGCAGAAGTGGATGGCCCGGAGGTGGAAGGTGGTGGCACTTCGGGGAGAGGCTCTCCTAGAAAAGTCCTCTCGAATATCCTGGTGACCATCAGCTTCAGCAGCTGCAGAGTCCCATCGAAGTCGTCCAACCTTCCCTCGATCTCATCAAGGCGCTGAGAGGCCATCCGAGGTGGGGCAGTAGTGGATGGCCCGAAGGTGGAAGGTCTACTTGTAGGTGGCTCGGCCCTCGGTGGCCTAACTCTCTCTTTCCTCTGTGTAGACCCTCCTGTCATGGTTGACCTCTTCATGCTGTTGGACTTGCCTATGGGGCCAAACTCTGGTGGAAGAGTCACATCGGTGGGGATGCCCTTTACCTTGTTATTGTGACAGATCTTTGTGACAAGGTGGGTGTAAGGAAGATTCGCCTTCGGCTTCTTTGTCTGGGCGTATTCCTTCATCACCTCCCAAATCATGAAGGTAATGTCCATCCTCTTGCTTGACATGAAAACATGGAGAAAGGCTAGCTTATCCTCCTCCAGAGTCTTCTCCGCACCCCAAGGTAACAGATTGTAATGAAGCACTTTGTTCATTACCCCATAAGATTGCTTGAGGGCCCCAACTTGCATTTACCCCTTAAACTGTGTCGGGTCCAGATTATGCCCAAAGAATAACGCGGTAATTATAGCACAGCTTTGGGGTGTCGAATCCACAGAGAGACAAACTAAAAGAATAGTAGAAGGAACAAAGGAACTAAATAAAAATATTAAATGATTACTAGAGAACAAATATTAATTTTAAATGTAACTTAAAGTGAAGCAAAATGACTAACGAAAAAAGTACTCAAATTTGACAAACGATAAAGCGTCGGGAATCCCTTGCACAAATCTGGTATTTTAATTATTTTTAATTCATTGAATAACTCAATTGGGAACTCAATTCCCAAAATTCCCAATCAGAAGGTATAGATTTATAAACCAAGATTAAACCAAATGTAACCCTTTGAAAAATCATTCACCACTTTGAAAATACGTAAATTATTATCACTATTAAGAAAGTCCAACGACGACAATATATTCAAGAAGCGAAATTAAAGCAAAGAATTAAATCAATATAGACAAATAATTGATCCAAACATAATCAAAGAGCTGATCCATTCAATAGAAAAAGCCTGACTAAATCCATAAATAGAATAAATTCTATGACTATTCGGAGAAGAAAACATCAACAATAAATTGAGAATGATAAAATAAAAGAGTTTTAGTAATTAGAAATCAAATGCATAAATTAGAAATAAATAAAATTCCATCTACTGTGCAAGTTCATCCCTCGTCCTACCTGAGAATTTAGTTACCCATAAATATAATGGACAACAAAAATCTCCCAGAAAAATAGAGCAAAATAGTGGGCATCGGCATTTTTCTCCTCCTCCCTGATCCGCGTCCGCCTCAAGCTAGAATACAGTCGCCTCACTGACCTGCATCTGCCCCCAATCAAGAACAGCCACCCCACTGATCTACGTCTGCCCCCAAGCAAGAATAATCGCCCAAAAAGAAAAAGAAGTTAAAAGTCAAATCCCTTTTAAGAAAAACCCTTTTCCTCCCCTCTTTATTCCAGCCTTTTTATTTCAGCCCCTAAAGCCCAAACCCACATGCATGTTGAAAAGGACAAAGCCCAAATCTGCTGAGTGTTGGGTCCACCATGACAGCTGCATCAGTTTCAGCCTTTTTACTCCATGGGCTGCCATCAAAATAAAAACAAATATAAAAGCCGAATAATAAAGTCATAAAAATGCTAAGTGTAAAGTCCAATTGTAAATTATCTCTCACCAACCAATAATGCAATATTTAAGATTTAAAATATTATAAAATCATGATTAAATATATCTTAGTGTGAATAGATATTAAATTCAATAATATAAATTATATCTAATTATTTCTATTCACATTTTAGCATTTTAATACAATAATAGGGTTTTTAGAATGCACTTTCGCGCACTCATCACACCCCCCCAACTTACTTATTGCTAGTCCCTAGCAATTTTAATGCAGAAACAATGAAAAAAAACAGAGAAAATCACACACAAAGGCCACCAAGTCACACTTTCCAGATTCACATATCAAAGCAATCTTAGGAATTCAATAACCTTATCACAAGCAATCCACCTGAAGCAATCCACAATGTGTGTGTGTGTGTGTTCCAAACTATATCCATCTAACCAGAAGCCCTGACACATGCAACATCAAGAACATCTCAAGCGAAAGGTTCAACTCCATAACTCACGGGTATAAAAGTGTTTCGTGTGAAGATTCTCTCTATGGAGTTGACAATGGGTGTGCACACACTCTCATGGGGAATTAGGCAATTTTGTACAAGCAACAAGCAAACATTGATCTTATGAGACAAATACTAACAAATGAGACTTCCACCACGCTTTCCCAAAAGCTAACTTAGGATCAGAACGGTCAACACAAAAGGTTGTAACGTGGCTTAGGTTTGAGGCTATATAAAAAAAATGAAAAGGATTCAAAAACTTCCAAGTACATACAAATGGAATCTTGTTAAATCTCTCAATAAACCACATTTCTCACTTGATGTACTCTTCAACCTTTCAAGTCATCGAATAATGCCTCTTTTTCTTTTTTTTCTTTTCTTCTTTTTTTTTTCTTTTTTTTTTGGAAACAATTTGGTGACCAATTACTTCACCCCTGGTATTTTATTATTTCTACCTAGCCTTGGTATTTTTCCCTTTGAAGCTCACTCACTTGAACACCTTGTAACTCATGTTCTTCCCTTTCTCTCTCTCTCTCTCTCTCTCTCTCTCTCTCTTTTAAAAGAATTCCACATCTAGTACACACTTGGAAGTAACAAGCGTAGTGGAAAATCAGTGTATAGGTTATACTCCAATATGGAGAGGTATGGATAATGTAGACATATGAAAAGAAAAAGCTACATGTGTTTATTGGCTCAAAGTTGGCTACTAGGGGTCTATGGTGGAAAGGGTTAGCTTGAAAGGCTCAAACGTTGATCCTAAGTTGACCTTTGTCATATCCCAAGTATATCCACCATCTTACCACAAACCATGTAATGATATTCTCAAAAGAAGTATCCAATTCAACAGATCAATGAACGCTTATTACAATTTACTGCATTTGTAGGCTCTCAATCCTTTCCAAAACTCACATGAATACTTAAGCAAAAGAGTTCTCTAGCTACATGTGTCAAACCACCATCTTACCACAAAGCTTAGATGAGTGCATTAGGGGTTCTGTGAATGCTTCAGTAGAAAAATGATTATGGTGGGTTTGGAGAATTCACGAAGATGGCTATGAATGAGAATAAGTACACATGTGAAAATGATGCACGTGTGATGTAAAATTAAAAACATTTGACACATGAAAATATGTCACATAGTTCCAACAAGCATTTTAAATATTGAATTTGTAGCACCACCCCCCAACTTAAATGAAACATTGTCTTCAATGTTTTAGAATCAAATTTGAATGGGGAGTAACTAAAAAGGGTAGAATACACTTGATGAGTGACATGAGTTGTTCGCTAAGCACCAAAGATGGTAACCTGAAATGAAAAAATGAAACTAACCTGCAAACAAAAACAAAGAAAACAACAACAAACTAAAAGGAAAAGAAAATAAAAATAAAAAAATAAAAAAAAACAAACAAAAGAAATAAAGAAAAACATACATGTGTGGTGTGGTCAAGGTTGATAGACCGGATCCTCAAGTGGAATGTCTTCCATGTTCGAAACTTGTCTATCAATTAAAACTTTAAGGCGTTGACCATTTACTTTAAAGATTCGACCATCCTTAGGATTCTCTATTTCCACCGCCCCATGTGCAAAAACATTCTTCACTACAAAAGGGCCGGTCCACCTAGACCTAAGTTTTTCGGGGTGCTTATGGAGTCTAGAATCATATAAGAACACTCGATCATTAGGCTTAAATGTTTTTCTCAAAATAGTTTTATCATGAAACACTTTCATTTTAGCCTTATATATTTTAGAGTTCTCATAAGCATCATTTCTCAGCTCCTCTAACTCGGTCAACTGAAATTTTCTAAGCTTACCTGCTTCTCCAATGTTAAAATTGAAATGATTGATGGCCCAATAGGCTCGATGCTCGAGCTTCACAATAAAGTGACAAGGCTTTCCAAAAACAAGCCTATAAGGTGACATGTCTAAAGGAGTTTTGAAAGTTGTACGATAGGCCCAAAGCGCATCAACTAGTTGCAAAGACCAATCCTTGTGATCCGGGTTAACCTTTTTTTCTAAAATTTGCTTAATTTCCTTGTTTGTGAGTTCTACCTGTCCACTTGTCTGAGGGTGGTAGGTAGTAGAGATCTTATGTACCACCCCATATTTTTTCATCAATGCTTCAAAATAATGGTTGCAGAAATGCGTAGCCTGGTCACTAATGATAGCACGTGGTATACCAAATCGAGATAACACATTCTCTTTGAGAAATTTAATTACCGTCTTATAATCATTGCTCCTGCAAGTTGCTGCCTCTACCCATTTTGACACATAATCTACTGCCACAATAATATATTGATATCCAAAAGAAGGAGGAAATGGTCCCATAAAATCAATGCCCCAACAATCAAAAATTTCAATCACTAAAATTGGGTTTAAGGGCATCATATTACGAATGGACATAACTCCTAACTTTTTGACACTTTTCACATGAGCAACAATAGATGTTTGCATCCTTAAACAAGGTGGGTCCATAAAATCCACACTGCAAAATTTTTGCAGTGATTTTCTTCATTGAAAAGTGACCCCCACAAGCTTGGGAGTGACAAAATTCCAAGACGCTGGCAATTTCCTCATCAGGGATGCAACGCCTTAAAATTTGGTCTGTACAGTATTTGAAAAGAAAGGGTCATCCCAATATAAATTTCGTACCTTAGTCATGAACTTCCTCTTGTCCTGAGCGCTCCAATCCACCGGTATCTCACCTGCAGCCAAATAATTCACAATATGAGCAAAGCATGGTAGAGAAGTAATAGAAAGTAAATGCGCATCAGAAAAATCATCCCTGATTGGCAGGTGGTCAGAGGTGTCCTCAAATGTGAGCCTCGAGAGATGGTCAGCCACTACGTTCTCCAATCCTTTCTTGTTTTTGATGGTGATGTCAAATTCCTGCAAAAGTAAAATCCACCATATTAGTCGTGCCTTAGCATCCTTCTTTGTAAGAAAGTACTTAAGGGCTGCATGATCTGTGAAAATAATAATAGGAGAACTAATCAAATAAGCACGAAACTTATCCAAAGAAAACACTATAGCTAGCAACTCTTTTTTCGTGGTGGAGTAAT
Source organism: Ilex aquifolium (assembly GCA_951799425.1). Taxonomy (NCBI): domain Eukaryota; kingdom Viridiplantae; phylum Streptophyta; class Magnoliopsida; order Aquifoliales; family Aquifoliaceae; genus Ilex; species Ilex aquifolium. The sequence goes on from OX637399.1 coordinate 21,442,288, forward strand.
TCATCTGAGCACTATTTAGAGTTCTACTAGCATAGTAAATGACAAAAGGCTTCCCCTCCCTTTGCTGTCCAAGAATAGCGCCTACAGTAAAATCACTAGCATCACACATGATCTCAAAATGTAAAGTCCAATCAGGTGACTGCATTATGGGTGTTGAGGTAAGCTTGCCAATTAGCATTTTAAAGGCCTCTTGACAAGCTTGTGTCCACTCGAATGGGGCATCTTTAGCTAGGAGGTCACATAATGGTCTAGATATGGTGGAAAAATTTTGTATGAACCTCCTATAAAAGCCCGCATGACCAAGAAAGGATCTCACATCCTTTACTGTCCTAGGTGTAGGCAACTTAAAGATTAATTCAATCTTAGATTGATCAACCTCTATCCCCCTAGAAGAAATAATATGCCCTAAGACAATACCTGAAGGTACCATAAAGTGGCATTTCTCCCCATTCAAAACCAATTTCTTTTCCTCACAACGAGTTAACACTCTCTCTAAATTCATTAAGCATGCATCAAAAGAAGATCCAAAAAAAGTTAAGTCATCCATAAAAACTTCCATGCAATTTTCAATCATGTCACTAAAACTGCTCATCATGCAACGTTGAAAAGTAGTAGGTGCATTACACAATACAAATGACATTCTACGAAAAGCATAAGTACCCAAATGACAAGTGAAAGTGGTTTTTTCCTAGTCTTCTAATGCAATTTCAATTTGATAATAACCAAAATAACCATCCAAGAAACAATAGAAAGGATGACCAGCCACACGCTCAAGAATTTGATCAATAAAAGGGAGAGGAAAATGGTCTTTCCGGGTGGCAGCCATTCAATTTTCTGTAATCAATGCACATTCGCCACCCAGTCACAAGTTTTGTAGGGACTAACTCTCCCATGTCATTCTTCACCACAGTAACACCTGATTTTTTAGGAATAACATGTGTAGGACTTACCCATTTACTATCAACAATAGGATATATGATTCCTACATCTAATAGTTTCAACACTTCATTCTTCACCACTTCTTTCATAATGGGGTTAAGCCTACGCTGGTGGTCTCTACGAGGGCTAGTTCCTTCCTCCAAATTAATTTTATGAGAACAGACCAGGGGAATAACACATTTTATATCAGCAATGCTCCAACCTAAGGCTGACTTGTGCTCACTTAGGGTTCGAATTAATTTCTCACCATGAGACTCAGACAATTTAGATGAGATAATAACAGGAAAAGTATCACCTAGACCAAGGAAAGCATGCTTTAAACCCTTAGACAGAGGCTTCAATTCAACTTTGGGTGCTTCCACACTTGAAGAAATTTTTTTTTCACCTTTCTCAGGCTACTCCTCAAACTTCGGTTCCCATGTCCGAGTGCCATAGTCTTGAGTCCTATCAAAAAGAGCACAAATATCAACTATATCAGATGGATCACTGATAGAATCAAACTCAGAATGAACAAGAAAATACTCAAGGAGATCAAAATCATGAGCTATAGAAACTCCCCTATCCATGAGTGAGTCAATCATGTATATCTGGTGGCTCTCATCATCATCTTCTGGTTGTTTTGCAATATGAAAAATATTCACCTCGAGAGTCATGTTTCCAAAAGAAAGCTTCATGAGCCCGTTCCTGCAATTAATAAGACCATTAGCAGTGGCAAGAAAATGCCTACCTAAAATCAAAGAAATTTTGAGAAGTAGTATCAACAACAGAGCTAGTGTTCAGGATTAGGAAACTAACAGGATAATAAAATTTGTCAATTTGAATTAGAACATCCTCTACCACACCTCGAGGTATATTGACTGAACGGTTAGCCAATTGCAATACCACAGTGGTTGGTTTGATTTCTCTCAACCCCAACTGCAAATAAATAGAATATGGCATTAGATTCACGCTAGCTCCTAAATCTAGCAAAGCTTGCCCAAACTCATAATTTCCAATGCTTTGAACAGCCAGGATCCTTATATTTGGGAGGAATCTGCTGCTCAATTAGAGCGCTAACTTGCTCTGTCAAGAACGTTGTCTTCTTCACATGGTGCTTCCTCTTAACTGTACACAAATCCTTGAGAACTTTTGCATAAGTAGGAACTTGCTTAATCACATGCAAAAGAGGAAGATTAATTTTTAGCTGCCTTAGATTCTCTAGGATTTCATTGTTAGGATCCATAGTTCGCTTGCTTGATTTTAAAGCTTGAGAGAATGGTACCTTAACAAGACTTTTTGTCACCTCAGATTCCTTGGGCAGCTTGGCATCACTATTATCTTGACCCTTTTCTACATCCTCTGATTTGTTAGTTGTTGGGATGTGTAATGAATCACCACTTTGTGTCACAATGGCATTCACATCCTTCAAATTCTCTTGTGCCATGTGTTGACCATGGGGTGCGGACTGAGCTTGAGAAGGGAACTTACCTTGCTCATTCACACTCAAGGTGCTCATCAATTTGGACACTTGACTCTTTATCTCTTTCTTTTCTTAAACAACTTGCATAATCAAAGATTCAAACTTTTGGTTAGTCTTACCCTGTGTCTGAATAAAAGCATGCAAAGTTTCTTCTAAAGGACTCCTAGAAGATGAAGGTGCATGATAAGGTGCAGGATATGGTCTAGGGGGTTGTGCAGGCGGCTGATTTTCAGACTTCCAACTAAAATTGGGGTGATTGTGCCACCACGGATTATAGGTATCAGAGTAAGGTGTAAAAGGATTCTTGTACATACCTAAGGTATTACATTGTTCCTCATACATCCCTCTCATCTCAGCAAGTGTGAGACATTCTTGGGCGAGGTGATCTACCCCGCCACACACAAAACATGGTCCAAAAGACTCTGCATGATTAGCCACATGTGTTGGCTTTAAGTCTTTAGTCTTTAACACATCTAGCTCCCTAGTGAGCATCTCAACCTTAGCCTTTAGGTTATCCTCTTCTCTGAGATGGTAAATTCCACCACCATTTGGGTTTCCTGCAAGTCGTGACCTATTTGTGCTTTCAGTAGCACTAGGTCCAGTCCAAGTGTGAGCTTTTTCAGCAAGCTCGTTGAGGTATTCTATGGCCTCATTAGGATCTTTTTGTAAGAATTCACCATTACACATCATCTCCATAAATTGGCGCTCTCTAGGTGTAAGTCCCTCATAAAAATAGCTCACTAAGTGTCAATTCTCATACCCATGGTGAGGACACACACTCAACAACTGCTTAAATCTCTCCCAAGACTGATACAAAGTCTCACTGTACAAAGGTGGAGAGTTTTCTTTTTAAAGCGTTGGTCTTATGTTGGGAGAAATATTTATTAAAGAAGACCTGAGTCATCTCACTCCATGACCCAATAGATCGTGGTCTCAACGAGTATAGCCAACTCTTAGCTCTATCCTTTAAAGAGAAAGGAAAGAACTTAAGTCTCACAACATCATCAAGTGCAATTTGATTATGAAAAGTCGCAACTACTTCCTCAAACTCCCTAATGTGCACATATGTATTTTCATTTTCCAAGCCATGAAAAGTAAGGAGTAACTGTATCATCCCTGTTTTAAAATCTAATTGATGAGTATTAGCCGGAAACATGATGCATGATTGTGTGGCTATGTGTGTAGGGTGGAGGTAATCATGAAGAGTTCTAATGGGTTGATCTTCGTGTTCACCCATTTCTTCAAGACTCGATGGATGGTCAAATAAAGGATTTAAAAATTTTGATTCTAACTCTACCACAGGCCGACGAGCAAATCTACCCAAGGTGTCTCTATATCTGTGCATGCAAGGCAACGGGATACAAAAAGAATAAAAATACTATAAAAAGAAAGAAGATAAAGAATAATAATAATAATAACAATGCATCAAGCTAAAAGAAGGAACGAAGTTACCGCCTTTGCAAACTGTTGAAAAGAAAAATTATCTGGCAATTCTTCTACCGTCTCCCCGGCAACGGCGCCGAAATTTGATTACGCCCAAAGAATAACGCGGTAATTTTAGCACAGCTTTGGGGTGTCTATTCCACAGAGATACAAACTAAAAGAATAGTAGAAGGAACAAAAGAACTAAAGAAAAATATTAAATGATTACTATAGAACAAAGATTAATTTTAAATGTAACTTAAAGTGAAGTAAAATGACTAACAAAAAAAGTACTCAAATTTGACAAACGGTAAAGCGTTGGGAATCCCTTGCACAAATCTGGTATTTTAATTATTCTTAATTCATTGAATAACTCAATTGGGAACTAAATTTCCAAAATTCCCAATCGAAAGGTATAGATTTATAAACCAAGATTAAACCAAATGTAACCATTTGAAAACTCATTCACCACTTTGAAAATACGTAAATTATTATCACTATTGAGAAAGTCCAACGACAAAAATATACTCAAGAAGCGATATTACAGCAAATAATTAAATCAATATAGATAAATAATTGATCCAAACATAATCAAAGAGCTAATCCATTCAATAGAAAAATCCTGACTAAATCTATAAATAGAATAAATTCTATGCCTATTCGGAGAAGAAAACATCAACAATAAATTGAGAATGATAAAACAAAAGAGTTTTAGTAATTAGAAATCAAATGCATAAATTAGAAATAAATAAAATACCATCTACTGTGCAAGCTCATCCCTCGCCCTACTTGAGAATTTAGTTACCCATAAATATAATGGACAACAAAAATCTCCTAGAAAAATAGAGCAAAATAGCGGGCATCGGCATTTTTCTCCTCCTCCCTGATCTGCGTCCGCCTCAAGCCAAAATACAGCCGCCTCACTGATCTGCTTCTGCCCCCAAGCAAGAACAACTGCCCCACTGATCTGCATCTGCCCCCAAGCAAGAACAGCCGCCCAAAAAGAAAAAGAAGATGTTAAAAGTCAAATCCCTTTTAAGAAGAACCCTTTTCCTCCCCTCTTTATTCCACCCTTTTTATTTCAGCCCCTAAAGCCCAAACCCACATGCATGTTGAAAAGGACAAATCCCAAAATCTGTTGAGTGTTGGGTCCACAATGACGGCTGCATCAGTTTCAGCCTTTTTACTCCATAGATTGCCATCAAAATAAAAACAAATAGAAAAGCCGAATAATAAAGTCCCAAAAATGCTAAGTGTAAAGTCCAATTGTAAATTATCTCTCACCAACCAATAATACAATATTTAAGATTTAAAATATTATAAAATCATGCTCAAATATATCTTAGTGTGAATAGATATTAAATTCAATAATATAAATTATATATAATTATTTCTATTCACATTTTAGCGTTTTAATCCAATAATAGGGTATATAGAATGCACTTTCGCGCACTCATCGGGTCCTCATAAATTAAACTTGCATATTCCTCGAGCAACTTCCTCCCATGGGTGTTGAAAGGGTAGACTGTGGTGTTGGGAAGATGTCTCTCTTAATGTAATGCCTCCGCAATGACTCTCGGGGTGACCTCCATCACCACCCCTAACTTCTGATAAAACTCCCTACAGATGGGAAACACAAATCCCCCCATTGGCTCAAACCAAACATTGATGTCATGGCCCTCTATCACTCGGACCACGTCATCGTTTGGCCCAGGGATGGACCTATCTACCTGCTGCTCGCACGTCACATTTTTGCCCTTTTTATACTTTCAGTGTGAGGGTCATTTTTTCGCTTCTTCCTTTGTTTCCCATCACTGGGGCCTGCCTCCTAGTCCTCTTGCGGGATCTAGTTCCCACGAGTGGTGGAGAGTCGTGGCCCATTTGCTTGGTATGAGCCATCACTATCAAGAATGCCCCTAGGGCGAAAAATGGCAATATCCAACCCCACACTACATCAAAAATGGAAAAGGACACATGAGAAGACTTACCTAATCGAGCCATTCCTCCAAATTCCAAGCTTTGAGTGAAAATCGAGATTTTTTATGGATTGGTGAAGCATTGTTGAGGAAAAAAGGGTTTTTGTGGGGTAGAGGTCAAGGAAATGAGGAGTAATTGTTGCGAATCAAAAACATAGGGAAGAAAATCGGTGGATTTGAAGAATGTCCAAGGTCTTTTTGAGTATTTGGAGAGTTTTGAGAGAGGAGAGAGGGTTTTTAAGGTGGAGATGGATGAGGGATGTGACGGGTTTCACCGAATTTTTGGGTTAAAACCCTCGTTTTTGTTCTTCTGGGCAAAACCTATCGGTAGGTTGTCAGGGTTCTACCAGTAGAACAGTAAACTGAAATTTTTCTACCGGTAGGTTTTGCAATCTTCTATCGGTAGGTTTCAACTTTTTTCAAAAATTTTCCTATGCTCTCATCCTCACCCCCACAACAAGTTTAACACATTCTAATGACCTATTTACCAACTCAACTTCACAAAAAACATGATCCATGCTAGTGAATCACAATGTGTGACCATGCCCAAATTCATTTACAAAATTGCAATGCGATTTGAGTTTTGATGTTTTCAAAACACATGACATGGAATTCTAAATTTAATAAAACGAACACCCAATATGTAAAGCACATATTATCCATGCTTGCTAAGCTTGAGACACCCTATTTGGTTCTTTAACGTCTGCTACTCACAAAGATGACTGAAGCTACTTTAAAGACACGATCATCAAATTTTTTTATATATACTATAAAGACTGTATAAATGCGAAATACAAGACAAAATATACAATATGATCAAGAAAATTTTTTTTAAGCACAAAATATGAACTGTAGTTCTCACCCCCCAACCTAAACTCAACATTGTCCTCAATGTTTCAAATTTACCAGTATACGCAAAGTGTAGTTATGGTTGAAAGTAGAGATCTGTTTATCTGACGACACCTACAAAAAAATTCCACAATTTAATCATCTTTACACAAATTAGGGTTTCGATTAGGATGGAAACCCTTGTGTATAAGTGCAGACAGAAGAAGGATAGCCATAAGCAAATATAGAATAAAAATGAAAAATATGAAACAAAGGATTGTGTCTGTGGAGTGTGTGGCCATGGAGTTGCAGAGAGTGGATCGTTTTAAAGAAAAGGGAAGAAGAAGAACAGCGGCAGATGAGGAAAAGTGGATTTAGGGTTTGGAGGCCTTATAAAGGCGTCCGTTCGGGTCGGATTGGGTTGGATTTTTCCTGACCCGACCTCATTTCTGTGTCGGTAGACGCGAATCTCGGCAAAATATTATGGCTCCATTAAAAAAATGGTTTCCACATCTTTAACAAAGTCTTCGAAAAATGGTTTCAAACGTTGACCATTGACAGTAAAAATATTACCATTTGACGGATTCTCCACTTCCACTGCTGCATATCCAAATACTTGTTTGACAATGTAAGGTCCAGTCCACCTTGACCTCAACTTACTAGGAAACAGGCAGAGCCTTGAATTGAATAAGAGGACTTTCTGTGAAGGGGCAAGGGATTTTCTCACTATGTTTTTGTCATGAAAAGCTTTCATCATATCCTTTGCAATTTTAGCATTGTCATATGTCGCATTCCTCAACTCTTCTAGCTCATTGATCTGAAGTTTTCTTGAGATTCTAGCCTTGTATAGGTCAAAGTTCATGGTTTTAATGGTTCAGTATGCTCTTTGTTCCAATTCCACAGGTAGGTGACAAGGCTTGCCATAGACTAATCGATAAGGAGACATGCCCAAAATTATTTTAAAAGCAGTGCAATATGCCCATAGTGCATCAGTTAGTCTTAACGACCAATCTTTGCGGCCTGGGTTTATCATTTTCTCTAAAATCAGTTTGATCTCATAATTAGCTAATTTAGCCTGTCCACTAGTTTGTGGATGATAAGGGGTTACAATTTTATGAGAAATGAAGTACTTTTTCATCAAATTCCAAAAAGGACGATTGCAAAAATAAGCACCCCCCATCACTTATAATGGATTTAGGAATTCCATACGTGGACAAAATATTTTCTTTTAAAAATTTGATCACTGTTTGGTAATCATTATTTCGGTATGGAATTGTTTCAACCCATTTGGACACATAATCGACAGCCACTAAGATATATAGATAGCCAAAGGAAGGGGGAAATGGTCTCATAAAATCGATGCACCAACAATAAAAAATTTCAATTACTAGAATGAGGTTTAAAGACATCATGTTTCTTTTAGAAATGCTTCCCAACCTTTGGCATCTATCACATGTTAGACAGAAGGCATGGACATCTTTAAAAAGTGTGGGCTCATAAAATCCACACTGCAAGATTTTCGCAGTGGTTTTTTTTTGATGAAAAATGGTCACCACATGCTTCAGAATGACAAAAAGATATTACTTGTCTGCTCTCATAAATGAGGATACAACGCCTTATGATTTGATCCTTACAGTACTTAAACACGTATGGATCCTCCCAAAAGAAATTACGAACCTCCTCAGAAATTTCTTCTTATCCATCATTGTATATGTAGGAGGAAACTCACCAGTAGCAAGGAAGTTAACAATATCAGCGTACCATGGTGCTTTCATGATTGTGAACAGTTGTTCATCAAGAAAATTTTTATTGATTGGCAGCCCATCCTCATGAAATTCATATGTCAGCCTGAATATATGATCTGCCACCACATTCTCAACACATTTCTTGTCCTTAATGATCAAATCAGACTCTTGTAATAAGAGTATCCCTCTTAAGAGCCATGGCTTGGCATCTTTCTTTGTGAGTGAGAATTTTAATGCTGCATGATCAGTGAACAAAATAACAGATGAACCAACAAGGTAAGAACAAAATTTCTCCAAAGCAAAAACTACAGCAAGTAATTCTTTTTCAGTCGTGGAATAATTCATTTGAGCATCATTCAAAGTTTTGATTGCATAGTAAATCACATTGGATTTCTTATATTTTCTTTGCCCCAACACAGCTCCCACAACATAATCACTTGCATCACACATTCAAACGATAGAGTCCATTCAGGAGGTTGCATTATTGGGACAGAAATTAACATACCTTTAAGCTTATCGAAAGCTTTCTAGTATGCTTCACTCCACACAAAAGTTATATCCTGACTTAGTAGATGACACATGGGTTTAGATATGGTACTAAAGTCTTTTATGAATCTCCTATAGAACCATGCATGTCCTAGAAATGATCGGACATTTTAACAGTCCTAGGAGTAGGCAAATTTCTAATCAGATCTATCTTTGCCTTGTCAACTCTTATGCCTTCAGACGATGCAATGTTACCCAAGACAATGCCTTGTGTTACTATGAAATGACATTTCTCCCAATTGAGCACCGGATTGGTTTTCTTACATCTTATCAACACTTTCTCCAGATTTGTCAGACACAAATCAAATGAATCACTATATACAGAAAAATCATCCATGAATACTTTCAAGAATCTCTCAACCATGTCACTAAACAAACTCAGCATGCAACTTTGAAATGTTGCAGGAGCGTTGCAAAGTCCAAACAACATTCTTTTGAATGCAAAGGTGCCAAAGGGACATGTGAATGTTGTTTTCTCTTGGTCATCTAGTGCTATCTCAATTTGATTATACCTAGAATATCCATCTAGGAAACAGTAGAATGCATGACCTGCAATTCTTTCTAAGACCTGATCAAGAAAGGGAAGAGGAATATGGTTTTTCCTAGTTACCAAATTGAGTTTTCGATAGTCTATGCACATTTGCCATCCTGTGACAACTCAAGTTGGTACCAGTTCATTGGCATCATTTTTAACCACTGTGACCCTAGACTTATTGGGTACAACTTGGGTTGGGCTACCCATTTACTATTAGAGATGGGAAAGATTATTCCTACATCCAATAGTTTGAGCACCTTAGTCTGTACAACCTCCTTATGAGGGTTTAGTCGTCGCTGCATTTGACGAGAGGGTTTTGAATCCTCCTCAATGTATATAGCATGATTGCATATTAACGGGCTTATACCTTTCAAATCAGCAATGGTCCACCCAATGTTATTTTTATGGCGTCTAAGGACTTCAATCAGCTTAGACTCTTGCATATCTGCAAGCTTAGATGAAATGACCACTGGATATGACTCGTCCTCCCCTAAGAATTCATATTTTAGGTCAGATGGGAGAGGTTTCAATTCAAGCTTTGGTGGCTTGACACTAGATGAGAGTGGCTTTGTACCAGTTGGTGAGAGTTCTTCGAATTTGGGTGCCCATGTCCCAACAGTATGAGCGGGGCAACTCTATAGACTTTGATCATCATCTGTTAACTCAGATGTGATATGTTCCAACAGACAAGATTCAGCAGAGTTTTCACAAAATGTATCATTCAAATGTTTGTGGACCAAAGACTCAATGGAATTGACTTCTCTCACTTCCTTGTCCTCTCCTGGGTGCTTGGCATTATTGAAAATATTAAGATTAAGAGTCATATCCCCAAAATTTAATTTCATGGCCCCATTCCTGCAATTGATTAATGTATTTGAAGTTGCTAGGAATGGTCGACCAAAAATGACGGGAATTTGATTTTCTGAATGCATTTCTGGATGAGTATCCAAAACAATGAAGTCAATAGGAAAGACGAAGTTGTCCACTTGAACAAGGACATCCTAAACAATGCCCCTATCCACTTGAAAACCTTTGACAGAACTATCTGCCAACTGGAGTGTAATACAAGTTGGTTTGAGTTCACCCAGACCCAATTATTGGTAGACAGAGAAAGGGAGCAAATTGACACTGGCTCCAAGATCCAACAATGCTTGTTCTATTCTGAAGTTTTTGATGATACGTGACACAGTTGGACACCCTGGATCCTTGTATTTTGGAGGGGTTTTGTGTTGGAGTATGACACTGGCTTGTTCTGTCAAGAAGGCTCTTTTTTGAACATTTTGGCTTCTTTTGATCATGCACAAGTCTTTTAGAAACTTGGCATAAGAAGGAATCTGTTTGATTGGATCCAGAAGTGGAATATTAATTTTTACTTGCTTAAAAAGCTTGTAAATTTTTGTATGGTTATTCAGCTTCTGTGCTCTCTTGAGTGTCTAAGGAAAAAAAGCAGGAATAGGATACGAATGATCTTTTTCCTTTGACTCTGGTTCTTTATCAATCACAGGTTCAGGGTCAACTGGTTCATTGACTGAGATTGACTCAAGTTTTGGCTTTGGAATTAACATGTCTCAAATGGATTTGTCAATCACCTTGCCACTTCTCAGTGTAGTGACAGCTTGAGCTTGTTCTTCTGGGGTCTCCATGATTGAAGGATTTCCCACAAGAAATTGACCTTGTGGTTGTTTTGGTTGGGCAGGAAACTTGTATTTCTCATGTGTGGTCATTGATTGGGTCAAATTTTGGATGTGGCTTTTGAGATCCTCGAAGGACTGAGTTGTCTGGGTTTTGAAGTCATTGAAATCTTGAGTGGAATGATTTTTGTAGTTCAGTTGGTTTTGCATGAACTGATTCAGTGTGTCCTCAAGACTTGTCTTGTGTGGTGGTTGGTATGGTTGATATGCAAGAGGTCCTTGAGGTGGTGGTTGTGAACTTTGTTGTGGATTCATGGGAGTTGGTTGTGTGTTCCTCCAGCTGAAGTTCAGGTGATTTCGCCACCCTAGATTATATGTTTTAGAATACAGGTTGGAATAAGGCTTGTTGAAGTTTGAAATTGTATTTGTTTGTTATAACAAGACCTCTTTGAATGTCGGAATGGTAGGACACTCCCTTGTAGGATTTCCTGTCAGTACACAAATCTCACACACTTGTTCTGTAGGAGGGCCGACATCAACTTGATTTACCTTTTTCTTCTCTAAAGGTTCAAGCTTTCAAGACAAGGTAGTCATTTTCGCTCTCAAGTCATCATCTTCTTTCAAGACATACTTACCCCCTTGGGAAGTAGATGGTTTGACTTCAATAGTGGTAGGAGAGGCTGAGTCCCACATTTGATAACTATAAGATATGGTCTCAACAAAATTTAATGCCTCGTCTGGACTCTTTCCCATGAGCTCTCCCTGAACCATCATTTCAACAAACTTACGTAGTCTAGTGGGCAAAGAATCATAGAAAATCCTACTAGAGTCCAATTCTCAAAAACATGGTGTGGGCAAGATTGGAGAAGATCGTTGAATCTCTCCCAACATTGGTAAAATGTTTCTCTCTCCTTAAGTGAAAAATTCATGATTTGCCTTTTGAGTGCATTGGTACGGTGTAGAGGAAAAACATTTCTAAAAAAACTCTGTAATGCAAGCCAGTTTGGTATTGAATGGGCTTTCAAAGAATTTAGCCATTGTTTAGCTTTGTCCTTTAAAGAGAAAGGAAAAAGTTTCAACTTGGCCAGTTCAGAATTATCTTGGAATGTTCCACATACCTCCTCAAAATCTTTAATATGCAGATATGGATTTTCTGATTCGAGTCCATGAAATTGATGTAGTAATTGCACTTTCCCTGCCTTTACATTAAAGATGGGCGCATTGCAAGAAACACAAAACAAGAGGGGACACTGCTTCGTGTGGGATGCAAATAATCCTGAAGAGTTCGAATGTTAGGAACCTGCCCCGCTCTCTCAGGAACTTCCCCTTCTCTCCCATTATTCAGCCATGCTATCATAATTAGCACAAAACATTGCATATTTTGTATGTTAATATGCCATTTTATACTTGCTTTTGTTGTGACTTTGGGGAGAAATGTGCTTTATCTTCTTTTTATCCGATTTTTGTGTAAATGCAGGTAAAATGATGTAAATGATTCAATTTAAACCCCCATTGAAGTGTTAGAAGTCAATGAAGATGAGGGGATAGCTTAAAGGAAGGCTTGGAGGGTGAAGAAACCAAGAAAAATGCAGTTTTGGGGAAAACCTTCTGGAAGGCTTGGCTAAAAACCTCCCAGAAGGTTTTATCTTGCTCTGCCTATTCACTGCCAAAACCTTCCGGAAGGTTTTTTCTACTGGAATGAACCTTCCGGAAGGTTTTGCTTACTGATTTGTGCCGACCTTCCGGAAGGTTTTGCCCAGATTGCCCAGACAGCCTTCAACTCAAGCTCTGCCATTTGGTGGTCCCACCTATACTTCTCCCACTTGTCCCCTGACATCCCTTACGCATCTACAGGCCTTCCATCACCCATGCTTGTACTTTGAAGGCTTGGGTATGTATGAGGAGGAGAGAGAAGAGGAAGAGCTGGGAGGTGCAGGCTAGGCCTATCCTAGCCTACCCAATGCATCCAATCAGCCCCCTTTTATGAAAGACCTGTCACACACCTAAGGAGATCTGTATGGACAAAAATGTATCATTCATTTATGGAATATTTTTAGTTTGTATTGCATTGTAGAGAGAGAATCTCTAGGTAGAAGAGATAGTTAGAGAGAGAAAACTTAGATTTTTACATTTTCTTCCGTCCATTTCACTTGAAGTTCTGGTAAGACTTATGTAAGCTTCATTTAATGTCTTTAATGTCATTTATTACAAGTACATTGCAAGTTTAGTTTTCCATTTTGGTTTTCACCATTGTTGTAGGTAGTTTTCTTCATTTCAAGTTTTAAAATGGGTATTGAATGTCTCTAGTCTTAGTTTAAGTTTTCTTGCATTAAACTAAATTCCAATCTTCATTTCTTTACAATGTCTCTTCATTACATTTATGTTCTTGCTTTAAATACGAGTAGCTAAGCTTATAGTTGACTAATCCAAGGGAGAATTCCTCTTGGGTATGCTATTTCAACTTATTTTCATTCCTCCTCGTAGTGTACGTTGATTCGGTTTGACTGGGTTAAGTGTGGATGTGGTTTTGAGTCTTTGATATCCCATAGACTTGTCACGGAGTATGCTTGGATCCTCACCTCCATTTTACTTCCTCGTTTCCCACGAATCAATCGAAAATCTAGACACCGTTGGAAGAAGGTCTTGAGTTGATTTGACATTCCTATTGGAAAGACCTCTTCGAATTAGCCAACACTTGTTCCATTTCATTTTCTATCACAATCACAAACCAAACTCAAACATCAAAATATTTTTACACTTTTCTCTTTTCACCAAAATTACCTTTAATATGATTCACCTCCTTCCCTGAGGAGCCGACCTTGGAATACGATTTTCAAGTAAAACACGACACTCGAAAATCTCCCTGCTCTTGGGGTGCACTTTTGTTCACATACACACACACATTTCATTCCACTATTCTGTTTGCCCCATCTCTTAAATCATTCACAGGGAGAGTGACACTCCCCTATTCGTATAAGTCATACATACATTGATGGATGATGTTGGGAGATTAGGGCATACAACGGAAGACATCAAGCATTTTTGGCATCGTTGCCGAGGAAGGCAAATCGTTGAATCAAGAAGGTGATTTTCGGACAACGAAGGTAAGTCCCGTGAATTCTCATCACGGGCAGAGGTACGCGCTCCTTGTATATACTTTTGTGTATTTTTTATTTATTTATAGATATTGTTTTGTATGTGGGGACGGGACGACCAAAATTGATTGGTTAGACAACCCTTAGGCCCCAATATGAATATTGACCAAAACCCACCCGAGGATGCCGATGACAACTTTGAGGAGTTGGGTGCCAATGTTAATGTCCCAAGGGGAGGAGGAGTGCAAGAACCTCGAATTCCAAATCCTAGAACGCATTTCCCCCCTAGGAATGAAGGGAACAATATCCCTATTGATCCTCCGGCAAGGTCAATGCGGGATTACCTTCAACCGACTCGAAGCACCACTCCCTCATGCATTCTTTTATCGGTCCTGCCTTCTTAGTTAAGTCGAAAATGTTACAACTACTTCCTACATTCCATGGAATTGAAAGAGAGAATCCTTATTTACACATTAAGGAATTCAAGGATATAGTTGCAACCTTCATCACTAACTATGCTATGGAAGACATAGCTCGTTTGAAATTATTCCCCTTTTCCCTTAAGGACAAAGCAAAAACGTGGTTGAATTCCTTAAGACCTCGATCCATAACCTCTTGGGCACAAATGCTCTTCGAGTTTTTAAACAAGTTTTTTCCAGTGCCAAGAACACTGCTCTTAAAAAGAAAATTCAAAACTTCTCGGAAAAGCACAATGAGCAATTTTATAACTATTAGGATTATTACAAGGAATTACTACAATCCATTCCACATCATGGTTTTGAATCGTGGCAATTGGTGAGTTTCTTCTATGAAGGGATCGCATGGGCCCATAGACAATTCATTGACATGATGTACAATGGAGAGTTGTTAAACAAAGACCCCGATGAAGCCCTAGAATACATTAGTGCATTGGCGCAAAATGCCCAATCTTGGGATATCACGGATCCCATCGATGTGCCGACGTCTTCTCCTCAGGGTAGTAATCAAGCACATGGGAGAGGGATGTATGATTTGAGAGACCGGGAAGACTTGCTTTCCAAAATTTCCATGTTGTCTAGGAAAGTGGAGAGTCTTGAGGTCAATAGGAGACACGAGGTGTCTAATGTTTCCAAGACCAAGGAGTCTTGCTCGATTTGTGAGAGTGTGGAGCATTCCATATCGAAGTGCCCCAACATTCCGGCACTTAAGGAAGTGTACTACGAGCAAGTTCATGCCCTCAACCAAATGAGGCAATCATTTTCTCCACACTCAAACACTTACAATGTAGGTTGGAGTAATCACCCAAAATTTAGTTGGAGAAATGAGAATCATACTCCTCATGGTTCTAATGCTTATTCACCTCTCATGCCTCCTAAGCAAAGTCAATACGAAGGCCAAGGTCAAGTGTCTAGCTCCCAATACCCCCGGTCCAATCCGCAAGGGTATTCGCCGAACCCACCTCCACAGAATTTTTCCCAGAACCCACCTCCACAAAGTTTTTCTCAACAAGCACCATCCAATCCTCCCACTTACCAACCTCCCCATAAGAGGAATTCAGATGATGTGCTTTATAATTTCATCCAAAGCCAAACCGCCATCAACAATCAAAATGCCGCAACTTTTAATGACATTCGGACTCAACTCACTAAGTTGACCAATTCCATGGGGGCATCACAACAAGAAAGGGGAAATTCCCTGCTCAACCCCAAGAAAACCCTAGAGGCCAACATGTTATTGAGTCGTCCAAACCCACTAGTGAGATTTGTGAGCAACTCAAAGCGGTCACCACCCTTCAAAGTGGCAAGCAAATTGATAAGACCATAGTGCCAAAAGTCTCAACCAAGACCACATTTCCAATAGAGGAAGAGACTAAGGGTGACATCGAGGGGCCTGAGGTGAGTGAGAAAGAGAAAGTGGTTGATGAAAGTGTTCATGTATCCCCCATTCCTCCCCCTTTTCCTAATCGTTTGAAGCCACCCGTCAAGGTGGCTAATTATTCTGATATAATTGAGATGTTCAAGCAGGTAAAAATCAACATTTCACTCCTTGATGCTATAAAGCAAATTCCATCTTGTGCCAAGATCTTGAAGGATTTGTGTACCGTGAAGAGGAGACTAAATGTGCACAAGAAGGCATTTCTCACCGAGCAAGTGAGCTCAATCTTGCGGACCAACACCCCACCAAAGTTCAAGAACCCTGGATGCCCTACCATTGCCATTACAATCGGGAATTGCCGGGTGGAGCAAGCTCTTCTTGATTTGGGGGCGAGTGACAGCCTTCTACCATACTCAGTGTATCAACAACTCTAACTTGAAGAGTTGAAGCCAACTCCAATTACTTTTCAGTTGGCGGATCGTAGAGTCAGAACACCTAGGGGATTAGTTGAGGATGTTTTAGTGCAAGTCGATAAATTTTATTGTCCTGTTGATTTCATTATGCTTGACACTCACCCGGTTGAAAACCTAAGCTCCCAAATCCCTGTCATACTTGGTAGAAATTTTCTTGCTACATCTAATGTTGTGATTAATTGCAGGAATGGTCTTATAAAGCTTGCATTTGGGAACATGACCATGGATCTTAATTTTTTTAACTTGACTAAGCAACCAGGGAATGATGAGGAAGTGTACGAAGTCAATAGAATTGAATCCTTGGTGGAGGAGCACTTGGAGTTGTTGGGCATGTTAAAGGAAGAGGAGGAGAACGTTGATATAAAGGAGGATGATGAGCAAGAGAAGTTGGAGAGTTTGAGTGGGGTAGAAAAATGGACTCCTCCATTTGAGAAACTTCCACACCAAGACAAGAAGATCTTTCCATCGAATGAGCAAAAACCAATTTTGGAGTTGAAGCCATTACCAACCATCCAATCTCAAGTACGCATACCTTGGGGATGACAAGACCTTTTCGGTGGTAACTAGCTCAACATTGCACGAAAAACAAGAAGATGATCTTTTGAAAGTATTGAGAAGGCCTAAGGGAGCCATTGGTTGGACAATTGCTGACATCAAGGGGATAAACCCCCTCATTTGCACACACCGCATATACCTTGAAGAGGACTCCAAGCCATCCCGACAACCACAACGAAGATTGAACCCAATTATGAAAGACGTGGTGAGGGATGAGATGCTAAAGCTACTTAACATGGGCATCATCTTTCTGATTGACGATGGTAAGTGGGTTAGCCCCACGCAAGTAGTACCCAAGAAGTCAGGAGTCACTATGGTGGAAAATAAGGAGAATGATCTCATTCCAACAAGGGTAATCACCGGATGGAGAGTGTGCATTGTTTACCGAAAGCTCAACTTATGCACGAGAAAAGACCACTTCCCATTGCCATTCCTCGACCAAGTATTGGAAAGAGTAGCCGGGCATCTATTTTACTGTTTCTTGGATGGCTACTCTGGGTACTACCAGATTGAGATTGCTTTGGAGGATCAAGAGAAGACCACCTTCACTTGCCCCTACGGTACTTTTGCTTACCGATGCATGCCTTTCGGGTTGTATAATTCCCCAGGAACTTTTCAACGTTGCATGATGGGGATTTTTAGTGATATGGTGGAGAATATTGTGGAAGTGTTAATGGATGACTTCTCGGTGTTTGGGGATTCATTCGATGGGTGTTTGGAGAACTTAGAGAAAGTTCTTGAAAGATGTGAGGAGAAGAACTTGGTCCTCAATTGGGAAAAGTGTCACTTCATGGTGACACAAGGAATTGTGCTCGGGCACATTGTCTCGGAAAAGGGGATTGAAGTTGAGAAATCAAAGGTTGAGGCCATTTTCAACCTCCCTACGCCAACGGTCATCAAAGATATCAGGTCGTTTCTTAGCCATGCCAGTTTTTATCATCGTTTTATTAAAGACTTTAGTGCATTGGACCGACCTTTGACCAATTTACTTTCAAAAGATGTCTCATTTGTTTGGTCGGATAATTGTGAGGTATCTTTCAAAAAATTGAAAAGCATGCTTATTACGCCTCCAATTATGCGACCACCCAAGTGGGATATGCCATTTGAGCTTATGTGCAACGCGAGTGATTATGCGGTCGGCGCAGTGCTCAATCAAAGGGAGGACAAGAGACCTTCTGTAATATACTATGCTAGCAAAAACCTTAACGAGGCACAAATGAATTATACCACCACCGAAAATGAATTGTTAGCTGTAGTATTTGTATTGGATAAATTTAGGTCTTAAACCATTGGTTTACCTATAGTAGTCTATATCGATCACTCTACTTTGAAGTATTTGTTGTCTAGGCTGGATGCAAAATCGAGACTCATTAGGCGGAAACTCCTCCTACAAGAATTCAATTTGACGATCAAAGGCAAGAAATGAGTTGAGAACATGGTGGCGGACCATTTATCCCGACTGGTGGTGCAAGAGGCCGATGAGCACATTCCTACCCCTGATTTTTTCCCTGATGAGCAGTTACTTTCGATTCATTCTATTTGTCCTCGGTATGCTGACATATGTAATTATCTTGCAACAGGACAAATACCACCACATTGGAGCCTAGAAGATAGAAAGAGATTCATGGCGGATGTGAAATACTTTTACTTCGACAACCCATACCAGTTCAAGTACTGTCCTGACCAAGTCATGCGGAGATGTGTACCAGAAAATGAACAACGGGAAGTCCTTGCATTTTGCCATTCGGAAGCATGCGGTGGTCATTTCTCTACAAAGAAAACTTCAGCAAAAATTCTACAGTCAGGTTTTTATTGGCCCTCTTTGATAAAAGATTGTATCTCTTTTTGTAAAGAGTGTGATAGGTGCCAAAGATTGGGTAGTGTGACCTGAAGGAACATCATGCCCCTCTCCCCTGTACTTGTTATCGAGATATTTGATTGTTGGGGCATCGACTTCATGGGTCCCGTCCCCTGGTCGTTTGGCTACCTATACATTCTGCTGGCAGTGGACTACATGTCCAAATGGGTGGAGGCTATCCCAACTAAGACCAATGACCACTAGGTCGTGGTCAAGTTTCTCAAGGAGAACATTTTTCGAGGTTTGGGATGCCTCGTGCAATGATAAGCGATGGTGGGTCACATTTCTGTAATAGGTCATTTGTATCTTTGATGCATAAGTATGGCGTCACACACAAGGTGTCCACTGCATATCACCCATAGACCAATGGCCAAGCCGAGTTGGCCAATAGGGAGATCAAAAATATCCTAGAGAAAATGGTGAATCCAAATAGGAATGATTGGTCAATTAGGTTGACTGATGCCCTTTGGGCTTACTACACAGCTTATAAGAAAATTTTAGGCATGTCTCCCTATCGGCTCGTCTATGGAAAGGCTTGCCATTTGCCGATTGAGATGGAGCATAAAGCATATTGGGCCATAAAAACTTTAAACTTCAATGTGAGAATGGCCGGATAGAATAGGAAGCTAGAAATGAATGAATTGGAAGAGATTCGTAGAGATGTGTATGAGAGCTCCAAAATTTCAAAAGAGCGGTCTAAGATCTTTCATGACAAATCTATTGCAAGGAAGTTATTTGAGCCCGGCCAAAAAGTACTCTTATACAACTCTCGTCTCTCGATCTTTTAAGGTAAACTTCGATTCCGTTGGGATGACCCCTATCTTGTCAAGGTGGCCTACCCCAATGGAGCTGTGGAAGTCAAGAACCCCGAAGATGGTAGGACTTTCAAGGTCAATGGACAAAGACTTAAACCATTTTTCAAGGGTTTTGAAGGACAAGGAGTGGAGGAGGATTTGATGGATCCGGTCTACCCGGACTTGTTGGAGGAATAACTGTTTTTATGCTTTTTAGTGTACAGTCAAATTTTTTTTTATTTTACTTTAACTGTTCATTTTACTTACTTTATCTTTTCGTATAGTTTTGTTTTTCTTAGTTGCAGATATTGGTGTTTTTTGTCAAAAGCTCAATTGCGAGGTGTTCTCTAACCCTACTCATCTTTTTATAGTCCTTCATTGAATATCATATCTTTTTTGTTGCATTGAGGACAATGCATGAATCAAGTTGGGGGGTGAGGTGCACCATTTGTATGATACTCCAATATTTGTGGATATTTTTTTTGATAATACAAATTTTTGTGGTGAAAAATTCATCTTTCACATATCATACATTTTTTTTTTACAATAGTTGCAAATTATGTGAAAAATTTGAAAATTTTTGAGAAAATATCTGAATGTTGATCAGTGTTCCCTTATTAAGAGTGCTATGGGTTGTTGACATGTTGATCTTTGTGTTGAATTGTGAATATATGAGCACATCATAGAAATATGTGTTTGTTTTTTAACTCACCAATATGCACACCTTGAATGTGTAATTATGTCAATTTACGGATGAGTTCACATTTTAGTGTTGGACATGAATAGTAGAGATGAGTAAGAACCCATGAGAGCTTTAGTGCCAATCCTTGTTGGAGGGGACTTACATTTACTCAAGGAACAATTCCTCAAATTTCAAATTTGTTCAATAATCTCATTATGCTTGTTTCGGTTAGGTGCATTTGTGTAGTTGAATGACTTGTCTTGAAATGTATAATGCTTCCCCATGCTTATCTAGCGGTGATCTTAGGCCATCGTTGATTTATTTTGAGCCTTAGCCTTTTTCTTGGTAAAATTTTTATTCCTAGTGCCGTGATTGAGCCTTAAATTATTAATTCACTTCCATACCACACATTTGACCAAGCCAGTGAAAAATGATAAAAATCTACCTCACATTGGTTGTTCCTAGAGCTAAAAATGAGTGATCATAATGAGACGGAAGTATGGTGTGGAAACTCAAACAAGAGGGATGAATGATGTTGAAACTCGAAGAGTTGAACGGAAAAGAAGGAATGATCCAAGAAAAGGAGAAAAAGTGAGTAAAAAGCAGAAAAGAATGACAAAAAAAAAAAGGAAAATGTTAAGGAAAAGAAAGAAAGAAACAACGAGTGTGGTGATGGTGTTGGACTGAAAATCCCATGAAAAGGGAGATGCTTTTGAAATACAATTCACTCATCCGGAACAACCCTCTTTGCTATCCTATATCTTTCATTTCATTTACCTCAATATCACCCCAAGGCCCCATTATAACCCGTGAAAGTCCTAAATGATCTAGAGAAGCATGGGAGATGCATACTTTTAAAGAAAAAGAGAAGTTGGTTTGCTATCTAATGCCCTAACATTCCTTTCATGAGATTATGCCAAGGTTGTTTCATTTTCATGCATGAACTTCATTTTTAGATTATATGTGAGTATATTTCGTTTTGTGCACAAGATTCTATCTCACATATACACATGGAGAGCATGTCAGGATAACTAGAGTGTGATTCATTGTTGAGAGACACCCTTGGTGAGGTTGCATAGAAGCTTAAGTTGGATAGCCAAGTGAATGTGAACTCCATTGTGTAAATGCTTAAATTGCATGTTCATTTGCACACACACACACACGAGTTTGAAAATGAATGTATAGGTGCATACTCTAGACTAGCATTTAAAGCCTTGGTGTTGCTCATGTGTGCTTTGTTCGGGCATTAGAACGACGTGTTGAGTGGCTCTATGCTTAAAGGATAAGGGAATATTGCTCAAATTTCTATATTTGTTAAGATTTAGGAATGCCCTTGCTTTTAAATTTATGTTTTTCATTTTGGATATCCATTTTGGTAGTTTAAACTAGAAATTCATGTCTTGTATTTTGAAAACATAAAAATCATAAATCATATTGCAATTTCGGAAGTGACTTTGGGCATGATCAACTAATTGTGGTTCATATGTGTGGTTCAAGTTTTTGGTAGGTTAGATGTCCTAGAAAGGGTATTGAAAGGTGTTGGAGTTGAGGGAAGTTGGAGTGGACGTGAATTTTTGAACAAATGAATGGTTTTGCAGCAAAGGCAAAACCTTCCGGAAGGTTTATGTATAAACTTTCCGGAAGGTTTTGCCTTGAAAACTAAAAACGAGGGTTTTAAGTTCAAAAATTTTGAAAAACCCTTCACATTTCCCATCCATGTCTTGCTTCCAAACTCTCTCCTCTCCTCCTACACTCTTCTAATCTTCAAAACACCTTACCCAACCTTAATTTTCTCCACAAACCCTAAGTCCTCACTTTTTCCCCAATTTCCCAAGACCTTTTTGATCTTTTTCAAATCCTTTAACTCCTTCACCATGGTGCGTATGAATGGGATTGCTATGGGTGTTTTTGAGCCCATCAAGAGCCTTTTGGTGTGGTTGTTGATGTTCGTGGGTTTGGGGACATTGTTGATACTCATGGCCCGCACGAAGAGGACGGGCCCCGAGTCCCCACCTCCTACCGCCACTAGCTCTCGATAGAGGACTGGGGAGGGCCCTAGTGGCCAAGAAAGAGAGGAGAGGAGGACAAAGGCGAGGCATGATGCCCTGAGACAACGAATAGAAGAGAAGGGTGTCACGTGCGAGAGGTACGTCGATAAAGTTTTCCTTGGACCCAATGACGAAGTTGTGAGAATACTTGAGGCTTGGGGGTTAAATATTTGGTTTAAAGAGATGAAGAGGTATAACTTGGGTATGTGCCGTGAATTTTATACAAAGTTGTCGGTGTTCGGGGAAGACGGTGGTCAATTAAGGACCAATGTGAGGGGGAAAACCTTTGAGGTGACCCCCGATACAATTGCTACGGTGATGGGGTATGAAAGGCCTCCCCCGACTTCCTCATTCTACCCACACAACCTGGATGGGGGTAGGACTCTCGGTGATTATGTAGCCCTTACCTATGAGGACCCGACCACGTTCAAAGGAACAACGTTGGTCGGGGGCCTCATACACTCGTACGGGATAATAAATAAAGTACTTCATTACAACCTTATGCCCCGGGGTTCGAAAAAGGAAGCAAAAATTCAGAAGTTGGCTCTCCTCCACTCATTCATGACGGGGCGTAATTGATTTTTGAGGAGATGCGGGAGTTCGCCAAGGTTGCAAAGCCAAAGGCGAACCTCTCCTTTGGCAGCCTTGTCATCCGCCTTTGTGACCTGGCTAAGGTGAAGCACTACGCCCATGATACACTGCTCCCCCGAAAGACCGGAGCCATAGGGAAGTCTAGCAGCAGCCAAAGGGTTGCTAGGACTGGGGGAGAGAGACCTAGAGCTCTAAGGCCAGAGCCGTCAGCAGTCGGACCATCTTCGTCAGCACCTCCACCACTTGCACCTACTCCTGCCCGCACTATGTCACAGCGCATGGACGCACTAGAGTCCACCATGCATACGCTGTCGATCATGGTGACATGACTATTCCAGCACATAGTCCCGGGTGAGCCCATCCCCGGAGGACCTCCGCAGCCCCCAGCTGGTCCATCGACTTCAGCTGCTATGTTTTCCATGACTGTTGAGGTGGACAAGGAGGAGGAGGAGTCTGAGTCTAAGGAGTCTGAGACCAAGGGGGAGGATGCTTTCGATGAGGAGGATGATTAGGAGGACTTTTGTACTTTGTTTCTTTTGATTTTAGGATGTACAGTAGGGTTAGTTCATCGGCCAATAGAAGTATCTTTAGGTTTTGGCCATTTTGTTTTGAAACTTGAACCCATTGTAAAAGACTTTTGAAAATGATCAATGAAATACCACAGTTGTTTTTAATCATTGCGCAAAGGTATTTATGTAATTGCAATATGATTTTTCAATTTTGAGTGTTTGGATGTTTTGATTGTATCGATGGATTTTGTTTAGTTTATAGCTTATGGTTTTTTTTTTTAAGTGAATGTTTGCTAGAGACTAGAAAATCTCAAGTTGGGGGGTGTGATTAGCACAGAATATTGCAGATTTTGTATGTTAATATTCCCTTTTAAACTTGTTTTTGTTGTGACTTTGGGGAGAAATGTGCATTATCTTCTTTTTATCGGAGTTTTGTGTAAATGCAAGTAAAAGGATGTAAATGATTCAAGTTAAGCCCCCATTGAAGTTTTAGAAGTCAATGAAGATGAGGAGATAGCTTAAAGGAAGGCTTGGAGGGTGAAGAAACCAAGAAAAATGCAGTTTGGGTGAAAACCTTTCGGAAGGTTCTGTCTTGGTCTGCCTATTCACTGCCAAAACCTTCCGGAAGGTTTTGCTTATTAGTTTTCCATTTTAACTGTTCCTGCACAAACTTTTCGGAAGGTTTGTGTCGACTTTCTGGAAGGTTTTGCCCAGATTGCCCAGACAGCCTACAACTCAAGTTCTGCCATTTGAGGGTCCCACCTACACTTCTCCCACTTGTCCCCTGACATCCCTTACACATCTACAGGCCTCCCATCACCCATGCTTTGACTTTTAAGGCTTGGGCATTTATGAGGAGGAGAGAGAAGAGGAAGATCCGGGAGATGCAGGCTAGGCCTGTCCTAGCCTGCCCAATGCATCCAATCAGCCCCCTTTGATGAAAGACCTGTCACACACCTAAGGAGCTCTCTATGGATGAAAATGTATCATTCATTTATGGAATATTTTCAGTTTGTATTGCATTGTAGAGAGAGAAGCTCTAGGTAGAAGAGATAGTTAGAGAGAGAAAGCTTAGATTTTTACATGTTCTTCCATCCATTTCACTTGCAGTTCTGGTAAGACTTATTTAAGCTTCATTTAATGTATTTAATGTCATTTATTACAAGTACATTGCAAGTTTAGTTTTCCATTTTGGTTTTCACCATTGTTGTAGGTAGTTTTCTTCATTTCAAGTTTTAAAATGGGTATTGAATGTCTCTAGTCTTAGTTTAAGTTTTCTTGCATTAAACTAAATTCCAATCTTCATTTCTTTAAAATGTCTCTTCATTACATTTATGTTCTTGCTTTAAATATGAATAGCTAAGCTTATAGTTGGCTAATCCAAGGGAGAATTCCTCTTGGATATACTATTTCAACTTATTTTCATTCCTCCTCGTAGTGTACGTTGATTTGGTTTGACTGGGTTGAGTGTGGACGTAGTTGTGAGTCTTTGATATCCCATAGACTTGTCACAGGGTATGCTTGGATCCTCACCTCCATTTTAGTCCCTCGCTTCCCACAAATCAATCGAACATCTAGACACCATTGGAGGAAGGTCTTGAGTTGATTTGGCATTCCTATTGGAAAGACCTCTTCAGATTAGCCATTACTTGTTCCATTTCATTTTCTATCACAATCACAAACCAAACTCTAACATCAAAAGATTTTTACACTTTTCTCTTTTCACCAAAATCAGTTTCAACACGATTCACCTCCTTCCGTGAGGAGACGACCTTGGAATACGATTTCCAAGTAAAACACAACACTCGAAAGTCTCCCTGTGCTTGGGGAGCACTTTTGTTCACACACACACACACACATTTCATTCCACTATTCCGTTTGCCCCATCTCTTGAATCATTCTGAGGGAGAGTGACACTCCCCTATTCGTATAAGTCATACACACATTGAGGGATGATGTTGGGAGATTAGGGCATACAACGGAAGACATCAAGCATATTATCAAAAGAGTTTGCTACTGATCGAGGTGAAGATGGTCCAGACTGATTTACAGACCCAACAGATTCTTTTGGCAAATTTTGAAAATTAGGATCGTCCTCAGACATAAAATAAGAATTATACACAGTAAATCAAAAATATATACAATAAATGAAGGTCTTTTCACCTTTTACTTTAAAACACCCATTTGGTTTCCCGACAACAGCACCAAAAACTTGACTTGATCCGAAATGTGTACATCTAAGTGCAGGCGGTCAAGTTGTAGTTATAATCCGGTTAAGTCCAGAGTCAAATCTACAGGGAACTAATGTTGGTGTTTCGGGGTAAATAGTGACAGAGACCAAAGTGACCGAAACCCTTGAGATTTGAAGTTATGATATTTATGGAATTTCTTGAACAGAATATAAGATTCTTTCCAAATGGTTTTTCTAGACAAAATATAATATTCTCTCAAATGTAAAAGTCACCCTTTTGCTCGAGGATGTGAAGATGTAGTCAATCATCCGGTTGTTATATTTATGCTTGAGAACTCAATTAACCTCTGTGTCAACAGCAAATTAATTGGAGGATAAAGATGGACTGTGAGAATTAAGAGCATGGTTTCGATGTCTTTGTAGAGATTTACAAGAATTGTCTATGTCGGGACTCAACCCGTCTACAAACAAGTAAGTAATTCTACAAGTCATCCAACAAGTGTGTTAGTATTCCATTCTTAGTTGAAGCACAATAATGGTCAAGATTGAAATGTAGTCATGAAGATCTAGTTGGAGTACTTGCAAAGAACCAATGAATCCTCCTATGCCAAGAGTCATTTTTTCTTAGAAAGGACTAATGGTTGTACAAAGTACCTTAGCTTTGCTAGATGCATTCAATCATTCAATAAGTAATCAACAGATAAAGCTATAAGCATAAATGAAACGCACAAAAATAATTTCTGAATGATTTATACATGTCCATCACTTCTTACTAAAGAGTGAATGAGAAACTACTCACTCTTCATGGCTTTGAGAAAGCTAGAAAAGTGAGTGATTCTCATCCCTCCAAGTAGAGGAAGTTACAAGAGAAACTACACTACACAATGAGCCTATCTTCAACGAAGAATGAGTGAATCACTTTCCACCCTTCATGGCTTTGGTAAAGCTAGAAAAGTGGAAGAGTTTCACTCCTCTAAGTGAAGAGAGAAGCTCTAACAATGGAAGCTAATGAAACTAATAATGAAAGTAGAAGAAAACTAGTTACTTTTGGAGAGTTTCCTACTCAACCAAAAGATGATCTATCTCCCTCTATCTCTCTCTATGTATGTCTATCTATCTATCTATCGGCATATCTGCCTGCCTTCCTATCTCTCAAAAGAGGAAGTATTTATAGGCAAGGAGGAGGGGGTAAGGAAGAGTAAAAGAATAGTTCAAAGTCCTCAAAGTCTAGTGAATGCCCCAAGATTCGGATGAAAAATCAACTACGCTGCATTCTGTCTGGGGAATACGTTCGAACGTGGGATGGCGTTTGAACGTTGACTCCTGTTTTTTGTGATGGGTGTTCGAACGCTATCCTTCGTTCAAACATGGTACTTAAGTAACTCTTGTCACCCACAGTAGATAGGAGTTCAACAACCCATGTCTCATCACCCTGGCAGTCCTCTGGAGGTCCTCAAATAATTCAAGATAGCGTTTGAACATTGTTTGGCGTTCGAACGTTGTACTCAACTAACTATTTTTATTCAGTGAAAATAATTGCAACACGCCATAAACCATCACCCTAGTACTCTTCCATGGGCCCTCAATTATTTCAAGATGGGCATTCGAACGTGAATTAGTGTTAGAACGTTGATGCCTTACTTTAAACTTCTCCAATTTTCTTCCAGAACAGGTGGGTGTTGCATGAAAGTTTGATGTTTATTGACTTTAGGCCCTTGTACAATCTTTTTCTTGAAATGTCAGGATTGAAACTCTATCAAAGCATAATTAGTCTTATAAAAACATAGTAAGATGCTAATTTTAACTACTAATCATACCCCTAGACATTTCTTTTCAAACTCGTGTGTGCGTGAAGTGAACATGTAATTGAAGCATTTACTCAACGGAATCCACATTCACTAGGCTATCCAAATTTAGCTTTGATGCAAAACTCACCAAGGATTTTTCTAAAAAATGAATAACTCTGATTATCCTGGCATGCTCTCTATGGGTATATGTGAGATAGAATCTTTGTGCACAAACAAAAATGCTCACATATAATCCAAAAATGATGTGCATGCATAACAATTGAAACGACCTTGGCATAATCTCATGAATGGAATGTTAGGGCATTAGATAGCAAAATCAACTTTTCTTTTCATTTAAAGTGTGCTCTCACCATGCTTTCGCTAGATCATTTAGGGCTTTCATAGGTCGTAACGAAGCCTTGGGGTGATATTTGGGCTGAGTGAAATGAAGGATAGAGGGAGACAAAAAAGGTTATTCCGAGGACATGACCTTTATTATCAAAAGTCTCCTTTTTGCAAAATTTTCGGCTTTTCACCTTCACATCAACTGTTATGTCTCTTTTTCTTCTCTTTTCTTTTATTTTCATTTATTTTCTTTTTCAATTCTTTTATTTTTTCAACCCCCTTTTTCTTATTTTTCTTGGATTTTTCTCTTATTTTTCATTCAAAATTTGAATTCAGTGCCATTCATCCCTTTTTGGGTTTCCTCACAACATTTCATTTTCTTCATGGTTAATCACAGTCAGTTTCGGAACAACCAAGGTGTGGTAATTGTAATCATTTTGCACTTACTTGGTAAAACATGTGGCATGGAAATGAATTTCAATTAAGGTTCAATCACAGCACTAGGGATAAATTTTTCACAAGAAAAAGGCTAAGGCTTAACACAATTCAAAGATGGCCTAAGATCATCTCTAGATAAACATGGGGAGGCATATTGGCATTTTAAGACAAAGTCAATCAACTACCCATATGCACTCTAACCAAAAAAAGTATAATGAGATTATTGAACAAATTTTGAATTTGAAAAATTGTTCCTTTGAGTAAATGTAAGTTCCCTCCAACAAGGATTGTCACTAAAGCTCACATGGGTACTTACTTCATATCCACTATGTGTATCAAGCTCTAAAATGTGGATCCAATCAGTAAGTTGCCGAAATTACACATTCAAAGTGCACTATGGTTAAGTTCGAAAGAAAACACATATGTAATACTCAGGCATAGGATAGATTTCTATATTGTACTCATGTGTTCAAAGTTCAAAATGAAGATCAAACTATCATTACACCCATAAAAAATTGAATAGGGGAATATGGTTCAACATTCAAATATTTTCCACAAAAAAAAATTAAAATTTTCCACCTATTTCTATTATGTGCAAAAAATTGGTAGAATATGTTAATGGTGCATTTCACCAGAAAATGGTATTGTCAACAAAAAGTTGATATATCATACAAATGGTGCACTTCACCACCCATCTTGAACTATGCATTGTCCTCAATGCAGCAAAAAGATATGGGATGCAATAATGGAATTAAAAAGACAAGAAGGGTAAGAGAACACATTGCAATGAGTTTTGACAAAAGCACAACTATCTGCATATATGAAGAAAGAATACTACGCACAGATGAAAGTAAGTAAATAATTTAACTTGAAAAGTAAAGAATAAAGGAAAACAATTATACACTAAGATCTAATTGAATAGTTATGCCTGAACAGAGTCCGGATAGACCGAATCCACCAACTCCTTTTCCACTATTTGAATTTCAAAACCCTAGAAAAATGGTTTAAGCCTTTGGCCATTGACCTTGAATGTTTTACCATATTTGGGGTTTTCTATGTCCACGACACCGTTCGGGTAAACCACCTTGACAATGTAGGGGCCATCCCATCGTGATCAGAGTTTCCCTTGAAAAATGGAGAGGCGATAATTATACAAGAGCACTTTTTGGCCGGGCTCAAATGTCTTTCTTAAAATAGATTTTTAATGGAAATTGTTTTCCCTTTCTTTGTGAATTTTAGAGCTCTCGTATTCATCTCTACGAATTTCCTCCAATTCATTTAACTCCAACTTCCTATGTTCCCCAACTATTCTCAAATTTAAATTCTAGGTTGTTATGGCCCAATATGCCTTGTGCTCCATCTCTAATGGCCAGTGACAAGCCTTGCCATAGACTAGCCGATAGGGAATCATACCAAAGATGGTCTTATAGGAAGTGCGGTATGCCCACAAGGCATTGGTCAATCTGAGTGACTAATCCTTTCGATTTGGGTTAACCATTTTCTCTAGTATGCTCTTTATCTCCCTATTGACCAATTCGGCTTGGCCATTAGTCTATGGGTGATAAGCGATGGACACCTTGTGTGTTACGCCATATTTATGCATCAAAGAAGCAAATGGTCTACTGCAAAAATGTGAACCACCATCACTGATCATTGCACGAGGTATCTCAAACCTAGAAAAAATGTTTTCTTTCAAAAACTTGATCACAACTCGATGTCATTGGTCTTGGTTAGGATTGCCTCTACCCACTTGGACATGCAGTCCACTGCCAATAGGATATAAAGGTAGCCAAAAGACATAGGTAATGGACCTATGAAATCGATGATCCAACAATCAGAGATTTCAATGACTAGCACGGGGGAGAGGGGCATCATGTTCCTACGGGTCACACTTTCCAACCTTTGACACCTATCACATTGTTTGCAAAATGAGACACAATCTTTAATCAATGTAGGCCAATAAAAATTGCTTTGTAAAATCTTAGCTGAAATTTTCTTGGAAGAGAAGTGCCCACCACATGCCTCAGAATAACCGAAGGAGAGGACATCCCGTTATTCATTTTTTGGTACACACCTCCTCATAACTTGATCAGGACAATATTGAACAGGTACGGGTTATCGAAGTAGAAGTACTTCACATCTGCCATGAATCTTCTCTTATCTTCCGAGCTCCAATGTGGGGGTATTTGTCATGTGGCAAGAAAATTGCAAACATCAGCATACCACGGACAAACTGAATGGAGAGAAAATAGATGCTCATCAGGAAAAAAATCAGGGATAGGGATGTGCTCTTTGGCGTCTTGGACAAAAAGTCGTGACAAATGGTCCACCACCACATTCTCGACTCCTTTTTGTCCCTGATGATTAGTTTGAATTCATGAAGGAGGAGAATCCACCTAATGAGTCTCGGTTTAGCGTCCCGCTTAGACGACAAATACTTCAAAGCATAGTGATCAGTGTAGACTACAATGGGAGAACTAATGATGTATGACCTAAATTTATCCAATGCAAACACTACAGCTAGCAACTCTTTTTTAGTGGTAGTTTAATTTATTTGTGCTTCATTTAGAGTTTTGCTGGCATAGTATATTACATATGGTTTTTTGTCTTCCCTTTGACCTAGCACTGCGCCGACTGTAATCACTCGCATCGCACATGAGCTCAAATGGTAGTTCTCACTTGGGTGGTCGCATGATTGGAGGTGAAGTAAGCATGTTTTTAATTTTTTTGAAAGATGCCTCACAATCATCCGATCACACGAAGGGGATATCCTTTGCTAGCCAATTTGTCAAAGGTCTTGCCAATGCACTAATAGCCTTAATGAAACGAAGATCAAAACCTGCATGGCCAAGAAATGACCTGATCTCTTTGACTATCCTTGGAGTGGGTAGGTTGGAAATTGCTTCCACTTTAGATTTATCCACTTCGATTCCCTTTGTAGACACAATGTGTCCAAGCACAATCCCTTGTGTTACCATGAAGTGGAACTTTTCCCAATTAAGCACCAAATTCTTCTCTTCACATATCTCTAGAACTCTCTCCAAATTTTCCAAACATCCTTCAAACGAGTCCCCGAACATTAAAAAGTCATCCATGAAAACCTCCACAATCTTTTCCACCATGTCGCTGAATATCCCCATCATACATCTTTGAAAAGTTCCCGGGGCATTGCACAAACTAAATGGCATTCGGCGATAAGCATAAGTACTAAAGGGGCATGTGAATATGGTCTTCTCTTGATCCTCCAAGGCGATCTCTATCAGATTGTAGCCGAATTAGCCATCTAAGAAGCAATAGAAAAGATGCCCGACCACCCTCACCAACACTTGATCAAGGGATGGTAAGGGAAAGTGATCCTTTCGAGTGCATGAGTTGAACTTCCAATAATCGATGCAAACTCTCCAACCAGTGACCACCCTTTTCGAAATAAAATCATTATCCTCATTTGCCACTATAGTGACTCCCAACTTCTTTTGTACCACTTGCGTGGGACTAACCCATTTACTGTCGGTAATTACAAAAATAATGCCCACGTCAAGTAGCTTGAGCACTTCACCTCTCACCACATCCTTCATGATGGGATTTAGCCTTCGTTGTGGTTGTCGAGATGGCTTGGAGTCTTCTTCTAGATAGATTTTGTGAGTGCAAATGAGATGGCTAATTCCCTTGATGTCGGCTATGGTCCAACCGATGGCTCATTTATGCTTTCTCAAGACTCACAACAAATCCTCTTCTTGCTTTGGTTCTAAAGAAGATCTTATCACCACTGGAAATGTTTTATGCTCCCCTAAAAATGCATATTTGAGAGCATATGGCAATGGCTTCAACTCCAAAGTTGGTGTTTGCACCGTTGATGAAAAAATCTTTTTTTCTTGTAGTGGAAGTTTTTCAAATGTTGGGGTCCAATTTCCCACCCCTTGCATACTCTCTGGTTCTGCATCTTCCATAAACTCTTCCTTCTCCAACTTGGTATTGCAAAGTAAATCCATGTAATGCTGCACCAAAGTGTCAATCCGATTGACCTCATGAACTTCCTCATCATCTCCCGGTTGCATGCAAAGGTTGAACACATTGAGATCCATTGTCATGTTTCCAAATGCCAGGTTCATTAGACCATTCCTGCATTTTATCACGGCATTAGAAGTAGCAAGGAAAGGCCTACCTAATATGACAGGAATCTGTGAACTGAGATTAGCAACAGGGTGAGTGTCAAGTATAATAAAGTCAACGAAAAAATAAAATTTATCCGCTTTGACCAAAACATCCTCAACTACTCCCCTTGGTGTTCTCACGCTTCGATCCGCTAGTTGAAGTGTAATTGGGGTTGGCTTTAACTCCTCAAGTTGTAATTGTTCATACACCGAAAAGAGTAGGAGGTTGACACTTACTCCCAAGTCTAGCAATGCTTGCTCCACACGGCAATTCCCAATGGTTATGGCAATGGTAGGGCAACCAAAATCCTTGAACTTGGGTGGGATGTTTGTCCTCAAGATGGAACTCACTTGCTCGGTAAGGAATACCTTCTTGTGCACAATCAACTTCCTTTTCACAGTACACAAATCTTTCAATTTTTTTGCACAAGATGGTATTTTCTTGATAACATCAAGGAGATGAATGTTTATCTTCACCTGCTTAAACATTTCAAGAATATCATAATAGTTAACAATTTTAGCCGGTGACTTTAAACGTTGGGGAAAAGGGGTGCGGATAGGACAATCATGCACATTCAAATCAAAAATCTTTGGCTTTTCAAGTGTTTCACCCTCCTTAGAGCTACCCTTAGTCTCTTTTTCATTTTCCAATGTGGCTTTGGGTGAGACTTTAGGTAAAATGGTTTTATCAATTTCCTTGTCACTCCTAAGGGTGGTGATAGCCTGGAGTTGCTCACAACTCTCTTTGGTAGCATCGGACGATTCAATCACATGTTGACCCCTTGGATTTTCTTGGGGTTGAGCTGGAAATTTCTCTTTCTCTTGTAGGGATGACCCTAGAGCATTGGTCAACTTAGTGATTTGAGTCTGAATGTCATTAAAAGCGGCGGCAGTTTGATTGTTGATTGTGGTTTGACTCTGAATGAATTGATGCACAACATCCTCTAAATTTCTCTTGTGAGGAGGTTGGTAGGTGGGCGGGTTTGGTGGTCCTTGTTGATCAAATCCTTGTTTAGGTGGGTTTTGTGAAAACCCTTATGGATTGGACCGTGGGTATTAGGAGCTAGATGATGGAACATGACCATAATATGATTGGTTTTGCTTGGGTGGAATGGTAGGTGACAATGAGGTAGAACCATGAGGAATAGAGTTGTCATTCTTCCAACTAAATTTCGGGTGGTTGCTCCATCCCGGATTGTATGTGTTAAAGTGTGGAGAGAATGATTACGTACTTTGGTTAAAGGCATTCACTTGCTCATGGTATACCTCTTTGAGTGCCAAAATGTTTGGGCACTCTGAAATAGAATGCTCAACTTTCTCACATATTGAGCAAGCCTCCTCAGCCTTTGCGATATTTGACAACTCATGCCTCCTATTCACCTCTAGACTCTCCATCTTACAGGACAATTTTTTTATTCTAGCAAGCAAGTCTTCTTGGTCACACAAGTTATACATCCCCCATCCACTTTGTTGACTACCTGGAGAGGATCTTGGCACATCGATGGGATCCGTGATATCCCAAGATTGGGCATTTTCCACCAATGTGTTAAAGTACTCGAGGGCCTCATTGAGATCCTTACTTAGAAACTCTCTATTGCACATCATGTCGATAAATTATCGATGGCCCGGTGTAATTTTTTTATAGAAGAAACTCACCAATTGTCATGGTTCGAATCCATGATATGGAATGGAGTGTAATAAGTCCTTGTATCTATCCCAACACTGATAAAACTGTTCATTTGGTTTTTCCAAAAAAAATTGAATTTGTTTCTTAAGAGCATTCGTCTTGGGCATGGGAAAAAAATTGTTTAGAAATTCGGATAACATTTGTGCCCAAGAACTTATCGAGCGGGGTTTCAACGAGTTCAACCAAGTTTTTGCTTTGTCCTTGAGGGAGAAGGGAAATAATTTCATGCGTGCCATGTTTTTCATGGCATGATTTGAAATGAGTGTTCCAACTATTTTCTCAAATTCCTTAATGTGTAGGTAAGGATTTTCACGTTCCACTCCATGGAATTGAGGAAGTAATTGCAACATGTCTGGTTTAACTATGAAGTCATGCGCTTGCACGCATGAGGGAGTGGTGCTTCACGTAGGTTGGAGATAATCTCTCATTGATCTCGCCAGAGGATCAATAGGGAGATTATTTCCTTCATTTCTTGGAGGGGAAAATGCATTCGGCGGTTTGACACTCGAGGGTTGTGCACTCCCCCGCCCCTTGGATTATTGGCACCACATCTCCAAAATTGTTTCCGGCATCCTCGGGTGGGTTTTGGTCTATATTCATATTTGGTCCTAGGGCATGTCTCACTAGTCGATTTTGATTATCACGTCCCCATACGCAAAAACACTACTCACAATTGGAAAAAAAAGTATACACAAATATGTACAAAGGAGCAACATACCTCGGCCCGTGATGAGAATCACAGGACTTACCTCCGTTGTCCCCAAATCACCTTCAAATTCGACACTTAGCCTTTCCCGGCAACGGTGCCAAAAATGCTTGATGATTTTCCCTAATCTCCAGCCCTCGAACCCGAATTATGTGTATATGGCTTATATAAATTGGTGAGTGTCACTCTCCCTTGAGTTCGATGCGAGAAATGGGGAAAATCGTGTGTGGATGAACAAAAACGTGTGTGTGTGTGTGTGAAAAAGTGTTTCCCAAGTGTAGAGTGACTTGCAATGTCGTGTTTTACTTGGAATGGGTATTCCAAAGTCATATCCTCAGGGAAGGAAAGGTCAAATGATTTTGAAGGATAATTTGTAAAGAAATGAAAATTGGAAAATCTTGTGAATTGTGTTTTGGTGAGTTGTGTTTTGAGAAATATGCAAGAAAACAAGGTTGGCTAATCCATAGATGTCATTCCAATGGAAATGCCAAATCGACTCAATTCATTCAACCAATGGTGTCTCAATGTTTGATTCATTCGTATGAAGTGAGGGACTAATGTCTTTGTGTTGGAAAAAAGTATACCCCGTGACAATTTTACGGTGTATCAAGAGCCCATAACCATGTCCGCACTCAACCTAGTCAAACCAAACACTTTACACTACGAGGAAGAATAAAAAATAATCGATTTTACAGACCCAAGAGGAAATTCCTCTTGGATTAGCCAAATCAAAGTTGAGCTACTCATAATAAAGGCAAGAACTAACATGATGTAAATAAGCATGGTAGTGAAATCAATTATGAAACTTGTATTAATGTAAGGAAAGGTTTAAACTACAAGAGCAAAGTCATTCATACCCAAAATAAAAAGCTTGAAGATAAAATACCCAAATATAGAAATAAAAATACAAGAACAGTTAGCTAAGCTTGATTAAAACTTGAATAAAAGAGATCAGAGTGTAAGAGGGAAAGATTACAAGTAAAATAAAGCTTACTACAATAAAAATGGTGAAGGAAATGTAAAACCCAACTTCTCTCTCTAAAACTTCATCTTCAACCTTGGAGCTTCTCTCTCTAAAAGCATATGAAAACTCAATAATGGTGTAAGAACTCCCCAATTTTGTCCATACTCTCTCCCTTATCATGTGTGACTGAATTGGAATAATTGGAGAGAGGTTGTCCACTTTAACAAGCAATTTCAGTCCAAGCATGGTCCTCTCACGCTTTTCCAACCACCCCTATTCTCTCTCTTGTTTCTCCTCTCTCTCTTACCTAAAATCTGACTTTAGGGGTTAGGAGAGCATCATGGGGTGTCAAACATGTCAGGGTATGGTTTAGAAGACAAGAGGTGGGCCCCCGGAGTAGGTAGGGTCGTCTGAAGAAGTGTCTGGCAGATCTGGGCATGTTCTACCGGTAGAACGTAGAAAACCTACCAGTAGGTTTTTTTCCAGTAAGCTTTTCTACCGGTAGGTTTTTGCATGGCAGAGGTAGAAGATTTCCAGTTGCCTTTTCTACTAGTAGGTCTTGAATGTCTTCTACCAATAGGTCTTGAATGTCTTCTACCGGTAGATTTTGTCCTACCTTGGGATTTTCTTAGTTCCTTGAGGTCCCGAGCCATCCGTTAAGTAGTCCCTTCTTCTCCATTGACTTTGAGCACTTGATGGGGTTCTTTACACATGACCTTACCTGCTCTTTAACTACAATCACACAAATTTTCGTTAATTTTACATTTGAAACCATTTTCCCCAAATTTCACCACATAACAAGTAAATATGGGTGCAATAGAGATGTATGATGTACAATATTTTATACTCAACAATAGTC
Source organism: Ilex aquifolium (assembly GCA_951799425.1). Classification (NCBI taxonomy): domain Eukaryota; kingdom Viridiplantae; phylum Streptophyta; class Magnoliopsida; order Aquifoliales; family Aquifoliaceae; genus Ilex; species Ilex aquifolium. Next base: position 21,478,956 of record OX637399.1, read on the forward strand.
GAGTTAGGAAAAAGGTCAGTAGAATGATTTGGAGTTAAATAAAATTGTAGTGAGAGCAAGGATGAGAAAGTTGGAAATTTTTTGCAAAAAAGTTGATTTAGCTACCGGTAGAAGACTCAAGACCTACCGATAGCTCGTAGAAAAATGGTTGGAACAATATAAAAGAAAGCTACCGGCAGAATGATCAAGACCTACCAGTAGCAGTTTTCCAATAGGGTAATCTATGGGTAGAATACTGACGAGCTACCGATAGTTCGTGCCCAAAATCCAAAAAACGAGGGTTAAAAATCAAATTTTTCGGAAAACCCTTCATCTCCTTCATTGATCTTCCTCTCTAAAACACTCTTTCCTCTCTCAAAACCCTCCAAACATTAAAAGAAACCATGGGCATTCTTCAAATCCATCAATTTTCTCCCTCAAGTTCTTGATTCCCCGTGATTCTCCATCATTTCCTCAAATTATTTTCCCCAAAAAACCCTCCTTTCTCTATAAAGCATCACCAATTCTACCTAAAGTCGTGATCTCCAGTCAAAGCTCGGGTTTTTGGCACAATGGCTAGAATGGGTAAGTCTCCACCTTCATCTTTTGGCGTTTTTGAGTTGTTGTGGGGATGGTTGTTGCCGTTCATTGCCCTAGGGGCATTTTTTATTATGATGGCCCACACGAAACAAACGGGCCCTATCTCACCAACTCAAGTGGGAATCAGGTCTCGCAAGTGGGCAGAAGAGTTGGGCCCCCACGGTTGGGAGCAAAGTAGGAAAAATAAGAATGGCACTAGCAAGGAGAACATTAAAGCTAAGAGTGTGACATGCAAGCAACAAGTGGATAGGCCCACCCTCGGGCCACATGATGACATGGCCCAGACGATTGTGGGTCATGGCCTACACCTTTGATTCGAGGTGGTGGAGGGGTATGTGTTTCCCCTCTGTCGGAAATTTTACCAGAAGTTGGGGTGGTGGATGAGGATTTGTATTTGTTGAAGATGAATGTGAGGGGGAATGTGATTGACGTCACCCCGACAATTATCGCTGAGGCACTGCAGTATCAAAGGCCTGTCGCCAACACACCTATCTTTCCTTATAACACCCCGGGGAGGAAATCAGTCCAAGAGTATGCTAGCCTAATGTATGAGGACCCTGCATAGTTCAATGCGAAGATTCAAGTTGGGGCCCTCAAGCATTCCTATGGGGTGATGAATAAAGTACTACATTACAAATTTTTGCCTCGGGGTGCGGAGAAGACACTAGGGGAGGAGAAATTGGCCCTTCTCAATGCATTCATGGCTGGCACCAGGATGGACATAGCCTTGATGATCTAGGAGTTTATGAAGGACTATGCCCAGGCTACGAAGTCGAGGGTGAACCTTCCTTACGCCCACCTTGTCACAAAGATGTGCCGTCATGCTAAGGTTAAGGGCATGCCCACCGACGTGACACTACCCCCAGAGTTTGGCCCCATAGGCAAGCCGAGAAGCTTAAAGAGGACGGCCATGACAGGAGGGTCTGCACAGAGAAAAGAGAGCTAGGCCATCTAGGGCCGAGCCACCTACAGTTGGACCATCCACAGCCGAGTTATCTACTGTTGCCCCACCTCTGATAGTATCTTAGCATCTAGCTGGGATTGAGGGGAGGTTGGAAGACTTCAAGGGGACTATACAGCTGTTGAAGCTGATGGTCACCAAGATCTTTGAGAGGACTTTCCCTGGAGAGCCTTTTGATTGAGCAAAAACAGTCCTATTCCTAACCCTTTAACTACTATCCCCCAAAATGTATGTGTGATGTATATTCAGCCGGGAAGGGAGGTCATGCTCCCTTGGGATAGTGTGAAAAGGAAGGGCAATAGGAAAGGAAATAAGTCAGTGGGAATGTGATAAGTGAATGCACAAAAATGCTCCCCAATCGCAAGGAGACTTTCGTGGGTCGTCTTTTACTTGGTGGTATTCCAAGGTCGTTTCCACGGGGAAGGAAGTAAACCAATTTGAAAGTGATTTTGGGAAAGGAAAGTGTAAAATTCTTGTTGTTGGAAATTGTTTGTTGAAGTGTGTTTTGGTGAAATTAGAATGAGAAAACAAGCGTTGGCAATTCCAAGAGCTCCCTCCAATGGGTATACTATCTCAACTCAAATCACTCCTCCGATTGAGCAAGAATGAACGGTTGATTCACAGAAAACCGAGGATGATGTTGGTGAATGCCTAAGCATAAACCGTGACTAGGCCTACGAATTATCAAAGATTCACCAATTCATCCACCTTCAATCCGGTCAAACTGAACCATGGGACTCTAAAGGGAGGGTGTAGAAAGAGTTGAAATGGTATACCCAAATGAGGATTTCCCTTGGTCTTGCCAACAAAAAGTGTTTAGCTACTCATACTCAAAATAGAAATGACAATGTAAAGATAATGCATTGCAAGGATATGGAGTTTTGAAGTAACTAATGTGCAAGAAATCATAGACTAGAAGTGAATGAAATGAAAATCTATTTTATATCTATGAGCAAGAATAACTTTGAAAGCATTAATGGTAGAACTTAAATGGAAGCATTAAACTAGCAATGACATAAGGGAAAATGACATTAATGACATTCATTGAAGATATAAATGTTCCTACCATTAATTACAAGACAATGCAGCAAAAGAAATGCAAAAATCACAACTTTCTCTCTCTAAAACTACTATTCATTGTCTTCCTTGCCCAGAGCTTCCCTCTCTATCTCTCCCCCTCTGCTATGGAAGAATGCCCATCATTGGAGAGTTCTTTCCCTCCAAAACCGTGCCTGGTCTCCTGCTATAGCTCCCTGAGGTGACCCCCATCAATAGGGTGTAGCCTGGATGACCTGGACAGGGGAGTGCAGAGTTGGTCTGCACACACCCAACTCCTCCTCTTCTCTCTCTCTTCATTTGAGGTTGTAGCTCTAGAGTGCAGAGTAAGGTGTGGGCCTGATGAACAGTGTTGTGGGCGTGTCAGAGGAGTGTCGGGGCATCTATGGTGGGACCCTTGAAGTAGCTGAGCAGATCTGCAGACTCTGGGCTTGTCAGGCGAATCGTACCGGTACTGAGTACCGGTACCATACAGTACCGGTACTGAGTACCGGTACCTCAACTCCAGAAGGTTTTGCGTACCGGTACTGAGTACCGGTACTGTTCTGCCTCCTTGTCTGAAACTTCTGATTCCTTTGCTCCTGAGCTGTCCCAAAGTTCTCTTTTCATCTCCTTTCATCCTAAGTGGAATGGGTGGGCTTTAACAACCATAATTAGCTCCTTTCAACTGCAAACACAAAATATTGTCGTTAAGACTTCAATCATCATAACTCCTATCATTTAATCTTCAAAAGCAAGTGAAATGAGCTGATTAGCACCTTATAATATACAAAGTTTTGTGCTAATCACACCCCCCAACTTAGGTTTTGCTAGTCCCTTAGCAAAAGATTCATTCCCCAGCACAACACAATGAAAATAGCACATATTCAATTCAAAACAATGATCATTCATTCAATCAATCAAAATGCAACAACATGAAAGTGAGTAAAATGGAACAATTGTGGGTTTATATTAATGTGAACGAAATTGGAGTACAAAATGGAGTAGGTCATCAAAAAGAACAAAATAGCCTAAGCTCCCCCCCCCCAACTACACAAAATCCTAAACAAGCACAGAAACTCCTCACTCTCCATCACTCTCTTCATCATCACCCTCTGATTCTTCCCCTTCCTCAGACTCCTCATCATCTTCCTCATCCTCATTTGCCCTGGAGGTAGAAGGTGCAGTAGGCACTTCTGGGATGGGTCTCCCAGGGAATGTGTGCATGTACATCTCCTTCATCATCACCATCATTCCCTGAACTGAGGCCTCAATCCCATGCACTGTCGTCTCTAGTGCATCAAGTCTCTTGGGGACTGAGCGTGCTGACACAGGCTTGAATGGCATGGTGGGTGCAGTTGGTACAACGTCCTCATCAGACTCAAGCTGAGCTCGCTCCCCATGACCCATGGCCTTCTTCTTTTGGCTACTGGCCCTACCTATGGCCCCAGTCTCGGGTGGGGTGAGCTTGTCTGATGCGTAGCCCTTAACCTTAAAATGGTCACACAGTCGGGTAACCAAGCTCCCATACGGTAGGTTAGTCAATGGCTTCTCTGTGATGGCAAAGTCTTTCATGACTTCCCAAATAACAAGGGCAAAATCGATTGTTTTGCCCGACACCACAGCATCCAGAATGGCCAGCTTTTCCAGGTTTGGTTTCTTTTCCGCAGCCCTTGGGAGTAGGTTATAATGAAGCACTTTGTTGAGAAGCCCATAAACATGCTTCAACCCACCACTATGAACCACTCCCTTGAATTCAGCCGGATCCTCATACATCAAATCAACATACTCCGCCTTGGTCTTAGCTCTTCCCATGTTGTAGGGCTAGACAGGTGGGGAAGATGGAGGTCTCTGATAGTCTCCAAGAAGGGTGGCTATGACATCAGGGGTCACTGTAAACACCTTTCCCCTAACATTCACTCTCAGAACTTCCCCAACAGCAACCTCAACCAATTTCAATGAACGGTAAAATTCCCTCACCAATGCCAGGTTGTAACCCTCAACTTCCTTGAACCAGAAATGCATCCCATGCCCCTCAATGATTTTCACAACAGGATGAATGGGGGAAAGGGAAATTTTATCCAAAAATCGTTCACAGGTCACATTCTTACCATCGATCAATTGGCGACGGGCATCCCTCTTAGCCCTCTTCCTCTGCTCCTCTGGGTCTTCACTTGACCCTTTGCCTCCTCTCTTGCGGCTGGAGGAGACCTTGGCAGGAGGGGAACTGGGCTCTGGTCCTGGCCCTGGTCTCTTGGTGCGAGCCATGGCGATTATCCAATGAGGGTTGTCCAAAGAAGCCGAAATCAAAGGGGGTTTTATGGATTGAGAGGGAATTGGAGAGGGTTTTGGAACCTTGGAGTGTTTTCGAGTGAGGGAGAGAGGAATAGGGCAGGAATAGAAGTGGGGAAATGAAGGGTTTAACGAGGAGTTAAAATTAAAAGCCCTAGAAATTTTTCGTGTCAGACAAATCGTACCGGTACTGAGTACCGGTACTGTTATGCTTTGTCAGACAAACTCCTCCTGCTGAGCATACCACCACTCCAATTCAGCTTAAGACCTTCCTAGACAATTCCTCACATTACTTGTAACTCCAACTCCCTTCCAAAAGATGTACTCCACTCAATTTCCACAATTTGATCCATCATGCCCAAGTTAAGTTCAACATTGCAAAGTGATTTAAAACTTTGATGCATTCAACATCCAAGGAATGGATTTCTATTCTTTAATTATCAAAATGAGTATCCAAAATTTAAACAACACACATAGTTCTAATCCTTTCCAAATATCAAAAACTTGAGCGATATTCCCTCATTGTTGTAAGCCCTAAGTTATTTAACAAATTTCTCAAATGATTGAACTAGGCAAACATGAGCAAAACCATAGTTTTAGATACTAGTCTAAAGTATGCACCTAAACATTGATTTTCAACTTGTGTGTGTGTGAATTAAACAAGGAATTTGAACAGTTACACAACAGGATTCACATTTGAAAAATTGGACAAATTCAGCTTCAATGCAACAACTCACCAAGGGAAACTCTTAAGCAATGAAATACACTCAAGTTATCCTGGTATGCACTCCATGTGTACATGTGAGATAGAGTCTTATGTTCAAAACAAAGTGTGCCCACATGTAATCCAAAAATGAAGTTAACAAATGAAAATGAAGCGAACTTGGCATAGTCTCATGAATAGAATATTAGGGCATTAGGTAGTAAGACTAAACTCATCATGTCCTTTGAAATATGCACCTCCCAACTTCTCTAGATCACTTAGGACTTTAAGGGTTAAAATGGGGCCTTGGGGTGGTATTTAGGAAATTGAAATGAAGGATATAGGATAACAAAGAGGGTTGTTCCGAGTGAGAGACTTTTATTCTAGAAAAACACTTCCCTTTTCATAGGATTTTGATTCTCACCCCGTCACCACATTCCTCGTTTCTCCTTTTTTTTTTTTTTTTTCTTTTCAACAATTTCCTTTTCTTTTTCTCTTTCTTTTCTTCTTTCACCCATTTTCTTCCTTTTCTTGGATTTTCATTCTTTTTCCATTGAACTCTTTGAGTTTCAACATCATTTATCCATTTTGTTTGGGTTTCCACACCATACATCCTTTACTTTTGCAATCACTCATTTATGCTTTTAGGAACAACCAAGGTAAGGTATATCTTTCTCGTTTTCATAGGCTTGGTCAATTGTGTGGCACAGAAACGAATTCCAAATAAGCTCAATCACGGCACTAGGGATAAAATGTGCACAAGAAAAAGGTTAAAGGCTCAAAATATTCAAAGATGGCCTACGATCACTTCCAGGTCCGCATGGGAGGGCATTATATGTTCAAGACAAATCAGTTTACCAGTCAGATGCACTAACCAACGCAAACATAATGAGACTATTGAACAATCTTGACAAAAAATATGTTCTTTGAGTAATTGTAAATTCCCTCCAAAAAGGATTTGGCACTAAAGCTCTCAAGGGTCTTTACTCGTCTCCACTACTTATGTCAAGCTTAAAACATGAATCCAATCCGTAATTTGCCAAAATTACACGTTCAAGAGTCACATACAGTTGAGTTCAAAAATCAATACCTAAATGATACTCCCGCATAGGATCCACTTCCATAGAATACTCATGTGCACAAAGTTCAAAACAAAGATCAACATGTCATCAACCTCACACAAGCACATCATGAAGGAATACAGATCAACAATTAGATATTTTTTCCATTGAAAATTTTCAAAAATTTCACCTATTTTTCACAATTGCGAGCAAAAATCAAAAAAATTTCAAACAATCTTGGTGTATCAGACAAATGGTGCACCTCACCCCCCAACTAGAACCATGCATTGTCCTCAATGCAACAAAAAGATATAATATGCAATGGAAGACAATAAAAAAAGATAAATAGGGTAAGAGAACACCTCGCAATTTCGCTTTCGACAAAAGCACCAAGATCTGGATCTAAGAGAACCCAATCTATACAATCGCATCAAGTGAGTGACAAAAAATAACATTAACATAAATAATTAAAAGTAACTGTACAGTAAAAGGAATAAACCCTAGCTAACCCTCCATCAAATCCGGGTATACCGGGTCAACTAAATCCTCCTCCACCACTTGTTCCTCGAAACCCTCAAAGAATGGCTTGAGTCTTTGGCCATTGACCTTTAATGTTTGGCCATCTTTAGGGTTTGTGATATTTACCGCTCCGTTGGGGTAGGCCGCCTCGACAAAATAGGGGCCATCCCAACGGGATCTTAATTTCCCTTGGAATACGGAGAGACGAGAATTATACAAGAGTACTTTTTGTCCGGGCTTAAATGATTTCCGTGTGATGGAATTGTCATGAAAAACTTTAGCCCGTTCTTTTGAAATTTTGGAACTCTCATATGCATCTCTTCGGATCTCTTCCAATTCATTCAGTTGCAAATTTCTCTGTTCCCCGGCCATTCTCAAGTTAAAATTCAAGGTCTTTATGGCCCAGTAAGCCTTGTGCTCCATTTCAACCGGCAAATGGCAAGCTTTTCCATAAACCAGCCGGTAGGGAGACATACCCAAGACAGTCTTATAGGCAGTACGATACGCCCATAAGGCATCGGTCAATCTGACTGACCAATCCTTCCTGTCCGGGTTAACCATTTTTTCTAAGATATTCTTTATCTCCCTATTGGCTAGTTCAGCTTGGCCATTGGTTTGTGGGTGGTAAGCGCTGGATACCTTGTGTGTAACGCCATATTTGAACATTAATGATGCAAATGACCTATTACAGAAGTGGGATCCACCGTCACTGATCATTACACGAGGCATCCCAAACCTCGAGAAAATGTTCTCTTTAAGGAATTTGACTACAACCCGGTGGTCGTTAGTCTTGGTTGGGATTGCCTCTACCCACTTGGACACGTAGTCCACCGCCAGAAGAATGTACAGATTACCAAACGACATGGGGAATGGACCCATGAAATCGATGCCCCAGCAATCAAATATTTCTATAATAAGGATGGGGGAAATGGGCATCATATTTTTGCGAGTCACACTCCCTAATCGTTGGCATCTGTCGCATGCCTTACAATATGAAACACAGTCTTTAATGAGAGAGGGCCAATAGAAACCTGACTGCAAAATCTTGGCCGAGGTTTTCTTTGCCGAGAAATGTCCGCCACAAGCTTGGGAATGGCAGAATGCAAGGACGTTCCGTTGTTCATCTTCGGGCACGCATTTCCTCATGACTTGATCTGGGCAATATTTGAACAAATACGGATTGTCGAAGTAAAAATGCTTCACATCCGCCATGAATCGTCTTTTGTCCTCCAGGCTCCATTGTGGCGGTATTTGTCCTGTTGCAAGGTAATTACAAATGTCAGCATACCAAGGACAAACTGAATGGATTGAAAGTAACTGTTCATCAGGAAAAGAGTCGGGAATAGGAATATGCTCATTAGTCTCCTGCACCACCAGCCGGGATAAGTGATCCGCCACAACATTCTCAACTCCTTTTTTATCTTTAATTGTCAAATCAAACTCTTGTAGGAGGAGGATCCACCTAATGAGTCTTGGCTTCGCATCCTGCTTAGATAACAAGTACTTTAAGACAGAATGGTCAGTGAAGATAACAATAGGTGAACCAATGATATATGAACGGAATTTATCAAGAGCAAACACTACAGCTAGCAATTCTTTTTCAGTGGTAGTGTAATTCATTTGAGCCTCATTAAGTGTTTTGCTAGCGTAGTGTATAACATGCGGTCGATTGTCCTTCCTCTGACCAAGCACTGCGCCAACCGCGTAGTCACTCGCGTCACACATAAGCTCGAAAGGTAGATCCCAATTGGGTGGTCGCATGATAGGAGGCGTGACAAGCATGCTTTTTATTTTTTTAAACGATGTCTCACACTCATTTGACCACTCAAAAGGAATCTCCTTAGACAGTAAATTGGTCAGGGGTCGGGCCAATGCGCTAAAATTTTGAATGAATCGGCGATAGAAACCTGCATGGCCCAAAAATGACCGGATTCCCTTGATAGTTGTCGGCGTGGGAAGGTTGGAGATAGCCTCCACCTTGGATTTGTCAACTTCAATGCCCCTTGCCGATACTATGTGCCCCAATACAATTCCTTCCGTCACCATGAAGTGACACTTCTCCCAATTGAGCACAAGATCATTTTCTTCACATCTCTCCAATACTCTCTCCAAGTTCTCTAAGCATCCATCAAAGGAATCACCAAACACAGAAAAATCGTCCATGAAGACCTCCAAAATTTTCTCCACCATATCGCTAAAAATCCCCATCATGCACCGCTGGAAGGTTCCCGGGGCATTGCATAATCCGAAAGGCATCCGGCGATAGGCAAAGGTACCATATGGGCAGGTGAAGGTAGTCTTCTCTTGGTCTTCCAATGCGATCTCGATTTGGTTGTAGCCAGAGTACCCGTCTAGGAAACAATAAAATAGGTGCCCTGCTACCCTTTCCAAGACTTGATCGAGAAACGGCATTGGAAAATGATCTTTCCGTGTGCACGCGTTGAGCTTCCGGTAGTCGATGCAAACTCTCCATCCGGTAATGACTCTTGTAGGTATGAGTTCATTTTCCTCATTTTCAATCACTGTGACTCTGGATTTCTTTGGGACGACTTGTGTGGGGCTTACCCATTTGCTATCCGCGATTGGGAAGATAATGCCCACATCAAGTAGCTTTAACACCTCCTCCTTCACTACTTCTTTCATGCTCGGATTCAATCTCCTTTGAGGTTGTCGGGAGGTTTTAGCATCTTCCTCAAGATAGATGAGATGGGTGCAAATTATAGGGCTGATTCCCTTGATATCTGCAATAGTCCACCCTATTGCTCCCTTATGCTTTCTCAATACCCCCAAAAGCTTTTCTTCTTGTTCCATGGTTAGGGTAGAGCTAATGACTACCGGGAAAGTCTCATCATTGCCAAGATAAGCATATTTCAAATGTGCGGGCAATGGCTTCAATTCCAATTTTGGATTTTTCTCATCCGAAGGGAAAATTTTCTTCTCTTGTTTGGGTAGCTCTTCAAATGTGGGGATCCACCTTTCCATCCCTTTCAACTCTTCCACCTTTTCTTGATCATCAAACTTCTCTAATTCAACCAATTCTTCCTCCTTGAGTTTCAACATCCCTTCAAACTCCAAATGCTCCTCAATCAACGTGTCAATTCTATTGACCTCATGTGCCTCCTCGTCATCCCCTGGTTGCCTTGCCAAATTGAAAACGTTAAGTTCCATGGTCATGTTCCCGAATGCTAATTTCATCAGACCATTCCTGCAATTTATCACTGCGTTAGATGTAGCAAGGAAATGTCGCCCAAGTATTACGGGGATTTGAGAACTAAGATTAGCAACAGGATGAGTGTCTAAGACAATAAAATCGACTGGAAAATAAAACTTATCAACTTGAACCAACACATCTTCCACTACTCCCCTTGGTGTGCGGATGCTACGATTCGCAAGTTGAAGTGTGATTGCAGTAGGTTTCAACTCCTCAAGCTTGAGTTGTTGATACACGGAGTAGGGAAGGAGATTGACACTTGCTCCCAAATCAAGCAATGCTTGTTCAACCCGGTAATCTCCTATACTGATGGCAATGGTTGGGCAACCGGGATCTTTGAATTTGGGGGGAGTGTTGGTCCTCAGAATGGAGCTCACTTGTTCCGTCAAGAATGCCTTCTTCCGGACATTTAGCCTCCGCTTTACCGTGCATAGATCTTTCAAAATTTTGGCACATGACGGTATTTGCTTGATGGCATCAAGGAGCGGGATATTTATTTTTACCTGCTTAAACATGTCTAAAATGTCATAATAATTAGCCACCTTGACAGGTGACTTCAAACGATGGGGAAAGGGGGCAGGCATAGAGGGAAAACACAAGCTATCATCAACCACATGTTCATTTTCAATTTGGTCATTTTCTTTGTCTTTGCTCATCCCACCTTTTTCAGCCACACGTTCCTTGGCCTCACCCTCAATGGACTCACCCTCAATGGACTCTTCTATTGGCAATTGTGCCTTGGGTGGAATCTTTGGCACTATGGTCTTTTCAACTTGTTTGCCACTACGAAGAGTGGTGACCGCCTTAAGGTGCTCACAACTCTCTTGGGTGGGCTCAACTGATTCAATCACATTTTGGCCCTTGGGATTTTGTTGTGGTTGAGAGGGGAATTTCCCTTTCTCTTGTTGAGTCAAGCCTATTTGATTGGTGATCTTTGTGAGTTGAGCCGTAATGTCCTTATTGAAGGCGGTTTGGCTTTGGATGAAGGCGTGGAGCACATCTTCTAGACTCCTTTTATGAGGTGGTCGGTAGCTAGAAGAGCTAGATGGGCCTTGTTGGGAGAAATTCTGTTGGGGGGGGGGGGGATTGGATTGGTACCCTTGCGGATTGGCCCGTGGGTATTGGGAGCTAGAAGCTTGCCCTTGGCCTTGATGTTGGGATTGGTACTGACCTTGCTTGGGAAGTGTGGGAGAGGTGTATGTATTGGAACCAAAGGGGATGGGGTTCTCATTCCTCCAACTGAAATTAGGGTGATCACGATACCCCGAATTGTAAGTGTTAGAATTTGAAGGAAATGATTGCCTTGGTTGGTTGAAGGCATTGACTTGTTCATGATATGCTTCTCTAAGTGCCGGAATGCTCGGACACTCTGATGTGGAATGCTCGACACCACCACAAATAGAACAAGTCTCCTCAGTTTTTGACACATGAGACACCTCTCGTCTCCTTTCCACCTCAAGGCTATCTACTTTCCTAGACAATTTGGAGATTTGTGAAAGTAGGTCCTCCCGGTCTTTCAAATCATATATCCCTCCCCTTTGAGGTTGACCACTCATTGGCATTGTCCTAGGTACATCACTTGGATCCCTAACATCCCACGATTGTGCATTTTCAGCCAAGGTACCAAAGTAGTCAAGGGCCTCGTCAGGGTCTTTGTTCAAAAATTCACCATTGCACATCATGTCAATGAATTGCCTATGGTTTGGTGAGATTCCTTCGTAGAAGAAACTCACCAATTGCCATGATTTAAAACCATGATGTGGTATGGATTGAATCAAATCTTTATAGCGATCCCAACATTGATAGAATTGTTCATTGGGCTTTTCAGAAAAGTTTTGAATGTCTTTTTTCAAAGAAGTGGTTCTATGAACCGGAAAAAACTTTTTTAAAAAGAATGAAATTATGTGGTCCCAAGATAGCATGGTCCGAGGCCCCATAGAATCAAACCAAATCTTTGCTTTACCCTCCAACGAAAAAGAGAACAATTTCATTCTTGCTATCTCTTCCATGTTGTAATTTGGGATGAAGGTTGCAACTATTTCCTCATAAGACTTTAGATGACTATAAGGGTTTTCCTTCTCGACCCCATGAAATTTAGGGAGTAGTTGCAACATCCATGGTTTGATTACAAAGAGATGTGCTTGGACAGGAAGAACAAGGCATGATGGTGTGGAGCTACGGGTCGGCTGAAGGAACTCCCGCATTGTCCTTGGTGGAGGGTCAAGTTGGATGTTCCCTTCATTCCTAGGTGGGGGAAATTGCACTCGTGGGTTGGGCATCCTAGGTGGTTGAAATCCCCCACCCATTTGCCTATTCGGGTTAGCATCCTCATTATCAAAAGCATCGGGAGGGGGATATTGCATTCTTGGGTTAGGCATCCTATTTTCAGGTAATCCCCCACCCCTTTGAGCATTTGGATTTGCACCGACATTGTCAAAGTTTCCACCCCCTTGCATGTTTGGGTTGACATCCACATTTTCAAAATTGTCACCCGCATCCTCGGGTGGGTCTTGGTCGATGTTCATGTTGGGGCCTAAGGGTTGTCTAACTAATCGGTGATAGTCGTCCCTTCCCCACATGCAACAAAATATCTATACAAATGAAATTATAAACAAACAAGAATATGTACACGAGACAACGTACCTCAGCCCGTGATGAAGATCACGGGACTTACCTCCGTTGTTCAGAAATCACTTCCTTGATTTGACACTTGCCTTCCCCGGCAACGGCGCCAAAATGATTGAGCAAAAACAGTCCTATTCCTAACCCTTTAACTACTATCCCCCAAAATGTATGTGTGATGTATATTCAGCCGGGAAGGGAGGTCATGCTCCCTTGGGATAGTGTGAAAAGGAAGGGCAATAGGAAAGGAAATAAATCAGTGGGAATGTGATAAGTGAATGCACAAAAATGCTCCCCAATCGCAAGGAGACTTTCGTGGGTCGTCTTTTACTTGGTGGTATTCCAAGGTCGTTTCCACGGGGAAGGAAGTAAACCAATTTGAAAGTGATTTTGGGAAAATAAAGTGTAAAATTCTTGTTGTTGGAAATTGTTTGTTGAAGTGTGTTTTGGTGAAATTAGAATGAGAAAACAAGCGTTGGCAATTCCAAGAGCTCCCTCCAATGGGTATACTAGCTCAACTCAAATCACTCCTCCGATTGAGCAAGAATGAACGGTTGATTCACGGAAAGCCGAGGATGATGTTGGTGAATGCCTAAGCATAAACCGTGACTAGGCCTACGAATTATCAAAAATTCACCAATTCATCCACCTTCAATCCGGTCAAACCGAACCATGGGACTCTAAAGGGAGGGTGTAGAAAGAGTTGAAATGGTATACCCAAATGAGGATTTCCCTTGGTCTTGCCAACAAAAAGTGTTTAGCTACTCATACTCAAAATAGAAATGACAATGTAAAGATAATGCATTGCAAGGATATGGAGTTTTGAAGTAACTAATGTGCAAGAAATCATAGACTAGAAGTGAATGAAATGAAAATCTATTTTATATCTATGAGCAAGAATAACTTTGAAAGCATTAATGGTAGAACTTAAATGGAAGCATTAAACTAGCAATGACATAAGGGAAAATGACATTAATGACATTCATTGAAGATATAAATGTTCCTACCATTAATTACAAGACAATGCAGCAAAAGAAATGCAAAAATCACAACTTTCTCTCTCTAAAACTACTATTCATTGTCTTCCTCGCCCAGAGCTTCCCTCTCTATCTCTCCCCCTCTGTTATGGAAGAATGTCCATCATTGGAGAGTTCTTTCCCTCCAAAACCGTGCCTGGTCTCCTGCTGTAGCTCCCTGAGGTGATCCCCATCAATAGGGTGTAGCCTGGATGACCTGGACAGGGGAGTGCAGAGTTGGTCTGCACACACCCAGCTCCTCCTCTTCTTTCTCTCTTCATTTAAGGTTGTAGCTCTAGAGTGCAGAGTAAGGTGTGGGCCTGATGAACAGTGTTGTGGGCGTGTCAGAGGAGTGTCGAGGCATCTATGGTGGGACCCTTGAAGTAGCTGAGCAGATCTGCAGACTCTGGGCTTGTCAGGTGAATCGTACCGGTACCTCGACTCCAGAAGGTTTTGCGTACCGGTACTGAGTACCGGTACTGTTCTGCCTCCTTGTCTGAAACTTCTGATTCCTTTGCTCCTGAGCTGTCCCAAAGTTCTCTTTTCATCTCCTTTCATCCTAAGTGGTATGGGTGGGCTTTAACAACCATAATTAGCTCCTTTCAACTGCAAACACAAAATATTGTCGTTAAGACTTCAATCATCATAACTCCTATAATTTAATCTTCAAAAACAAGTGAAATGAGCTGATTAGCACCTTATAATATACAAAGTTTTGTGCTAATCACCTTTCCCCTAGATGCCACCGCCGCCTACTGCACCAAAGTTCCCATCATCAGCTCCGGGGACTAGTGCTGACCTCCGGGCGACTGCCCCCACCAGCTCGACTCTTGTAGAGGTGGGTGAGTCCGTTGTGGAGGAGGATGATGATGACGAGGAGGATTAGAGAGAGTCTAATCTTGTTTTTTGTTGTTTTTGTGGTTGTATATATTGGGAAATAGTGGCCTAGGAGTTGTCGGCCTAATAGAAGAGTCCCTAGGAACACATGTCATTTTATCTTGAGTTATGGTACTAAATCTCACACATGTATGAATGAAAGAATCTCACTCTTTGATCTCATTATGCCCCTAGTTCATTACCTAATTACAATATGATTTGAGTATCTTGTTGATCCATGAATTGTTTAACATGAATGGAATTGTCACACGTGTAGTGTAATTTTGAAAATAATGTTTGTATGGGACTAGTAAAGCTCAACTTGGGGGGTGTGATGACTGTGGAATATTGCATGTTATGCATCTTCATTGCATCCAATTTGGCTTGTTTTGTAGTGTATTTTTTGGGAAATGGATTCGAATTTATAATTAATGGAGACTTATTTGATTGTAGGTGATAGGTCGCAAAGGGCATGCATAAAACACCCCATCAAGTGATCAAGGTTAATAGGGAAGAAAAGACCTCATGACAGATGGCTCAGGAGCTCAAGGGACCAAGAATTCCAAGACAACGGAAGATCTATAGGTATAAGACATGCAAAACCTACCAGTAGAAGACAGGCAAAGACCTACCAGTAGAAGACTCAACAGATATCGGTAGAAAAGCCTAATGGAAATCAGCTACCTATGCCCCTTGCAAGACCTACTGGTAGGTAACCTACGAGCTATCGGTAGAAGAGCCTACTGGAAATCAGCTACATGTGACCTTGCAAGACCTACTGGTAGATGAGCCTACTAGAAATGACCTACTGGTAGGTAATCTACGAGCTATTGGTAGGAGATACCCAGAAAGCTCAAACACTTCTCCACATGACTCCACCAACTACGGGGGCCCACATTGTGTCATCCAACCCATGCCTTGACAATTCTAACACCCCATGATGTTCTCCTAACCCCTACATTCATATTGGAAGCATAAGGGAGTGGGGATTCAAGAGAGAAAGAGAGAGAGAGGGAGTCGTTGGGAAAGCATATGAGGTCCATGCTTTGACTGATTTTGCTTCTTTGTGTGGACAACCTATCTCCAATCACTCCAACTCAGTCACTCATGCAATGAGAGAGGGGCATGGATGAAAATAGGGAGGATCCTACGCACAATTTCAGAATATAGGCTTTTAGAGAGAGAAAGTCCAAGGTACAAGATGAAGTTCTAGAGAGAGAAAGTTGGGTTTTGCTTTTTTCTTCACCATTTTCATTGTATTAAGCTCCATTTTACTTGTAATCTTTCCATTTTGCACTCTAATCTCTTTTACTCAAAGTTGTAATCAAGCTTAGCTAAGGTCCTTGTAGTTTATTTTCACATTTGGATCCTATTTCCTTTAAGCTTTGCATTTTGGGTATGCATTGCTTTTCTTTTGTAGTTTAAACTTTCTTTTATATTAATACAACTTTATGTTTCATTCCACTACCATGTTTCTCTACTTAATGTTTGTTCTTGCTTGTATCATGCATAGCTAACCTTTTAGTTGGCTAATTCAAGAGGGATTTCCTC
This sequence comes from Ilex aquifolium, assembly GCA_951799425.1. Taxonomy (NCBI): domain Eukaryota; kingdom Viridiplantae; phylum Streptophyta; class Magnoliopsida; order Aquifoliales; family Aquifoliaceae; genus Ilex; species Ilex aquifolium. The sequence continues at coordinate 21,495,382 of OX637399.1, forward strand.
TTGGGTATGTGAAATCAAGTCTCTTTCATTCTTCCTCGTAGTATAAAGTGTTTGGTTTGACTAGGTAGAGTTCAGACGTAGTTGTGGACTTTTGATACACCGTACACTTGTGATGGGGTAGGCTTTTTCCCAACATAACTACATTAGTCCCTCACTTCCTATGAATCAATCAAACGCTCAAAAACCATTGGTTGAATGAAATGAGTCGATTTGGCATTCCCATTGGAATGACCTCAGCCAACCTTACTTTCTTGCATATTTTTTAACTCACAACTCACCAAACTTCAAATCACAAGATTTTTGAATTTTCACTTTTTCACAAATCACCCTTCAAAAACATTCGACCTCGCCTTCCCTGAGGAGACAACCTTGGAATACTCATTCCAAGTAAAACACGACATTGTAAGTCTCTTTACACTTGGGGAGCACTTTTGCACACACACACGTTTTTGTTCGTCCACACACAATTTCCCCACCTCTTGCATTGAACTTGAGGGAGAGTGACACTCACCAATTTCTATAAGCCATATACACACAATCGGGTTCATGTTGGGAGGTCGGGGAAAGACATAAAGCAATGCCCCTTTCTCCCATTTTTGTTATTGAAATTTTTTATTATTGGGGCATCGATTTTATGGGTTCATTCCCTTCTTCCTATGGCTACCTTTATATACTCCTGGTAATTGATTATATGTCTAAGTGGGTAGAGGCAATCCCGACCAAGACCAATGACCATCGGGTTGTGGTAAAATTTTTAAAGAAAATATTTTATCTAGGTTTTAAATGCATTGAGCTGTGATAAGTGACAGTGGTTTAAATTTCTACAACAGGCCATTTGTTTCATTGATGCATAAGTATGGCATTGCACACAAGGTGCCCACCGCATATCACCCATAGACCAATGGCCAAGCCAAGTTAGCCAATAGGGAGATCAAGAACATACTTGAGAAGACAGTTAACCCTAACCGAAAGGATTGGTCACTTAGATTGACTGATGTCTTATGGGCTTACCACATCACTTATAATACCATTCTTCGCATGTCTCCCCATAGTTTAGTTTAAGGCAATGCCTTTCACTTGCTAGTGAAGATGAAGCAAAAGACATATTGGGGCATAAAAACTTTCAATTTCAATCTAGAACTAGCTGGGGGTTATAGGAAGTTGGAGATAAATGAGTTGGAAGAAATTCGCTGGGATGCATATGAGAGCTCTAAAATTCACAAAGAAACGGCTAAAATTTTTCATGACAAATCCATTGTAAGGAAAACATTCGAGCCCGGCCAAAAAAGTGTTCTTGTATAATTCCTGCCCCTCCATTTTCAAATGGAAACTTTGATTTAGATGGGATGGCCCCTATATTGTCAAGGTGGCCTACCCACATGGAGCTGTGGACGTAGAAAACCCTAAAGATGACAAGACATTCAAGGTCAATGGCCAAAGACTTAAACCATTCTTTGAGGGTTTTGAACTTCAGGAAGATGAGGAGGAGTTGGTTGATTCGATCTACCTGGATCTTGTTGAGGCATATAATTGTTCAAGTAAATATTAGTGTACAGTTGTTTCTCTTACTACTTTACTTTACGAGTTAAATTGTTCACTTACTTTCTATTGTACGTAGTGTTCTTTCTTTGCTTTTGCAGCAAGCTTGGTTTGTTTTTTTTAAAGCTCAGTATGAGGTGTTCTCTTAGCCTTCTTGTATTTAAATTTATCTCATCGCATTGTATTTGTTTTTTGTTGCATTGAGGACAATGCATAGTTCAAGTCGGGGGGTGAGGTGCACTATTTGCATGATACGCCATTTTTTGTTGATAATACCATTTTGTGGTGAGATGCACCATTTTCATGATACACCATTTTGTTAAATGATAAGTTGTAAAATTTGATGAAATTTTAAATTTTTTTGAAAAAAATATACAAAAACATCCGATATTGAAATATATTTTTTCCTCCTAACTATTTTGGGACTTGTGTTTGCTTGACCTAGAACTTGAACATATGTGTACACCATAGAAGTTTATTCTATACTTAAGTAGCACATGCATGTCTTTAGTCAAACTCAACCAAAGTGCATCATGAAGGTGTAATTTGCAACTTACCAAAGGAGATTCACATCATAAGAGCTTGACTAAATAGTGGAGATGAATTAAGTACCCTTGTGAGCCATTGTGCCATTCCTTTTTTGGAGGGTTAACTTATATGTACTCAAAATAAAATTCTTTCAAATCCAATTCTATTCAATAGTCTCATTATTCTTACTTTGGTTAGTGTACAAAATGATTGTTAATTGACGTGATCTAAAATGTATAGCATTACTTAGCTATGTATCTTTGAGAAATGATTTTAGGCCTTCTTTGGTCAACCTTGAGCCTTAGCCTTTCCGTTCAAAATTTTGTCCCTAGTCGCCGTGATTGAGCCGTAAATGAATAAGTTTCATTTCCTTACCCACATCTTTGACCAAGCCACGTGGAATATTTTCACCCTGCTTTGGTTATCCCAAGATAAGCAATGTTTTTGAATAGCATTTAAATCTATGGTACAACTTATGGGTAACTAGTTTGGGTTAATGCGAAAAATTTTGTTCAAGACACCCCAGGGCTGGTTAGGATGATGAAATATGTTTCAAATATTAGATAGATATATATATATATATATATATATATATATATATATATATATAATAAGATAGCTCACAAGTTGAATTTTATCTCCTACACATTTTTCCCCCCAAAAAAATCACATCACTCATTTCTATCACATGCCAAATTATTTTAGTATTTGATTAATTTATAATTTAATATAGTTTTTTTTTCAAATATTATCCATACACGATAGTATACATATGTTGAGAAAATTTTATTGAATTATGTATTTTAAAAAATTATTATTTGATATAATGTGATAGATTTTTTTAGGCGCTCGAAAAGAATGAAGCTTGTAGGTAGCTTCACTATAAAACTTCACGGGAAAAACTCGTCCACTAGGGATCACCTTGTGGTTTAAAAATGTGGTGAGTAGGAGAGGAAGAAATTGGAATGCCATAGACTTTTATTGTGTCCTTTATTTGATGGTGTTCATTTTGTTTAATTTAGAATTCCATTACATATGTTTTGAAATCGTCAAGACTTAAATTCCATTGCAATTTCATAAATGAATTTGGGCAAAGTCAGAAAGTGTGATTCAGTAGCGTGGATCATGTTTTTAGATATTTCAGTTAAGAAATAGGTTGTTAGAGTGTTTTGGAGTCGAATAAGATAGATAAAATGGAATGGGAGTGAGAAAGAGCAGCAACAAAAAAATTTTGTAGAATTAAGGGCCGGTAATGGTACCAAGTCAAAGAGGTACCGTTACCTAGAAGAAAAAACACTCAGGTATTGGTACCTAATCAATGAGGTACCGGTACCTAGGAGACAGAACACTTGGGTACCAGTACCTGCTCAATGAGGTACTGGTACCTAGAAGACAAAACACTCAGGTACCAATACCTCGTGCCCTAAATTGCAAAAATCGAGGGTTTTAAAAGAGGAAAAATTGGATTTCATTTCATTATTCTCACTTCTCCTCTTCTCAAACACTCTCTCCTCTCCATAGACACCCTCCAAGTCATCCAAAAGCATTTGGGAACCCATTAAAACCCTCAATTTCTTCACTCAAGGTTCGAATCTAGTGATCATGGCAAGTTTTGGTACTTCTCCACCTTTTGATTTATTCGCCTTGATTTGGGACTGGGTTCTCACATTCTTTGCTCTTGGGTTGTTGTTCGCTTTGATGGCCAACACAAAACAAGATGGCCCTGTCCCAACAGAACAAGTGGGCATGGGGTCCCAGAGAAGAGTAGATGAAACGGGCCTAAGTGGTGGGGAACAAAGGAAGAAAAGAAAAAATGACCCCCACATGAAAACCATTGGGGTGAAAAATGTGACGTGCAAGCGTCAGGTTGATAGACCCACCAGGGCCAGATGATGACGTTGTTTAGGCCATCGAGAGCCATGGTTTACATTTTGGTTTCAAGAAGTGAAGGGGTATGTGCTCCCTTATTGTTGGGAGTTTTATCAAAAATTATTTGTGATGGATGTTTATTTAGAACTGTTGAAGACCAATGTGCGGGGAAAAGGGATTAAGGTCACCCGACAGTCATTGTTGAGGCGCTACAATACCAAAGGCCTCTTGCTAATAGAGTCATCTACCCCATGACACTGAAAGGAGGAAGCAACTCCATGAGTATGCACGCTTGATATACAAAGACCTACCGAATTCAATGGAGAAATCCAACTCGGGGGACTCAAGCATGCGTATAGAGTGATGCACAAGATTCTTTATTACAATGTCCTACCCCGGGGAGCAAAGAAGAAGCCTAGGGAAGAAACGATGACCCTCCTCTATGAGTTCATGGTTGGCTCGAGGATGGACATTGTCTTGATGATCTGGGAGGCGATAAAGGATTACGCCCAGGCCACGAAGCCTAGGGCGAACTTGCACTATGCCCACTTGGTCACCAAGATTTGTCTTCAGAGCAAGATCAAAGCCTTCCCTAGTAACATGCTACTCCCACCTAAGTTTGGCCTGATAGGAAAATAAAGTAGCAAGAAGAGGAAGGCTATGACTCGGGGGCCCGTGCACCGAGAGGAGAGGGCTGAGCCATTTACAGCTGGACCATCTACATCTGGGCCATCCGCATCCACCCCACCGATGATTATTTTCCAACGGCTGGCTGGGATCGAGTGGAGATTGGACGATTTCGGGGGAGCTTTGCAGCTGCTGAAGCTGATGATGAAGAGGATTTTTTTAGCAGACGTTCTCAAGAGAGCCTCTCCCTGAGATACCACCACCACCAGCTACCACATCGGATATTCCACTACCGGCTTCTGGGACTAGAACTTTTGTCCATCCTTCTACTCCACCCCTCTCGAATATTCTTAATGGTGCAGAGTCTGGAGATGATTAGGAGGATGATGACGATGGTGATGAGGATGATGATGACGATGGTGATGAAGATGATGATGATGATGATGATGATGATGATGATGGGGAGGAGTAAAAGAGAGAGTGACTTATTGTATAGGGGTTTTTAGAGTCTTAGAATAAAACAAGTTAGAATACGAGTGATAGGCCTAGTAAAAGACTCTCTAGGAAAATAGGCTGGTTTGTGTGTTCTTTGTACTTAATGAAAACGTTATGAAGGAAAGAACAACATGTTGTATTTAACTTTGCCCCCAATTCAGTAGGGTAATTGCAATGCGATTTGACTATTCTGACCTTGTCCATAAAATGATTAATATGAATGGAAGTGTTATTGTTGCATTTTATTTATTTTTTGAATAAGATTTGTTAGGGACTAGCAAAACTCAAGTTTGGGGGTCTGATGAGTGCGGAATATTGCACAGTTAATAGCCTTTTACATCCATTTTAACTTTTTTTTGTAATGAATTGTGAGAAATTAGTTTAACTCGAATATTAATGGAGAATTTCTTGATTGCAGGTGATTGGATGGTAAATATAGGTGTTAATCACTTTGCACCATAACTGGGGACAATGGGCAAGAAAGGACCTCAAGACGAATGGCTTAGGACCTTGAAATGCAAAAAATTCAAAGAAGGCAAGGGAGGTACCGGTACCCACATCACAAGGTACCGGTACTTGAGCTTACTGGAATGTAGGTATCAATACTCCTCTCTTTTTTTCTTTTTCTTTTTTTATACTAACCCATCATAACCAATATTTTCCCCAAACTTATATGAATGTCTAAACTTGCTTTGAATGATGCTTAAATAAGTTTTCTAGAGTTTCACTGATATCTCCCACAAGCACTTAGCCAAATAAATTCTCTAAATGATAACTAACCAAACAGATTGATATGTGCTCATGAATGAAAAGATCATAAATAGTGTAAAACCAACTTGTATGTCAAACTTCAAACTCATCATGTTCATCAATTTCCCTTGAATTAACAATTAATCACATTCATCATTGGCCATGATCAAATTCAATCAACCCATTGCTCAAGTTGTACTAAAACATGCAACCTAAAGTGCAAAATATGCTATCTAAATGAATACCTAATAATTCAAATGCAAACAAGAAAACACCCCCAAACTTAAAATAAACATTGTCCTCAATGTAAAAAGTAGAAAAATTAAGATAGAGGACTTCCCTGAGACTTCGCTAGTGGGCATCATCGTCAGCGTCCTCATCGTCCGCTGAGTCGGGAGTGTACGTGGGAAACATAGGTGGACTAGGGAACTGTACTAGAGATGTGCCCGAGTTGAAACCACAGTTGGTAAACATCTGGACTAGTGCGGAATTGAAGTCCATGGAGTACTCCATAAATGAGTCCAAACGCTGTGCAAGTTGATCATTGCGGCTAGACTTGCGTCGAGCTTCGCTATGTAACTCTTGTGTCTCTCTGTGTAACTCCTGTGTTTCTCGACGCAATCCACGCATCTCATCAATTAGACTCTCCATAGGTGACTGGGATGAAGCAGCAGCAGGCTGAGGAGGCTCCGATGGTTCCCCAGAATCCTAAGGCATATCCACCATAACATACCCGGCACCCCTACGATCAGAGAAACCACCCTTCCATACTTTAAAGTGGCTAATGATTTGATGATCAATTGGCACTTGCGGTTGTTGAACTACTTCATCAGCACTCCATGTGACTTTTGCTTTCTTACATAGTCCGCAAATTAATGATGGGTGAGGCAACCCGCTTTTGAACCGCTCTTAATAGCCTTTGTGATTGAATCTGCAATAACTTATCACACATTAATGATTTTTCCCGTAACTATGCAATAGAGCAATATAGCCTTGTCACGGAGTAATTCAGTAAAGTGTGTGGTAGGCATCAACTTAGCACATAGAAAGTAGTACCATGCCTTCCCAAACCAGCTCAGCTCACTGAGTGAAAAGTGAACCTTCTCTGACCCTTTTAATGTCCACTTAGCACCCGGCTTACATATACACTTGATCACCTCATCCAAGTCAAGTTCTTCAGTTCTATATTTCGTATACTCATCATCATGTGATATATTTTCTATGTTGTAATAAGCATTGATGAGTTCCTTGTCAAACGACACTGCTTTACCCCAGACTTGAACCACATGGTTGTTAGCCTCCTTGGCATTGGCAAAAAATTCTTTTACAATGGGGATTACGGCGGCCTCCGGCTGTTCTGTGAAATCGAACCAAACACGCTCCATAATCATGTCATGTACACACCCATCATACGTCTCATCTGGGTGAAGACCGTATTCGGGAATCAATACCTTTTTCACCAACTACGTATGAAATCTCTCCGATGCCGCTTCGCTAACAAATCTCTTTTTGTCGTATGACTTGGAAGACTTAGAGCTTTCCCCTCTTTGGCGTTTTGAAGACATGTTGAATATGCAATGATAAACCCTCACAACAACTAAAATTAGGTCACAAAGTAGCTAACTAATCTTTGTTCCCTCTTGGGTAATTTAACAAACACCTTGTGTGTAATGCTCAATTCGTCAATGATAAGCCATCCCAAATATTATGAGCACCACCAAAGAAGACACCCAACAATCTCTCACAAGCATTTAAATAGACTTAAACATTACCCATGGAGAATGAACGAGAATGGTACCTTAAATTGCCAAGTTTGTTCTTTACTCATGGAGAATGGAATAACCCTTGTTGCTAGTTGATGCTCATTGATGCCACTTGAGATGTGAGAATGTTGTGTAAAGGAGTTTGAGATATTCAAGATGATGGAGTGAAAGTTTGGATGAATAAGAGTTGGTGTGTATGTATTTTTAGAGGTTTGAAATTTTGTGGTAGTGGTAGGAGTTGATTTGGGTTGATGTATGTAGAGCTGATGGGTATTTGATATTGCTTAAAATCTAAGTTGGGTGCTGGTTTGGATGTTTAGAATACCGAAAATCTGAGTTGGGAGCTGGTTTTTTTATGTGTAGAATGCTGAAAATCTGAGCTGGGATCGGTTTTGGGTCAGCAGGAAGACTGTCTGGTCGCGCTTGGGCGCTGGCTGGGCGCGCAGGGGTGCTGGGTCTGGCGCCTAGGCGCTGCCTTACTGGATTGGGGACAGAATTTCAGCACTGGGGCGCTAGATCTGGCGCCTAGGGGCTGCCTTACTAGATTGGCGACAGAATTTCAGCGTTGGGGTGCTGGATCTGGTGCCTAGGCGCTGACTTTCTGGTCTTGCATCCTCCTTTTGCTTGTTCAAACTTCATCTTTTTTTTCCTTCACTCTGTTATTTTATTTGATGTTTCTTTTCGATCCTCGATACCTACAAGCAATTAACATACTAATTAACGTGTACTAATAATCTAATAACTAAATTGACATAAACACAAAAAATAAAAATTAAAAGCTAAACTTTGGGTTGCCTCCCAAATAGCGCTTGGTTTAAAGTCATCAACTTGACTACTTCCTGTTGTCATTCCGGATCGGTAAGGGTTATTGAGGTCTTTTGACGATCAACGTCGCCACCCCAATAGTGCTTCAATCTTTGCCCGTTCACCTTAAACGTTCTCTTCGAGTTGGGTTCTTCGACTTCAACTGCTCCATGCGGGAACACTTTAGTAACCATAAATGGCCCTGACCACCTTGATTTGAGTTTTCCCAGGAAGAGTTTTAACCGCGAATTGAACAGGAGTACAACTTCTCCCGGTTCAAACTTTCGCTCAATGATCTTCTTATCATGCCACCTTTTTATCTTCTCTTTATAAAGCTTGGCGTTCTCGTATGCTTGGAGACAGAACTCATCCATCTCATTCAACTGCAATAGACGCTTCTCACCCACTGCATGCAAGTCAAAGTTAAGTTTTCGAATAGCCCAATATGCACTATGCTCTAATTCCACCGGCAGATGACAAGCTTTGCCATACACAAGCCTAAATGGTGACATCCCAATTGGTGTTTTGTACGCTGTTCGATAGGCCCACAAGGCATCATCTAACTTCTTCGACCAGTCTTTTCGGTTGGGATTTACAATTTTCTCCAGAATCCGCTTCACCTCTCTATTCGAAATTTCGGCTTGGCCACTAGCATGGGGGTGATAAGCTGTGGCAATCTTATGGGTGACTCCATATTTGGTGAGAAAGGCTGCAAAAATATTTATTACAAAAATGCGTGCCTTCATCGCTAATGATCGCTCTTGGTGTACCAAACCTCGTGAAGATATTTTCCCGGAGGAAATTCAACACCACCTTTGCATCATTGGTAGGCAAAGCAGCTACTTCAACCCACTTCGAGACGTAATCCATTGCAACTAATATGTATAGGTTATTGTAGGATGACGGAAACGGGCCCATAAAGTCTATACCCCAGATGTCAAAGATCTCAACCTCCAAAATACTGTTTAAGAGCATTTCATGTCGCTTTGAAATATTTCCAGTCCGTTGACATCTGTCGCACTTTAATGCGAAAAAATGAGCATCCTTAAAGAGAGTTGGCCAATAGAAACCCGATTGAAGGACTTTTGCCGCTGTTCTCTCTCCCCCATAATGTCCTCCATAATCTGATGAGTGACAATGCTGCAAGATTCCTTTGATCTCTTCCTTGGGTACACCTCTTCTTAACATTTGATCCGCACATTGTTTGAATAGGAATGGCTCATCCCAGATGTAATGCTTCACCTCGTGCAAGAACTTCTTCCTTTGTTGGTTGCTCAATTCAAGAGGAAACACATGACTTACTATATAGTTCACATAATCTGCCTACCATGATGCTTCCCTTGCGACACAAAAGAGTTGCTCATCCGGAAAGGATTCATTTATCATTACTCCCCCACCCTTTTGTTGTACGGTATTCTCAAGTCTGGAGAGATGATCCACCACTTGGTTCTCTGTCCCCTTTCTGTCCCGAATCTCTATATCAAACTCTTGAAGCAAAAGGACCCATCGAATCAAGCGTGGCTTGGCATCCTTTTTCGAAATTAAATACTTAATGGCAGAATTATCTGTGAACACTATCACCTTTGTACCAATGAGATAAGATTGGAATTTTTTGAAAGCAAAAACAACTGCTAATAATTCTTTCTCAGTGGTTGTGTAGTTGAGTTGTGCGTCCGATAATGTCTTGCTAGCATAATAGATAGCATGAAACATCTTTTCTTTCCGTTGACCTAAAACTGCGCCAACTGAAAAGTCGCTAGCATCACACATCAGCTCAAACGACAAATCCCAATTTGGTGCAACTATCATGGGGGGAGTTATGAGCTTCTTTTTCAACACCTTGAAGGCCTCTATGCAAGCCTTATCAAAATTAAAGGGTATGTCTTTTTCTAAAAGGTTACATAGAGGCTTTGTGATCTTGGAAAAGTCCTTTATGAATCGCCTATAAAATCCTGCATGGCCCAAAAAACTCCGAATTCCCTTGACTGATGTTGGTGGTGGTAGTTTCTCAATAGTCTCTATTTTTGCCCTATCCACCTCTATGCCATTAGCAGAAACTTTGTGCCCCAAAATAATACCTTCTTGAACCATGAAGTGACACTTTTCCCAGTTTAACACTAAATTTGTTTCCACACATCTTTTCAGCACAAGAGTTAGGATCTCTAAACATAGGTCAAAGCTATCTCCAAATACCGAAAAATCATCCATAAATACCTCAAGATTTTGCTCGACCATGTCGGAGAATATTGCCATCATGCATCGTTGAAACATCGCAGGTGCGTTGCATAACCCAAAAGGCATCCTCCGGAATGCAAAGGTTCCATAGGGGCAGGTAAACGTAGTCTTCTCCTGATCCTCGGGTGCTATTACGATCTGATTATAGCCGGAATAACCATCCAATAGACAATAGAATCCATGCTCAGCCAATCTGTCAAGCATCTGATCAATGAATGGTAGAGGGAAGTGATCTTTTCGAGTTGCCTTATTGAGTTTGCGATAATCCATACATACTCTCCACCCAGTCATTGTCCGTGTTGGGATTAACTCATTGTTCTCATTGGACACTACCGTCATGCCTCCTTTCTTCGGAACACATTTAACTGAACTAACCCATGAACAGTCTGAGATAGGGTATACGATTCCGGCATCCAACCACTTGATGATTTCTTTCTTGACTACCTCCTTCATGATAGGATTTAATCGGCGTTGTTTGCTCAATCAGGGGCTTAGCATTATTTTCAAGCAGAATTTTGTGCATACAAATTGAGGGACTAATGCCCTTAATATCTACAATAGACCATCCTAAAGCCGATTTGTACTCACGAAGGACTCGCAGCAGCTTACTTTCCTGAAATTCATCAAGTGACGCAGAAACAATAACAGGTAAAGTAAAAGAGTCACCCAAATACGCATACCGTAGATGATTTAGAAGAGGTTTAAGCTCCAATATAGGTGGTTCTTCCGAAGATGACTTTGCACGAGTAGAGCTTCCTGAATGATCCAAAGTCTCAAACTGTTTCTTAAACTTGACAACCCGTGGAGAAGCATTCAACCACTGTACATACTCTAGAGAAGCCGGGTAGTCCGAAGCAGTGGGACTAACCAGTGATGTCTCAAGGGCATCTGAAATACAACTTCCTACGAATATCTCAGTTATTGCATCTTCTACTAAATCAACCCGAAAACATTCTTTCGCTTCTTTAGGAAATTTCATAGCTGAAAATACATTAAATGTCACCTCTTGATCTTGGACTCGCATAGTTAGCTCACCTTTCTGTACATCGATAAGTGTTCTTCCCGTTGCTAAGAATGGTCGCCCAAGAATAATAGGTATTTCCCTATCTTCCTCACAATCTAAGACTATGAAATCAGTTGGAAAAATAAACTTATCCACTTTAACTAGAACATCCTCAACTATGCCCCTTGGATAAGTGAGTGATCTATTTGCTAGTTGCAATGTAACATTGGTAGGCTTTGCTTCATTCAAACCCAATTGCTAATACATTGAGAGCGGCATTAAGTTAATACTAGCTCCCAAGTCACACAATGCTTTCCTAAAAAACTGGTTGCCTATTGTGCATGGAATTGTAAAACTACCCGGATCTTTGAGCTTTGGGGGTAGCTTCTTTTGAAGGATAGCACTGCACTCCTCTGTAAGTGCCACTATCTCAAAATCACCTAGTTTTCTCTTCCTTGACAAAATTTTCTTCATAAATTTCACATAGCTAGGCATCTGCTCCAATGCATCTGCGAAAGGGATATTAATTTGGAGCTTTTTGAATACTTCCAAAAATTTTGAGAACTTCTTATCCAACTTCTTTTTCTGTAAACGTTGTGGAAACGGCACGGGAGGCACAATAGGACTCTATTTGCCTTCATCAGAATCTACCACTGGATCTTCTTCCTTCTTTTCATGTTCCACATTCTTGCTATCTCTATCTTCATCCTTATTATCATCTCCAAGTGATTGTTTTGGAGTTCCACCAACAACTTCAGATAGCTCTTTTCCACTTCATAATGTAATAGCCTTGCAGTGCTCCTTTCCTTCTCTCTTAGGATTGATCTCCGTATCACTAGGTAAAGTGCCTTGAGGTCGGTTGTTAATGGCATTAGCAAGCTGACCCATTTTATTTTCCAGGTTTCAAATTGATACTTCCTGACTGTTCATCCTGGTCTCATTCTATGCTATATACCTAGAAAGCAACTCCTCCAAATTCGACTTCTTTTCCTGCTGTGGTGGAGCTTGATTTTGAAAACCTAGTGGGTATGATTGTCTTAGCAGAGGTTTGGGCTTGATTATTATTCCATGAAAAGCCCGGATGATTCCTCCAACCAGGGTTATAATTGTTAAAATTATTGTTATATTGCTACCTGTTGTGGTTACCAATGTATTGTACCGACTCTGGATTAATTGCACATTGATCACTCGGATGGTTCCTTACACATAATTCACAGACAACTGCCACACTTTGAATAGGCTGCACTCCTAAAGCATCAATCTTCTTTGTCAATGTAGCCACCTGTGTAGCCCATGCAGTAACTGCATCAACTTCATAAATCCCTGCTACCTTTGGTTGATTGATCCTTGTAGAGGGCCACTGATAATTGTTGGCAGCCATCGTCTCCAATAACTCATAGGTTTCATCAAAATTCTTCCCCATCAATGCCCCTCCTGTAGTTGCATCGATACTAGTTCGGGTAGCATTAAACAACCCGTTGTAGAACTTTTCAACTTGCAACCAATTAGGAATACAATGGTGAGGGCATTTTCGGAGTAAGTCTTTGAATCGCTCCCAAGCTTCATAGAGAGTGTCAGAATCATGCTATGCAAATGAAGTGATGTCGTTCCTCATCCTTGCAGTTTTAGCTGGTGGAAAGAATTTAGCTAAGAATTTTTGAGCTAAATCTGACCACGTAGTAATAGAATTCGGCGGCAATGAATGCAACCAACTCTTCGCCTTATCACGAAGTGAGAAAGGGAAAAGTCAGAGTCTAATCGCATCTTCAGAAACCCCATTGTATCTGAATGTGTTGCATATCTCCAGAAAACTCACCAAATGATCATTTGGGTCATCGTTAGGTAAACCCCCAAACTGCACTGAATTCTGAATCATTTGGATGGTACCCGGCTTGATCTCGAAACTGTTTGCTTGAATTGCAGGCCTTTGAATGCTCGATTGTATTTCCGTAACAAGCGGCATCGCATAATCCCTTAACGATTTTTGTTCATCTTCAGCCATAGCTTATTGGTTGTTTACTTCTTGACACTGTTTTCGCAAGTTTCGGAGCCTTCTTTCGATTTCGTCTTCATACAGTAGTAGCTCCTGACCTGTAGACCGTGTTTGCATACAAAATTCAAGAGTGCTTGCGAAAACAATTAAAAAATTAAATTAAATAAGTTTAAACTAAGATCAAATTGATTGAAATTAATATTGAAATAATTACTAGAATAAGTCCCCGGCAACGGCGCCAAAAACTTGTTGTCCAAATTTGGTATTGACAATTTACGTGCAAGTATACACGATCAACAAGTAATAAAGTGATAAGTAGAGTATCGTTCCCACAGAGAATTATTACTAATAAATTCCAAATACTAACTTTATATCAATTCAATTTTATTTAAACAATTGGAATTAACTATGGAATGAATAAATTAAAACTAAATCTAATCTTAACAATCAATGGTTGAATTTACCAAATAAAAGTAGTTAAGATTACAACTTCCTCTAATGCTTCGTATAAATCTCTCCACTCTCTTTCCAGCTAATTGATCAAAATAAGTTGTTAACTTAGAACTCAAAACTATTTATCAAACCTCTTCCGATAGTTAGATAAAAATATCTCTCCCAATTAAGTTATTATATTCCTATGCAAAATAAGTTGGAAAAGATTCATTAAGTTCAAACTCTCATAAAAGTTACACACGGCATATAGGTATATTCTTATCCTATATACAAACACAACTATTCAATCCTAAGAAGAATTAACCAGACGCATCTCATCATATTCATATCTAAACCTAGAATTCATCTTCCAATTTCATCTAGGTTATAAAATTAATTGTTGGCCACACAATCATATATTAAGCACAAAATATGACAAACAACTCATGTATGATCAATAGAACTAGAATCGAGAGTAGATCAATTTAACTAGACATTAGGTTCCATTGCAATCTTAATAAAAATTTAGTTCATAATGTAATTGAAAAACATCCTTCTCAAATTAAACAACATCTCAGAAAATCAAGAAGTAAAAGTAAGAGAAAAGAATGAAAATTTAGTTGCAATCGTCAACTCCTCTCTAGCCTTCAAGTCCGATTTTCTTCGCATCGCCTCCTTCGATTCTTGCCTTCAATTTTCTACCAATCCTTGGTCTTCTCCTTATGTTTTCAGCCCCCAAAATCAGTCTATCCCTTTCCAACTCAAACCCTAGTATATATGTCGCATTAGAGTCCAATTTCGGGTCAAAAACAAGTCAAAATTCGTGTCCCAAGCCAACACAAGCGCAACAGCGCTGAAAATCAGCGCAGGGGCGCTGAGTTACTACCTTTCCAGCGCAAGGGGCGCTGGTCCCCTTTCAAGCCTAAAGTTGCCCTTGTTGCTTAGTCTTCAAAAATTCAACACTTAGGCTTCAAATTGACCTTGTTTCCTTCCAAATGACTGTGTTTCCTTCCAAATGATCATCCCTACAAAATAACATCAAAACACACAAAACAAATAAAAAGAAACATAAAATATTTGAAAACTTGTAATTTCATCAAACCGAAAGCACTTAATTCTTAGGTATAAAACCCACTCATCAACCTGCTACTTTCATCACTAGGTACCGGTACCTGAGCTTACTGGAATTTAGGTACCAGTACATGGTGCCTTAGGTACCGGTACTTGGCACTTGTACCTTAAATTTTTAAAATTGAAGAAATAAAGGAGGTACCGGTACCCCAATCACTAGGTACCGGTACCGATACCTGAGCCTTCTACCTAACGAGGTACCGATACCTTATCACTTGGTTTCGGTACCCAAAGCCTAGAAGTCCCAGATTACTTTCCCCATGACTCCACAAGCTACAAGGGCCCACTTCTACTTATCTAATCGATATTTTGACCATTTCAACACTCCACCATAGTCTCCTAATCTCTGCATTCAACCTTTATGCATGAAAGAGTGGAAGGTGGTAATGAAATGAGAGAGAAAAAGAGAATGATTGAAAGAGAAAGGGGCTATGCCTTTTGTCTGATTTTGGAAGCCTTTTTGGATAACCTCTTCCCAAAGTACCTAAGCTCTACACACTCAAGAGTAGATAGAGGAGGAGGGATAAAAATGACACTTGACTTTTGTGAGGATAAATTTTCAGCTTTAAAGAGGGAAGCTCCAAGGAAGAAGAAGGTAGTTCTAGAGAGAGAAAGTAAGGGTTTTTGCCTTTTCCTTCACCATTTTCATTCTTGTTAGCTTTAATCCCCATATAAACTTTCTTTCTAGCATATCAATCTCATTTCTTTCAAGTTGTGTTAAGGTTAGCTAGGGTTTACTAGTTCCATTGCTTGTTTAGGGTATTTTCCTGTCAAGCTTTACATTTTGGGTATGAATGTCATTTCCTTTGTAGTCTAAACTTTTTCTTACATTAATACAATTTCATGTTTGACTTCATTACCATATTTTTATTTTTCATGTTTGTTCTTGACTTTATTATGAGTAGCTAAACTTTTAGCTGGCTAATTCAAGAGGGACTTTCTCTAGGGTATGTGGAATCAATTCTCTTTCATTCTTTCTTGTAGTGTAAAGTGTTTGGTTTGACTGAGTTGAGTGTGGATCAACATGGTTGTAGACTTTTGATACGCCGTAGACTTGTCATGCAGTATGGTCTTGTCCGAGCAACTACGTACATCTCTCACTTTCTACAAATCAATCAAATACCTAGGAACCATTGGTAGAATGGAATGAATTGATTTGGCATACCCATTGGAATGAACTCCATGGATTAGCCAACCCTTTTTCTACTTGCAAATTTCTCAAAACACAAACCACCAAACTTCAAATCACAATATTTTTCATTTTTACCTTTAACAAATCACTTTCAAAAGCACTTGACCTTTCCTTTCCTAAGAAGACAACCTCAGAGCTTTTTCCCATTTAAAACACGACACTATAAGTCTATTTATGCTTGGGATAATTTTTGAATATTCACACACATTTTTGTTCATCCACACACAATTTTCCTGCATCCTACACGAGCTTGAGTGAAAGTTACACTCACCCTTCATTATAAGCCATACACATAATTAGGTTCGTGTGGGAAGTAAGGGAAACAAACCAAGCAACCTACCTATGAAGGTCCCAACATTCCAACCTCAATGCTCCAAGCTAAGGGTCCCATCGATTCTCCTTCATTAGAAACCTCTCAGCAACAACTCCCAACAGTCCAAGCCCTAGTCCTGAGGAGGTTGCTTATGAAGACTCTACTGTGCCAACACATCCTAATGATCCTATGGCCAAATAGATCAGTTGAAGAAATCTTTATCATCTTCTTCTTTTGTGAATAAGGTAACTTTCCAATAGTCTCTCTATTTCCTTGTTTCTTCCCTACGTTGGTTCACTAATTCCCTCTTTTCTTTCTACAGTCAGTGCCTGAATCTACTTCTCATGCCTCCATCTCTGATTTTGATATCGAGGTTATCTATTAGAAGGCATAAAATTTCTTAAAGGCAGTTGATTTTGTATCTACTTCCAGTATCTCTCTCCTACCCATCAAAGAAGCTCTGAAACAAGAATTCCCATGCTGCTTCAAACTACTTGAGCTTTCTTTTGACCAACTTATTTATACTGATCTATCTGTTGTGACCTCTTGCCTGTCCAAGATTGCTGCTTCTTTATCCACTTATTTCACATAACAGCAATAGCAACAAGTGGCATACATGAGTGCTCATCTTTATACTAAGATCTCTCAAGCTTGTTGTTTCCAAGATGAAATTAAGACCAAGCTAAGCTTCATCGACTCTATAAAATACTTTGCTCCTCAACTTACTTCGAACAAAGAAAATGAGGAGAAGTTGAAACAACAGGATGACATCTTACATCAGGAGGAGATAGAGCTCAAAGAGAGGTTGTTAAAGGTGATGGAGCAAAAAGAGATGGGATAAGGTAGGGAAGGGAAAAGTTACTTTTGAGCACCAAAGAACTACTGGTCAACTACCAAGATCGAAGTGGCAAATTCTTGGCTGCAGCAGAAAGCTTGAAGCATGTTTAACAACAACTAAGATTGTTGTCGAATGAATGAGACACTGTCAAGCTTTACATCCCTTTATAGAACCATTATAGCCTGATTGCCTCCTTTTTCTTTCTCATACTTTGTACAATATAACTTGGCCACTTGGTCTTTTAATATAAATTTTTCCTCTTTTTGTCTGTGGTCCACATGCTTTTATCTGGCTTTATTTTGTATCGTAAGGTTATTTTAGCATTCTCAAGGGACCATGAGGATTTTGGTAACCCCACTTAACTACAGTCTGGCCATCAGAACTTTTGATTAATATACAAAACCTCTTTATGGGCCATGAACTGATTCATTATATCACCAAAGTTTCAGAACCACCAAATAGTATTTATGTAAAACCCAAGAAATTTTAAATTTTATGAATAAGGGCAAAATGGTAATTAGTCATTGCGGTACGAGTTGAAAACCCTAATTTTTCTAGAACTTGGATGATGAAATGGACCTCACCATTAGATTTGTCTCGCAAAATCTAGTTACCTAGTCAATATTCGTTCAATTCTGAGACCATAGAATTTTTTCTGTTTTACGATACGATCGGATGTTGCACGATCAAAATAAATGCGATCTAGAATTGATTGCAAAATATAAATATATTTATATATAGTTCAAATAAAATATATTGAAAACAATACGGGATGAGATTTAATTGATTTGGGACAAAATTGGATCAGAAAAGTCAGGACGTGTAGCTTAATGAGAGCCAAGCAAATGAGGGGTATAAAAAGGTGAAAAAATTATTTTCTCAACCTAGCATTCTGATAGATAGAGAGAGAGAGAGAGAGAGAGAAGAGAGAGAGAAACTCAAGAAATCTCCCACTTCTCCTTGCGATCCACGACTATCCGTTCGTCGAATCGCTTTGGGCCAAGAACAAAAGTTGTTCTATGCAATGAGAGCTACACGTATGTACCAAAGATCGTAGGTTTCGTCAAAGTCTCAAGAATGAGATTGTTGGGGTCAAAGCTTAGAAGCTTAATTTGGGTATTTTGAAGCTTTTACTACACGGTATTACGCTTCAAGAGGTAGGGTTCTTTCCCTAATTATGTTTATTTTCAACCTAGGGTTGTATATGGAATGGGTAGCATGATTTGAGATGAAATCTCTTATCTAGATATACTTAGTCTAACTAAAGTATGGAAATTGGGTATACAAACATATTAAACCAATTTTGCATGAATTGGGATTGTTGAAATTGCTTGCTCGGTAATTTCATGAGGAATGTGATGAATTGGGCATGACTGTGTCTACATGATTTTGTGCCTTGAATGATTTTAGTATGTTATTTTAATGAAATTAATATAACATGCTTTGTGAAGATGTTGGAATGTAATTATATTGCTTTATGATAGAAGTTACATTGAGGATTTGGAACTGTTCATATTGTGCTCATGACATGTTGAACATTGTGTTGTAATTGCAATTGAAAACTTGATTGCATAATGTATTGAAATACAATTGCTCATTACATTTGCATATGCACAGGTAGAATCACATTCGTGGGCAATTGGCATGAGTGTGGGTGTGTGCATGGTTTGACCAAACACCATTCTTGGTGGATGATACATGGACTCGAGAAAGTTGGACCAATGTTCAACCAAGTCGCACTGGTTTGCATTGAAAATAGAGGTTAGCAAAAAGGCCTAGATTCTCCCTCGGTTGTAAGACCCAGTAATTTTGGATACGCATTTCGTTGGTATTGAGTCCATAAAGTGTGTCGGTGTATGCGGAGCCATTGGTGGAAGTCCATAGAGGCCGTGTCGGTTGCGTGCCCGTTGGTGGTAGTCCATAAATACCCACCCCAATAAAGACCAGGGATTTTTAAATGGTCATTAGATGTATAACATGAATGGCGGGGGCTTAGAATGCCCGGATGCATACGCATGGCATTGCATGTGTTATGGGAGCTGGTAGAAGGATCGGGTTACATTGCATGTGTGAGTCCCACGACATAACATGGCATGACATTATGGAATCCATTATGAATAGCATATTCTGGATGTTGAAATGATTATGGCATTGTGTGTAAACATTTCATATGCATCTGGGTTGGGGAGTAGTCTCTTTAAGAGATACCCTATTGAGTGTGGCTCACCCTTTATGGGAACAACTTTTCAAGTGCGGGACAAGCGCCGGTGGACGTCCCTCACATGGGTCCTAGTTGAGAAGAAGCCGGAATTTGGCTTTTAGCTTATATTTTGTAAAAACATGATGTAAATTGTTTTGGACTTGTACTATTGTATATAGGGTTGTGTAATGAACTCTTGTGGACTACAATTTGTATAAATTAATGTGCACATATGTCTGGAAAGTGCTGAGGTGAACACGGGAAGAGAGTGGACAGTTAAAGTTGGAAATTGGAAGGAATTGGGGGAAAACTAGGCCCAAGTACCGGTACCTAAGTGATTAAGTACCGGTACCACACTGTTGGAAGGCCCAGGTACCGGCACCTTGACATACAGGTACCAGTACCTGGATTTCAGTGGGCTCAGGTACCAGTAACATGACATCAAATACCGGTACCTTGTTGGACAATAGGCCCAGGTATTGGTACCTAAGTGGTTAAGTATCGGTACCTGGCAAAAGGAAGGGACCTGGCAAACAGAAGGCTCAGGTACCGTTACCATAAATATAAGGTACTGTACCTCTTCCAAAATTTTCAAAAATTTAAATATAACCCTGCCAAGCCTTCGGATCTTGAGCCCTCTTACTCATGTGATGTAATTGGTCAAACACTAGGTCCTAATTGATGATAATGGACCTTGGAATGGTCAAGTAGTTGACTTGTGCATAGGTTATGCGTTTGGGAGTGCTCCGGTACAAGGGAGACTCTGTCCAAACTCTGTATTGGTTTCTATCCCGATGAAGGGGATATGATGACGTGATGTCAGGTTAAACGACATTCACGGGTTCTTCCTCGGGTTAATTGGTGATCAACGGGTTAATAAAGGACCCCCGGATTTTGGGGTGTCACAACTTGGTATCAGAGCCTAGGTTCTCGATTTACCTAGGGCTTGCAGGGCATGGGTCTAGACCATTACATCCATTATGCATTACATGTTATGTGCATTAATTGCTACATATTATGTGCTATCTGAATTATATTCATGATTAAATGTGTATGGAAATTGGACACTAGGGTTAGAAAACATAACATTGGGGGTCTAAAAAAGAACGGGAAGGTTCGGGGCTAAGGTGTCTACTAGTGGGTGGCACACATCCTACTGGTGAGACAAGGAGAGAAAATTCTCAATATTTTGACTTTGATCCCTACTTCGGGATGCTAAGTTAGTGCTCTATTGTTATCTTACATATTTGTAGATGTCAAATAAAGGAAGAGGACACCGGAACGGTCAAGGGGGTGGGCAGAATAACAACTAACCATTACCGGTATTTGACCAACAAGCCTTCATGGAGGCTATAGGCACGATGGCGGCTACCTTTGCATAAGTTTGGGCCAATGTGAGCCAAGGAGGCTCGAACAACCTCCAGATGTTCAAGGCGCACAAGTCACTAACCTTTCTAGGAGGGGCGGATCCGATGGTGACCGACCATTGGTTCCAACAAGTGGATAAGATCTTGGAGGCTATGGAGATCACATCCGACACCACTAAGATAAGAATAGTTGCATTCCAGCTTGAGGGAGAGACCCATCTATGGTGGAATTGGGCAAAGGCCTTGAAGAATGTTGAGGCAATGAAATTAGGAGAGTTTTGTGAGCTCTTTACGGACAAGTACTTTCCGTCGGCTGTTCGGCAAGCGAAGGCCCAGGAATTCTTAGATTTGAAACAAGGAAGTATGACGGTGATGGAGTACGTAGCTAAGTTCATTGAGCTAGCCCATTTTCCCGACGACTATGTGGCCACTGATTTGGCTAAAGTAAGGAGGTTCGAGGATGGTTTGAAGTTTTCCTTGAGGGAAAAGATTGTGGGCCACCGCCTATAAGACTTAGACTCAATAGTCAAGACGGCAATGACCATTAAGAGAGAAGTAGAAGATGCAAAGAGCATTCGGAGGCCGGTGATAAGGATAAGAAAAAGGAGAGTCAATCATCTTCTTCAAGTTCGGGGAAGACACAAAAGACATCTACCCCGCAAGGGTATCAAGGACAGGGTCGAGGCTATCAAGGCCAAGGCCATCAGTCACCCTAAGGCGGGAGAAATTTTAGGGCCACCTACCAGGCGGGCTAGAGAACTTGTTTCATATGCCACCAGCCAGGCCACATAAATCGGGGTTGTGCTTAGAGACAGGGATCCCAAAGTTTTGGGGCATCTCAGTCCCAGTCATCGGTGGGGCATCCACAAACATTCTTCATTCTTCCCTACCCCATCATGGGCCAGGGAAGTCAGTTTTAATTCCAGGGTGCTACATAGGCCCCTACTACTTCACGTGCGGGGACTCCCTAATTTGGTCAAATGGGCTAGGGCATAGGCTAAGGCCAAGGACAGGGCTTACAGTCTAGGACTTCAGGGACCCAGGGGCTAGTCTATGCCATCATATCTCAGACTGAACATGTGGATTAGTCAGTGATTTAGGGTACATTCTTACTCTCTCGCTTATGGGTAAGGGTATTATTTGATTATGGTGCATCGCATTCATTTATAGCTGCATCATGTGTAAATAATTTGGGCTTAAAGGTTGAGACCTTGGAAGATTCATTGCATGTGAGTTCTCCCCCAGAAGTTAAGGTTTGCATTGATCAGATATGTTGGGGGTGTGAGCTAGAGATCTCTGGGATTCTACTCATTATGGACCTTAGGGTCATGGCCATGTCGAAGTTTGATGTCATCCTTGGGATGGATTGGTTGGCGGCATACTGAGTCGTCATTGATTCTGATCGGAAGAAGGTCACTGCATATACACCAGAGGCTATTTGTTTCAAGTTTTAGGGGAAAAAACATGATGCCTTATCCCAAGCCTTGTATGACCCTCGTTGGAACGAGCAGTTGATGGGATGGCTTGTGAGCCTTACATTGGAGGACGAGACGAGACAGGAGTTGAGTCTACATCAAGTAGTGTGTGAGTATGCAGACGTTTTTCTGGATAACTTACCGGGGTTACCTCTATGTCGGGATGTGGACTTCACTATTGAGTTACAACCCGATACATCTCATATTTCTACGACACTGCATAGAATGACACCTGCAGAATTGTAAGAACTCAAGGTCCAATTGCAAGAGTTGTTGGATAAGGGTCTCATTAGACAAAGTACCTCACCTTGGGGCACTCCAGTATTGTTTGTCAAGAAGAGCGACAAGTCCTTTAGACTTTGTATTGACTACTGACAGTTGAATCATTTTTTTATCAAGAATAGGTTCCCACTGCCAAGGATTTATGACTTTTTTGATCAACTGAGAAGGGCATGTGTCTATTCCAAGATAGATCTGGGCACGGGATACCATCAATTGAGGATTAGGGAGACAGATATCCCTAAGACGGTGTTTAGAATGCGATATGGGCATTTCGAGTTTACTATGATGCCATTTGGATTGACGAATGCCCCGGCGGCACTCATGTATCTCATGCATAGGGTGTTCCAATCGTATATGGATCAATTTGTCGTGGTCTTTGTTGATGACATTTTGATCTACCCCAAGTTTGAGGAGAAACATGAGGGTCACTTGAGGATTATTCTCCAAACCTTGAGAGACCACCAATTGTACGCCAAGTTCAGCAAGTGTGAAATTTGGCTTGCAGAAGTGAAGTTCCTGGGACACATGGTGTCAGCTTCAAGTGTGTCAGTGGACCCGGAGAAAGTTGGGCGGTTATGAGTTGAGAGAGGCCTAAGTCGGTCTTCGAGATATGCAGTTTCTTGAGGACATCTCACGACTAGCAGAGGTTCATTGAGGACTTCTCACGACTAGCAGCACCTATGACTAGGTTGACTAGGAAAGATGTCAAGTTTCAGTGGAATGACTCGTGTGAGAGGGTATTCTAGGAGTTGAAGAGGAGGCTCACTTTGGCTCCTATTTTGATAGTCCTGGAGAGGGAATAGAGGTATACAATATACTGTGATACCTCCAAGGACGGACTCGAATGTGTTTTGATGCAGTCCGGGAGAGTTGTGGCTTATGTTTCACTACAGTTGAAGAACCACGACCAGAACTACCCCACACATGACATGAATTTGGTGGCCATTGTCTTCACCTTGAAGGCTTGGAGCCACTATCTGTATGGCGAGCAATTTGAGGTGTTTTCGGACCATAAGAGTCTAAAGTACATTTTCACTCAGCGGGACCTCAATATAAAGCAGCGTAGGTGGATGGAGTACTTATAGGATTATGACTTCACTTTGCATTACCATCTTAGTATGGCAAATGTGGTGGTTGATGCACTCAGCCGGAAGTCGCGGGGGGCCTTGGCTAGTATAGCTTCCTGGGAATGGCAGATACTCGAGGCTGTGGGACAGTTCGGACTACACTATGAGGATCAGGCTCAGGGCACTTTGGGAAGTCTAGTGGCTACGCCTACGCTACTGAGCAGAGTGATTAAGTCTTAGGGACATGACACGGAGATGTTGTCCATTAGGGACTAGGTACAGTCATGTATGAGTGATGAGGGCTAGGCCATTCAGACGGATGGCAACCTTTGGTTTAGGGAAAGAGTTGTGGTTCCCCAGATGGCAGATTTGAGAGAGGAGATCTTTAGGGAGTTCCATTGCTCTCGTTTTACTGTGTGATGAATAGTGAAAATTAGCATTTTACTATGCTTTTACAAGAGTAATTATGCTTTGATAGAGTGTAAATGATGACTTTTCAGGAGAAAGTTGTACAAAGACCTAAAAGTCAATATTGTCACACTTCCATGCAACACCCACTTGTTCTGGAAGAGGATTGGAGAAGGAGGAAGCAAAGTATCCACGTTCGAACGTCATCTTGAAATAATTGAGGACCCCCAGGAGCTTGCTAGGGTGATGACACGTGGCATGTTGCAGCTCTTCACTGTGGAGGACAAAAGCCACTTAAATATTACGTTCAAAAGCCAACAGTGTTAGAACATCCATCAAAGAAGACAGGCTTCCATGTTCAAACGCCAACAATGTTCGAACGCAAATCCCAGACAGGCTACAGGAATATTAGATCTCCATCCAGATTTTGCGTCATTCACTTGGACTTTAAGCACCTAGAACTATTATTTTACTCTTCTTTTACCCCCTCCTCCTCGCCTATAAATACCTTCCATTAGGAACTTGAAAAGGATCATATTTTGGAAGAGGAAGAAACCCTCCAAATGTAACTAGCTTTCTTTCATTATTAGTTTTATTAGCTTCCATTGTAAAAGATTCTTTCTTCACTTAGAAGAGTGAAACTATCTCACCTTTCTAGTTATCTTGTAGCCTTGAAGGTGGGTAGTGATTCACTCATTCTTCATTGAAGATAGGCTTATTGTGTAGTGTATTTTTATCTTGTAACTCCTCTACTTTGAGGGATGAGGATCACTCACTTTTTTAGCTTTATCAAAGCCATGAAGAGTGAGTAGTTTTTCATTCACTCTTTAGTAAGAGGTGATGGACATGTATAAATCATTCGGAAGTTATTTTTGTGCATTTCATTTATGCTTAATGCTTTATCTTTTGATAGCTTATTGAATGATTGAATGCTTGAATGCATCTTGCACAGCTAAGGTACTTTGTACAATTATGAGTCCTTTCTAAGAAAAGATGACTCTTTGCAAGTACTCTAGCTAGATTTTCATGACTACATTTTAATATTCACTATTATTGTGCTTCAACTAAGAATAGAATAATATCACAGTAGTTGGATGACTTGTAGAATTACTTGCTTGTTTGTAGATGAGTTGTGTCCCGGCACTAACAATTCTTGTAAATCTCTACAAAGACATCATAACTGTGCTCTTAATTCGGACTTAACCAGATTATAACTACAACTTGACCGCCTACATTTGGATATACACATTTAGGATCACGTCACTATGCATCCAGGCGGTATGAAAATGTACCGAGATCTTTGTCGCCAGTACTATTGGAGAGGGATGAAGAAACACGTCGGAGACTTTGTTATCTCATGCCAGCAGGTCAAGGAAGAGCACTAGAGACCAACAGGGTTGCTCTATCCTTTGGAGGTGACTGAATGGAAGTGGGAGCACGTCACCACGGATTTTGTGACCCACTTGCCACGGACATCGCGTGGGCATGACATGGTGTGGTTGATAGTGGACCAGCTTGCAAAGTCGGCACACTTTTTGGCTGTGTGGATGACCTTCACACTGGAGGAATTCTGCAAGTTGTATATACGGGAGATAGTCTAGCTACACAGGTACCTATATCTATAGTATCGAATCGGAACCCCAGATTCATGGCCCATTTTTGGGAGAGTTTCTAGCAGGCCATGGGGACACAGTTAGTGATAAGCACAACTTTTCATCCTCAGACAGATGGTCAGTCGGAGAGGACCATCCAAAAGATGCTTCGGACATGCGTCCTCGACCTCAAGGGTGGCTGGAAGGAGCACTTATCTTTGGTAGAGTTCGCTTATAACAATAGTTACCAGGCGAGTATACAGATAACGCCATATGAGGCACTTTATGGGAGGTCGTGTTGTTCTTTAGTTTATTGGACGAAAGTTGGAGAAAGACCCTCCATGGGTCCAGATTTGATTAGAGACGCCTCGGAGAAGGTGGACTTGATACGAAAGCATCTACTTATGGCTTAGAGCCGGTAGAAGAGCTAAGTCGATAGACAGCAGCGACCTCTAGAGTTTGAGGTCAGAGATCATATCTTCTTGAAGGTGATGCCTAAGAGGGGGTGGTCAGGTTCAAGAAACGAGAGAAACTATCGCTTAGGTATATCGGGCCCTTCGAGGTATTCGAGAGGGTTGGTACAGTCGCTTACTGGTTGGCGTTATAGCCAAATCTATCGGGTGTTCACACAGTTTTTCATGTCTTCATACTCTGGAAATACACTCCAGATCCTACACATCTGGTAAAGAGGGCCATGAATTATTGCCCTACTGTGGGTGAAACGTCTTAAAAAATTAAGGTCCTTGAACCTAAGGCCTTCGGAGGCACTCGAAGTGCCAAGGATCTGAAAAAATTTCTATGGGACATGGAGTAGTACTTCAAAGCTGCCTATGTGCCTGCTGGAGAGAAGGTGACCATAACTAGCATGTACCTTTCGGCCAACGCCAAGCTTTGGTGGCCAGAATGAGGATGATGCATTTACGAGACGTGCCAAAATTGAGACATAGGATACACTAAAGAAGTAGTTAAAGTATCAATTCCTCCCTAGCAACACGACCTGGATTTCTAGGGATTCGATCAAGAAATTAAAGCACACCGGAATCGTTCATGATTATGTGAAAGAGCTCAATTCATTGATGTTGGATATCAAGAACATGTCTGAGGAGGACAAACTCTTCAATTTTATGTTCGGGTTGCAAGGCTAGGCACAGGCCGAGTTGTGTAAGCAGGGGGTACGTCATTTGCCCACTGTCATCGCTGCTATGGACGGCTTGGTTGACTTCAAAATGGGCAGCAGCCAAGACCCTTCTGAAAAGAAAAAGAAGAATGGTGACGACAAGAAGGATAAATCTGGCACTTCCAAAGACGCAAAGAAGGCGGTTGGAAGAAAAAAAAGAACGTTGTTAACTCTAAAAAGTCAGACAGCAACCAGAAGAAGAAAAACTTTAATTCTGGATCCTTTCTCTACAGTGGCCCCTATTGCATCAAGGACAGCCTCAAGCAGGAGAAGTTTTGTGCCCTCATTGCTGCAAGTGGGAATGAGGGTGATAATGCATGCCCCACTCGGGTTAATCCTCTGTAGTTGCTAAACACAATCACTGTGGGCAAAGTTCAGCAACCCCGCAAAGGCCTTATGTTTGTGCAGGCCTAGGTGAATGGCAAGGAAGTTTTGGCCATAGCGGATACGGGAGCCACCCATAACTTTGTTGTCCAAAGGGAAGTAAGAAATTTTGGCCTATAGTTGACAGAGAATGCTATCAAGCTCAAGGTAGACAATTTTGAAGCAATTTCGATGCTTGGCACGACAAAGATTTGCCTATAGGTTGGACAGCGGGAAGGCCATGTTAGCTTGATGGTTATACCCTTAGACGACTTTGATGTCATCCTCGGGAATAAGTTCTTTATCAAGGCGAATGTGGCACTGATGCCACATTTGAATGGGGTGCTAATCTCAGATGAGAAAACACCATACTTTGTGTCTGCAGTGATGGTAGCCAAACTAAGAAAGAAGGCAAGTGGAAGATGGAGATGTTGTCCGCTATGCAAGTGAAAGCTGGACTACGGAAATGTGAGATGACATACATCACAGCTTTGGTAGAGATCAAACCAGACGTGTTGGTTGAAGTGCCTGATGCAGTGGCAGAAGTTTTGGGGGAATTTGTTGATGTTATGCCCCTAGAACTCCCCAAAAGCCTTCCGCCCAGACGTGTTATTGACCACAAGATCGAGCTAGAGCCTGATGCAAAGCCTCTAGTCCGTGCCCCTTATCTGATGTCACCTATAGAACTGGAAAAATTGAGGAGGCAGTTGAACGAGTTGCTAGATTCTGGCAGTATGAATGTAAAACCCGAGAAAATTTCAACCTTTGTGAAAAAGGGCAAAACGGTAAATTGCCACTACAGTACAGGTTGTAAACCTGAATTTTTCTAGAACTCGGATGACGAAACGGACCTCACCGTTGGATTCGTCTCGCGAAATCTAGTTACCACGTCAAATTTCGTGGAATTCCGAGATAGTCGGATTTTTCGCGTTTTACGAAACGAACGGGCCCCGGGTGACCCTGTACACGAAATTTTTATAAAGTTTCCAGGTTTGGGGAAATATTAAACACAAGTTAAAACAAAAATAATTCGAACTTGAACCGGAGCGAAATTTAATCGTTTCGGGATTAAAACGGACCCGGAATTAAATAGGACGTGTGGCGAATTGTGGGCCAAGTATTCTAAAATATAAATAGGGGGAAAAATTAGATTTTTCCCCATTGTTCAGCCGGTTTCAGCCGATAGAGAGAAAGAGGGAGAAAAAAGAGAAAAACTCACCTTCTCTCTACGATCTACGGCGCTACGGACCTCGAATCCACGCAAGCCAAGAATTAAAGTCGCTCTACTCATCGAGGGCTACGCGGCTATACCAAAAAGCGCAAGTTTTACCGAAGATTAAGGTACGGGATTTTCGAGAAGTGAGGGTTTTTGGCTTGAATCGGGTCTTGGAACTTCCCTTGGTCGTTCCTCACGCTTCAAGAGGTAGGGTTTCTTCCTACTAAGGTTTATTCCAAGCCTATAATGTTTTTATGGAATGGGTAGGATGATAGCCTATGTGTCTCTTGCCTATTGTTGTGAAATTGGGTGAATTGGGTATTGAAATGGGTAAAGGAAATCCTAACTTGGATGAATATTTAGAAGTTACTAATTGTGATTTCTATGAATTGGATATGTGAAATGAACCCAATGTAAATTCATGTGTTATATGAAATTGTGGGCGTGTTATGTGTTTATATATATGCCATGAAATTTTAGTATGTTGATAACATGCTTGGAATTTGTATTATGGGAATTATATGCTTTTGATATGATTTTGCCATGGAATATGAGAAATGTGTTGAGAATGTTCATATGTCACTCATATCATATCGAACATTGTATTGGTATTGCAATGGAGCACCACATTTCATATGCACGGGAACATCGCATTTTAGGAGGTGTGTGTGCATGGTTATTTGTCTTCACCACACATGGTGGATGACGAGTGAGCTCGGGTAATATGGGTCGATGACCTAGACGAGTCGAATGGTTTATATGTTGATAGGGTTGGGGTAGCAAGAAGGGCTAGAAAATCCCTCGGGTGAGAGACCCGGTGATTGGATACGCACTCCGTTGGTATAAGAGCCCATAAAGTGTGTCGGTGTACGCGGAACCGTTGGTGGAAGTCCATGAATTCCGTGTAGGTTGGGTGACCTTTGGTGTGAGTCCATGAACATCCACCTCTATAAAGACCCTAGAATGAGATGTCATTTGATGTGAAACATAAATGACGGATTGGTACACATTGGCACTTGCATGTGTAGAGGAGCCGGGAAGGGCTCGGTTGATGTGCATGAGTGAGTCTCACCTCATTTCATAGCATGGCATTACATGTTTCAACATGGAATATATTCTTGTTGTGGATTGTTGATTGATAGCATGTGACATTTCATATGCATTTAGGTTGGGGAATAGCCTCTCTAGGAGATACCCTATTGAGCGTGGCTCACCCTTTATGGGAAAAACATTTCAGGTGTGGGTTTTGCTCCGGCGGATGGCTCATTTGGAGAGCATCAAGCATGAAGGGGGCCGGCTTGTGGCCTTAGTTTAAGTTTGTAAAACCTTTAACAAAACTCCATTTTGATGTATATATATTATGGAATGAATTGTAATAGAGATTGTATGAGTTGGGTATTATATGGAAAATCTCATTAAACATGTATTGAATGGGTTTGGAGTGTATGGGGTAGCTTTAAGGATGGTTTGGAGGGGAAAGAAATCCATTTTTATGCTCACAGTCTGAAAACCTACCGGAAGATGTGTGTCGGTCTTCCGGAAGGTTTTGCTAAAAACTCCAGCTTGCCTTGTTCACAGCTAATACCTTCCGGAAGGTTTTGCCCACTGGAATGAACCTTCCGGAAGATTTTAGCTACTGGAGTAAAACCTACCGGAAGGACTTGTCTACTGGAGTGGACCTTCCGGAAGGTTTTGCCTTGGGTTTCTTTTTGACTGCCGAATTCTTCCGGAAGGTTTTGTTTTCTGGAATGAACCTTCCGGAAGGTTTTGGCTACTGGAATGGACCTTCCGGAAGGTTTTTGCTACTGATGTCGACCTTCCGGAAGTTCTTGAAATTGATCTTTTTCATGTAACAGTTCCTTCAGCGACCTTCCGGTAGGTGTATGTCGACCTTCCGGAAGGTTTTTCCAAAATTTTGAAATTTTCAAAATGCTTAGCCATGCTTTTGGGCTTTGTTTTCTTTGGTTCCTATGACATAAATGGACATAAATGGAGGTATAATTGACCTTGTGGATGGTAAATCCGATTAAAAGCATGTGAATGACGTGGTGTTGGGTTATACGACTATCACGAGTATTTCCGCTGGTTGACGGATGGTCAACGGTCAATAAAGGACCCCCGGAAATTTGGGGTGTCACAACTTGGTATCAGAGCATAGGTATGCGATTTACCTAGGGCTTGATGGGGCATGGGTTTAGACCATTGCATTCATTGTACATTACATGTTATGTGCTTAAATTGCTACATGTTATGTGATATGTGGTATGTGTATTATATGCATGGTAAAATGTGTATGGAAATGGACACACTAGGGTTAGAGAACTTAACCTTGGGAGTGGGAAAGCAAATGAACGGGAAGGTTCAAAGCGTAAGGGTCCACTATTGGACGCATACGCTCTACTAGTGAGACAATGAGAAAGATTTGAGCGTTTTAACTTTGATCCCTATCTAGGGATACTAAGTTGTTGTGCCATTGCCATTTGACTTGTGTGTAGATGGCAAGTGGAAGAAGAGGACGTCGAGGCGGTGGGCGGAACAATAACCAACCACCACCGGTCTTCGATCAACGAGCGTTTATGGAAACCATGGGCCTGATGGCGGCTACTGTTGCACAAGCTAGTGCAAATGCCGGACATGGAGGCGCGAGTAACCTCCAACAGTTTAAAGCACACAAACCTCCAGTCTTCATGGGAGGGGCGGACCCGATGGTGGCCGACCATTGGTTCCGGCAAGTCAACAAGATCTTAGGGGCGATGGAGGTCACCTCAGACGCTACTAAGATAAGGCTAGCTGCATTCCAGCTAGAAGGAGAAGCCCAATTGTGGTGGGATTGGGTGACGGCCTCGAAGAACTTAGAGGCCATGACATGGGGAGAGTTCAAGGAGCTCTTCATGGGTAAATATTTCCCAACGGCCGTTCGACATGCAAAGGCCCGCGAGTTTCTAGATTTGAAGCAAGGGTCAATGACAGTGATGGAGTATGTGGCTAAGTTCACCGAATTAGCCCGATTTGCTGATGATTACGTGGCCACGGATATGGCCAAGGTAAGAAGGTTTGAGGATGGGTTGAAGCTATCCATCCGGGGAAAGATTGTGGGCCTCCGCCTGCAAGACTTGGACTCTATGGTCGAGACAGCTATGGCCATTGAGAGGGAGGTGGACGATGCTCGAAGCATCCGTGAGGCGGGTGCTAAGGATAAGAAGAAGGAGGGCCAATCCTTTTCTTCTAGTTCGGGGAAGAAACAGAGGACCTCTGCTCCTCAAGGACAGGGCCGCGGCTATCAAGGCCAAGGCCAAGGTCAGCTTTCCCAAGGCGGGAGAAACTTCAGGACTACCTACCAGGCGGGCCAGAAGACATGTTTCCATTGCCACCAACCGGGGCATATGAAGCGGGATTGTCCGCAGAGGCAAGGATCCCAGAGCTATGGGACACCTCAGTCCTAGTCATCAGTGGGGCAGTCGCAGACACGCCTTGTTCCTCCCTACCCTACCACGGGCCAGGGAAACCAGTATCAGTTCCAGGGCGCTACTCAGGCCCCTACCACCTTTCGAGCGGGGACTCCGCAGTCGGGCCAGATGGGCCAAGGCATGGGTCGAGGCCGAGGACAGGGCATGCAGGCCGGGACTTCGGGGACCCAGGGGCGTGTCTACGCCATTACACCTCAGGCTGAGCCAGTGGACCAGTCAGTCATTCAGGGTACATTTCTACTTTCTCGCCTATGGACTAAAGTGTTATTTGATTCTGGTGCATCACATTCATTCATTTCTGCATCATGTGTGAGGGATTTGGGCTTAGAGGTTGATACCTTGGAGGAGCCGTTATATGTGAATTCACCCCTAGGAGCTAGGGTGTGTGTGAATCAGATATGTCGGGGTTGTGAGCTAGAGATCTCGGGGATTCTACTCACCGTGGACCTTAGGGTTATGGACATGTCGGAATTCGATGTCATCCTTGGGATGGACTGGTTGGCGGCGTATCGGGTCGTTATTGATTGTGACAGGAAGAGGGTCACCGCCTATACACCGGACGGTGTTTGTTTCAAGTTTCAGGGGGAAAAGCATGATGCTCTACCTCAAGTCGTGTATGATTCACGATGGCATGGGCAGTTGATGGGTTGGCTTGCGAGCCTTACTCTGGAGGACGAGGCGAGACAAGAATTGGGTCTACCTCGGGTGGTGTGTGAATATGAGGACGTTTTTCCGGACGAGTTACCGGGATTACCTCCCCATAGGAATGTGGACTTTAGCATTGAGTTGCATCCGGGAACTTCGCCCATTTCTATGACTCCACATAGGATGGCGCCAGCTGAGTTGCAAGAACTCAAGGTCCAATTGCAAGAATTATTGGACAAGGGCTTTATTAGACCGAGTACCTCACCTTGGGGCGCTCCGGTGCTGTTTGCCAAGAAGAAGGATAAGACCCTTCGACTGTGTATAGACTATCGGCAGTTGAACCGGGTCACCATCAAGAATAGGTACCCTTTGCCGAGGATCGATGATCTGTTTGATCAGCTGAGGGGAGCGCGGGTCTATTCAAAAATAGATCTCCGCACGGACTACCATCAGTTGAGGATTAGGGAGTCAGATATCCCTAAGACGGCGTTCAGAACGCGGTACGGGCATTTCGAGTTCACGGTGATGCCATTTGGGTTGACGAATGCCCCGGCGGCATTTATGGATCTCATGCATAGGGTGTTCCAGCCCTATTTAGATCAGTTTGTCGTAGTGTTTGTTGATGACATCCTGATCTACTCCAAGACAGAGGAGGAGCATGAGGGTCACTTAAGGATTGTTCTCCAGACCTTGAGGGACCACCAGTTGTACGCCAAGTTCAGCAAGTGTGAATTTTGGCTTACGGAGGTGAAATTTTTGGGACACGTGGTGTCGGCTTCGGGGGTATCAGTTGATCCGGAGAAAGTCGAGGCAGTTATGAGCTGGGAGAGGCCAAGGTCAGTCTTCGAGATACGTAGTTTCTTGGGATTGGCAGGGTATTACCGGAGGTTCATCGAGGACTTCTCCCGACTAGCCGCACCTATGACTAGATTGACCCGGAAGGAGGTCAAGTTCGAGTGGAATGATTCGTGTGAGAAGGCATTCCAAGAACTGAAGAGGAGGCTCACTTCAGCTCCTATCTTAATTGTTCCAGAGAGGGGGCAAAACTACACGATATATTGCGATGCCTCCAAGGACGGACTGGGTTGTGTCTTGATGCAGTCCGGGAGAGTGGTGGCTTATGGTTCTCGACAGTTGAAGAATCACGAGCAGAATTACCCTACGCATGATATGGAGTTGGCGGCCGTTGTCTTTGCCTTAAAGGCTTGGCGCCACTATTTGTATGGTGAACGATTTGAAGTGTTTTCGGACCACAAAAGTCTGAAGTACATCTTCACTCAACGGGACCTCAACATGAGGCAGCGTAGGTGGATGGAGTACCTAGAAGACTATGACTTCACTTTGCATTACCACCCTGGTAAGGCAAATGTGGTGGCTGACGCACTTAGTCGGAAGTCACGGGGTGTCTTAGCTAGTGTGGCTTCCCGGGAGTGGCGGATGCTTGAGGCCGTGGGCCAATTTGGGCTGCATTATCGGGGTCGGACTCAGGGTGTTTTAGGGAGTTTGGTGGCTACGCCTTCCCTACTGAGCAGAGTGATCGAGTCACAGAGACAGGACTCAGAGTTATCATCCATCAGGGACCGAGTGCAGGCGGGTACTGGTGACGAGGGCTGGGCCATTCACTCGGATGACAGTCTTCGGTTTAGGGGAAGGGTAGTGGTTCCCCAGTCGGCGGAGCTGAGAGAGGAGATCCTCAGGGAGTTCCATTGCTCTCGTTTTGCGGTGCACCCAGGCGGCACGAAAATGTATCATGATCTTCGTCGCCAGTATTACTGGAGCGGAATGAAGAGGCAAATTGGCGACTTTGTCAGTAGATGCCTCACATGTCAGCAGATTAAAGCCGAGCACCAGAGGCCAGCAGGGTTGCTCCAGCCCTTGGAAGTGGCTGAGTGGAAGTGGGAGCACATCACAATGGACTTTGTGACCCACTTGCCACGGACATCACGGGGACATGATGCGGTGTGGGTGATAGTGGACCGGCTTACGAAGTCGGCACACTTTTTGGCGGTGCGGATGACCTTCACTCTGGAGGAATTCTGCAGGTTGTACATAAGGGAGATAGTCCGGTTGCATGGGGTACCCGTATCTATAGTATCGGATCGGGATCCCAGGTTTACGGCTCACTTTTGGGAGAGTTTCCAGCGAGCCATGGGGACTCAGTTGAGGATGAGCACAGCCTACCATCCCCAAACGGACGGTCAGTCGGAGAGGACCATCCAGACATTAGAGGACATGCTACGGGCATGCGTCCTAGATCTCAAGGGTAGCTGGGAAGAGCATTTGCCCTTAGTGGAATTCGCCTACAATAACAGTTATCAGGCGAGCATACGGATGGCACCTTATGAGGCGCTTTATGGGAGGCCTTGTCGTTCTCCGGTTTGTTGGACTGAAGTTGGGGAAAGACCCTCTACGGGTCCAGACTTGATTAGAGACACCTCGGAGAAGGTGAACCTGATAAGGAAGCGTCTTCTCACGGCTCAGAGCCGGCAGAAGAGTTACGCCGATAGGCGGCGACGGCCTCTGGAATTTGAGGTGGGAGACCACGTCTTCTTGAAGGTGATGCCTAAGAGAGGGGTGATCAGATTCGGCAAGCGGGGAAAACTGTCGCCGAGGTATATTGGGCCCTTTGAGGTGCTTGAGAGAGTTGGCACTGTGGCTTACAGATTGGCGTTACCGCCAACTTTATCGGGTGTTCACGCCGTATTCCATGTCTCCATGCTCCGGAAGTATACTCCAGATCCGACGCATGTTGTGGATTGGAGCGAGCTCATAGTTGATGCGGATGGGACCTTCGAGGAGGGACCAGTGCGTGTCATGGATAGCCGAGAGCAGGTTTTGCGAGGCAAGACCGTGAGGCTAGTGAAGGTGTTGTGGCAGCACCGAGGAGTGGAGGAGGCAACATGGGAGCGTGAGGACACCATACGTGCCAACTATCCTTTCTTATTTGAGGATGGAGGTACATTCTTATAGTCATTTAGTATTATATGACTGTTGCATATGCGTGTAATTTTGTGTGCATGAGTGTGTGAATTTCGGGGACGAAATTCTTTTAAGGGGGGAAGAATGT
This sequence comes from Ilex aquifolium, assembly GCA_951799425.1. Taxonomy (NCBI): domain Eukaryota; kingdom Viridiplantae; phylum Streptophyta; class Magnoliopsida; order Aquifoliales; family Aquifoliaceae; genus Ilex; species Ilex aquifolium. Next base: position 21,531,220 of record OX637399.1, read on the forward strand.
AAAACCCGAGAAAATTTCAACCTTTGTGAAAAAGGGCAAAACGGTAAATTGCCACTACAGTACAGGTTGTAAACCTGAATTTTTCTAGAACTCGGATGACGAAACGGACCTCACCGTTGGATTCGTCTCGCGAAATCTAGTTACCACGTCAAATTTCGTGGAATTCCGAGATAGTCGAATTTTTCGCGTTTTACGAAACGAACGGGCCCCGGGTGACCCTGTACACGAAATTTTTATAAAGTTTCCAGGTTTGGGGAAATATTAAACACAAGTTAAAACAAAAATAATTCGAACTTGAACCGGAGCGAAATTTAATCGTTTCGGGATTAAAACGGACCCGGAATTAAATAGGACGTGTGGCGAATTGTGGGCCAAGTATTCTAAAATATAAATAGGGGGAAAAATTAGATTTTTCCCCATTGTTCAGCCGGTTTCAGCCGATAGAGAGAAAGAGGGAGAAAAGAGAGAAAAACTCACCTTCTCTCTACGATCTACGGCGCTACGGACCTCGAATCCACGCAAGCCAAGAATTAAAGTCGCTCTACTCATCGAGGGCTACGCGGCTATACCAAAAAGCGCAAGTTTTACCGAAGATTAAGGTACGGGATTTTCGAGAAGTGAGGGTTTTTGGCTTGAATCGGGTCTTGGAACTTCCCTTGGTCGTTCCTCACGCTTCAAGAGGTAGGGTTTCTTCCTACTAAGGTTTATTCCAAGCCTATAATGTTTTTATGGAATGGGTAGGATGATAGCCTATGTGTCTCTTGCCTATTGTTGTGAAATTGGGTGAATTGGGTATTGAAATGGGTAAAGGAAATCCTAACTTGGATGAATATTTAGAAGTTACTAATTGTGATTTCTATGAATTGGATATGTGAAATGAACCCAATGTAAATTCATGTGTTATATGAAATTGTGGGCGTGTTATGTGTTTATATATATGCCATGAAATTTTAGTATGTTGATAACATGCTTGGAATTTGTATTATGGAAATTATATGCTTTTGATATGATTTTGCCATGGAATATGAGAAATGTGTTGAGAATGTTCATATGTCACTCATATCATATCGAACATTGTATTGGTGTTGCAATGGAGCCCACATTTCATATGCACGGGAACATCGCATTTTAGGAGGTGTGTGTGCATGGTTATTTGTCTTCACCACACATGGTGGATGACGAGTGAGCTCGGGTAATATGGGTCGATGACCTAGACGAGTCGAATGGTTTATATGTTGATAGGGTTGGGGTAGCAAGAAGGGCTAGAAAATCCCTCGGGTGAGAGACCCGGTGATTGGATACGCACTCCGTTGGTATAAGAGCCCATAAAGTGTGTCGGTGTACGCGGAACCGTTGGTGGAAGTCCATGAATTCCGTGTAGGTTGGGTGACCTTTGGTGTGAGTCCATGAACATCCACCTCTATAAAGACCCTAGAATGAGATGTCATTTGATGTGAAACATAAATGACGGATTGGTACACATTGGCACTTGCATGTGTAGAGGAGCCGGGAAGGACTCGGTTGATGTGCATGAGTGAGTCTCACCTCATTTCATAGCATGGCATTACATGTTTCAACATGGAATATATTCTTGTTGTGGATTGTTGATTGATAGCATGTGACATTTCATATGCATTTAGGTTGGGGAATAGCCTCTCTAGGAGATACCCTATTGAGCGTGGCTCACCCTTTATGGGAAAAACATTTCAGGTGTGGGTTTTGCTCCGGCGGATGGCTCATTTGGAGAGCATCAAGCATGAAGGGGGCCGGCTTGTGGCCTTAGTTTAAGTTTGTAAAACCTTTAACAAAACTCCATTTTGATGTATATATATTATGGAATGAATTGTAATAGAGATTGTATGAGCTGGGTATTATATGGAAAATCTCATTAAACATGTATTGAATGGGTTTGGAGTGTATGGGGTAGCTTTAAGGATGGTTTGGAGGGGAAATAAATCCATTTTTATGCTCACAGTCTGAAAACCTACCGGAAGGTGTGTGTCGGTCTTCCGGAAGGTTTTGCTAAAAACTCCAGCTTGCCTTGTTCACAGCTAATACCTTCCGGAAGGTTTTGCCCACTGGAATGAACCTTCCGGAAGATTTTAGCTACTGGAGTAAAACCTACCGGAAGGACTTGTCTACTGGAGTGGACCTTCCGGAAGGTTTTGCCTTGGGTTTCTTTTTGACTGCCGAATTCTTCCGGAAGGTTTTGTTTTCTGGAATGAACCTTCCGGAAGGTTTTGGCTACTGGAATGGACCTTCCGGAAGGTTTTTGCTACTGATGTCGACCTTCCGGAAGTTCTTGAAATTGATCTTTTTCATGTAACAGTTCCTTCAGCGACCTTCCGGTAGGTGTATGTCGACCTTCCGGAAGGTTTTTCCAAAATTTTGAAATTTTCAAAATGCTTAGCCATGCTTTTGGGCTTTGTTTTCTTTGGTTCCTATGACATAAATGGACATAAATGGAGGTATAATTGACCTTGTGGATGGTAAATCCGATTAAAAGCATGTGAATGACGTGGTGTTGGGTTATACGACTATCACGAGTATTTCCGCTGGTTGACGGATGGTCAACGGTCAATAAAGGACCCCCGGAAATTTGGGGTGTCACAATGAAGCCATTCAAGGCGCCATATGGAGCCCATGTCCTATTCCAAAAGAAGCAAGATGGTTCGCTTCGAATGTGCATCGATTATCAGGCCTTGAACAAAGTGACGATCAAGAACAAGTACCCTATTCCGAATGTCACTGATTTATTCGATAGGCTTTCCAAGACAACCTTCTATAGGAAACTAGACCTAAAGACTAGGTATTGGCAAGTTAGGATTATAGAGGGAGATGAGTCCAAGACTGCGTGTGTGAAGCGCTATGGGTATTTTGAATTACTTATAATGTCGTTTGGGCTTACAAATGCCCTTGGGGCACTGCATTAGCAAAGGTCAGATCCAGATGGATAAGAGGAAGGTGAAGGCAATCGTCGATTGGCCTACACCAACCATGGTGCCTGAATTGTGGTCATTCTTTGGCTTAGCCAATTATTATTGCAAGTTCATTGAGGGATATTCAAAGAAATGTAATGCCCTAACTGACTTGCTGAAGAAGGACTAGAAATGGAACTGGAATGGTCCCTGTTCGACAGCCTTTGAGAAGCTGAAGCATGCAGTATCTTCTACACCAGTGCTAAGATTGGTCGACTTCGATCTGCCATTTGAAATACACACTGATGCATCTAATCATGCCATTGGAGGAGTCCTTGTTCAGGAGGGACACACTGTTGCCTTTGAAAGCCGGAAGCTAAAAGATGTTGAGCAACGATACTCAGCACATGAGAAGAAAATGACTGATACAGTGTATTGCTTTGAAATTTGGAGGCATTACTTGTTGGGAACAAAGTTCACCGTTGTGACGAACAACGTGGTGAACACCTATTTCAAATCCCAAAAGAAATTGACCCCAAAGTAGGCCTGATGGCAAGAATTTCTTATTGCGTTCGATTTTGTGTGGGTGCATAGACCCGGGAGGCAGAATCAGGTTTTTGATTCATTGAGTAGGAAGGAGGTCCATGACAATGTTGTTACACAGTCTAGTGTGCATACTGACTTCCTTGCAAGAGTCAATGAGCATGCCTAGAACGATGTTGCTTATGGAAAATTGAAGCAGCAAGTTGGCGAAGGTCCAGTGCATGGATATTGCTTGGATGATGACCTGTTCTATGCCAAGGGTGACAGACTCTATGTTCCTGTGGGATGGGAACTAAGGCTGGAGTTACTGGGTGAGATACATGACTCCCAGTGGGTTGGACATCCTGGAGTAGAGAGAATGCTTACATTGTTGTCTCGCTCCTATTACTGACCCAAGATAGAAGATGATGTTGAGGCCTATGTCAGGACTTGTCTTGTGTGACAACTCAAAAAGGTTGAGAAAAAGAAGGCAGTGGGTTTGCTTTAGCCACTACCCATCCCTGAAAAACTGTGGTATTCAACCTCAATGGATTTCATATGTAACCTGCCAACGATTGATGGCATGTGTCCAATCATGGTGGTGTTCAATCGTTTCGCCAAGTATGCAGTGTTCATTCCAGCACCTCATGCTTGCCCTACAGATGTTGCTGCAGAATTATTATATAAGTACATGGTGAAGTACTTTGGGTTGCTGAAAGACATAGTCAGTGATTGTAACACAAGGTTTACTGGCAAATTCTGGACGGTGTTGTTCAACCTCATGGGTTCTGAGCTGAAGTTTTCCACAACAAACCATCCTCAGACTAATTGACAGACTGAGCGGATCAATGCCTTGTTGGAGGATTATCCACGGCACTACGTTACTGCAAGTCATAAAAATTGGGTGGATTTGGTGGACACTACCCAATTTTGTTACAACTTACACAAATCTTTGGGTACAGGAATGAGTGCCAATGAATTGCCTATGGGACAGCAGCCACTTACTCCTCAGGAAGTGTTGAAATAGAGGACCGGAGGTAAATTGTCCAATTGCATATCGGTTTTCTATTTCTAAGCAAGAGTTGTTTGACGAGGCAAAGGACAACTTGGCCAAAGCTGCCCGCCGAATGAAGAAGTATGTTGATCAAGGTTACAGACTGCTGTAATTTCAAGTTTGTGACCTAGTCTTGCTGAAATTGACTCCTGCGATATGGAAAAAGATCAATAACAAAGGTAGTGCACCGCTGGCTTGTTCCCAAATACGATGGCCCCTTCAAAGTGATGAAGAAGGTCAAGAATGTTTCCTATCGCTTGAAGCTGCCTGATCGATTGAAAATTTAGCCATCTTTTCATGTGAGTTTTTTGAAGCCTTTTCATGAAGACTTGCTAAATGTTGGACAGAAACAAACCAGGAGGGCTCCTCCTATAATCAGGCAACAGTTTGACAAGGAGGTCGACAAGATTCAGACTCATAGGACCATGGGTCAGAGTAAGAAGAATCGTATGACTGATTTTATAGTACAATGGAAAAGTGGTTCTAAGGCAGACATGAATTGGGAAAGAGATGTGACTCTTTGGAAATTTGAGAAATAGATCAAGGAGTATTGAGACAACCTCTCGACGAGGACATCGAGCTCTTCTGGTGGGGGTGATTTGTTACCCCCTTCACTCCTTGGCATTGGCATGTGGCTACCTCACCCAAAGGCACCCATGTCTTAGCCAAATTGGGTTATACTGAAAGGAATCATATAATAAATGCAGCAAAATTTTAAAAAATAATTTGATTCCTTATACCAAGATCTATTCATGTTTAATGCAAACCGAGAAACTTTAGATCTATAGAGAAGATTAAGGGTTACCTCTTGAAGCATGCCTTTAGCAATCTTCAAGCATTCTCAAAAAATTTAAATCTTCAAATCTGAATTTGATCTTTACCCCAAGCCTCGCAAACGTTTGACCTCTATCGGTATCTACACGAATTGACAAACTTGAAGGATCTACTTTAGCCATTGATAAAACTAGTAGAGAGAGAGAATGAGGGGTGGTTCTTCTTGTGCTAGTAAGAGAGTTGTTATATCTAATATCTACATCCTACATAAAGGTATTTATAGAGCTTTAAAGGCTCTAATTCTAATTTGGGTCAAGTTGCAATTATCTCATAATTACATATAACCCATTTATTAACATTAATTGTAATAAAGTCTCTAATTAACTCTTAATTAGGTTTTCACCTCAATTAACTCTTAATTGGTTGTCTCTCTTTTATCTTTTAGTTTTCAATCAATTCTATTGTGTGTGACCCTATAGGTTCAAGCATACCCGGTTGTAGGCATTCGATACTAACTACAATTAGCATCTCAAATTAGAACTCTTTCTAATTTAGCTTGAATTAGAACTCTTCTAATTCTCCCTTTATGAAGAACAATTAATATATTTATATTAATTTCATTCTTTGGGCTTCTATTAATCATGAGTGACACCTAACATCATATCATGATCAACCTCCGGATAGCACGAAGTAGGTAAAGAACCCATTCAGTCTATAGTTGTCATGTAATTCAATCCTTCTATCATACAATGCCCCCAATTGATTTACTAGGGTATGGAATTACTGTCAAACCCCTAATTCAATCTTATGTGTTCGATCTTAGGACTATAACTCTTAATGATCAATTAGAAACTATTTTCTAATTGTCATTCTGCCTTGGCCAAGGACTCTTTGAGTCATATCCCATAAGATCACATAAGACATTCTCCCTTTAATTACTAAGGATGATAGATTCTATGTTATACACTCATAAATCTCCATGCATGTCTAACTATATTCAACAATACATATCCAAGTTACATGGTTAGTATATGAATATGTTGTATAGTTAAAGCATAGAAGTCCATGCACAAGACAACCATGGTGTCTCAAGTCTAAGGATCAGTTGCATAACTATAACTTTAGGATTTAATATTGACAGGTATGTAAAACTCCATATGAAAAATCCTACGTTAGTTAACGGTCATGTTCAGTGTACTTGTTTTCTAACAAGCATCCACACACCTGCTTCAGTGTCCCTACATTAGTGACTTGGACGAGTCACCTCATATCAAATATGAGAAAACATAGTGTGTGCTAGTCTATCTGGATTACGTAGTGCCCACATAATAATCCTATGACTAGGAACATTTAAGAGTTAAGAACTAAGAAGTATAGGTATCCTCTTCTCAACATCTTGAGAAACTATCTTCTTAACTTATACTCTATGGACTATATCATGTATATTAAAATGAAATAAACTAGAATCATGATAAATAAACTTGCCCTTTTATTTAATTAAGTAATGAATGGTGCTAGTACAACCCTAAAACATCATATATATGATTGGTCTTAGAGCATACTACTAACATATACTTGGTGAAGTAAACCCTTAGTGCAAAGTTGGCTTCCTAAAGACTTGGACGTTTACTTGGTTGAGTGATAAAGTGGTTCAGTAAAGGCTCAAGTGGCAGGCATTGACTATGCCCTTGGCTCAAGTTATTATAACTCCTCAACTCAGAGTATGTTCGTTGTTGTCCTTGGGTTTTTGCTTAGTAATGCTATTATAGAGGGGTGCTCTACAAAGGGGGTACTAGGCCAGCCTCCCTAAGGACCCTTATGCCCCTAAACCTTGGCACACCAAAGCAATTCATGGCCCTAGCAAATGCTTGCCATGGGTGAGGTAAGGCATTCCAAAGTCCGAGACCCTAGATGTGGGGCCGATAATCGGAGGGACTCATCGTTGGTAGAAGCCTCATGCATGGCTGAGGAAGGTAGCTCATGCATAGGCACGTTGGGCACAAGCAACCAAGGCTAGTCGTGTGGCTCATTTTGTGGGGCATTGCTTGCTTGGAAGACCAAGCCATGAGCTAGGCATGGCTTGGCACGAAGGCAAGGCTAATCAAGTGTTGTGGGCTCGCAAGAAAGGCACATGCATAACATGTGAGGCGGTTATGAATGGTTGAGGCATGTGCCCTGTAGATGGTGGCGGTTCTATACGGTTGCTGGTATGTGCATGGCATACAGATCAGTTTTGTGAAAAAATACTAGCATGTGCACAACATGAGGAATTGCTGGCATCTGCACACAGCATGCACAACAGTTATGGGCAATTACTGATGCCAACAGTTGCAATTGTCCCCTGCCATGACTAGCACATTGTGGGAGTGTCAGAAGGTTTCAGCCATGATCAGTAGGGTCTTGGGGGTGAATCTAATGAATGTTTGCATGGCCTAGGCGGTTGAGCTTTTAACTGTCACTTTGTATGCTATATATAAGTATGGTAGGGTCTGCTGTGCAAACAAGAGAGTTGGGCACATTTTGTAAGCAGACCCCTAGCCAAGTTTCCTTTAGGCTTGCTGAGAAGTAAAAGGTTTGACCAATTGGCCTGTAAAGCTTGTGTGTTGCTATGAGTTTGTTTGCTAGTCCATATTCTATTCGTGTGTGAATTTTTGTGAGCATTTGTGTGCATTGGTTGAAACTGAATGTCGGATCTCAATGCCATCACGAGGCAGAATTTGAGTAAAAATTTGACCACCGTGATAGCTAGCTTAGTGTATCATAATCCAAGTCCTTGGAATAGTCGGCCTTTTTTACATTGATCATGATGTGTCAAGATGGTAGGTTGAAGTCTTAGAAGAAATTCCCTCTTTTTCAACATAGTAATACTGCATTGAAGCCTTCCTCAGTACATGTGTCCATGAATCCATGTTATTTCTCATTGAACAATTTGAAGGGATATGTGTTAAAAAAAAATCGAAAGAAGGCGTGCATACATACAATGCTATTTTTCATTCTCCTATTTTTAATTCTTACGCAATACTAGAGTATGTGGAAAGAGCGAGTAGGGGTTTGTCTTCAAGGATCAAGAGGTAGAAGGAACGTTGTCAATACCATTCTGATGAAAACTCCTCTTCTTGCATCACAAAGCTTTATTTATATATGCCATGTAAGACTCATATTGCTAATTGTGCAAGGGGACTACTTTAATTTTTCAATCTCTTGTTAAAGCTAAAAGTATAAAAATCACCTTTTGGGAAAACCTCAAGTTACGTTAGCTATTAGGGGAATGATTTCAATTGTTTGCCTTACTTCACCAATATTAGTTGGTGTTACTTTATTGGTCTGTAAATGTTAATCTAATTTCTCTTCTCAAAAGTCTGAAGAGAAATATTTATGAGATTGTCCTTTGTTATGTTGTTAATTATCTCCATTTTTAAAGTTACAAGGGAAATTATTTTCTTGATATCTTAGCAGAGGATTGACCAAGATAACAAGAATAAATTTTCAATAGACTACACCAAAACTATAATTTAAAAATAATTCATGTGCATTGCACGTGTGCACCAACTGCTTAAAAATCGGGTTGAATTTGAATAAGCAAATTTGGGCTAATTTCGGGGTGATTTGGGCTTGTAAATCGGATTGCCTTATATAAAAATAAAGTTTGCCATAAACACTAACCAAAAACATTCACTCAACCAAAACCAAACAAGCAGCAACTTCAACATTATTTAACATAATTGATCTACATGAGCTGCAAGAATTGAACCAAAACACTATTTAACATAATCAATCCACGAGTTCAACGTTGTTAAAGTAATTAATCCACAACACAAACAACCACAACACAAGAACCAGCCAATACAATGTCCTTGATTATATTAGTAGTTCAAACTAACCACTGAGATCTTCGTCTTCTACAAATTTGGCAGATGGAGAGAGACAGATGGAAAAAGGTGGATAGACGAACAATGGAGGTCTTTTCCTTGAAACCTTCTCCAGATCTATCAAGTTCTTATCCAAAGTCTAGATCTATGGAAGTCTTCTCTAGAGTCCAGATCTATTGAGGTCTAGCAGATGGAGAGTAGCGGAGAAGAGATGGAGAAAGGTAGAAAGGAGACGGTGGAAATGGCAAAGAAGCGAAGAGGGAGAATAGATGGGAAAAGTGCAAGACAAAAGAAGAGAGGCAGAGGTTTGATACTATTTAAAAAACCCTAGTCTCTCTCCTTATATTATATTACTAGTTATTGCTCATGCTTGAAGGCATAGAGTAATAAAAAAAAATGGTTAATAATAAACATATTTATATTCACACCCAAAAATAAATCCAAAATATAGAGCAGAGATAAAGGAATTTAAGCATCGATAGTAGTAGGGCTAAGCGGTGGTAGTAATGGTGGTGGTGACAGTCAGGGGTGGCAATGGTAATAGTGGTGGTGGATTTTGAGTGACGATGGTGGTAGTGACAGCCAATGGTGACGGTGGTGGTGGTGGGTGTGGGTAGTGGTGGGCGACAGTGACGGTGGTTGGCAGTAGTGGTGTTAGGGCGACGACGGTGGTGGTGGCAATGGTAGGTTGTGGTGGTGGGCGGTGACAATGGTTGTGACGGGCGACAACGGGTGCTTTTGGGGGACAGCGTAATGGGTGGTGGCGAATGGCAGCGGTGGTGGTGGTAGTGGTAGGTGTGGTGGGGGTGCGTGACAATGGATGACAACAATGGTGGGCGATGACGGGTTGTGGTGGTTAGTGGTAGTAGGTGTGGTAGGGGTGGGTGACTGGCTAGCGACGATGGTGGGTGACGACGGATGATGGTGGGTTGTGGTAGTGGGTGGTGGTGGGTGGTAATGGTGGGTGATAACAGTGGTAGTGAGACGATGGTGGTAGTGATAATAAATATAAGAATGAGATGATGATGATGGTGGGTGGTGATGATGGATGACGGTGGTAACAATCGGTAGTGGGTGGCAATGGTGGTGGTGGGGATTACGGAGGGGCAGAAAGGGTGAGGTGGGGGTGGTAGGGTGGCAATGGTGGTGGCAGTAGTGATGGTCGTGGGGGTGGGGGTGGTGGTGTGGCAGTAGGGGTGGTGGTGGGGCGGTGGGGTGGTGGTGGTGAGGTGACGGTGGGGGTGGTGGTGGTAGTGGCGATGGTGGTGATAGGGTGGTGGTGGTGGTTGTTGTTGTGGCAGAAGTGGTGGTTGGGTGGCGACGACGGCGACGGTGGTGGTGGTGGGGCAATGGGGGGTGGTGGTAGTGGTGATGGGGTAGTGGGTGTGGTTGGTGTGGTGGGGTGGTGGCGGCAGTGATGGTGATGGTTGTTATGGCAGAGGTGGTGGTGGGGTGCGGTAGTGGTGATGGTGGTGGGGCGATAGGAGGTAGCGGGTAGGGGTGGTGGTGGTGGTGGGGCGGTTCCAAACACTACCTTTTTTTTTTTAAAGTACTTATGAGAAGTTATAAGTTTTAGAAACACTTTAAAAAGTCACCCCAAACACACCCTTATGAATCTATTTTTCCTATTAAATTTGGGACATTAATATTAGCCGTTTGATTAATTTTAATGTAAAATTTAAAAAGATCTTAAGCGCGAAAAGCAAAAATTATTTTTTTTATCTTTTGATATTTGAATTGTATTGTACTTTATTATATATATGGAGTTGAGCCCGAGTTCATTATTTCTGGCTAAGTTTGAGTTGAACCCGTGAATCCGATGCCTCAACTCAAGTACGGCCGAATTCAATAGGGGTTGCAGTTTTTTGGCCCAAGTCCAACCTAAATTTTAAGGGGCATAAGGGGGTCGGTACCTCTATAGGGACTTAATAGGGTAAAAGTTCTCTTTTTAAAATTATTTAGATAAAAGTCCAGCTGACAGCAAAAAGACAAAACACCTTCAAGTTGTGGAAGACAAAGAGTCCTTCTAATTTTGGTAACAAAAAAGTTACACCTACTTGTTTAACATCAATTATGAAGAATCCATTAATGTCGGAAATCAAGAAGTCATTAATGTCGAAAATCTTAATTTTTTTGAATTTAACAAATTTAGGGATCTCAATCCATATCTCCTACATATTTCATATCTTCCCAACATTCAAATTTATGAATTCAATGAATTTTATTTTATTTTTATGATTGTATTAGTCCTAATATCACGAATTGAAGTCCTTCTTTGCTATCACTCTTTGTTTGTCACTCTTTGCTGTCATTCTTTATTTGTCACTCTTTTGTTTGAAATGTTATACAAGATGTCACTATATGTTGCAACACTAGAATGTTACTTTGTTGTTACTCTTTTTGAAAATTTTGGTGTACAAAATGTCACTATATGAAACCATATTTTTTATGGCACTCTCTGGTATCTCTCTTTGATGCCACTCTTTGATGTTTGATGTTGCGCTCATTTTGGACTGTGTTGTTTATGGTGTAAAAATAGGAAAAGAGAGAGAAAGAAAGAGAGAAAGAGTGAGAGATAATAATGGAAATATTAATTTTATTTAAATTTTTAAATTTTAAACGATAAATAAAGTCCAAGAAATATTGAAAATTTTAAATCTAATATTTAGATATTTAAAAACATATAAATTAGGAAGAGAGAGACAGAGACAGAGTGTGAGAGAGAGTAGAAAATAGAAGAGAGAGTGAGAGATAATAATGAACCAATTAGATATGCAGTATTAATGGAAGATGACCAAGGAATATTGAAAGTGTCAAATCTAATATTTAGATATTTGAAAACATTAAAACTAGTAATTGTAGGCAGTATTTATGGTTGAGAAAATTAGGTAATAAAAAAAAAATTAAAATTTGTACTTAATGACAATTATTTGATGAAAAAGATGACTTAATAGAGTATAAGTTTAACTGTAGTACTTAAAGCCAAATAAATTCTAAAAAAGATACCCACAACTAAATATCCGAAATTTTAAAAACCTCAATCCAAGCTCTGTTTTTTATTTTTTTGAGCTAGGCTCAGGTTGACTCACCCAAGTTTCACCCCTACAAGAAACACACACAAAATGATTAAAAAATGTAGTGCGTAGAAGTAACTTACTATTCGAAATTGCTCTGGACATTCATTTTTTGAAAATTAATTTTTTTACATTAATAAATTTTAATTCTTTTTTTATATTATTAAATGATAACATACCTAATTATATTTTGGTCTACACTCGTATTTATATTTATTATATATACTATAAAATTTTGGGGTCTCATCTAATATGTCGGCCTAGACCTCATTTGTGTTGGCTTGCCTTGGGTGTGCTATCTCTTTTTTCCATGAATGTGTTCTTAGAGTGCTCATGACTACAACAAGTGATATGTTTATTATTTGGGCAAATTAAATTTTTTATTATTTTAATGGTTCGTTTGGTAGAGTGGATGAAAAATTAAAAAGATAAAAAGTGGGAGTGATACATTTTCTACTCTTTAAGGGAGGAATTTTTATTTCTCTCATTTGTGTTTGGTACGAGATATAGAAAATATGAATGATTAATTTTTTGTGTTTGGTAAGATGGAAAAATATATTTTTTTTATTTTTTTTAGAAAGTATAAATACATATTTTACCATTATATATATATATATATGAAATTAATATATACATAATATATAATTGACACATTATATATGTACATATCAAATGATATATAGACAAATAACATACATTTTTATATACATAATTAACCTTGATGATGCACAAATTGGTTTGCACACCACTTGTCAATTAAGTAATATAAAATGCAGTAAAGTAGAGGGAGAGAGAAGACAAAGTTTATAGTAGTTCGGTCAACGTGACCTACATCCACTTTGAATGGCAAGGATCGCCGGTATTTTATTAACTCCGGTGTGTAAGGAGAGCAGAGAGTTACAATCTTAGAGAGGCAAATGAGAGATTTGCCTGAATGAGTGTCTTGTCCCCCAAGTGTTGGCGGGGCTTACATTTTATAGTGGTTGCCTCATAATGGGTATCAACTTAGTAGTTGATCCAACGGTCACAACGGTTTGGGACTACTTTAATAGTAGTTAAATGGCTTGGCGACCTCGCCTCTTCTCAACGGGCAAGAGAGTTAAGGTGCACTCCAAAGGACTCGGTCAATGGATGAGGGAAGGTTGACTCTCTCCAAGCGGCGAGGGTAAGGCTCCTAGATGCTCCCTTGGTGGCGTAGCTCCCTTGTGGGTTTGACTGACTTTGATGACCCTTCCATACTTCCCTACTGATGTAGCTCCTTGAGCCTGATAAGCTTGACCGGGTTGATCACATTGGGTTGGACTTGCTGGATTTCTTGGAGTTGGGCTAAAAACTCGGACCGGGCTTTATAACATGAGTTGGGCCCTTGGGCTTGGCCCATCAAACCTTTTATCCACTTTTCCTCTCAATTTTATAGGAATTGATTTTGGTGAGTTGGAAGGAAAGCTCATTTATCCACTTTTCAATATTTCACACTTTTCTTCCTTACCAAACATGATATTTTATCTATCCTTCTAATTTTTCATCCTTCTATTTTTCTATTGTACCTGATAATGAAAGATTTCGGCTTGGCCGCCCATCCAAAGCCCAGAATACCCAATGGACCCCCAGGTTACATGGCAGCCCAAATGGCCCATCCGCAGCCTATCCACCCCGCCATAAGAATGGGACGCAACCCAAGGAAGGGAGTCCAACGACGCCTAGATCGATATATGCCTGCTCGGCCATATTAAGCTCGGCGGAGATCAGCCCAAGAACAATGAGATCGGTATTCGTTAGATCTAGTGCATCTCCCGCCGCGCCACATGTCCAAGGGATAGAGGGACAGCCTCTGGAACCCCTAACGAACACGCATTTCCTGATAAAGGGAATATTTATACATATACCATTTTAAGGATCGTGGGCATAACTTGTGTCAGTTATGCGATTTTTTTTCACTTAACAGTATTAACAGAGATGGTACAATTACCCACACGAAAAACAGGAAAACAAAGATTATCCTTCTTTGGGTAACCTCTCTCCCTCTGGTATTTATTTATTTATTTCTTCCATAATCATACAAAGTACAAACACAGAGCCAGTTGGACCTCTATCTCACACAATTCTGTCACTGAACAAAGAAAAAAACCAGCTCACAACGATTGGCAATGTTAGAACACCGTCGATGCAAGCACGAGTGGACAATGGATTTTCATGTCAAATGGAAAGTCCATTTCTCTTCCTCATTAGGTCCTTCACATTCTCGATGAACTGTTTAAAGTTTTTCTCGGATGATCCATCAGTGGCCAATGCATTGTCTAGTGCCTTTTTCACTCTGTTCATCTCCTTCCTTAGCTCGTGTGACTTAGTTCCACTCATCAGAAGATTAATTTTCTCTCCAACTTCCCCCCTTGTGATTGATTTCTCACCGCGTAAATTGATTCCAATCTTCCAATCATTGACCACTAATTTTCTATTCGTAATTTGATCGTGAGCAAAAGGAAAACATATTAATGGAACACCAAACCACATACTTTCAAATAACGAATTCCACCCACAATGAGTTAAAAACCCTCCAACTGCGGAATGTGAGAGCACCTCAATCTGGTTGCACCATGGCACTATCATACCTCGATCTTTGATTGAATCTTCAAATCCGACAGGCAAGATATTAGGACCATCCGAACTTATAGTGCCAGGTCGAAGCACCCAAATAAAATTCGCTTCACTAAGCAAAAGGCCATGGGCTATCTCCGCCATATCATGTTCACTAATCCGTACCAGGCTACCAAATGAAACATATAAAACTGACCCATGAGGCTTGGTATCAAGCCACTGGGTGCAGTCTGACTCGGCCCTCAGGCTCGTACCCACAGCGCTTTTGGTGAAGCGAGGAGGGAAAATGGGCCCAATTGCATAGATGGGCAACTTCTGATGTAGAGCTGAGATTGTTTCAGATTCAAGTTCTTCCACTGTGTTACATATAACAATATCTGCTTTCTTGACCTCCTCAAATGCTTTGAAAGTTACTCGGTGTACCAGCGTTGTTGTGTCAGTTTCCTGAAGAGTTGATGTCAAGTCCTTGGGTTCTATTGCTTTGACCCCGGGTATGTAATCAATTGTGTCCTTGCGATTATCTATTTTAATCATGCAAAAATAATCATGTTATCACATATATAATGTACACATTTACATTTTGTATGAGCATGTCTTCACATATTTATCTGCGTTCGTGTATGAATTTAGGATGTCAAAATATAACACGACATCAAGTTTGAGTAAAACTAATTAAAAGAAATATAAAATACGATTCGTTTATATATTAATTATATACGACATGAATTAAATATAATGATATGATTCGTTACGCATAAATTAATAAATTAAACGAATATGAGTAGAATATTTTTTTATATAAACCCATTAAAATCTAATACGAATTCATCTCATCCGACCAACTGAGAGAGCTAATATGAACATGCATATATCTATGTAAGCCACAAACAAATGTGCACAAAGAGGGAGAGAGAGAGAGAGAGAGTACGAACCATTGGAGGCAAAATGACCATTTTTTATTAGAAGGTCCAAATGATAGTTTAAAGTGAAAAGCAAGGCAGGTTGCGTCCAGAATGAAACATTGACCAAGTTATACTTTTTGGCAATTGTTGCTGGCCAGGCATAATAAGTGTCAGTGACAAAGAAAAAGGCCGACGATGGATGTGACTTAACCATGTTATTCACGAACTCGTCTATGTGGGTCGGGAAAACATGCGTGATGGAGTCCCAATACTGGTTAAAATTTGAAGATCGGTCGAACTCCAATGGAAGGCCGTCGGTAATCGTCGTGTAACGGATGTCAAGACCAGATTTACGTGCTTCGGAAAAAACTTGGGGTTCAATTGTTTTGTGTGGCTGGGATTTGGTTATCTGGTGGTGGATAAACTCGGTGTGGACGAAAGTGATGGTGAAGCCCTTTGAAGCAAGCTTTATTGCTAGGTGCACGAAAGGGGTTAGATGACCTTGGAAAGGGTATGAAATCATGATAGCATGAAGCTTTTGGTTAGTATCACCCATTTTCTTCTGGGTTTGTGTGTGTGTGTGTGAGAGAGAGAGAGAGAGAGAGAGAGGCAGGCTCTAATCTAACGACAACACAGGATAGGGTAGTTGCTGAAGTTTGGACTGTGGTGGTAAACGTTGTATCACGGTGAAACATATAGGCCAAATTTAGTTTGTATTTCAAAAAATACTATTTGAAAACAATTTTTTAGAAGAGTTTTAAGAAAGTGTGATTTGATATTTTCTGAGACAAAGAACTTATTTAGTTAAATGATTCTAAAAATAATTTTACAGAACATAAAACAGTAAAATATGTTTAGACAGCCTACATATATGTTTGAACAATAATTCAAAAATTAATAAAAAAAATATAAGAAAATTATTTTTAGATGAACAGTTTTATAAAAAAAAATTCAATAAAATCAAACTTTAAAATAAACCAATTTATATATAAATTTTTTATATATAAAATCAATAAATTTATATATCAATATCAATTTATAACAGAGTCAATATCACTTTTATAATAGATCTAATATCAATTTAAATATAAAATCAATAAATGAAACACCAATAATTTTTTTTCAAAAAAAAAAATAAATAACGCATGAATCGATTAATATATAAAATCAATAAACCAAATACCAATAAATCTATGTGGACAGAAAATTTGAAAATGGACAAAAAAATCAAAAAATAGAACAAATTCCAAAACCCACAATCAACACATATTTGAAAAAAAAAAAAAAAAACAAAGTAATAAAGAGTTAGATCTATAACCAGAACCTATAAAAAAGAAAAAGAAAGATCTGGTATTCAACCCAAATCTGAAGAAGATCAACCCAGATCAAAAAAAAATCAACACAGATTTGAACACAGGTTTAAAACAGGAAGTAGAAAAGATAATGATACATTAACCAACTAACAACATATAAAAAAAAAAGTCAAATAATAAGTACCATTTTTGAATCAAAGTTTAACATGAAATATTACACGAGTTTTAAAATTTCAATTCGTCCAAATTTAAATGAGTTTTAAAATTTTACTGTAAAAATCAAATATCAAATTAATTAAAGGACTACTTAATTAGCACTATCACATTTTTTAGTCAGCATCAACACATCAAAGTTATGTAGTTTCCATCTAATTATTAAATCCTATTTTTTTTGTGTATCACTCTATCTGATAATGCTCAAAGAAAAAATGCAAAGGGAGAGGATAAGAAAGATGAGTAAAGATGTGCATAGCAATTTTTTAACCAAATCTCATATATCAAATGAATCTGGGTAGTATTAATAAGTTCAACAAAAATAAATATAAATAAATCTTAAGCTTCGTATTAATTTGTTAAATAAAATTTTAAAAATAATTTTGAAGAGTTGCCGTCCACTTTTGACGAAGACAAAGTTGACTGATGGTGCAATTGCGTGTTTGATCAGATCTTTTCCTCGTGGGGGGTGTTCGGCTAGACAATTCATATTCGGTTGGATTGAATTTTGAAGTGCAATCTCATCCAAATGACAGGCAGAATAATGGGAAAAAAGATCTTGTTTTCTAACCCACTTTTGTGAAGTGTGGGCCCCATGCACTTGAATGATTGCACTTGAATTTCAGCTCATTTTCTATCCCATCCTCTTAGTGGGTTAAAATTATCACACATAGGTTAGCTGTACGGTGATGTAGGATAATCCGAATTGATTATCTTTTGGTTAAATAACTTTCCCAAATTTGAGAAATATAAAGAACCCTTGGATAATTTAACCCAATCCCCCCTTTTTATCAACTATTATCCAAGCAAACAAACACCCCCTAAGATTTTTCAAAAGGCATTCAGTTTGTCATCAATAAGAATGTGACATTTTAATATTAATTGTTAATGGCAACCTTCTACTTTTTTTTCCCCTTTAGTCAAAAATGGTCATCTTCTGGATGATTACATAAAATACCATTATTTTTATGTGCATTCACCCATATTTTTGTGCAAAACACAAAATTTATAATATTTTTTTATCGTCACTGTCGCCTCTACTCTCACCCTGACTTGATCCGAAATATGTACACCCAAATGTAGGTGGTCAAGTTGTAGTAATAATCCGATTAAGTCCAGAGTCGATTCCACATGAAACTAATGTTGGTGTTTAGAAGTAAGCAGTGATAGAGACCACCGTGACTTGTATCCTTGAGATTTAAAGTTGTGATATTCAGAGATTTTTTCTGGACAGAATATAAGATTCTTTTCAAGGGAATTTTCTAGACAAAATATACTAAGTCATCAAATGTAACAATCACCCTTTAGCTCGAGGATCTGAACATGTAGTTAACCATCTGGTTTATTATACTTGTGCTTGGGAACTCAATTAACCACCGTGTCAACATGAAGTTAGTCGGAAGATAAAGATGGATTGTGAGAATTAATAGCATGATTCCGACGCCTTTGTAGAAGTTTACAAGAAATGTCTGTGCTGAGACTCAACCCGTCTACAAACAAGCAAGTGTTTCTTCAAGACATCCAACCAGTGCATTAGTTTTCCATTTTCATTCTTTAAATGAAGCATAATAATGGTGACGATTGAAGGGTAGTCATGAAGATCTAGTCGGGGTACTTGCCTTGAACTAATGAGTCTTTCAATACAAGAGTTATCTGTGTCATAGAAAGTGCTCACGGTTATACAAAGTATCTTAGCTTTGCTAGATGCGTTCAATCATTCAATAAACGATCTTCGACGAAGAATGAATGAATCACGTTCCACTCTTCACGGCTTTGGCAAAGTTCTAGAAAAGTGGAAGAATTTCACTCCTCTATGGAAAGAAGGAAGCTCAAGCAATGGAAGCAAATGAAACTAATAATGAAAGTAGAAGAAAGCTAGTCACTTTTGGAGGGTTTCCACCACAACCAAAAGATGATCTATCTTCCTCTAGACAATTAAATGTAAATCTAGTCTAATTCTAATTCTACAACTAGCTAGGAAATTTTGGTCTAGTGTAAGTCTCCTAGAAGCTCCCACAATGGGAGTATTTATAGGCAAGGAGAAGGGGACAAGGGATTGTGAAAGAATAATGTTAGGCCTTCAAAGTCTGCTGAAAGCCATCCACTCTGCAGCCTGTCTGGGGACAACGTTCCAATGTTGTCTCCTGTCTTTGCTTGATGGGCATTCGAACACCAGATGAGGTCTGAACTTCCCACTCAAGTGGCCTGTGTTATTCTGTGAGAGCAATTTCCACACTCCATGTACAACTTGACTTTGCACTCAGCAATCTAGTCTTCAATAATTCAGGGGAACGTTCAAACGCGAATTGGCGTTCGAACGTGGTACTCAAGTACCTCAGTGCTTTCCTTCTTAGCTGCAACACGCCATGTCTCAGCATTTCATCAGTCTGGTCTTCAAGGAAACGTTCAAACATTTCTAGCGTTCGAACGTTATTGCTTTGTTCCAAGCTTCTCCAATTTTGTTCCAGGGTATGCTAGTGTTGCATGAAAGTTTGATATTTATTGCCCTTGGACCTTTGTACAATTTATGTCCTGAAATGCCTTTATTTAAACTCCATCAAAGTATAATTAGTCCTGAAAAGGCATATTATAGGTTGTAATGTGGCTAGAGGTCAGTGGTTAACGAAACGACGTCAATGGTATTCAAAAGCTATCCTTTCATTATGTAGTGTAGCACACCTCTTTCTAGCTTTGCGAAATTTCGCCTAGATATGGTATTTCTTTCTTTCATTTTTCTCATTTTTCACTTTCTTGGTCATTTTTCTGTTTTTTTGTCTCTTTTCCACTTTCGGTTGTTTTCCCCGACTTTTCTTTCATTTAACAGTAGCCACCATCGTCTTTTCTCTTTTTTCTTGCATTTCTGTATCATACTGATTTATAAGAGGGTGCAAGAAAATTAGATAGTAAATGTATGTCAAGTATATTTTCTTGTGGCTCGGTTATCATATGGGTTACTTGAAAAAGAGATCATACATTAAAGGCTCAATCTTGGTTAACTAGGGATATAATTTTATAAAAGAAATGGCTTAGGCTCAAAATTAAGTCAAACATGACCTAAGATCCTATCTCAAATATGGGCATATGCATGTGTCGTATGAACAGATTCCTAGTGAGGTATGTCAATAGATTGCTTTAGTTACGTCAATCAAAGCAAGTTTAATGAGATTATTCAAGGACAGATAGTGAAAAATCTTACTTGAGTAAATGTTGATATCCTCTCAAAAGCATCGCAAGGCTCGAAACTTACCATGGTATTCTTCGTTATCTCTACCGGTTATGTCAGGTATTTCATAGAATGTCAGTTATACATCGATTCCATTTTCGAGTCTGGTCATCTTGCACCTTAAGAAGAACAAATACCAATATACATTTGACAATTGAGTATAGAGAAAATACCATTTTTTCAAGATGCGTGGTTTTAAGTCTAGGTTGCTAAGTGAGGTGTCAAATCGATCATGTGTTTTAGTCACTTTAAGCAATCAATCTCAACATTAACATATGTTCTTAACAATTTAACAAATAACAATGTAATGCTAAGTATGCATTTAAGAAGATAAATGTGATAAAACTGAATCATTCATTTCATACAATATCATCGTTTTAACACAAAAGAAAATGATTCAAATCATCCACCAAAGAAGCAACACATTCACAAAAACCATCAAGTACAGAAATCTCCCTATCACTATCTCGCTCCACCAGCTCCACCCCTCAGATAGCTGAGAATCTCCTCCTGCTGTCGGAGAATCTCAGCTTGCTTGGCCTCAATGCCAAGCATAATCTCTCTCAGTGATCGCCGGGTGCTGGTACTGGGGCCTGCCTCCTCCTGGGTCTGCTCCTGGGCTCTCTCAGCCTCTACCTCTCTCTCCTCCTCCTCGTCTATCACATCTTGCACCTCATCGGTGCCTCGGGCAGGGGGCTCCTCCTGTCTAGCCGCCGGGCCGCCACTATGTCCTTGGCTCCTCCGAAAAGAAGCCTTGTTCAAAGGCCCCATTGGCTTCTGTATAGTCATCTCTGGCCTCACCTTAATCCAGTGGTCCGAGCACATCTCTGTCACCAGAGTGCCAAAAGGGAACGAGTTCCTCTTCACATCGCATCCCTTCATCATCTCTGTCAAAATCAACGAGGGGAGGTCTATGTTGTGGCCCTTCCCAAGTGCGTATAGTAATCGGGCTATCTCGAGGAGGATCTCTTTCTTGCGTCCTATGGGAGGGAAGTTCGAGACCGCCATCAAATTCAACATCTTATACTTGTCGGTCAACTCCCCTTGTCGAAAAAATCTTCGCCCCGTCCAAGAAAATGTGCCCAACCCCGTTAACTCTGCCCCCACCACATCCATCTCCACCTTCTTCCTCGGAGGGTAGGTCGGCCTTGGTACCCGAGGTACCTCCTGCTTAATCTCTTGGATGTAATCCTTGTTCACCTCAATGTGGGTCCCCCTCATATAGCTTTTTATCGTCCCATTGACTATTTCGGCATTGGAGTAAAACTCCCGCACCAAGTCAATCACGGCATCTCCGCCGTTCCTCAAATACAACATCCATCCCCTCTTCTCCATGTTCTCAAAGATCCCCAAATCATTCAATATCACAGTCCGTTCACAAACTACGGCTTGATTTCGGTAAAAGTTCTCTTACATGTCCGCTTTCAGGGCGTTGGGGAAGCGGGTTCGATCATACCTTCGGACTATGGGCCTCCCCTCTCTCCTCAATGACCTCCTCCACCATGTTGGGCTCTTGAGTTGGTGTGTTGCGCCTAGCGGGAAACTCGACTCTTGGAGGCATTGTTTTCGGGTTTGGGGGTGTTAGGGCTTGAAAATCTTGATTTTCTTGTGAAAATGATGATAAATGAGGTGGGACTGGCTTTGGGATGGTTGATTTGGGGTAGAAATTAAGAATGTGTGGTATTTTAAGGGTTGGGTAGTGAACAGTCGACCTAGGGTTTGAGGGTTTTTAGAGATTTTGGGTGTTTTTGAAATGAAGAAGATGAACCAGACTTTTATAGACTGGGTGTCAACGTATGAATATCACTGACGTTCAAATGCTGGTAGAAGGATTTTAAACTGATGGTTCGAACATGAACCTGGCGTTCGAACGTTGTGAGCTCTCAGTACTTTTGGGTTCTGTTAGAGGCCAACGTACTGTGAGCAACTGTCGTTCGAACGTGGATTTGACGTTCGAACGTGAGTTTTTGGTTCAAACGTTCTCCAGACGTTTGAACGCTTGGAGATCCCAGTACTTTTGGGTTTTCATCAGAGTCCAAAGTACTGTGAGCTTCCAACGTTCGAATGTGTATTGGCGTTCGAATATGGAGATCTCCCAGTACTTTTGATTTCTCATCAGAGGCTTGAGTACTGCAAACAGAAAACGTTCGAACGTCATCTGGCGTTCGAACGCCATATCAAAAATTTAAAATTTTTATGTACATTTATATACACATTAAAAGAAAACTATATACACAAATGGAACTTAAAAATTCATGGCTTCTCAGGATAAGTCCCTACCCACGCTTAAGGTTGGTATTCTAGGACATTCCTTACTCGGCCCATATTTTCCATTTCAATCAAACGAGTTTGTACATTTACCAAAAAGATTTTTTTTTTACACTTTTTACAAAAATTTGGACCCTTGGCTTTCATCCCCAAAGACACAATTTTTCACAGTTTTGTCAAAAAACAGTCTAATCCGAGTCTTCCTCTATCTCTGTGCCATTTGAACCATCAGTGACTCTTCTAATTTCCTGTCGCACAAATCGGTTAAGCAAAGTACCGGAATAGCATGGCGTATCAGGATAATCCTTACTCTGCCCATTCACTATCCAGTCTAATCGATCGAGTGCGCGACCGAAAATTGGTTCAGAAAACTGATTATATTCTTTCATGTGAAAGACTCGGCCACAATATTTATAGGTACCAAGTTTTTAGGCACGACGACGTTTAGCAAAAGTGTTTCTGCCACACAGTGGTTTCGCTTGCTGTTCTCGAATTTCGATTTTTCTTACCAATCTTGTTTTTCTCATGATCACAGAATGCACGTCAGATGGAAAAGTGCGTAAAACTCCCAGACTGAACCAAAGAAGTTTAATATCCATGCTTGCTAGGCTTTAAGACACTCTATCTGGTTCTTTAACGTCTGACAGTCACAATGACGATTGAAGCTGACTCAAAGACATGATCATTAATTTATACAAAATATGATCAAAAGCAACAACAGCACAAACAACAACAACAACAACAACAACAAAATTTCTACAGGCACAAAATACACAAGATATGAACTGTAGTTCTCACCCCCTAACCTAAACTGAACATTGTCCACAATGTTTCAAATTTACCAGTGTATGAATTTTGGAAATGGGGTTGTGAGGTAGAGATCTGTTCATCTTCCGAAACCTACAAACAATAATACACAAATTAATCATCTTTACGAAGATCTGGATTTTGTGTAGGATGAAAATCCTTGTGTGTGAGTGCGAACAAGAGCAGGACACCCATGAGCAAATACAAGATCAAAATACAAAGCATGAAGCAAAGGATTGTGTCTGTGGAGTACGTGGTCATGGATTTGCAGGAGGTGGGTCGTTAACAGAGAACAACGAAGAAGAAGAGAAGAAAAAGAAGAAAAAAGAGAAAAAGGAGAGAATGAGGGGGGGCCAGCAACGGCAGATGGAAAAAAAGGGAAAAAGGGTTGGAGGTCTTATAAAGGCGTCCTCTTGGGTCAGGTTGGGTCGGATTTTTCCTGACCTGATCCTTTTTTGTGTCGGCAAGCGTGAATCTCGTAGGAATATTCTGGATCCATTAAAAGAATGGTTTTCACATCTTTAACAAAATTTTCCAAGAATGGTTTCAAACGCTAGCCATTGACAGTAAAAATATTACTGTTTGATAGGTTTTTTACTTCCACTACTCCATGTCCAAACACTTTTTTGACAATGTAAGGTTCAGTCCATCTTGATCTCAACTTATCAGGAAAAAGATGGAGTCTTGAATTATATAACATGACTTTTTGAGATGGTTCAAAAGACTTCCGCACAATATTCTTGTCATGAAAAATTTTCATTCTGGACTTAGCAATCTTAGCATTTTCATATGCTTCATTTCTCAATTCTTCCAACTCATTAATCTTAAGTTTTATTGAGATTCTAGCCTTGTCTAGGTCAAAGTTTATCATTTTTATGGCCCAGTATGCTCTGTGTTCCAATTCCACAGGTAGGTGATAAGGCTTGCCAAAGACTAATCGATAAGGCGACATGCCCAAAAATTTTTTGAAAGCAGTGTGATATACCCAGAGTGCATCAGTTAGTCTTAACGACCAATCTTTGCGGTCTGGGTTTACCATTTTTTCTAAAATTAGTTTGATCTCTCGATTAGCCAGTTCAGCCTGTCCACTAGTCTGTGGATGATAGAGGGTTACAATTTTGTGAAAAATCAAGTATTTTTTTATCAAATTCCAGAAAGGACGATTACAAAAATGAGCACCCCTATCACTTATGATGGATTTCAAAATTCCAAATCGGGACAAAATATTTTCTTTTAAAAATTTTATCACTGTTCGGTGATCATTCTTTCGGCATGGAATTGCTTCAACCCTTTTGGACACATAGTCTACAGCCACTAAAATGTATAGATAACCAAATGAAGGGGGAAATGGTCCCATAAAATCGATGTCCCAACAGTCAAAAATTTCAATTACCAGAATTGGGTTTAAGGGCATCATGTTTACTTCCCAACCTTTGGCATCTATCACACGTTAGACAAAAGGCATGTACATCTTTGAAAAGTGTGGGCCAATAAAATCCACACTGCAAGATTTTTGCAGTGATTTTCTTTGATGAGAAATGGCCACCACATGCTTTAGAATGATAAAATGATATTACCTGTCTGCTCTCATGCTCGGGGATGCAACACCTTATGATTTGGTCCTTACAGTACTTAAACACGTATGGATCCTCCCAAAAGAAAGTACGAACCTCCCTCAGAAATTTCTTCCTATCCATCAATGTAAAGGAAGGAGGAAACGTACTAGTAGCAAGGAAGTTAGCAATATCAGCTTACCATAGTGTTTTCATGATTGTGAATAATTGTTCATCAAAGAAATTTTTATTGATTGACAGTCCATCCTCATGAAATTCATATGTTAACCTGGACAGATGATCTGCCACCACATTCTCAACACCTTTCTTGTCCTTAATGATCAGATCAAACTCTTGGAGTAAGAGTATCCATCTTAAGAGTCTTGGCTTGACATCCTTATTTGTGAGCAAGAATTTTAATGTTGCATGGTCAGTGAACACTATAACAGAAGAACCAACAAGATAAGAACGAAATTTCTCCAGAGCAAAAACTATAGCAATCAATTCTTTTTCAGTCGTTGAATAATTCATTTGAGCATCATTCAAAGTTTTGCTTGCATAGTAAATCACATAGGATTTCTTGTCTTTTCTTTGTCCCAACACAGCGCCTACAGCATAATCACTTGCATCACACATTAGTTCAAAGGGTAGAGTCCAGTCAGGGTGTTGCATTATTGGGGCAGAATTTAACATACCTTTAAGCTTATTGAAAGCTTTATGGCATGCTTCACTCCATACAAATGATACATCCTGACTTAGGAGATGACACATGGGTTTAGATATGGTACTAAAGTCTTTTATGAATCTCCTATAGAACCCTGCATGTCCCAAAAATGATCGAACATCTTTAACAATCTTGGGAGCGGGCAAATTTTCGATCATATCTATTTTTGCCTTGTTAACTTTCATGCCTTCAGACGACACAATGTGACCTATGACAATGTCTTGTGTTACCATGAAATGGCATTTCTCCCAATTGAGCACTAGATTGGCTTCCTTACATCTTATCAACACATTCTCTAGGTTTGTTAGACACAAATCAAACGAGTCACCATATACAGAGAAGTCATCCATGAACACTTCCAAAAAAATTTCAATCATGTCACCAAACAAGCTCAGCATGCACCTTTGGAATGTTGCAGGAGTGTTACAAAGTCCGAACAACATCTTTTTGAATGCAAATGTCTCAAAGGGGCATGTGAATGTTGTTTTTTCCTAGTCATCTAGTGCTATCTCAATTTGATTATACCCAGAATACCCATCCAGGAAACAGTAGAATTCATGACCTGCAATTCTCTCTAAAACTTGATCAAGAAATGGAAGAGGGAAATGGTCTTTTCTAGTTACCAAATTGAACTTTCGATAGTCTATGCACATTCGCCATCCTGTAACGAATCGAGTTGGTACTAGTTCATTGGCATCATTTTTTACCACTGTGACTCCAGACTTCTTGGCACAACTTGAGTTGGGCTCACCCATTTGCTATCAGAGATGGGAAAGATTGTTCCTCCATCTAGCAGCTTAAGCACCTCAGTTCTCATAACTTCCTTCATGTGAGGGTTCAGTCGTCGCTGCATTTGACGACAGGGTTTTGAATCTTCTTCAAGGTATATAGCATGATTGCAGATTAGCGAGCTTATACCTTTCAAGTTAGCAATGGTCCACCCAATGGTGTTTTTATGGCGTTTGAGAACTTCAATCAGCTTAGACTCTTGCAAGTCTGTAAGCTTAGATGAAATTACCATTGGGTATGACTCATCCTCCCCTAAAAATGCATATAGGTCAGATGGGAGCGGTTTTAGCTCAGGCTTTGGTGGCTTGACACTTGATGAGAGTGGCTTTGTGCCACTTGGTGAGATTTCTTCGAATTTGGGTGCCCATGTCCCAACAGTGTAAGCATGGTAATTCTTTGGGTTTTGATCATCATCTGTCATCTCAGATGTGACAGACTCCAACAGAGAAGTTTCAGTAGAGTTTTCACAAAATGTGTTATCCAGATGTTCCTGTATCAGAGACTCAATGAAATTTATTTCTCTCACTTCCTTGTCTTCTCCTGAGTGCTTAGCAATATTGAAAATATTCAACTCGAGAGTCATATTCCCAAAAGTTCATGACTCCATTCCTGCAATTGATTAGTGCATTTGAGGTTGCTAGGAAGGGTCGACCAAGAATGACGGGAATTTGATTCTCTGAATGCATTGCTGGCTGAGTATCTAGAACAATGAAGTCAATAGGAAAGACAAAGTTGTCCACTTGGACAAGTACATCTTCAACAATGCCCCTAGGAACTTTGATAGATCTGTCAGCCAACTGGAGTGTGACACAAGTGGGTTTGAGTTCACCCAATCCCAACTGCTGGTAGACAGAGAACGGGAGCAAATTGACACTGGCTCCAAGATCTAACAGTGCATGTTCTATTCTGAAGTGTCCAATGACATATGTCACAGTTGGACACCCTGGATCCTTGTATTTTGGATGGGTTTTGTGTTGAAGTAGAGCAGTGACTTGTTCCGTCAAGAAGACTCTTTTTTGGACATTCTGGCTTCTTTTGACTGTGCACAAGTCTGTCAGAAACTTGGCATAGAACGGAACCTGCTTGATTGCATCCAGAAGTGGAATATTGATTTTACTTGCTTGAAAAGCTCGTAAATTTATGGCTGATTATTCAACTTCTGTAATGTTTTGAGTTTATGAGGGAAATGAGCAGGGATAGGATACGAATGTTATTTTTCCTTTGATGGTTCTGGGTCCTATTCAATCACAGGTTCAGGCTCTACTGGTGTAGTGACTGGGATTGACTCAGGTCTTGGCTTTGGAATTAACATGTCTCTTATGGTTTTATCAATCACCTTGCCACTTCTCAATGTAGTGACAACTTGGGCTTGGTCTTGTGGGTTTTCCATGATTGAAGGATTTCCCACTTGGAATTGGCCTTGCGGTTGTTTTGGTTGGGCCAGAAACTTGCCCTTTTCATGTGTGGTCATGGATTGGGTTAGCTTTTGGATGTGGATTTTAAGATCCTCGAAAGACTGGGTAGTCTGTGCTTTGAAATCAGTAAAATCTTGAGTGAAACTATTGTTGTAGTTCATTTGGCTTTACATAAACTGATTTAGTGTGTCCTTAAGGCTCATCTTTTGTGGTGGTTGGTATGGTTGATATGTGGAGGGTCCTTGAGGTAGTGGGTGTGAACCTTGTTGTGGGTTCATGGGAGTTAGTTGAGTGTTTCTCCAACTGAAATTCGGGTGATTCCGCCACCCTAGATTTTATATTTCAGAATATGGGTTAGAGTAAGGTTTGTTGAAGTTGGAAATTGCATTTGTTTGTTTCAACAAGACCTCTTTGAATGT
Organism: Ilex aquifolium; assembly: GCA_951799425.1. NCBI lineage: Eukaryota > Viridiplantae > Streptophyta > Magnoliopsida > Aquifoliales > Aquifoliaceae > Ilex > Ilex aquifolium. Next base: position 21,559,652 of record OX637399.1, read on the forward strand.
CGGAATGGTCGGACACTCTCCATTAAGGTGTCCTGTTAGCGCACAAATCCCACACACTTGTTCTGTGGGAGGGTCAACATCAACTTGATGGACCTTTTTCATCTCTAAAGTTCAAGCTTTCGAGACAGGGTGGACATTTTTGCTCTTAGGCCATCATCTTCTTTCAAAACATACTTACCCTCATGACAAGTAGATGGTCTGACTTCAACAGTGGTAGGAGAGACTAAGTCCCACATCTGAGAACTATCAGATATGGTGTTAAAAAAATTGAATGCCTCCTCCGGACTCTTTTCCATGAACTCTCCTTGAGCCATCATTTCGACAAACTGACGTAGTAGAGTGGGCAATGAGTCATAGAAAAATCCTACCAAATTCCAATTCTCAAAAGCATGGTGTGGGCAGGACTGGAGAAGATCCTTGAATCTCTCCCAACATTGGTAAAAGGTCTCTCCTTCTTTAACCGAAAAATTCATGATTTGCCTTTTGAGTGCATTAATGCAGTGTAGAGAAAAAAAATTTCTGAAAAATTCATTCTGTAATGCCTGCCAGTGAGGTATTGAATGGGCTTTTAAAGAATTTAGCCATTATTTAGCTTTTTCCTTTAAAGAGAAAGGAAAAAGTTTCAACTTGGTCAGCTCAGTGTTGTCTTGAAATGTTCCACATACTTCCTCAAAATCTTTTATATGCAAATATGGGTTTTCATATTCGAGTCCATGAAATTGAGGAAGTAGTTGAACTGTCCCCGCCTTTACATTAAAGAGGGGCGCATTTGCAGGAAAAATAAAACAAGAGGGGACACTATTTCATGTGGGATTCAAGTAATCCCACAAAGTGCGAATGTTAGGCACTTCCCCCTCTCTTACATGAACTTCTCCTTGTCTCTCATTATTTGTCATACTCTCGTCAAAAGAGTCTGCTACTGATCTAGATGAAGATGGTTCAGACTGGTTCATAGACCCAACAGATTCTTCCGACAAATTTTGAGGATCGTCCTCAGACATAAAAGAGAAATTATAAACAGTAAATAAAAAATATATACACAAATGAAGGTTTTTTTACCTTTTACTTTAAAACACTTTTTTGGTTTCCCGGCAATGGCGCCAAAAACTTGACTTGATCCGAAATGTGTACACCCAAGTGCAGGCGGTCAAGTTGCAGTAATAATCCGGTTAAGTCCGGAGTCGAATCCACAGAGAACTAATGTTGGTGTTTAGAAGTAAGCAGTGATAGTGACTGGAATCCTTGAGATTTAAAGTTGTGATGTTCAAGGATTTTTTTTGGACAGAATATAAGATTCTTTCCAAGGGGATTTTCTAGACAAAATATACTAAGTCCTCAAATGTAACAGTCACCCTTTAACTCGAGGATCTGGACATGTAGTTAACCATCTGTTTTATTGTACTTGTGCTTGGGAACTCAATTAACTACCGTGTCAACATAAAGTTAATCGGAAGATAAAGATGGATTGTGAGAATTAATAGCATGATTCCTATGCTTTTGTAGAAGTTTACAAGAATTTTCTGTGCTGAGACTCAACCCGTCTACAAACAAGCAAGTGTTTCTACAAGGCATCCAACCAGTGCATTAGTTTTCCATTTCCATTCTTTAAATGAAGCACAATAATGGTGACGATTGAAGGGTAGTCATGAAGATCTAGCCAGGGTACTTGCCTTGAACCAATGAGTCTTTCAATGCAAGAATTATCTGTGTCATAGAAAGTGCTCACGGTTATACAAAGTACCTTAGCTTTGCTAGATGCGTTCAATCATTCAATAAACAAGTGAAACATAAAGCATTAAGCATAAACAAAATGCACAAATATAACTTTCGGATGATTTATACATGGCCATCACCTCTCACTAAAGAGTAAATGAGAAACTACTCACTCTTCATGGCTTTGGTAAAGCTAGAAAAGTGAGTGATGATCATCACTCTAAGTGGAGGAGTTACAAGATAAAACACACTACACAAGGAGCCGATCTTCGACAAAGAATGAGTGAATCACGTTCCACCCTTCACGACTTTGACAAAGCTCTAGAAAAGTGGAAGAGTTTCACTCCGCTAAGGGAAGAAGGAAGCTCAAGCAATGGAAGCAAATGAAACTAATAATGACAGTAGAAGAAAGCTAGTCACTTTGGAGGGTTTCCACCACAACCAAAAGATGATATATCTTCCTCTAGACAAGTAAATGTAAATCTAGTCTAAGTCTAATTCTACAACTAGCTAGGAAATTTTGGTCTAGTGTAAGTCTCCTAGAAGCTCCCACAATGGGAGTATTTATAGGCAAGGAGGAGGGGACAAGGGATTGCGAAAGAATAGTGTTAGGCCTTCAAAGTCCTCTAAAAGCCATCCACTCTGCAGCCTGTCTAGGGATAACATTCGAACGTTGTCTGGCATTCAAACGTTGTCTCCTGTCTTTGTTTGATGGGCGTTCAAACGCTAGATGGGGTCTGAACTTCCCACTCAAGTGGCCTGTGTTATTCTATGAGAGCAATTTCCACACTCCATGTACAACTTGACTTTGCACTCAGCAATCTGGTCTTCAATAATTTAGGGGAACGTTCGAACTTAAATTGGCGTTCGAACGTGGTACTCAAGTACCTCAATGCTTTCCTTCTTAGCTGCAACACACCATGTCTTAGCATTTCAGCAGTCTAGTCTTCAAGGGAACGTTCGAAGGTTGTCTGGTGTTCGAACGTTATTACTTTGTTCCAAACTTCTCCAATTTTGTTCCAGGGCATGCTGGTGTTGCATGAAAGTTTGATATTCATTGCACTTGGACCTTTGTACAATTTATGTCCTGAAATGTCTTTATTTAAACTTCATCAAAGTATAATTAGTCCTGAAAAGGCATATTATGATGCTAATTTTAACCACTAATCAACCCCTATGTCACATATACCCCAACTTCGGCCTAACATTATTACAAAATTATTTACTAAGGTATTAAATTGATATTTTTTTTTAAAATATAAATGTAAATTAGTTAATAAATAATATGAGAAATTCAAATGTGAAGTAATTATAATCAAGAAGTTGGAAAGTGGTTACATAGGTCACATGTTGAAATTTAATTGGTGGAGACCAATTAAATAATTTTTTCAAAATTATGAAAAATAAGACCAATTTTTCAAGCACTCTATCCCCTAAATTGATTCTTTTAAAATATAATATAGTATAGATAGATGAAGGTATTGAAAACCCCTTACAACAGGACATCTTAAATCATGCATTCAAGGTAAAAGTAAGAAAAATTGCACTATAACGAATTTAGTATCATACCAAAAAAATTAAACAAAAATTGAGATTTAGTCGAGTCAAACAAAGAAAAGTAATAATTTAATAAGATCCAAATCCTATAGTATTGACAATGATGCCAATCAATTTGATTGAATCGGAACTTGACAATTTTAAATCATAATTTAACTCGATTAAATTTTAAGTTTTTATACAATATTGTTCCCCCTATCTCAAAGTAATGGTGCACTACCAGGCCCCTGTGATGGAGACAACCCACATATCCAAGTATTCAATCTTTCTCATAGTTTCTTTGATATAAGCTGCTTCAAAACTACCCCTAATTCCTATTTTTTAGAAGAAGAGGAGTCTTGGCCTCATGGTTATGTGGCATGTCAATGATAGCTATAATCTTATTTTGATCTAGTTTTTTTGATATATATTATCGATTTAACAAAAGTGGATTAAATTAAAGAAAATTAGGCCAATCAATTATATCTAAACAACATTATTGGATTGTAGCTCTGTAACGCCCCAAATACCACCCTGGACGGCATTACATTCTAAAACCATTTATACCATGAGAGCAACTAATATAATTCATTCATAAATAAAAGTTCATTCACCATATCTAATAATTACAACATTATCCCAAAAGATCAAGCCAAAATGTGGCGATTTCATCCCAAAAGATTCAAAGTTAATCTAGCAGCGGACTAACAAAAGATTATATTTTTACATGATCTCAAAATAACTCTTCCATCTAATACAAAGATGGACAGTCTACATATCCCCATCTGGATCCACATGCCCGTCACCTATACGATCCCCTTCTGAAGCATCACCTGAAAAATGGATTGTTTGTAGGGGGTGAGCACTAAGCTCTGTAGGAAAATCCTCCCAAACCCGAACAAGGTTTAGAAAACATAGAAAACGGTCGGTCTCTTTTCACAAATAACATATATAGCTTTTGAGATAACACCAGGACATTTAACGGATCTCAAGTTTAAGTAAAAACAGTAATTGAATGAATACATGCACACAATATACAATTAATACACCATTCTACCATTCACCGTTTCCACAATAACCCATATATAATTTATAATCCATTTCCACCATACACCGTTTCCACAAGTTCTCGTGGCATCCCATACTACCCCAGGACTCTTGCAGAAACTGTCTATGGTAGAATGAACGATATACGACTGTACTCGTATCTCAGGTATGAAGCACGACTCCGCATGGTCACCAGCGAGAATATCATGTCCCACGCAAGTACATACCAATGCTACCCCGTGAGCAATAGTGGTTTAGTCTTACCAAAGCACTAACCCCACTATGAGTGGTAGGAAAAGTTCTTACCAAAGAAGACGTCTACCCACTCCATGATACCTAGTCAATAGTAACCCATGTTCATATCGAGCAACCATACAAGAGATACGATACCAACTACTTTCTCAATTAACAAGCAAGTTCCACAATTTAGTTTTCTGTGGTATGAGCATCCTTTCAAGGAACTTCTCACCCATGTTCATCCAAACAACATTCCATAATTTCAATACCAACACGTATTACACATATCCAACAATTCCCCCAAATCCACAACTTTCGCAAGTGATATTTCCCATAAAACATATTTAAGAAAAAGTACATGAGATCATCAAAAGTATCATTTTATTGTTCAATACAAATCGCTAGAGTTTTGAAATCAAGAACAAATGAAAGATCAAGCTTTGGAACTCAAGAACAAAGGACAAATCAATTCTTGAATCCCTAACAACAAATATCAAGCTTGAAATCAAGAATAAAGGGTAAATCAAGTCTTGAATCCATAACAACAAATATCAAGCTTGGAATCAAGAATAAAGGAACAATTAAGTATTGAAATCAATAACCAAGGATAAATCAAGAGAAAACCCACTTCCCTTGAAGAACTAGGGCATACAAGAGGTTTAGTGATTACCCAACCATCACATAGTTTAATACAAGGTAATAATTGCAAGAATAACAAGAAATGATGAATTCATAGCAAGTATATATGATTGAGAGTCAAGAGAATGCATATATATAGTAGCCCTAACCTCAATGTAAGAGAATGGAAGAAAACCCCTACCTTGAATCCAAGAGTTATAAGCTAACCCAAGCTCCAAAGATCTCCTTCCTCCCTTCTCCTTCTCCTTCTTGTCTTCTCTTAGGGTTCTAAGAGATGTGGGTAAGGGTGTAGTGAATGTGTATAGGAAGAGAGGAGAAGAATGGTGTTCTTGAGGAATTTCGGGTTTGATTTCTATGAGGTGTGAATCTATCTTGATTTTGGTATTTTTCCCTTTCTTTATCTCCTCCTAGGGCTCTAAGATGTTTGTGGTGAGGATGAGATGAAGAATGGGGCAAATAGGGCTTGGAATGGGTGTTTTAAAACCCAAAATCCCGACTTTTTACTGTTCGGGAAGGCTCCAGTCAAAGGGTACCGGTACCGGGTACCGGTACCAATTAGTTACTGGTTCGGGGGTACCGGTACTGGGTACCGGTACTGTTTGGCTGCTTCGACTTCCAGAGCAGTTTTGACCCCTTTAGAGGTCGAATTGGAAAATTTCCAAGAGATACACTTTTGTAGCCCTAGATGTCTAATATCTACTGTCAAAATTTCAGATCAATTGGATGTAAGGATAAAAAGTTATGGCTAAAATACTAGAAGGTGTCCAAGATACTTTTTACCCAATTTCACTCTAAAGTGGGTTTTAACTCCAAAATACTTCCTAGCTTCCAATACACCTCATATTACCCCTCCCAAGGTTGTTCGACCTTCCGGATTCAATGGAAGCATTATTTTGACCTAAAAACCTTTAGAAACTTGTCTAATCACCCTTTTCAAGTTTAAACATCTTCGACACGTAGCTTCCCAATCAAATTGTCTCCATAGCATTTATTCCTACGGTTTATTCTTATGTCACTACATATATCTACATTTTTAAAACAATTATCTACTATATATCTATATACATATATTAAAGAAAAATGTGGGGTGTTACAATCCACCCCCCTTAAAGAAAGTTTCGTCCTCGAAACTTAGTCGTCGAGTTAGTCTCTCAACTTCTCAATAATTTGAGAGACTAAAATCAAAATACATTCCTTCACTAGAATTCATTTATCACCTCTATCCTTAATACTTGTATACAATTGTTCCAACTAATTTCTTTTCATGCCTAACTACTAGATCGTAATACTTAATTGTGCACTCATCAAATATCACTTCTCTTTTGAATTTCACCAATCAATTCAATCAACCTCATATTTGCGTCTTACATGTATCTTCTTCATAAGCATATCAAAATAACTCAAATGCAATTCCACCATTAGGATTACTCATCTTCCCTATACTAACATCATGGTGTAACACAAAATTTGTTAATGGCATCACGGTAAGATTTATCTCAATTCCTGAAAATAGATACAACGTTCTTCAAAATTTCGTCTCTCACAACCCAAGAGGGATTCAAAATCTTGAAATATACCATCATTTCAATTCATAACTACATACTCCACACAAGTCAATGTTCTAGGATCAACTCTTAGTTTTCACATCAATTTGTACTTTCTCATAATATTCCTTACCGTCACCATTACAGTCATTAATCCAAAAGCTCGCTGCGCACTCTGATATAAATTATAATCCACCGATTCACAAGTCAAAATATGCTACAAGATAAGAACTTCGCATAGATTTGAAAGTTCTAAGAGAGTATCTTAGATTCCACCAAAGTGTACAATTAAAACCTAACCGCACTTGTTTTCCAATTATAGCTTCCAAAATGTGTACCCTAACGATCCATCAAATCTCTTCAAAGGGAATTTTGGGTAATTAACCAGCTATAATACTTAAGCTAAGGATCAAAGTATATCTCCAAGATATTTGCTCTCGATCTACAATCTTGAGCTAGAACTAATAACCATCTAATCAATTCTTAGTGGCTTTCAGTCACATCACAACTCTTTTAAAGATATATATACCTTCTAATCCTTCTGATACGATTCATTATAATATACCTCTTGCAACATATCAAAATGGGAGGATAGATTGTCAAGGATCCAAAAACTAAAATAATATAAACTAACATAAGACTCTCGATGATTCATCCCATGTCAAAGCAATCTTCATAGGTATCATCCTTGATTCTTCAATTTACTTCTTTACCAGTATCACCATCAACCATAAGTTCGAATCTTCTATACTCATACTAACATTCCTCCAACATAACTAATCATTCCGATCTTAACTAGGTACTAAAAGAGGAAAGAAGAAGAATGTCCTATTCCCCAACACAAATTCAATGACATTAAAAGGTTTCCTAGAACAATAGAGGTTCACCTCAAATTTGGAATATCATCCTCTTTTCATAATTGTCTACTATATACAACATCAAGCTTTTAACATCTATAATCTTCAATCCTACAATATCAATGGTCAAAGGTAATTACTACAACTTAGTCATACTTCTTAGATTTCCCTTTTTCTATGTCTATAATTTCATTTCCATAACTTGACCTCAATTTCAAATCCATATTTGTAAATACAAGTCAACTATTAACTACACACTCACCCAATAGATTCTTGATTGTTAACATTTTAGAGAGTCTAACTATAGTGAACTAAGTCCACAACAAAATATGATTACCTAAGTATAACGTCGTCAAGGAATATCCTATGTATGACCCTTCTAAACCATCAATACTTCCAAAGTAAATTTAATCAACTTTCCGTAATATTTTCAAACTAATATTGGGAACCTCAAGTAAGTGGTTATGAAACAACCTCTTATAGATTTAAGATCTATAACCACAATTCCAATCATTATTCCAAAAATAAGCTCCCATTCGAGGTTACTTCACCGTATTCCTTCAATTTCTCGTATGTGAGAATTATACTATCTCCTATTATCGTAATCACCCTAGAGGAAAACATAACACTCCCATGGTTCATATCTTAAACCAAAACTACATTCATTCCTTAATTTTCTATGACTTTTAAGCAACACACACATAACCTTCCGTAACCTTATTATTCAAACTTAGTCCATCTTAAAAAAAACATCTAAATAAACCTTAGCTCCACACCTCCCAATTGGGTTATCATATCCCTGGACTTCTAAAATATGAGCAATAGTATTAGTGGAAGAGAATACTTAAAGTTGACAAGCCCCAAATCATAATCATCTTTTATATTGTTATCCATCAAAAGCATTTCAATCCTTATGGGGGTGTCTCTCAATCAAAGCCTAAATAATGGGGAAGTTCACTTAAGGATAGATCCTTCATAATCTAAGAAGAAAGTACAACACTTTACTGTCCAAAGAACACCATAGTACAGATTTTTGACCAACTTCGAAGAATAAACTGATTTGACTCGAGTATTTTGAGCATGCGTGACCTATATGGTTGGAAAGATATACGAGTTAGGGTTCTAACAAAAATAACGGTGCACAATTTGGACTTTCCTACAAAGAGTTATGATTGAATTAGTGAAAGGTAGTCTGCCGGACTGCTTGGTTCTTCTATACTTGTCTAACTCGAGTTTGGGTGTCTTTTGTCACAAATCCTATCTCATACCTATCTCCAATATAGATAATGTCACTTGCATGAAGATTCATGCCTAGCATCATTCATTAACCAAAATCAAATTACCATCCATCTTCTATAATAGTCCATACGACAGGATACAAACTAGCCTACCCATTCATGTCTAATGCAACTATGTCAATAATCCATTCCTACTCATCACTTCTAAGCACACACACCTCTACACATCCTCTTAGTATCCAACCGTTCTCCCGTGGGCATGTCTATACTCAGTACATGTTCTAGATTCCCAAATTAATTTCCTTGATGTACAAGACGTGGTTAGGATGTCTCGATCTAAACGAGAGGTTTGTATAAGATTTAAATCAACACTTATTCTCTACACATATAACTTCAAACGAATTCAAGCCTAGAGTTCCTTCAACCCAACCTAATACTCCAGTGATAATTCATAACCTACAGCTCCCATGTAAGACCTAATTCCTAAGCTCTGATACCAACTTTGTAACGCCCCAAATACCACTCTGGACGGCATTACATTCTAAAACCATTTATACCATGAGAGCAACTAATATAATTCATTCATAAATAAAATTTCATTCACCATATCTAATAATTACAACATTATCCCAAAAGATCAAGCCAAAATGTGGCGATTTCATCCCAAAAGATTCAAAGTTAATCTAGCAGCGGACTAACAAAAGATTATATTTTTACATGATCTCAAAATAACTCTTCCATCTAATACAAAGATGGACAGTCTAAATATCCCCATCTGGATCCACATGCCCGTCACCTATACGATCCCCTTCTGAAGCATCACCTGAAAAATGGATTGTTTGTAGGGGGTGAGCACTAAGCTCTGTAGGAAAATCCTCCCAAACCCGAACAAGGTTTAGAAAACATAGAAAACGGTCGGTCTCTTTTCACAAATAACATATATAGCTTTTGAGATAACACCAGGACATTTAACGGATCTCAAGTTTAAGTAAAAACAGTAATTGAATGAATACATGCACACAATATACAATTAATACACCATTCTACCATTCACCGTTTCCACAATAACCCATATATAATTTATAATCCATTTCCACCATACACCGTTTCCACAAGTTCTCGTGGCATCCCATACTACCCCAGGACTCTTGCAGAAACTGTCTATGGTAGAATGAACGATATACGACTGTACTCGTATCTCAGGTATGAAGCACGACTCCGCATGGTCACCATCGAGAATATCATGTCTCACGCAAGTACATACCAATGCTACCCCGTGAGCAATAGTGGTTTAGTCTTACCAAAGCACTAACCCCACTATGAGTGGTAGGAAAAGTTCTTACCAAAGAAGACGTCTACCCACTCCATGATACCTAGTCAATAGTAACCCATGTTCATATCGAGCAACCATACAAGAGATACGATACCAACTACTTTCTCAATTAACAAGCAAGTTCCACAATTTAGTTTTCTGTGGTATGAGCATCCTTTCAAGGAACTTCTCACCCATGTTCATCCAAACAACATTCCATAATTTCAATACCAACACGTATTACACATATCCAACAATTCCCCCAAATCCACAACTTTCGCAAGTGATATTTCCCATAAAACATATTTAAGAAAAAGTACATGAGATCATCAAAAGTATCATTTTATTGTTCAATACAAATCGCTAGAGTTTTGAAATCAAGAACAAATGAAAGATCAAGCTTTGGAACTCAAGAACAAAGGACAAATCAATTCTTGAATCCCTAACAACAAATATCAAGCTTGAAATCAAGAATAAAGGGTAAATCAAGTCTTGAATCCATAACAACAAATATCAAGCTTGGAATCAAGAATAAAGGAACAATTAAGTATTGAAATCAATAACCAAGGATAAATCAAGAGAAAACCCACTTCCCTTGAAGAACTAGGGCATACAAGAGGTTTAGTGATTACCCAACCATCACATAGTTTAATACAAGGTAATAATTGCAAGAATAACAAGAAATGATGAATTCATAGCAAGTATATATGATTGAGAGTCAAGAGAATGCATATATATAGTAGCCCTAACCTCAATGTAAGAGAATGGAAGAAAACCCCTACCTTGAATCCAAGAGTTATAAGCTAACCCAAGCTCCAAAGATCTCCTTCCTCCCTTCTCCTTCTCCTTCTTGTCTTCTCTTAGGGTTCTAAGAGATGTGGGTAAGGGTGTAGTGAATGTGTATAGGAAGAGAGGAGAAGAATGGTGTTCTTGAGGAATTTCGGGTTTGATTTCTATGAGGTGTGAATCTATCTTGATTTTGGTATTTTTCCCTTTCTTTATCTCCTCCTAGGGCTCTAAGATGTTTGTGGTGAGGATGAGATGAAGAATGGGGCAAATAGGGCTTGGAATGGGTGTTTTAAAACCCAAAATCCCGACTTTTTACTGTTCGGGAAGGCTCCAGTCAAAGGGTACCGGTACCGGGTACCGGTACCAATTAGTTACTGGTTCGGGGGTACCGGTACTGGGTACCGGTACTGTTTGGTTGCTTCGACTTCCAGAGCAATTTTGACCCCTTTAGAGGTCGAATTGGAAAATTTCCAAGAGATACACTTTTGTAGCCCTAGATGTCTACTATCTACTGTAAAAATTTCAGATCAATTGGATGTAAGGATAAAAAGTTATGGCTAAAATACTAGAAGGTGTCCAAGATACTTTTTACCCAATTTCACTCTAAAGTGGGTTTTAACTCCAAAATACTTCCTAGCTTCCAATACACCTTATATTACCCCTCCCAAGGTTGTTCGACCTTCCGGATTCAATGGAAGCATTATTTTGACCTAAAAACCTTTAGAAACTTGTCTAATCACCCTTTTCAAGTTTAAACATCTTCGACACGTAGCTTCCCAATCAAATTGTCTCCATAGCATTTATTCCTACGGTTTATTCTTATGTCACTACATATATCTACATTTTTAAAACAATTATCTACTATATATCTATATATCTATATACATATATTAAAGAAAAATGCGGGGTGTTACAAGCTCTCCTGCAATTTAGAGCATGTGTTTTCTAATGATACGAGATTAGTCACATGCTAGTCTACGACTAACAACACAAGCATAATCTATGACAATACTACATCAGATTGATGTTGATGGGACGTCTTCGAAGATTGATGGGGAGACGACATGTGTCCTCGACATAGTGGCCTCAAAGTTTCCATGGAATGACATGTGTCCTCGGCTCGAGTGCCCTCAAAGCATCCCCTTCCTGACACGTGCCCTTGGCATTTATGTCCCCAGAGCATTCTCTGCTTGACACGTGTCCTCGACACTTATGTCCCCGGAGCATTCCTTGCTTGACATGTGTCCTCAGCACTTAGGTCCCTGGAGCGTCACCTACTTGACATGTGTCCTCGACACTAATGTCCCCAAAGCGTCACCTGCTTGACACGTGTCTCCGGCACTTAGGTCCCCAGAGCGTTTTCTGCTTAACACGTTTCATCGGCATAAAGCCATTCGCTCCAGCAGAACATGAACAGTTGTTTCGACAGTTATTTCCTGTCAAATGATGATGTTAAATTCTTAAATAAAAAGGGGGAGATCAGCTGATGTAAGCATACCCACGATCGAGATAAAGTAGAGCATCGTTATTTGGGAGTGGGGTTTGCTATCAATCATCAATCACCCTTCCCAAGACAGCTAAAATGGTTGGAAATATAGTTTAGCAACCAATGAGGAAGGATTACGGAGTACAAGACATGTAATTCTTGACCCTTTGGGGGATGATGGACAAAAGCACCCATGTGCATGTGCAACCACAACCGGAGCACATTAAATGACCCCACAGAAGGGTGGGACATATTTATTTGTAACACCCCGCATTTTCGTTTATATATGTATATAGATATATACTAAATAATAGTTGTAAAAATGTTGATATAGTATAACTCGAGGAAATAATATTTGAAATTTAGTTTTAGTATGTGAAAATATGAAATTTTATGTCCTAGAACTTGTACTAAATAGGTTTGAGGTAGAAATATATGTTGGAGAGGTTTGTGATGGTTTTGGAAGAGATTGGAATGGATTAGAAATGAAAAATAAAGGAAGTAGGCAAATCTGGGATCAACTACCGGTAGTAACTACCGGTAGTCAAATGCCCAGTGTACTCGGACTACCGGTAGTCAACAGGTAGTCAAGTGCCCAGTGTACTCGGACTACCGGTAGTCAACAGGTAGTCGAGTGCCCAGAATAGTCGAACTACCGGTAGTCATAGTTTAACTACCGGTAGTCACTGTAAAAATCAGACAATTTTAGTTCGCGAACAGCCGGTTTTTCCCCCACTATAAATACTTCTTGCCATCCCCTTAGCCTTCATTACACACCTTAAAACCCTAGAAAAAATTAGAGAGAAAGAGGGGAAGAGAAAAACACAAGATCAAAGGTGAAAAACAAGGAATTTAAGGGTGATTCAAGATCCAAGCCCTAGATTTCCAAGAACATCAAGGTAGGGGTTTTCTTCCATTCTTGTTCATTGATGTTAGGGTTATTATATATATATATATGTTTTGACTCCTAATCATATGTATTTGCTATGGATTCATTGTTTCTTGGATTGCTTGCAATTGTTAACATGTTTTACACAAAGTTAGGGTTGTATACCCATGAAACCCCTCTTTTGTTTGAAAAACCCTAGTTTTCAAGAGTGATGGGTTTTCCTCTTGAACTCTTCATTTATTCTTGATTTCAAAATCATAGTGTTTTGTGTTGAGTAATAAAATGATATTGTTGTGATCTCTTGCATTTTCTTGGTTGGTTATTGAAAATGTCACATGCTTAAATTGGGGATTTTAAGATATCCTTGTAAATTGTGAAATTGGGTTTGGTATTGTATCTCTTATGAGTGTGGGAAGACCATGGGTGGCCTTTGACGAGATATCGTAGAGTGGGTAGACGTGTTGCTTGCTCCGTGCGGGTTGGCATTTCTCCTACCACTCGTAGTGGGGTTAGTGCTTTGGTAAGACTAAACCGCTATTGCTCACGGGTGCCGTGTAAGAGGGTTAGTATACTAATACCTGGGTTGGATACGTCACTGTCATTGGTGTGGCATACGCCCATCCTAAAGGATGGATATCTTTGATAAGATTTGTGTGGTGGTGTGTGGGGTAGATATTACTCAATGTGTCGATTCATGGTGTAACACCCCAAAATCCGGGGGTCCCGTTGATAACCCATCAACCCGCGGAAACATCCGTGGATATCGCTCAACCCGACACCACATCAAGAATATCTTTAAGCCGGGATTATAACCCATAATGAAAATTCGGTTTAACATTCATTTGATTCAATTAAAGTCCCATACACCGTGGTTTGTACCCCATTAGGGTCCACTTTGATCATTTAAAGGAAGGAAATTCAAAGCCCAAAGATTTGGCAAAACATTTAAAAATTTCAGTTTTTTGGAATGGCTACCGGTAGCTGTTTATCGGCTACCGGTAGCCGAAACATTCTGTAGATCAACTACCGGTTGGCTACCGGTAGCTGTTTCCTACTGGAAATCAACTACCGGTCGGATACCGGTAGCTGTTTACTACTGGAAATCAACTACCGGTCGGCTACCGGTAGCTGAAGGTAGGTTTTGCCCACTTCCTTAGTTTTTCATTTCCAACACTTTTTAAACTCTTCCAAACTCATACCAAACATGTATAATGAAAACTCCCACATTATACATAGTCCATCCAAGTCATATTACATACAACTTCATACATTCATAATTCAAAATATAATGTTTTACAATATTTACATGTCATAAACCATTTTAAAACAAAAGGTTTACAACATCTTGAGGTAAGACCACACATAGGCCCCCTTCACCCTTGATGCTCTCCATGGGAGCCAATCGCCGGTGTAAACCCGACACCTGAAATTGTTTCCCGTAAAGGGTGAGCACAACGCCCAGTAGAGAAAATCCTACAAAGGCCACTCTCCCCCTAGATGCACATGCTCATGAAATCATCACATAACCATATAACCAAGCCTTTTTTTTTTTCATACTTATGCATTCTATGATGGAATGCAACAATGACATGCCATGAAATGAGATGGAAACTCACTCATGCAACTCATTCCGAGTCCTCACCGACTCCTACCACACAATGGAAAGCCAATGTGTTTCCCTTCCGCCATTTATGTTCACATCAAATGACATCCTCCATTTTAGGGTCTTGTAAGGGGGTGGATGTTCATGGGCTTACACCAAGGGTCTCCAACCCACACGGAAGTCACGGGCTTACACCGAGGGTTCCGGATACACCCACACACTTTATGGGCCGAGCCAAGGGAGTGCGTATCCCAATCACCGGGCCTTGCACCCGAGAGGTCGTCATGCCTCTTCTTGCTACCCCAACCCAATTTTCTTTCATGCAACCATACGGCCCAAAAGGATCTTCAATCCCTTTCTTCCGAGTCCCTTTGTCAATAACCAAGAGTGGTGTTTGACTAACCATACACACTCACACTCACACCCATGACATGAGCCCAATGAATGTGATGTCATGACCATGCTCAAATGCAATGACTACCATATTAGCAATATTTTCCACACCCATGCATATAGCTCATGAATGTAATGCCAATGGTCATACCCAATATGTAACATGAGTGATCAACACATATCTTCACATTCCATGGAATTTAAATCATAAGCATATAAATTCCATAAACCGTCATAAACAACATATCAATGAGCATATGTCAATACATCATTAACACATTTCAACATGTTATTCCAATGACCCCAAACAAATCATCTAAACAACCAACCAAGGCATATTATCAAACACCTTGTAGGCATTAAGCATATTATCTCATTTTAAGCAAAACAACAACTTCCAACACACAAAACATGTCTTCAATATCACCAAGTTATATAATGCATCACATATAACTTACACATATCAAAATTTAGCTAGCAACAAGGCTAAGCTCACTTCATGCTCACCTTTCCATTTTCATAACCACAAACATATATATATACATATATACACATGCATATATATAGATACCCTTAAACTAGCTACACCTAAGGTAGAATAATCTAACGTAGGAACAAACCCTACCTCTTAGGAGTGTAGAAAACCCCTAAAAACACCAAAACCACTCCAAAACTTTGAATCTCTCAAGATCACCTCTTTGGATCTTCGGTGAAATTCCTTGTT
This sequence comes from Ilex aquifolium, assembly GCA_951799425.1. Classification (NCBI taxonomy): domain Eukaryota; kingdom Viridiplantae; phylum Streptophyta; class Magnoliopsida; order Aquifoliales; family Aquifoliaceae; genus Ilex; species Ilex aquifolium. The sequence goes on from OX637399.1 coordinate 21,575,659, forward strand.
TTTGGTGCCCACGTGTAGCCCTTGTCGCGTAGATCACTTCTCCCTTCTAGCTCGACGAAATCCGAGCGACGGTTGTCGGAGAAATCGCCGGAGAAAGGCTTAAGAAAAACCCTTTTCTCTCTCCTCTCTTTCTCTCTCTCTTTGAACGGCTGAACAAGGCTCAAGTGGCTTAGAAAATCTGATTTTTCAGATATTTTAGCCCTATTTATAGTTTTAAATGTGTGGTCTACATCGCACCACTCGTTTATTACCTTCGGGTCCGTTTTTCGTCCCGAAACGACTCATTAAGTCCCGGATTAAGTCCAAATAAATTTTATTGGCACATTAATCCAATTATAAGAAATTTTAATATTTCTCGTTTTTGGGGACCTTTAAAAGGTCAATCGCCACGCAGTCGTCTCGATCTACGTGCAAAATCCGACTCTCTCGGAACTCAACGAAATTTCTGGTGGTCACTAGAATTCGCGTTGCGAATCCAACGACGCACTCCGTTTCCTCATCCGAGGTCTAGAACATATGTATTTTAAATACGCACAGTAGTGGCAAATGACTATTTTGCCCTTTTAAAAAAAAATTCAAATTTTCCCGGGTTTCACATTCTCCCCCCCTTAAAAGAATTTCGTCCCCGAAATTCACATACACATATACATTTAATAGCATGCACATGCAGCAAGTAATGTACACTCAATACCAAGCTGTAAGCATGTAAATGTACCTCTATCCTCAAACAGGAAAGGGTAATTGGCACGTATGGTGTCCTCACGCTCTCATGTTGCCTCCTCTACTCCCCGGTGCTGCCAAAGCACCTTCACTAGCCTCACAGTCTTGCCTCGCAAAACCTGTTCCCGGCTGTCCATGATACGCACCGGTCCCTCCTCGAAGGTCCCATCAGTATCAACCACAAGCTCGCCCCAATCCACCACATGAGTAGGATCTGGGGTGTACTTCCGGAGCATAGAGACATGGAATACTGCGTGAACACCCACTAAATCAGGCGGTAACGCCAATTGGTAAGCGACTATACCCACCCTCTCAAGTATCTCAAAGGGCCTGATATACCTTGGTGACAGCTTTCCTTGCTTGCCGAACCTGACCACTCCTCTTGTAGGCATCACCTTCAAGAAGACATGATCACCCACCTCAAACTCCAGGGGTCGCTGCCGTCTATCGGCGTAGCTCTTCTGCCGGCTCTGAGCCGTGAGAAGACGCTTCCGTATCAAGTCCACCTTCTCTGATGTGTCTCTAATCAACTCTGGACCCGTAGAGGGTCTCTCTCCAACCTCCGTCCAACAAACTGGAGATCTACAAGGCCTCCCATATAATGCCTCATAGGGTGTCATCTGTATGCTCGCCTGATAACTATTGTTATAGGCAAACTCTACCAAGGGTAAGTGATCTTCCCAGCTTCCCCTGAGATCTAGGACGCATGCCCGCAGCATGTCCTCTAGTGTCTGAATAGTCCTCTCTGACTGACCATTCGTCTGGGGATGAAAAACAGTGCTCATCATCAACTGAGTCCCCATAGCTCGCTGGAAACTCTCCCAAAAATGAGATGTGAATCTGGGATCCCGATCCGATACTATAGATACGGGCACCCCATGCAATCGGACAATCTCCCGTATATATAACCTACAGAATTCCTCCAGTGTGAAGGTCATCCGCATAGCCAAGAAGTGTGCCGACTTCGTAAGCCGGTCCACTATCACCCACACCGCATCATGTCCCCGCGATGTCCGTGGCAAGTGAGTCACAAAATCCATCGTGACATGCTCCCACTTCCACTCAGCTACCTCCAAAGGCTGGAGTAATCCCGCTGGTCTCTGGTGTTCAGCCTTCACTTGCTGACATGTGAGACATCTACCAACAAATTCACCAACTTGTCTCTTCATCCCACTCCAATAATACTGACGACGAAGATCATGATACATCTTCGTGCCCCCTGGATGAACTGCAAAACGGGAACAATGAAATTCCCTAAGAATCTCCTCCCTTAGATCCGGAGATTGGGGAACCACAATCCTTCCCCTATACCGAAGACTACCATCCGAATGAATGGCCCAGCCCTCGTCACCTGTGCCCGACCGCACCCGATCCTTAATGGACTCTATCTCTGGGTCTTGCCCTTGAGACTCAATCACTCTGCTCAGTAGGGAAGGCGTAGCCACCAAACTTCCCAAGGTACCCTGAGCCTGCCCCATGTAATGCAGCCCGAACTGTCCCACAGTCTCGAGCATTCCCCACTCCCGGGAAGCCATACTAGCCAAGACTCCCCTCGACTTCCGGCTAAGTGCGTCAGCCACCACATTTGCCTTACCAGGATGGTAATGCAACGTGAAGTCGTAATCTTCCAGAAACTCCATCCACCTGCATTGCCTCATGTTGAGGTCCCGCTGTGTAAAGATGTACTTCAGACTCTTGTGGTCCGAAAACACTTCAAACTGCTCACCATACAGGTAGTGGCGCCAAGCCTTCAAGGCAAAGACAATGGCCGCCAACTCCATGTCGTGTGTAGGGTAATTCTGCTCGTGGTTCTTTAACTGTCGAGAACCATAAGCCACGACCCTCCCGGACTGCATCAACACACATCCGAGCCCGTCCTTAGAGGCATCACAATAGACTGTGTACCTCTGTCCCCTTTCTGGGACTATCAAAATAGGAGCTGAAGTAAGCCTCCTCTTCAACTCCTGGAATGCCTTCTCGCAAGAATCATTCCACTCGAACTTGACCTCCTTCCGAGTCAACTTCGTCATAGGCGCAGCTAACCTAGAGAAGTCCTCGATAAACCGCCGATAATACCCAGCCAATCCCAAGAAACTGCGTATCTCGAAAACTGACTTCGGCCTCTCCCAATTCATGACTGACTCAACCTTCTCCGGGTCTACGGATACACCCGAAGCCGACACTACATGTCCCAAAAATTTCACCTCAGTAAGCCAAAATTCACACTTGCTGAACTTGGCATACGACTGATGGTCTCTCAAGATCTGAAGAACGACCCTCAAGTGACCCTCATGCTCCTCCTCAGACTTGGAGTAAATCAAGATGTCGTCAACAAAAACCACGACGAACTGATCAAGGTAGGGTTGGAACACCCTATGCATGAGATCCATGAATGCCGCTGGGGCATTCGTCAATCCGAAAGGCATGACAGTGAACTCGAAATGCCCATATCGCGTTCGAAACGCCGTCTTAGGGATATCTGCCTCCCTAACTCTCAACTGATGGTAACCGGTGCGGAGATCTATTTTGGAGTAGACCCGCGCCCCTCTCAGTTGATCAAACAAGTCATCAATCCTCGGCAAAGGGTACCTATTCTTGATAGTAACCCTATTCAACTGCCGGTAGTCTATACATAGTCGAAGGGTTTTGTCCTTCTTCTTTGCAAATAACACCGGAGCGCCCCAAGGTGAGGTACTCGGTCTAATGAAACCCCGGTCCAACAATTCCTGCAATTGGACCTTGAGTTCTTGCAACTCAGCAGGCGTCATCCTATGTGGAGTCATAGAAATGGGCGATGTGCCAGGATGTAACTCAATGTTAAAGTCTACATCCCTATGTGGAGGTAATCCCGGTAGTTCATCCGGAAAAACATCCTCGTATTCACAAACAACTCGAGGTAGACCCAACTCCTGCCTCTCCTCGTTCTCTAGGGTAAGGCTTGCTAGCCAACCCATCAACTGCCCGTGCCATCGGGAGTCATACACCCCTTGGGGTAAAGCACCATGCTTGTCCCCCTGGAACTTGAAACAAACACCCTCAGGCGTATAAGCAGTGACCCTCTTCCGATCACAATCAATCACAACACGGTGTGCCGTCAACCAATCCATCCCTAGGATGACATCAAACTCTAACATGTCCATGACCCTAAGGTCAACGGTGAGTAGAATCCCAGAGATCTCTAACTCACAGTCCCGACATATCTGACCAACCCTCACCCTAGCACCTAGGGGAGAACTCACATGCAATGGCTCCTCCAAGGTCTCAACCTCTAAGCCCAAGTCTTTCACACAAGATGCAGCAATAAATGAATGTGATGCACCAGAATCAAATAATACCCTAGCCCATAAGCGAGAGAGTAGAAATGTACCCTGTATCACCGATTGGTCTGCTGGCTCCGTCTGAGGTATCATGGCGTAGACACGCCCCTGGGTTCCCGAAGTACCGGCTTGTGAGCCCTGTCCTCGGTCTCGACCCAAACTCTGGCCCCTCTGGCCTGATTGTGAAGTAGTAGGGGTCTGTACAGCACCCTGGAACTGGTACTGGCTTCCCTGGCCCGTGGTGGGGTAAGGAGGAATAAATTGGGTCTGCGGCTGTCCCACCGAAGACTGGGACTGAGATGTCCCATAACTCTGGGATACCTGCCGCTGAGGACAATCCTTCCTCACATGACCCGGTTGGTGACAATGATAGCAAGTCTTCTGACCTGCCTGGTAAGTAGTCCTGTAATTTCCCCCGCCTTGGGAGAATCGACCCTGGCCTTGGCCTTGATAGCCGCAGCTCTGCCCTTGCTGTCCCTGCGGAGTAGAAGTCATCTGCCTCTTCCCCGCACTAGAAGAAGAGGATGGTCCCTCCTTCTTCTTGTCCTTAGTACCACCCTCGCGAATATTCCTCGCGTCATCCACCTCTCGTTCAATAGCCATAGCCGTCGTGATCATTAAATCCAGATCTTGTAGGAGAAGACCTACAATTTTCCCCCGAATGGAAAGCTTCAAGCCTTCCTCAAACCTTCTTACCTTAGCCACAGCTGTGGCTACGTAATCATCGGCGAAACGTGCTAGTTCCGTGAACTTCGCAACGTATTCCATCACCGTCATGGTTCCTTGTTTCAATTCCAGAAACTCCCGGGCCTTTGCATGTCGCATGGCCGGTGGGAATACTTACCCATGAAGAGCTCCTTGAACTCTTCCCATGTCATAGTCTCAAGGTTTTTCGAGCCCGAGACCCAATCCCACCACACTTGGGATTCTCCTTCTAGCTGGAATGCAGCTAGTGTTATCTTGATGGCGTCGGAAGTGATTCCCATTGCCTTCAAGATCTTCGTAACTTGCCGGAACCAATGGTCAGCCACCATAGGATCCGCCCCTCCCTTAAAAACTGGAGGTTTATGTGCCTTGAACTGTTGGAGGTTACTCATACCTCCTCGGTGTGCAACCGTAGCTGCCATCATGCCCATAGTCTCATTAAAGGCCTGTTGATCGAAGGTCGGTGGTGGTTGATTAGTTCTCCCACCGCCTCGGCGTCCCCTTCCTCGACTAGCCATCTATATTTGTCGGATAGCAAACAAGTCTCACAAAGTATCCCAAAATAGGGATCAAGATTTAAAACTTTGAGAATTCTTCTCATTGTCTCACTAGCAATGCTTATGCCACCCACTAGTAGACATTTATACCATGAACCACTCCGTCCATCCCTTATTCCGAACCCAAGGTTATGTTTTCTAACCTAATGTGTTCCTTTACATATACATTCTACCATGTATATAATTCACATGTCATGTAGCACATAACATATAGCAAACAACAATTAACATGTATGCACATGGAATGTAATGGTCTAAACCCATGCCCATCAAGCCCTAGGTTTATCATAAACCTATGCTCTGATACCAAGCTGTGACACCCCAAAATCCGGGGGTCCCGTTGATAACCCATCAACCCGCGGAAACATCCGTGGATATCGCTCAACCCGACACCACATCAAGAATATCTTTAAGCCGGGATTATAACCCATAATGAAAATTCGGTTTAACATTCATTTGATTCAATTAAAGTCCCATACACCGTGGTTTGTACCCCATTAGGGTCCACTTTGATCATTTAAAGGAAGGAAATTCAAAGCCCAAAGATTTGGCAAAACATTTAAAAATTTCAGATTTTTGGAATGGCTACCGGTAGCTGTTTATCGGCTACCGGTAGCCGAAACATTCTGGAGATCAACTACCGGTTGGCTACCGGTAGCTGTTTCCTACTGGAAATCAACTACCGGTCGGATACCGGTAGCTGTTTACTACTGGAAATCAACTACCGGTCGGCTACCGGTAGCTGTTTACTACTGGAAATCAACTACCGGTCGGCTACCGGTAGCTGAAGGTAGGTTTTGCCCACTTCCTTAGTTTTTCATTTCCAACACTTTTTAAATTCTTCCAAACTCATACCAAACATGTATAATGAAAACTCCCACATTATACATAGTCCATCCAAGTCATATTACATACAACTTCATACATTCATAATTCAAAATATAATGTTTTACAATATTTACATGTCATAAACCATTTTAAAACAAAAGGTTTACAACATCTTGAGGTAAGGCCACACATAGGCCCCCTTCACCCTTGATGCTCTCCATGGGAGCCAATCGCCGGTGTAAACCCGACACCTGAAATTGTTTCCCGTAAAGGGTGAGCACAACGCCCAGTAGAGAAAATCCTACAAAGGCCACTCTCCCCCTAGATGCACATGCTCATGAAATCATCACATAACCATATAACCAAGCCTTTTTTTTTTTCATACTTATGCATTCTATGATGGAATGCAACAATGCCATGCCATGAAATGAGATGGAAACTCACTCATGCAACTCATTCCGAGTCCTCACCGACTCCTACCACACAATGGAAAGCCAATGTGTTTCCCTTCCGCCATTTATGTTCACATCAAATGACATCCTCCATTTTAGGGTCTTGTAAGGGGGTGGATGTTCATGGGCTTACACCAAGGGTCTCCAACCCACACGGAAGTCACGGGCTTACACCGAGGGTTCCGGATACACCCACACACTTTATGGGCCGAGCCAAGGGAGTGCGTATCCCAATCACCGGGCCTTGCACCCGAGAGGTCGTCATGCCTCTTCTTGCTACCCCAACCCAATTTTCCTTCATGCAACCATACGGCCCAAAAGGATCTTCAATCCCTTTCTTCCGAGTCCCTTTGTCAATAACCAAGAGTGGTGTTTGACTAACCATACACACTCACACTCACACCCATGACATGAGCCCAATGAATGTGATGTCATGACCATGCTCAAATGCAATGACTACCATATGAGCAATATTTTCCACACCCATGCATATAGCTCATGAATGTAATGCCAATGGTCATGCCCAATATGTAACATGAGTGATCAACACATATCTTCACATTCCATGGAATTTAAATCATAAGCATATAAATTCCATAAACCGTCATAAACAACATATCAATGAGCATATGTCAATACTTCATTAACACATTTCAACATGTTATTCCAATGACCCCAAACAAATCATCTAAACAACCAACCAAGGCATATTATCAAACACCTTGTAGGCATTAAGCATATTATCTCATTTTAAGCAAAACAACAACTTCCAACACACAAAACATGTCTTCAATATCACCAAGTTATATAATGCATCACATATAACTTACACATATCAAAATTTAGCTAGCAACAAGGCTAAGCTCACTTCATGCTCACCTTTCCATTTTCATAACCACAAACATATATATATACATATATACACATGCATATATATAGATACCCTTAAACTAGCTACACCTAAGGTAGAATAATCCAACGTAGGAACAAACCCTACCTCTTAGGAATGTAGAAAACCCCTAAAAACACCAAAACCACTCCAAAACTTTGAATCTCTCAAGATCGCCTCTTTGGATCTTCGGTGAAATTCCTTGTTTTTGGTGCCCACGCGTAGCCCTTGTCGCGTAGATCACTTCTCCCTTCTAGCTCGACGAAATCCGAGCGACGGTTGTCGGAGAAATCGCCGGAGAAAGGCTTAAGAAAAACCCTTTTCTCTCTCCTCTCTTTCTCTCTCTCTTTGAACGGCTGAACAAGGCTCAAGTGGCTTAGAAAATCTGATTTTTCAGATATTTTAGCCATATTTATAGTTTTAAATGTGTGGTCTACATCGCACCACTCGTTTATTACCTTCGGGTCCGTTTTTCGTCCCGAAACGACTCATTAAGTCCCGGATTATGTCCAAATAAATTTTATTGGCACATTAATCCAATTATAAGGAATTTTAATATTTCTCGTTTTTGGGGACCTTTAAAAGGTCAATCGCCACGCAGTCGTCTCGATCTACGTGCAAAATCCGACTCTCTCGGAACTCAACGAAATTTCTGGTGGTCACTAGAATTCGCGTTGCGAATCCAACGACGCACTCCGTTTCCTCATCCAAGGTCTAGAACATATGTATTTTAAATACGCACAGTAGTGACAAATGACTATTTTACCCTTTTAAAAAAAATTCAAATTTTCCCGGGTTTCACACATGGGGTTTGCCTTACATCATGTTTGAGATACACATCCATATGGTTGTGGGATATTCAAGTTATGGATTATTGTATTATTGTGGAAAATGGTTTCCTACAAGAACTTGTGGGAGTATGGGATTCCACAAGGTCTTGTGGGAAAATGGTTTATATTTCGGAAAATGGATATGTATTGGATCTTGGTTTCTTTTACTGTTCATTTAAATTACTGTCGCTACTTAAACTTGAAATCCATTTTAAAATGTCTCTGTTTTACTTCAAAGATTATGTATTCTATTTGTAAAATTGAGACCGGCCTTTTATACGTTTTTATAAACCTTGTTCGAGTTTGGGAGGAATGTTGCTACGGAGCTTAGTGCTCACCCCCTACCGCTAACATTTTTCAGATACGGTGCTAGAGGAGAACCTCGGAGTTGACAAGCAAGGGTATTGGGAGGCCCCATTCGAGGGAAATCTAGATCCCGAGGTGGACATATAGAGACATAGCTTCCTTTGTAATAGACTTGAGAATTTATTTTGAAATCATGTGAAGTTTAGTTTTCTTTTGTTATTCCGCTGCTAAGTTACGTTTGATCCTTTGAGATGTAAATGCCATAGCTTGGCTTATTCTTTTGGGATGATATTGTAAATTCTATGGATGATGAATGTAAATTTTTTTCTTATTGATGGAATTATGTTAGTGCTCTCATGATATGAATGTTTTAGAATGTAATGCCGTCCAGGGTGTGTTTTGGGGTGTTACATTATTGCTCGGCAAATTCAGAAAAGCGTCCATTAAATGCTTGGGGATCTGAGTATTAAATGCAAAAGCCTCAGTCACGTGAGGGGGAAGGCACTCTGCCCAAGATCTATGCACCACATGTTGCCTTCCAAGTGAGCCAATCAGGGGTTTTCCCTCTAAGGAACCCAGTTGTCCACAATCATTAGCTCCTAAGAGGTATAAGTAGCACTCTCAAGCTCAAGTCCATGGTATGCAACCCTTTACCCAAGTAATAGAATAGTGTTTTTCCAACCCTCTATCAAATACTGACTTGATCGTCGGAGGGGTCACACAGGAAGACACATTGACGTCCTTCTAACCCTTCTTTTTGAGTGATAGGACCCTATTTGAGAAATCACGAGTGAATAGATCGTGTGTAGAAAGTTTCATCACCGTTCATTGCATTCCACTCACTATGGGACAATCAACTTCCCAGGCAAGTTCGAGCTCACCAGGGGAGAGATATGTCATCTTATTCATTATGCTAGAATCATCCCGCACAATTTGGCGACGTTTGTGGGAAAACAACCAAGTTTTCTTGTGACAATGACCATGGTAAACACGCGCTTGAAAGGAAAGGCTCCTCAGCAAAGGAATACAGACATACCAGCTCCTTCCACATATAGAACAGAGGATCAAGTCGAAAGTTTCAACAAGGAACTTTCAATCCACTCCAGGTAAAGAACCTACCAAACTAAACTGAGTCTTGGGGGCGAAAGGGAAGGGCCCCTAGCCCGTCAACTCATCGATCTCATCGAGGAATAGTTGGGAAACCGTCTGAAGCAAATCAAGGAGAACAACGTAAATGTTCTCAATAGACTCGATGAGTTCGAGCTCTTCGGTGGGGTTTCTCAAAGCATACGAACGTCTAGGGAGCCCCGTGTAAAAGAGATGGGGGCCAATGGACAGGACCCGAGGTTTCTCAAACCATCTTAGCAGCATTGTAGGAGGCTTTAAGGCTCTGAAACGCCCGAGGGCCAATGGACAGGACCTAGAGCTCTCAGCTAAAAGGGCTAGGCCCTTGGCTTGGAACGACCTCCGTTAGAGATTGTCCGAGCGAGGGGGCAGAAGGGAATCTGATGAGGGGTCAACCCTCTCTGTGAAGGACAGAGAACCCAGGCGACATGCAGCGCGCTGTGGCCCTGGTGATATGAGGCACCACAAAGACGAGGGAGACTTGAGGTCCAAATTAGACTCAATGAGAATGGATAGGTCCACTCGCAATTATGACGTCGATATGGGCAATGAAGCCATCCAATCACCATTCACTAAGAACATCACAGAGGTGGAGATACCAAAGAAGTTCGTTGTGCCACGGTTCAAAGTTTACGATGGGCATTTCGACTCGGAGGCTCACCTTCAACAGTATAAGCAATTGATGTCCTTATACCACTCAAACCATAAGCTGTTGTGTCGGGTATTCTTGATGAGCCTAAGTGATATGGTTATGAAGTGGTTCGAGACCCTCCCACCAAATAGCATAGGGTCCTGGAAAGAGCAAACAAGCCAATTCTCCGCGTGATTCATCACAGGGAGAAAACGCTCCAAGGATGTGGGGTCCTTGTCGACTCTCCAACGGAGAGAAGGTGAGACACTCTACCAATATGCCACTCGCTACTAGGAGGAGGTGAACGAGGTGGAAGGATGTTCCGAAGTCATGGCAGCGAACTCTTTTCGACTTGGTTTGTCCCAGGACACAGACCTTTACAAATCCTTGACGAAGCTGATGCCGGTGTATATGGGTGAGTTGATAGCCCGTATCAACAAGTACTCAAGGATAGAAGACGAGTTGACATGGAGTAAAGGAAAAAACTTAGCTCCTAAGAAAAAGGATAAGGTAAAAGAGGGAATCCCTCCTAAGAAAGGTTTGATTCCGGCATCGGGGAATTCCTTTAGGGGGATCCACAGTATGTTCAAGGAACCTATCTACAAGCTGTTACACAAGATTAAGCAGGAGTCGTTCTTCAAGTGGCCGCCCAAGATGCAAGACGATCCTTCCACCAGGAATCAGAATGCCAGATGTTCATATCACAAGGATGTGGGGCACCTCACATAGGATTACCGAGTATAGAAGTCCTTCCTAGAGAAGTTGGTCCAAGAGGGACACCTCTAGGAGTATATTGAGAAGGAGACACCGAGGGAGACAAATGCCGATGTTGACCGTACCACTGTCCATGACAATGTAATCAACATCTTCCAAGGCTACCCTCTGGAATGGACGACAACCAACACTCTCAGGTCCGACTTAAAAAGAGTAGCCCTTGCTAGAAAGGTGGAGGAAAACGAGGGAGGCCAAATAATTAAGAAGCCATGAATGGATCAGGGTGGCATCTCCTTCTCAAACGCCGACCTAGCAGGCATGGAACTTCTCCATGAAGATGCCTGATCATAACTCTGCGTATTTCGAACTTCGACGTCAAGAGGATCCTGGTCGACTTAGGGAGCTCCTCGCAGGTAATGTACCTTAACGTGCTCAAGTGGATGGGCCTTGGGTCCAAAGATCTGATCACTGTCAAGACACCCCTTGTTGAGTTCAATAGATCGTTTGTCCTACCTTTAGGGAAGATTACTCTACTAGTCAGCACATGACTTGTCACTATCGATACGAAGTTCGTGGTGATCAACTTCGATTCACCATACAACATAATCATGGGACAGACTTGGTTGCACTCGCTTGGATCAGTGCACTCCACCTACCATCAGAAATTGAAGTTCCTCACACCGGATGGGATAATGGAGATCTGTGGAGACCAAGCCTCATCAAAAAGTTGTTTTGACGCTGCCATGAATGTCGAGGTCCCTTTCAAGGAAAATGAGCATGCCTTGGAGGAAGTGTTGAACAAATAGCAACTACAATTGGGGGCGGTTGGGTGTCGACGAGCCATGAATTGACCTAGCCGACCGCTCCGTGGAAGACCTCTGGAAGGTACTCCCAAAAGAAGGGAACAAGGAAAGATACGTCCTAATCGGCTCGACCATATCCACGACCGAGCAGGAGGATATGGTAAATTTCCTGAGCAAAAATATAGACGTGTTTGCATGGGATGCCACGAAGATAAAAGGCATAAGTCCTAATGTTATAACTTACAGGCTCCAAGTCGACCCCAATCACAAGCCCATCAAACAGAAGCCTCGACGTGTGGCACCACACCATGCCCAGGCAGTGAATGAAGAGGTAGACCACCTCCTAAAAGCCGACGCCATCTAGGAGGTGCAATTTCCCAAATGGTTATCAAATACCGTCTAAGCAAAAAAGAAGAGTGCGAAGTGGCGTTTCTGTGTGGATTTCACAAATTTGAACAAGGCTTGTCCAAAAGATGATTATCCCCTACCCAAGGTTGATCAGTTAGTCGATGCTATGGCGGGACACGAGCGCATGACCTTCATGGACACCCAACCCAATTTGCACCCACTGACCAGTCCTTGGTTGTTCGCCCAATGGGGACTCGACTTGGTCGGACCCCTCTGAAACGCCCCTAGGAATAAGAGGCTCCTAATAGTGAGGACCGATTACTTCACAAATTGGGCTGAAGTTGAGCCATTAACGCACATCAGGGACACGAATACCAAAAGATTTGTATGAAAGAACATAGTGACAAGATTCGGGATCCCGCGCGTGCTTGTATCAAATAACGGGACTTAGTTTAATAACGGGCCTTTCAAATATTTTTGTGAGCATCTTGGGATCTAGAATTACTACTCTACACCTTCGTACCCTCAGGCCAACAAACAAGAAAAATATTCAAATAAGACTATCGTCAACGAAATTAAGAATATGCTAGAGAAAGTTAAGGAAAAGTGGGTGGAGGAGCTCCTGAACGTCCTCTGGTCTTACAGGACGACTCCGCAGACCTCAACGGGCGAGACACTTTTTGATACGGGAAAGAACGATCAATAACTTAGCCTAGACTTGGATCTCGCCTTGCAATTAACAAAATACCAAGTAATGGTATCTAAACTCTACAATAAAAGAGTTAACCCCCAAAAATTCCAAGTAGGCTACCTGGTGCTTATAAGGGTAGTCGGGAACACTCGCGACCCGGTCAATGGGAAGATGGGACCTAAATGGGAGGGACCACACAGATTCATATCGGTAGGAGGTTCCGGATCATACAAAATAGAGTACATGGAAGGAAATACCACACTTCAGCCCTAGAATGTAATGAATATGAAAAAGTAATATTTTTGAATGGAAGAACTTATTTTTGCCAAGTATGTTGTTCAGGAAGGGGCATGACCCCGGAGGAGAGATGCACGTATCGCCCTTGCCGCCGAAAAGATAAAAGGGAATCGAACTTCCCTAAGGGGCATGGCCCAGGGAAAAAAGTCTTTAGGAAAACTCTTACCCCCAAAGAGATAAAGGGAGCAAAGCCTCTTGGAGGGGGCATGGCCCTGGGGGGCAAAGTATTCAGGAAGACTCTTGCCCCCTAAGAGACAAAGGGAGCAAAGCCTCTTGGAGGTGGGGGCATGACCCTGGGAGCAAAGTCTTCAAAAAAGACTTGCCCCCAAAAAGACCCAAAGAGCAAAGCCTCCTAGAGGGGGCATGCCCTTGGGGGCAAAGTCTTCAGGAAGGCTCTTGTCCCCAAAGAGACAAAAGGAGCAAAGCCTCCTAGAGGGGGCATGGCCCCGGAGGCAAAATCTTCAAAAAAGACTTGCCCCCAAAAAGACCTAAGGAGCAAAGCCTCCTGTATGAGGCATGACCCTTAGGCAAAGTCTTTAGGAAGAATCTTGCCCCCAAAGAAATAAAAGGAGCAAAGCCTCTCTTGGAGGGGGCATGGCCCCGAGGGTAGGGGTGTCAATTTTTTCCGTTAACACAAGCCCGACTCGAATCAAACCCGACACGAACCCGAAAATAACACGATTAGTTAACACGAGTAATAAATGGGTCAAATTAAAGTTCGACACAAATAACACGATTAATGGATACTGTAGATAGAAAATAATTATTTAACCAGTATTGTAGATATAAAATAAGAATTTTATAATTTTTTATAATTTTTAAAATAATATTATATTAATAGTTTTCAAATTAAATAATTTTTTATTAACACAAATCCGACACGAATCGAAAGTGATACGACACAAAAATAAAATGACCGAAAGTGACACGATACGAAAATGCCTCCAAACTCCTCATGCAAGGCAAGTTCAATATAGGCGCCTAAGCTGAGGCTCACAAGGAGAATAACATACACAAGAAAATTGAATTAAACAAGAATCTGAGGCATCTAAACACCTCCTTCCCCTCCCCTCTCCTATATCTTCCCTCTTAGTATTAACAAATACGAAACTACAGGGTGCTTCACCTTATGCTTTGTTTTTCCTCACTCATATCAATGAGGATTATTGTAATGGCCACTATATTGCACAACATATAATAAATGGACTTTAATAGCTAATCTATTTACTAAATTTAAAAGTTAGTGCCCTGCTTCCCCAAAAGGTGAGCCTTTTTGTCACATTATGCCTTGGGCAATATAAGACCTTAATGCCTTGAAGGCCCTGCTAGCCCCTAGCTACACACTAATGAACCCAATGAAGAAAGCCAGGGGCCTAGGTTGATTTCTAGAATACTAATGACATCATTGGCTAATTTTCCTCATGCGTAGAATATTAACGACAACACTAACAATAACAGTTGCATAGGAACTTTTATCTAATTTGAATGGAGAGTAAAATAAAAATAGTTTCAAGTACCTAGGATGTTTCTTCGGTTTGAATCATAGCATCGAGATAAGATACGTCACCTCCGTCTAATTTTAATCTAAATCTATCAACCTTCACAAACTGGTCCAACATATGACCGATGAGACGATAGGCAACCATACTAGTCTCGTCACTGGCTTCTTGAATGGCAAGATATTCGTTTCTACTAAAGTTTTTTTTATTATGCATAATGTCACCACATGAGAATACAGGAGAAATGAACTGTGAGAGATCTACAGAGTCAATTTTAGTTTCTTGTCTCTTTGGGAAAGAACCACTACGATTAGCTACAAATGCGAGTGAATGAGAATCTGTCAGTCCAAACTTCCTCGAAATTCCTAATCGGGAATGTTTTTTATCAATATATTGTGAATTGTCAATTTTGGTCTCCCAATATGAAGAGGAAGACACATAGCAATCCACTGAATCAGTGCCATTCATGTTCACAGACTCAAGTTTGCTGTTTAACTTTCGGTCGGTTGAAAGAACTGAGGAAGAACCATCTATTTTAGTTATGGAGACAGGTGACCTGAAATTAGTTGGACTGGTCTCTTCAATACTTTCTCCATGGTCATTTGAATCACTGGAATGAAAATTACTACTCTGCAGGAGTTCTTCTGGCTTCTTATCCTCATTCCAACTATCACCGTCATCACTTTCTTCTAGCTCCTCCATATATGCATCCGCAAAATCTTGGTCAAACTCATGTTCAGGAACCAAGTCCAAAACAATCTGCTTTATCTGAGCACTCACACTCAATACGCATTCTAACTCTTCCTGTATTCCGTCCTTTAAGCAGGATATCCTAGATGAACTTTGCGAACTTCTATTGATAATAGTGAGAGTTTGTGCTAAGCATTCTGGTATAGTGTCCATATCACTGCACTCAAAAAGGTATTCAGTCAAAAGATTCCTTACTGCCATCCGTAAACTCCTGCCTGATAATTCAGAATTAGGATCTAGCAAAAGCTGCAATTTCTTCAGCTCAGTAAATCTCAACTTTTCGAGTAGCCAAATGGCCTTTCCAATATCATTCTGCAAGGCTATCATTTCCGGTGAAAAGTCTCAAAATTCTGTTATAGAGGGACATTCTAATATTTGCTTAAACGTTATGCCTGCAACTGCCATTGCTTTGGCTAATGGTTCCTGTAGCTCATCCCCTTCACCAAGTTCTGACAGCATCTTCATACATCTTTTCCTCACTTGATCTATTAAAAGGGTTCGTGCCCATCCAGATTTTTTGCGGGGCCGTATTTGAGGCACATCACCTTTAATACATCTGAGCTTCCCGTGCATTGCACTCAGGGTCCTAAAAGGTAAGTTCTCAAGTCCATTAAGTACCTTGATAGCAGCAGCATGAGAGGATTGAGATGATGGAGCTGCAAGTGTAGCATGATTTCTGCGGAAATTTTGAGGGTCCTTGAGAAGTTGAGATAGCTGTTTCATAGTATCCATGTGATGCTTACCATTTTGGCTCCTCAGCATTTTTGGAAGACATTCTTTAATGATCTGTTTCATCTTCCAACGGGTTTTGTCGAACTTAGTCAAGCCACCTGTCAGTATCTCCGCAAAATGGCAAAGCCCTTTGTTGGTCATGTCATCAAGCAGGGAAAAAAGATTTTGTAAATCCTTGTGCAAATCAGAGAGTTGCATATCATCTTGAACCATATCATGTTTCCTGTCAGCGTTACACTCTCCAAATCCCTTCTCAACAAAACTTTTGATGGTCTCATAGTTTACCTGAAACAGATACACAGAAAAATCATCAGCTGAAAATAAGGAAACAGTCCAAGGAAGAAAATAGGACTTCATTAGCAATCTGCAAGTGCAAACGGTGCAATCAGAAATGAAACCACATCAAACCTAAGCTTTTGCCATTTTCAAAAACCATACAAATAAACTGCAACCTATTACTTATATCTCACAAGAAAAGAATAAGAATTAGACTGCATGAGTGTTGGTGGCTCCTAAATGACATCAAGAGATAACACAGCCATATATTATAATTTATACTACATAAGCACCATCACAAACTCCATACAAGAGCAAACTATGCAAGATATATAGGAGAATGGCCAGAAAGGATACCACATCTGTTGTCAGCACATTTCATGTTTATGAAACCAAATAAAAACACCATCAAAATCAACAGAATTCAGCTTATGCCCATTACACAAACATTCCCGCATTCAATTATAGAAAAAGTAATAGCAATATTCACTTAGCTAGCAAATTAAACAAGGTCCAAACCAATATTACCTGGATCGTGGATCGCTTTGGTACTTGGTATGTTTACGGGTACGCAATACAAAACGTTCTTAGGTACGTGATACGATGAAGGTAGAGTTAGTTAGTTTGGTATTTTGGGTCGCAATTCATTTAGAACTCTTATCTTGATTGTTTTCTCTATTATGTAATATTACATAACATAAAACATCCATAAACACTAAGTCACTGTTCCAAAACGAATTATAAATATATATACACGTAGTTAATTAATATGACTTTTATATTTGTGCTACAAGTTCCAAAACGAATTATTTAGGGTCATAGTTGTCAAATTGTGTATCGGAAGGCGTTTCGTTTTTTATAAATAGTGTATCGTATCGTATCGTGTATCGTAAGATACGCGCAATTTTAATTTTTAAATAATTATTAATAAAATATATGTATATACCTTTGTAAAAAAGTCATAGACTCATAATAAAATAGCATTTCATTAATATTCCACCAACAATTCAAGTTCCCAACAAGTTTAGTAATATCAAAATGCAAAGACCTTTAATTTAAACTGCTAACATCAACTGCTTGAACAACTTTAATATTAATTAAGAATTTTGAATTCAATTGAACAACATTAACAACAAACTTTATTTATTTTTTTAAAATCATAACCACTGAAACTACGTTGTTTCACTAGCTAGTAATTTAAAAATAAGTTCTAGCAAAAAACGATGTCATTTTAACCCCAAAAAACTAAAAAAAAAAAACAGAATCATCACGTATCGTACGTATCGGACGTATCGTATCGTATCATGTATCGTATGATATGGTGCACAAAACGATACAAAGATACGATATGTATCGTTTTTCAGGTGTATAGTACGATACGTATCGCGTATCGTATGATACTAATAACTATGTTTAGGGTTAGTAGCCACAAATATTTTGGCTACACTGGTGAGGGACCATCATTTTCAGGGAAATATTACAACTAAACAAGTTAGGAGAAAAAATCAGGATACAAGAGAAGCTCAAAAGGAAGGTCAAAGTAAGTAGCACACATGACACAACGAATGGCAAACCTCAAATTGAAAAACAGAATGTATTTGTAATTTTTTATTAAAAAGGGAATAAAGGAAGAGAAAGTTGAGTTTCCAAAAAAAATCAGTAATATTGATAATAGGCTGTCTGTTCACTTGGACATTTTCGTGTAATTAAAATCTGCATTTTTGTAAGAGCATGTTACCTCAACATCCACTCAACAGAGTTAACAGCAGTATCTTTTTCCAATAGAAAACAAGGAGAGAAGATGTACATAAATGGCGGATAAGAAATCCATCCAAAAAGCATAAAGATACAAAAATACTTTTTTAAAGATGCTCACACTTGCTGTCTGGGAAAAGGAGATTAGGGAGAGAAGAGACTTAGGTTGTTTGGTTCATGGTTACCACAATTCACTCAATCACTGACGATCCACGATTTGAGTATATCGATCCCAAATAGGGTGTGTTCGCGATCCAAATCACCAAAATGAACGACCCCAAATTATAATACTAACCCTAAATCAATTCACTTTAGAACATATAACACAAATATAAAATATATATTTATTGATTACATGTATATAGATTTATAATTATATATTTTTTTAGTTAACAGATAATCAAACACAACTATAAGATAAATAGTTCTGACTTAGTATCTAGGAAGCACGGATACTTCCCATGGGGGCGCCGTGGCAGTATCGGACACGTGTCCGACACGGATACGGCTAGGACACGGCCGGACACGTGTCCGACACGGTTAGAAGTGTCCTGAATAATGAATTCAGTCGGACACGCCAAGACACGTCTAGAATACGGTCAGGACACGGCTAAGAATTTTTTTTTATTAAAAAAATAACTTTTAACTATTAAAAATTTATTTTTTTTAATATATTTTTTGTTACGTAACTTATATACTATGAATGCTAATAGATGCAATGATGTTTGATGAAAATAGTGGATATTTAATTTGATCTATTTCAATTTTAATCAAAAAAATAATATTTTCTAGGTCTTATTATTAATATTGTTATAATATATGCTTTATTTTTAATATATTACAACTCTATTATTATTTAAAAAATATATTATATTATTTTAATAGTCGTATCCTTGCCGTACCCGTGTCCCATATTTTTTAACTTTGTCGTATTCTCATGTCCGTATCGTATCGGATACGACACCCGTGTCCGTATCCGTGCTTCCTAGCTTAGTATTTATGGAGGTTCTATAATATATAATGTTGTATAATAGTGAAAACGATCTACATAGGAGTTCTAAAACGAATTGCGATCCAAAATACCGTACCATTTAAGCTTACCCCCATCGTATCGCGTACCTTAGAAAGTGTCGTACCATGTACCCGTACCGCGTACCAAAGCGACTCACGATTCAGGTAACATTGGTTTGGTTGTTATTGGGGGTTTTGTTGTTGGTTTTTGTGTGTGTGTGTGTGTGTTTTTTTTTTTTTTTTTTTTTGGGGGGGGGGGGGGGGGGGTAAAAAAAGAATCATCAGTAAAGATTTCCCAAGGGAATCCTTCTACAGCATAAACTATCTCCGGGGTGAGTTTGATTGCGTCGCCTAAATGAAAGCAAAAAAGAATCTTACAGGTCAAAGGCAATACAAAGCAAAAGTGGAAAACATGCATCAAACAAGTAGAGAATATGGTTAGTGACCCTAGAAGAGAGGGAAACAGTTTGTTGAAGGCCAAGACCTTTGCAAATCCACAGTGTATTTGTCACCCCTTTCAGGTTTGGACCACTAGTTTAATTAGAACAAGTTCGCCCATTACACTTGAATCTAGCAGCAAAGTTTTGAAAAAAATAAAACAAAAAAGAGAATGACACGTACCAATAAAAATCATCCACCATTACAGTTACATCCACATTTACGGCTTACAGGATTTTTACTGGTAATTGTGACAAAAAATATATATACTTATCTCAAGGAGCATAACTGTGAAACAGGATAAGTGGGGTCGGTTACGGGCCTAAGTTATCGAAGGTTGTCAACCCATGTTAGCAACATGTGGAAAGGTAGTTGTAGGCTCTAGGGATAAGAAGAAGTTGAAATTTTGCTAGATTTAGGAATGAGTCAGTGATGAAGACCTCAAATGCATTAGGTAAAGCTTCAGGTTAATGACCTATATTCGGATTTTAGTTTTAGTCTAATGAATGATCTACCTGTAGGTCTGACATTGCAAAAATATTGCCTAGATTGTCCACTAAACCTACTAAATGCTGGATTTTCTTGTGGCAAGTGTGCTTATGGTTTCGAGTAATTAAGAGGTGAGTGATAGAGGAAAGGTCACAAAAAGTTGGACTAGATATGAAAAGTTTAGAAGCTGTAATGGGGCTTGATCGGGACACATGTATAATGCGCTTTAAGATAAGAAGAATAAGTATGATAGGAGAAGAGATGTTAGACCCTAGCACGGGATCGCTAAGTTTACATAATGAAAATCAAAGTCCGAATTGTCATTCAGCCCACTAAACAAGTTATTAAAAAGCAAATGTACACAAAACAACACTTCAGAAAGCAGAACAACTTGGTGTAAGTAAACTACTACCCATGTGGCCTTCGGGCCCATGATCGACTTTTAAGACAGACTTTTCTTTGAACTCACTCTCCTGACTCCTAACTTTTGTTAACACTCGATTTTTAGTTTCATAACATTGTAGCATAATTTATATTTGATAAGAACCAAAATTTTAATAAAATTTAATAAAGAACACTACAAGAAAATTCACTTTTAGCCGCTAGATTTAGATTGCAGCTAAAATTGTTGTCACTGAATATATATGTTTAGTGACAAAAAAATATTATTGTCACTGAAGGTATGATGTTGAAATTATTTAGTGGCCATAGTTATTTGTCGCCACTAAAAATATATAATTAGTGGTGAAAAATTATTATTGCTACTGGAGATATGGTAGTGTATCCAGTTAGTGACAATTTGAATGTTGCGGCTAAAAAACACATCATTAATTCACCACTAATTCCAAATATTTAGTGACAACAATTTAAATTTAGTCACTAATTAAATTTAAATTTTTAGTCAAAAAATAATTATTATCACTATATGTAATATAATAAATTTAATGAGTGACAATTTTATTGTCATAGCTAAAAAGCTAACTATTTGTCATTAATTCTTGATGAAAAAATTATTTAGTGGCAATAATTTTTTTTTTATCACTAATAATTTAGATAAACAATTATTTTTAGTCACTACACTTTTTTTACTGCAGCCGATTCTCAGCACTCCCATGGTTTTTGCCTGACACCTTATATACTCTCCATCTCTCTCTCTCTTTCTCGACCTTATATACTCTCCCATGGTTTTTCTCTCAGACAGAATCAGAAGCATCCCCCTCTCTCTCTCTCTCTCTCTCTCTCTCTCTCTCTCTCTCTCTCTCGCGACCACCATTAGTCTTAAGTCTCTCTCTTGCAACCTCTATCCCCCTCTCTCTCTCTCGCGACCTTTCTTTCTCTTGCAAAGTCTTATCTCTCTCAACCTCTTGGTGATTACAGAGCAGATCTGAAGAAGACGAAGCTATTCAGCAACTAATTTTCTTTGATTGCAATTTTTAGCTGATGTGTGGAGTAATGAGTTTTACGAATTGCCTTAGTAAG
This sequence comes from Ilex aquifolium, assembly GCA_951799425.1. Lineage (NCBI taxonomy): Eukaryota > Viridiplantae > Streptophyta > Magnoliopsida > Aquifoliales > Aquifoliaceae > Ilex > Ilex aquifolium. Next base: position 21,597,301 of record OX637399.1, read on the forward strand.
TTCCTCTCTCTACTCTCTGTCTTGCTTCTCTGTTCTCTATCGGGCATTGATTTGTGTTTGACAGATAATTCAGAAATTGCATTTTATTTGAATTAAGTTTCTACAACCAGATCCCTAAATTGCCTTTCCACGCCCCATCTTGTTTATTGAAACTGGTTGCTTGCGCTTCTAATTTTGGGAACTTCTCATCACTGGTCTATTATCTCAGCTTGAATTGGACACTGAAAGTCGTTGTTGGGTGCAATATAAGGGATGATGTTTTTTGGGAGGTATGTATGCATGTTCATGCCATCAAAGATTCTTCCCCCGCTCTTCTATCATTTTAATGTCTAGATGATAGATTTTTGGCCATTGGATCTTTACTTTGATTATCTAAGAAGTAAGTTGTACTTTCTTCTTCCAAAAAAAAATGAACTACAAATGAACAGGAACACTAATTGAGCTTAAGTAATGATTCTTGTCACTCTTAAGATGGCACATTTGGGTTCAGATCCCGGTAGGGAGACCTATTTTGTAAAAGAAACAAAAAGAAAAAAACGCAAAAGAAACATGGTGAATATCTTTAAGAAAATAAAGAAATTCAGATATATACAAAGATGGACAAATAAAAAAAGCTGACCAAATTGACCATTGAAGGCTCATATTAAATTAGAGTAAGTAAATATAGACATAAAAAATAACTAATTATAGCTCTCTATGTTAACTATTTATTGGGGATGTTGACATTTTGTGCATTTTGGTGCAATTACATCAATTACTTTGGCTTGATATGGCTACTGATTTTGCTGCTGCATGTGTATACATATGCATATCTTCATGGGCTTCCTCGATATAAATTACATGTTTTATAGGCCATAATTGATATAATGACGGCATTGTGGTGCTTATTCACCGAGCTATTCGCTCTTATGCTCTTTACAGATTGATAAGGGGCGAGCTGGTGTGCTTGTTGGGTCAGGGTTGGGTGGCATTACAGTTTTTTCTGATAGTGTTCAGGCTCTCATAGAGAGAGGTTATAGGAAAATCACACCATTTTTCATACCTTATGCTATTACAAACATGGGTTCTGCCTTGCTTGCAATTGATATTGGTTTTATGGGACCAACCTATTCAATTGAGAATAGCTAAACAGATTACTCTTTTGATGAAATCAGTTGAGAAGTCTGCTTTCAATTTGTGAGAATGCTGCTACTTTTTTGGAGTCTTGAATTTTTGCCCAAACATTTGAAAAATTTGCAGAAATGAGACAAAATATGTTTAAACTATTTTGATGTCATTGAAATATGAACTGCTGATTGGGATTAGTGTCGTTCTGTCCCTAAATTTATGCATAAATTTGCTGGGCTACTCTTATTGGTTATTTTGGATCTGTGGACTTCAAGGTATGCCCACTGAAACTAATTTAAATTAAGAAAAATTTTCAAAAATCACTCTTTTCAACATATTCATCCCTACCTCTGTTTCCAGTTATGGAGAGAGATGTTTGAGGCATATTAATATATTTATTTCTGTGATTTTAAAATGTTAAAACTCATGCGAGAGAGAGTGGGAAAAGGGGGGAAAAAGGGGGGGGGGGGGGGGATTTGATCATATGTAGGATTTCTGAAACAAGTATAACAAGGTTGAAGATTATGTTGCTGCCTACTGAAGTTGCAAATGGATTTGCAAGAGTAGATGAGTTGACTTCAAAGCATGAGGAGGCTATTTCTCAAATCACATCGGCATGTGCTCAATAAAGTTTGTCTTTGAAGCTGTGGTGGTTGACTAGTACATTTCTCTTCTCCTTTATGACAAGCTACTGGCAATGGAATTGCCAATTTGTGTATGTTGAATTTGTGATTTGGTGGACGGGTAACATGCAGGCTGTACATTTTTTGTGTTAAACACTGATTTTTAGTGTCTGGTAATTAACAAGAGCACCAAATTGTAACCTGGAATCTATGACTTCTGAAAATACCTCAGGTGCCTTGGTCACAAATTGAGCTGCTGCTTGTGGTCTGGCAATTTAATGATTGGTGAGTGCATGTGTTTTGTTGGTTCTAGGCTGCATAAGCTGCGTTTTTGAAATATCTTCTTACATAATGCTAAATTGATAGATTGTAATCTTTCTAAATGTAGAGCGACCTTAAGAGGCTAAAGGCTCAATCAATGGAGGAAGGAGCTACCCCCATGACTGAGGATCAGAGGTTTGAAGTCTTGATATATAATATCTTTACATTTATGTTTTGGTGAAGCAGATGTGCTGGTGCTGCATCTCTGTGATGTGCTGCACTCTGTGTTGCTGTGTTGAAGCTATGCTGCTGTGAAGGATGGAAGTTGAAGATGGAGGAAGACTGCTCTTACAGCAGGATCAGTAGGCAGGATTTGCAGGTTCAGCAGCTGGACAGAGAGGGGTTTGCCTCCTTTTCTGTTCAGATGTACTTTTATCTTGGAAGTATTGTAGCTGCTTCTATGTACCGCAAAGGATGAGGAAGATGGTGAGTTTTGATTAAGGGCCAGAGACTGAGCCTGAGGGTCAGCAAATGCAGCAGCTGTACAGGGAATTTTTTAGCTGCTTTGACTAATTCTTGTAACAGAATTCTGTAACAGTTTTTATGTTTTTCTTGTTAAAACAGTTACTGTTTTTTAAAACAGTTTTTGTTTTTTGATTCTTGTAAATTTTGAGATTTATTCAAGAAATTTCTTCTCTTTTAAAAAAAAAATTTATACGATAGGTTTCTTTGTTCATTTTAATTTATTAATTAGTAACGACAATAAGTTGTCAAAAAATCATGTTTTAATTTTTAGTGGTGATTTTAATTGTGGGTAAAATGTATACTTGTAGCTGCAAGTAATTGTTGTCACTAAAAGTCAGGTTTTATTCGGGCTTTTAGTGGTGATATAGTATATTTTAGTGGCAAAATTTAGTTTACTTACTACAATAATTATGGCGGCTAAAAATTTCACATTTAGTGGCATTTTTCATGGTGCGGCTAAAAAAATTATTTTTAGTGGCAACAATTAAATGTCATAGCTAAATGATTTAGCCACACACATATTGCCGCGGCCTTGGCAATAAAAATATTGTCACTAAAATATATAGTGACAATTTTTATGCATTTAGCCGCAATAATTTTTGCAGCTAAAAGACCAATTTCTTGTAGTGGAAGTACATTATCGGAGAAAAGGAAAACAAGTTGTCCAACAAAAAAACAAACAAAACTTAAAAACAGTGCAAAACACTTATGAGCACATTATAATCCGAACAATGCTGTCCAACTCACACTAATGCAAAAAAAGAAGAATATTATCAAAGTCCTTAGATATGGAGGTCCAAAATGAAGCTAAAAAATAGATCTGATCCAACAATCTTTCTAGTACCGCACACTTATCCTTACAAATTCTCAAATTTCTTTTCAACTAAACAACCCAAACAATGACTAGAGAAGCACATTGCAAAAGAGTAATTTTCACGTATCTCCTCTAAAGCGTCGACATCCAAACAAAACACAGATGAACCAAGAGGAAGAATACAAGGAAGCCCATCTAAGGATCAAATTTTTTTTTTTGTCTCCAGTGCAACAATAGAAACGTCTTGATTTTCATGAAAACTGATTCAAATCAATGGTTATGTATTAAAATTCTTATGTTTCAAGGTATTTCAGAATTATTAAAACATCATTTACTTTAAAAGCTTAAGTTGATAGATAAGGTGTACCTTAAGTATTTATACTTTAACACATCGCATCACATGCTGGTTAGATTTTCAACCTAGCATGGAAAAATCTTTTAATAAACATGGTGGCGATGAGATTCAAACACATAAACTCCTGTTATGATACCATGTTAAATTGTCTCCACTTCAAAAGCTTAACATCTTAGAGAGGATGTAAGTTTGAGTATTTATACTTTAATATGAATGATTCAAGGTGTTTTTAATATGTTTCGATCAATATTTCAAAATGTCTCGATAAAGAAATATTTAATTTTTTTTGTCTATTGTTCGAAATATTTTTGTAATTTTTTCGAGCGTTTATGATTTCGAGCTAATCGAAACTATGCAAAAAAATAAAATTTTGATCCTTAAGCCCACCATTTCGTTTATTGGAAATACCAAATTCAACTTCCCACACCAGTCATTTGTGCAAATTGACAAAAACATCAACCTACTGTCATCTTTTTCATTTGTTTCAATAGAATTGGCTTGGTGTTCATCTTCCTCTCACGTGCTCTCCTCAAAAAACAACGACTACAACCTTCATTTCCTCAACATTGACTGGTTGTGTATCTTCAAGAGGTCATATATGATATATTGAAGATGGAGTCTGTGTGGACTACAAGGATTCCAACTTTTTAGTAGTGGTTTCTCAATGTGTCCTTGTCTAAACCAAGAATCAAATTTTTTTTAAGGGGACCATCTTCAATCCAAAGTTACATTCGACACTAAATACTTCATTTTTTAATAAAAACAAAGGAAACTCACTGTTGATGACAATGCAGAGAAGAGGGAAAAAGGAAACTTAGGCCTAAAGTATAGGATCTTTCAACTCTGATACACAATCTTCGAATGTGTATTTGTCACCCCTTTCAGGATTGAGGAGGGTTTGATCTTCGCGAATCACTGGCGTGTAGACCCCTTCAAGGTGGTGGAAAAGACTCTACACATGACCTCATCAGGCACGTTGTGGAGTTGCATGAGAGATTTAGAGGTATCAAGGTGATCCAAGGGGTCTCTGGTACCGTCGAAGATCTCGATGGTAGACATCTTGAACTTCGAGGGTAAGGGGTAATTGACAATATCTGTAACGAACAGAGTATCAGTGCGCCTTACCAGGTAGTTTACAGTCACAGACGCTTGAGGGTATCACCAAGTTAGTTTTGCACCTCTCTGATTTTCTCATCCCATTGGTTGGGGACATCCTCTGTTGGGTGGTTGTGATGGCTTCCATGATCGGCATACTGGCTTTTTCCTTCGTCCTCCTGTGCAGGTACATGAGGAGGGAGAACATGTGAGCTTCCTGCATGTTGAGGAGAGATTGATGGGGGGGAGGCACCCTGGCGTTGCTCGGGGGCATTCTGGTGAGGGGCCCCATGATGGGGGGACTGCTTGGCGCCCAGAGGGGATAGGCTGTTGTACCTCTCCTGTTGGAGGGAGTGGGGCTCCTCATATGGGCTGAAGGGCGACGCCTCCCTGGACGAGCATCAAATGAATGATTTGTTGGTTCTATTTTACCAGCAGCTGCATGGTCCGTAAGAGCTGTTGCCCGGCGACGGGAGTCACAACAGTGGATGATTCCGAGGGTGCGAGGGGAGGCGGTACCTCCTCCCGGGGGGCCGAGTTGTTGTCTCCCGGTTGTTGACTCATCGATCTGGTTATGATCGCCATGGATTTCAAGAGAGTAGCAAGGTAGCAGAAAACTTGGTCGTTTCCCACAGACGGCGCCAAACTAATGATGCACAAATTGGACTCGTGCAAGATCAACAGTCGAGTATATGAAGAGGTGTAATTAATGAACAATAAATAAAGTAATCAATGACAAAACAGTAAATAATGAGTCAACACACAGATATATAGTGGTTCGGTCCGGGTGACATACTCCACTCTCGGAAACGACAACGGTGGTCGGTGGCTCTTTATTGATGAATAGAGTAAAAGAGAGAAAAGGCTATGGGAGAGGTACAATAGTTAGGAGAGAGAAGCTATGTTTAGAGAGGTGTGTTGGGATATATCTAGGTGTGTCCTCTCATGTGGAGAGGGTTTACAATTTATAAGTATGGTGAGGCAGTGACGTGAGGGAGAGGGCACTACTTCTTTGGGGAAGATAGTTACAAAAGGTAAGTACAATTAATGTAGGATTGATCTCCTTGAGTGCGTATCTCGATAACCTCTCTCTCACGTGCTCTTACCCACTTGGGCTCCTTGGACCCTGGGCTGGGCTGGATTGATGAATCGGACTTGGACTGCCTTTTAGCTGATTTGGGCTTGGTTGATTTATTGGATCTGGCCCAGTTGGTTTTGGGCTCATCACATGGTTTTACTTTATTTTATGTTATTGTTGTACCTTGATTGAATTTTATTTTGTGTTCAATAGAGGCGTTTCGCTCATTTTTTAAACGCGACTCATTACAGGTGAATATTTGTTTTTATATGAACTAAGTCATTACATGAAAATATTTCTTTCTATTCCAATTACACATTTAGATCAATATTCAATTACTAATTCTAATTCTTAAAACCATCCAGGCATCCGTTAGAGAAAGGAGAAATTTTAGAATGCTCAGTTATGCATCGGGAAAAGGTTAATGCTCCTACTCATATAGTTTTAGAAATTCTCTGTGGTATTGAATTTGTGTATACCGTAATTAGGCACACTATTTACAAACTTGATTGAAATATCCTCCATGGTTTCACTTTTAATTGTCATATGATTTGTATAAACTCATAGTCCGTACACAACTGATGTGATTCATTGGATTTTTATTAGTTCAATAAGACAAAGGAGGAGAAACTTAGTGTTGATTTGATTCTAACAAACTAAACTGCCTTAAGTAGCATCTTAGACCATTTTTTATTTTTTTTTCTCTCTTCTTTTAATTTTTATGCGAGCATGTATTCACTTTTTAAATTGAACAGTTGTAATTACAATTACATTTTGCTGCAAGTAGAGGTACGAAATGTAGTGGATAACGAATGTGTTGATGTTTGGATTGCTTCCAATTGTATAATACTTAGAATTCCTCTTGCCTTTTTACTTTCTTTATTTATTGAGGGTTGGATAGGGAATTTCTTGCTTTATTCATTGATTTTTTTCATTGATTTTGGTATCGACTAATTGGTTAAAGTGGAGTACTATAAGTACTGTGAGTTTGCTTGGATTTGTTGAAGTGATTCAAGCATACTTTATGCCTTTTCTGATAGTATAAGATTGAGCAAGAGCTTGGAACTGAGATTGTTGAAATACTTTATGCCTTTTTGTGTTCATTGTGTAATTTTGAAAAAAAAAAGGTTGAATTTTGTTTGTGGGTTTCAACACTTGGGCAAAATTTGTGTTGCATCTGTAACTTTGCACAGAAGGTCCACCCATTTTTGGCAGTGTGCATTTTGGATAAAAAAGTGTGTTGAATGTGTAATTTTTTGGTGCTAACTTCTTAGAAATAGAAAGCATGGATAACTAGCGGCGTGGATTTTCTCTATGTTATGTGCATAACTTAAAGAAAATAAATAAAGAATTCAAATTGTGTTGATGACTATCCTTTGAACAGGGCTAAATTGATGAATAAAATCAACTAGGCAATAGATTTTGGAGGAGGTAGGATCTCTCTCTATTGAGATAACTTCTCTTCATGGTGTCTAATGTGTTCAATTTGTCTAAGTCATGGTGTCTACTATTTCTCTAATTCACCGCATCATACTACTATTTCTATAACTCATGGTGTCTTACATGTTCCATTTGTCTAATTCATGGTGTCTATTACTATTTCTCTAAGCCATGCTATCTACTACTATTTGTTTAATGCATTCAAATTTTGTTTTAATTTTGCAGGTTGTCTTTAATTAACCATTTGCACTATCATGATATTCATCCACAGTTTTTTGATGATTTTTCCATCTCATAACTAAGTTTGTTTCTATCGAAATTAAATCCTTAATTTTTTTGAGTCAAACTATGTTTCAGGTTTTATCAAATGCTGATTTTTATTCGAATAGTATTAGGGCTCTATTAATTTGGGATCAATTTCTTAAGTTGTATTAAATCAATTTAATTATACTTCAATTGAAATTACATGATGCGTGTAACTCTTATCTCAAAGTTTGCTATCGTTGAAATTAAATTGTGTGTTTGATATCAATTATGCTTAGGGGATTAAATTTAAATGTCATAATTATTTTTGTGATGTTGGTATTTTAGTTTAGGGTGAAACTCTGAGTTGTGGTGTTTATTTTTGTGGTTACTGCCCTTCGTGGTGTTTTCTGATGGTGATATGCCCGCTGGAATAATTGTAAATCAATTGGTACCAAGACTTGAGATGAATTGTATGAACAGTAATTTTTGACCTCTTTTATTTTTTTGCAAAAACTACTTTATATGGGTTTCTTTTTATCTGTTGCTTCATAGCAGGAATTTTCTATTGAGCAAGATGTGCGCTTTGTATTTCTACTCATTTTTTGGTACAAATTCATGCTTCATAGTGTTATTTTTATTTATTTATTTATTTATTTGTGGTGAGCTAACAAATTTTGGGAGGTTCTCGCCTTTGAATTCCTAAATGTTGTGTTATGAGGCTGCATTTTTCTCTTTGAAAGAGATAAAGATGGAAGTCGTGTGTTTTTATTCATTTTTCTTTCAATTCACATGTTTTTGATTGAGTAATGCATTATTTTTTTAGCGAGTTGAAAATTTAGTAATTGAGTTTATAATTATTTTGTGTTATTGAGTTGAATGGTTACAGTGGTGATAAATTACATTTGATGTTGTTTTGAGGTATTTGTATATGTGGTGTTATTTTGGTGAGTTTTTTTTTGTACATTTTTATGATTGTTCCATTAATATGGAGGATATGGTCGATAGTATATTTCAGGTCATTTTAAAAGAAAAATTAGTATGAATGTTTTTTAGCCATTCTTTTTAAATCTAGGCAACTGGTTACACATTTTTTTTTTTTTTTTGGGTGTTATATAGTGTCTTCAGGCACAGGTAATAATTAGTATATAATAAGGGAGCTAGCTTTGTTTATCTTGAGCTTTTCGCAGCTCAAATCGTTTCTAGACTTTTGATCCAATGATCTTAATTACTCCCTAATTTTTTTTCCCATTCTTGGACTAAGAGTTTCACCTCATGTATAACTCTAGACTTCCATCTCTCACACATCTCTATCTCTCTTGCTCTCTCATATACGTATCCTTTTCTCCTTCTCTCATGCTCATATACACACATGTCTCTCTCCATTTCTCTCACCCTCATATACACAGCTCTCTCTCTCATATACCAATTATAGGCTACGACTACTATACTAGGAATATCAGTTCCATTCCTTTGTGTTCGACCACCGCCAAAGATAAAGATAACGTGTAAATTTGAAGCTTGGATTCATTAGTTTGACATTAGGTTATGTTTCTTATGTTTCATTTGCAAAAGAAGAAAGAATTGGTTCCTATTGGCCTGCCAAACAGGGCGGCTTGGTATAAACAAAAAGTTTAGCGATCAACAAGGTAAATGTATTGAGCTCTTTTTTTTTTTCTTCTCACGTTTGGGTTCTTAATGTTGAAGTTCTTTTGTGATTCACTTGATGTGAGTTTGGGTGTATGATAGCAGGAATTGAGTTCACATTTCGTTCACTTGCAGTTCACATTTTTTTAGTTTTGGTGTCTGAACTATTTTGTATTAGGCTGCATTTTGTATAACTATATGTCTTGAGTCTAAATAACTTTTATTTTAGTTTTATGATTTGTAGCATTTCACTAGATAGGATATACTAGAAAAAATTATAGAATTTTCTTTGGGATCATGATTTTTATGCTTTTAGAGTTTTAGATACTAATTATGGGTGATATGATACATTCTTTGTCGCTGACGTTTTTTCTTTAGGCATTCGATTTTGTCAAACATCCCAGTGGCAATTCATTTTGACTAGCAGTGTTGTACTTACATTTCAATTCATGGGTAGAGCATAAAGAAATCGAGATGTTTAAGTATTTTCTAAGGCCATGCTTTAGATGTTGTGATGTAAAATAAAAAGTAGTATAGATGGGATTAATCTATTATTTCTATGCCTTTTTTATAGTGATGCTGGAAGAGGGAATTTGCTTAATAAGCTCTATAGAACTGATGTACACATCTTATTTGTTATTGTTTTTGTGGATTGAGATGTACATTTTCTTTCATCCAATCCCAACTCATCGATCAATTTTTTTGCTTTAAACCTATTTTTTTTTTTCCATATTTGCTTCATGATTTATCTATTTTAAAAGAACTATATAATGGATTTTCATCCTCCTTGCAGATCCATTTGTGAGTTTTATGATTATTTTTTCATTTTTTTTCTTAAAATCATAGAAATTAATTGTTATGCGCAGGGACAGAGATCAAAATTTATCTGCGGGGCGGGGATTAAAATGTCACTTGCTAATGGGGGCGGACCGGGGGTGGACAAATATTTTTGAAACTAGTACGAGGGTGAAGACTATTATTCCCCCGCTCCGCCCCCGCGCCCTGCCCCAGTCTATTGTCATCCCTAATAGTCGGTATTGACTGAGTTTGAATTTATTTTTCTGTATTGTGCCATCTGAAAAGAGTAGTGTAGTGCCCCTAATTTACTTGCTCAGCTGAAAGTGAAATTCAAATTCTTCGTTTTTCTTTTTGTAGCTGAGACTATTTATGGATGGAGCCTCCTACTTAAGTACATTTATAGCAGTGAATTACGTATTGATAGTACAATTATTTCTTGAAAATACTTTATTGTTAGAAGTTTTTGCTTGAGTGTAAAAAAGGAACAATGAATATGCCTCCCTCGCCGGTGCGAGGGTGATCGCCAGCAAGGCCATCGGTGATAGTTTCGAATCGAAAGCCAAGGTAACAGGCAAATTGGGACTCAACATTGCCATGTTTGATAATGCGATTGTAGCTAAAATAGGGGGTGACAGAGAAGAGAGAAAGACGGAGAGAAAACTGATGGAAACATCTTGTGGCTATTCTTTCAATTTTGTTGTTGGTACTGCCTCAATAAAAAAATCACAAAAATAGCCAAGAGTTCTTTCAATTTTAATTTTTAAGGTACGATGATAAAATATATATATGTTCAAATTTTTTGATTTATATTTTTGTAGGTAATTTTGTCCATTTTTTTTTTGTATATTCATCGGTTCTAGATATTTATTATTATTATTATTATTATTATTATGTGTGCAACTTTTTTTTCTCGTGCTAATGCTCATTTGTTTTTAATTATTGATTTTTTTTTTCGTTACAAAGTGTTTTTAAACACGAGTAATAGCCAGTATATATATATACTAGTTATTGCCTGTGTCTGAAGGCACAGAGTAATAAAAAATGGTAAACAATAAATATATTTGTATTCATATCCAAAATCAAATCACAAATATAGAGGAGAGATAAATGAATTTAAGCATCGGTTGTAGTGGGGGTGAGAGATGGTGATAGTAGGAGACGGTGATGGTTGTGGTGGGTGGCAATGACTGTGGTGGCGGCGGCGGCGATCGCAACGGTGGCGGTGGCGGCTGCGGCTGCGGCGGTGGAGGCGACGGTGACGACGATGGTGGTGGTGGTGGTGGAGGCGACGGTGGTGGCGATGGTGGTGGTGGCGGCGATGCGATGACGATGGTGGTAGTGGTGGTGGTGACGACGGTGGTGGCGGTGGCGACGGTGGTGGTGGCAGTAGTGATGGGGGTGACGGTGGCGACGACGACGGTGGTGGTGGTGGTGGTGGTGGTGATGGTGGTGGCGGCGGTGGTGGCGACAATGGTGGTGGTGATGGTGGTGGCGGTGGTGGTGGCGGCAGCAATGGTGGTGATGATGGTGGTGGCGGTGGTGGTGGCGGTAGTGGTGGTGGTAGAGGTAGTGGTGGTGGGGGTGGTGGTGGGGCGGTTTCAAACATTATTTTTTTTTTTTTAAATACTTATGAGAAATAATTTTTCAAAGTACTTTTAAAAAGTTTTTCCAAACACACCCTTAGGGGCTTATTTTTTCTATTAAATTTAGGGTGTTAATATTAGCCGTTAAATTAACTTTAAAGTAAAATTTAAAGCGATCTCAACCGCGAAAAGCAAAAGTCATTTTGTTTATCTTTTGAAATTTGAATTGTAAGCTACTTTATTATATACTAGTTATTGCCTGTGTCTGAAGACACAGAGTAATAAAAAATGGTAAATAATAAACATATTTGTATTCATATCCAAAATCAAATCATAAACATAGAGGAGAGATAAATGAATTTAAGCATCGGTTGTAATGGGGTGAGAGGTGGTGGTGGTAGGAGACGGTGATGGTTGTGGTGGGTGGCAATGATCGTGGTGGTGGTGGCGACGACGATGGATCGGTGGCGGCGGCGACGACGGCGACATGGTGGTGACGACGGCGACGATGGGGGTGGCGACGATGGCGATGACGATGGCGGTGGTGGTGGCAGCGACGGCGACAATGGTGGGGGTGGAGGTGGTGGCGGCGACGGCGACGGCGGTGGTGGTGGTGGCGGCGACGATGGTGGTGGCAGTGGTGGTGGTGGTAGAGGTAGTGGTGGTGGGGGTGGTGGTGGTAGAGGTAGTGGTGGGGCGGTTTCAAACATTATTTTTTTTTAAAAAAATACATATGAAAAATAATTTCTAGAAGCACTTTTAAAACGTCATTCCAAACACACCCTTAGGGACCTATTTTTCCTATTAAATTTAGGGTGTTAATATTAGCCGTTAGATTAATTTTAAAGTAAAATTTAAAGCGATCTGAACCGCGAAAAACAAAAGTCATTTTGTTTATCTTTTGAAATTTGAATTGTAAGCTACTTTATTATATAAATTAGTTATTGTCTGTGCTTGAAGACACAGTGTAATAAAAAATGGTAAATAATAAATATATTTTTATTTATATCCAAAATCAAATCACAAACATAAAAGAAGAGATAAAAGAATTTAAACATCGGTTTGTAATGGGGGTAAGAGGTGGTGGGCAGCAGTGGTGGTGGTAGGAGACGGTGATAGTTGTGGTGGGTGGCAATGACCGTGGTGGCGGCGAGGGTGGCAGTGATGGTGGTGGTGGCGGCGACGGTGGTGGTGGTGGTTGTGGCGGCGACGACTGCAGTGGCGGCGGTGGTGGTAGAGGTAGTGGTTGGGCGGTTTCGAACACTATAATTTTTTTTAAAGTACTTATGAGAAATAATTTCTAGAAGTACTTTTAAAAAATCACTCCAAACACACCCTTAGGGGCCTATTTTTCCTATTAAATTTAGGGTGTTAATATTAACCATTAGATTAATTTTAAAGTAAAATTTAAAGTGATCTCAACCGCGAATAATAAAAGTCATTTTGTTTATTTTTGAGATTTGAATTGTAAGTTACTTTATTATAATAAATATATATATATAATATATATATATAATACTGACCTGGTTCGTTGTACAGAATATTTATTCCCTCCCTAGGCTAGGGTTTATTCTGTCATCTCTCAATCCCACTCAAATTACTGGAGGCCTTTCATTGCTTTCAATAGGTCTCACGGTCCAATCAAGAATACAAACAGAATGAAGGGAGGGAAAAAACGGTAAGCAATTCAATTGCGTCTCCAATTATTGATCATTATTATAACACTAATTGTTCTCTGAACTGTAGAATTTCGAGTTTGTATAGAAGATGGCTGGAGCCTGGAAGGGCCGAGAATCGAATATTTGTAGGTGGATTGGCGTGGGAAGCACCTCGACGATGCATTCAGTCGATACGGCAAAATTCTCTGAGTCTTTGGTATGAATATTTTGGCTCCTTTTTTATTTTTATGGTTTGTTGTGACATTTATAACGCTTTGAGGTTGAAACATAGTTTTAGTTGATTCGCATTGTGGAATTGTAGTTAATTTCTTCAATTCTTGTATGTAATGCTATAAATAATATGATACATTATACTATCTTGCTGTACTGACATCTTTAAAGTGGTTGTAAGTGAAAAAATCTCATTGCATAGTTTGGTTCTTTTTGGTCGAGGAGTGTAGGAGGGAGTGGAATGTCTATAAATACACCTCTATGCATTGTTTCTTTTTGGTGACGTTTGTAACATTGAAACACATTGTTTGTTGAACTTTAACATTAAGTATTGAAAAGATTATTGCATCTTGGTCAGTGCTGTATGGTGAAAATTTTTGAGTTTCTTATTTGACTTATGATTGACATAACACTGCACTGGGTCTGCAACTCATGTCTATTCGGTTACTAGAATGATCTAAATTCTTAGATTAGTAATATTTTTATTATGGAGTTCTCTAATTTGCATTAACAACATCTGGGTGACTCTACGTTTTACCTTTTCTCTATTTACTGGAAGCATCCAGTTCATGGTATTATGGATGATGAGCCTTCAGTCACGAGAGAGAGAGACTAACTAGAGTCATAGTGTTGTAATTTAAAGTGGTGGCTTACAATTTTGCTGGTTCTATAGGTTTTGGTGGTTTATTGCTGTCACAGAGATTATCTCATCTGCTGCTTGGAGTTGTAATTTCGAAATTCAAGTTGTTTGAATTGTTACTTTTTTCAACGACCTAGTTGGATGGTAAACTGGTAATTTTGAGTTTTTGGCATCCTCTCGGTGGGTATGAATATGAATCTAATCTGTAAGCATGCTCGTGAATTGATGTTCATTGAAGAGAAAGTTCCTTCGCTTCAGTTTTCGACACATGAGCGAACAGTGCTGAATCTGTTATGATGTTCTATCTTTTTCACGTGGCATACTAAAAAAATATTGTGAACAAGAAGTTCTATTTTTCTTATCCTAATGAGAGCTTGACCGATTAAAGTGATCGATGAACTAAACAGAGGATCCCTACATGATATGAAGCAAAACTAGGACTTTTGAAATACTTCAATCGATGATTCAACTTCTAGCTTCAACAAAAGACTTTATCTTGATTCATTTGGGATTAAAAAGTTGATACTAAATTGGCAGAATTGCTATTCCATTGATTCAACCTATCAGACTTATGGGATACTTTTTGTAGAAAAGAGCTTAGCAAATACTTCAATTGAGGAACTCCTTGCTTTATTGATGCTCGCATAAGCAACGGTATGAGTAACAACTAAAACGACTAATGCTACTGGAAGGTCTATTCTTGCTCTTGCAACTCTATAACTAGAGGAAGGAAAACACTATACCCACCCACGCAGGAAGCAAGGATGGGAATCTTGTAGTGATTAAGCGGAAAGACCAATGTCACCGTTGTGGAATTATGGTCTCTTGTTGCCTATAAGAAAAGATAGATAGATTGAATCATTCACTCACTTCCCTCCTTATCTCTTGACTCATTTACCGGAGTATGTTGGGCTAGAATGCCTCCCTTCCCATCTCTTCCTTTATGATCTCTGGGCCTATCCACTTGAGATATTTCTAGTGTTAAAGAATCTTCATGCAGAATGGCATGTACTTTGCTTCTATCTGATAAAGGCAATATCGTGCTATTGTCCTAATATTTTTCTTTAACCTGAAAATTCCGTTGTCCTTTTTAATGGATGTAGGCCCTCATGGAAAGGCATGTATGGGTAGACATGGATGTAATCTTGGAAGTTGGAATATAAGTTATATTCACAGGATTTTGCCTTTACAAGATAACTTATTATTTGGTTGATTGAATTGTCCTCGTGCTGAGAATCGTACAATTTGGTTTGATTCAGTAACTATTTGGTTTGTATCTGATATGTGTATCGTTTTTGGGCTTGCACATGAGTCTTAGAAGTTAGAAAGTTGGAAAAAGAAGTTAAAGTCACATATTGTGCAATGTGCATCTCATTTTTTGGGACCATAACTTGACTTTTGTTTAAAGTATAATTATAATGATAAATAAATATGCTATTGATAGATGTTTTATTTTATTTTCTATCTGGTTCGGAAGTAATATATAAAAATCAATTACGGTGGGACTCGAACCCACATTTTCTATCATAAAGGTTAGGTCTTTCCATTTAGACGACGTATGTCAATTAATTACTTTTAGAATCCAATAATGTTCAATATTCAATATCTTGCCTATGTAAATATATAGATGTTATTTTATATATTTGTTCAAATTTTGTGTCGAATTTTACGATTCATGATTCTCAAATCTAGTATTTCGATTCACGATATAAATCTTAATTTGATAACTATACTGCTGTGGTATTCGACTTGAGGCAGGTTGCCTTTTGTTCATTTTGCTTAGACTAACTTCTGGTTATTCATAGGTCATGGTAGAAAGAGATACTGGTCGTCCTCGTGGCTATGTATTTATAACATTTGTAGATCACCAGGAGATGGAAGATGCAATCAGGGAGATGCATGGCCAGGAGTTGGATGGGCGAGTCATATCAGTGAACAAGGCATAACCGAAAATGGATGGCGAAGATCTTATCCACAGCTATGACCGGGAGCATAGGTCAGGTGCTGGGGAGTAGGGACAGTTACACAGGAGGTAACAAACTGGTAGGGCAATCTGACTGCTTCAACTGCGGCCGCCCTGGGCACTTTGCCTGAGAATATCCTTCAGCTCCTGGTGGCGGTGGCCGATTCTCTTCACAGTCTAGGTTTGGTGGGGGTGGTGGCCTTGGTGATCACTTAAGAGTGGACTGTTATGATAATCGTTACGATGGAGGACTTTATGGAGACAGGGAGCAAATGGATAGCGGAGACAATCGATGTGGAGATGACGGGTACCCACTTGGAGGTGATCGATTTGCAGGTGATAGATATACTGGTCAAGTGCCTCACAATGGGTATGGCAAGCATAGAAGTTATGGCAGGGATGGAGATATAAGAGCTGCTGGTGATAGATGGTGGGCCTGCCCATTAGGACAGGGGCAGCTTCAGAAGCAGGCCTGGTACTTATAGCCGCCTCCGAAGGGGAGGTCATCCTACATCTTATTGACTGCTACTGAGGTGGTGTTGCATTATTAAAGGACCAGTGCACGGCTTTCAACTGAATCACAGTGTTTCGTGTTCCAATTTAGGATTATTTGTAATTTGTCCCTGGATTAACGGTGCAACTATTAGGGGCTGCGATAAAGAAGGCAGTAGGATTTAGGGCTGGCAGTTTCATATAAAGAAGTATTATCCTTGTGCTAGATTTCATTGAGTTCCTAGGATGCCCTTTTCATATATTTCCAATCTGCTGTTCCTGTTTCGGGTTGTGGAAAAATTGAGGGGCTGTTTGGTAAGTGTTTCTGTGTTGTGTGTTGTGTTTTGTGTTTTTGTTTTTGTTTTTGTTTTTGTTTTATATTAGTTATTTTGGAGACAAAGACAAAAAAATGGGAACAAAAAAATTATGTTCCAGGAAACAAGGCAAAATGGAAACACGCGCGCGCAAGGTTGGGAGATCTAATGAGATCTGGGTTTCGAACTTCCTTAGCAGCAAAAATAGCATTTTTTTCGTGAAACTATTTAAACCCACTTCAATGACATTAGCCCTCTTTATCTCCATTTCCGCCTCACTCTCTCTGTTGTCTCTCTCACCGACGGGGATAACCACCTTCACCGACAGGGACAACCACTGACGGGGAAAGCCACCTTCACCGGCGGGGACAACAACTGCACCAACGGGGACAACCACCTTCTCTTTCTCCCTCTCTCATCTCATCTCTTTTCTCTCTCTATATATATATACACACAGATATATATGTATAAATGCACAGATCTGTGTATGTATACAGAGATCTGTGCATATATATGCATACATACACAGATCTGTGTGTATTGTGTGTTCCATGTGTTGTGTATGTGCCGATTGTGTTGTGTTGTGTGTGTGTGTTCTGTGTTGGTTTTTGATGATCAAGGGTATTTTTGTTCTTGATTTGTTGATTGGGGTAGGTCTGTCTATCTTTCTCTTTTTGTAATATTTTTTTATCAATGATAGAAAGTGTTGATTTGTTTAAAATAAAAAAAAAAATTTGGGAGTTGGATTGAATTGCCATTTGAGTACTTGAAACAACTCCAAGAGAGAGTGAAAACACTTGAAGAACTGACCAAGAAGAAATCCATGGAATCAGTGGTTTTTGTGAAGAAATATGAGCTTTATTCCGATGGTGACAATTCTTCTTCAGATGAAAATTTTCCCGGTGACCTTGTCAATGAGGGTTTTTTCTATCATTTTTTTCATGGTTGATTCATTAACCATGTTAATCACCCTCCTGTTGTAAAGAATGATCTCATGGCTTGGTTAGGCTTCTTTTTTGTATCATTAATTCATCAAACTAATTTAATTTGTTAAGTCTCAATATTGTTGAAAGAAAAAACAGGGAATTTAACGATATAATTTGAAATAGTTATCAAACATGTTTTTTACTTTTATTCTCATAATTTGGTAAACACAAATGACTACCAAACATGTTTTCTGTTTTAATATTTATCACAAAACAGAGACAAAAATTGTCTCTGTTTTTGATTTTTTTGAAGACACGAAAACAAAGACGTTACCAAACGACCCCTGAGTTCACGTGTTTTAAGTTTTTGAGGCAGCTCTCGATTTTCTGTCTTGTGGGTTTCAGCACAATAGCCTAAAGGGGTTACAGGAAGGCACCATGTCCTAGTTTGTATGATTGTATCTTATGTTACCAGAAGCAGAGGATTTGATTGCTTGTGGTTTTGCTCTGATGCATCCTTTGGTTCCCATTACAAACTGCTTGTTTTTATCGAAGATATACTTCCAGCTAGACTTTCTTGCTAGGGTCATGAGAAATTGAAAGGAAAAGGAAAGTTAGGAGTTAAATTGATCTCTATTTTGGTGCTTAAGAGTTTCTGTGAGCTGATTTTATGTCTTGACTGTTTTATGGGACTTCAAGGAAGAAGGGGAACATCAATGCTGTCAACGAACATCGGAGTAATCTCCTATTTATTCTACCAAGTAGTTTGCTTGAATATTTTCTTGACCATTTTGGATACTGTTTCCCAGATTCGTACAGAACCTGATACTTGTATTCTTTGAATGAGTAATTCTACAGACTTAAAAATTAGATTTAATGATGCGATTGTTGATGTGTACCAGCCATGTCATCAACTTCTTTAAAAAATAAAAAAATAAAATCAATTTTTAAAGAAAAGAATCAGATTTCATTCCCTCCATCAACCCAAAGGTCCCAAACCCTTATCTCTTCCCTCTTCCTTGTCGCCTTCACCCTTCCCTTTTGCTAAACCAAACACCACCGACCACAATCAACAACCATAGGCTTTCTTTATCGACATACCCAAAAACCGGGCTTCACAACTCTGATAATTGATGCCGCAATCGACGCCGGCCAAGGACCCAGACCTCGCCTTTGAAAAATCCAGCTGCTCACATTTTTCCTATTTCGCCGAGGTCATGCTTCTCTTCCCCTCTTCACCTCTTCTCTGGAGTAGACAATCGTTTGAAGTCTTTGGAGTAAACAATTGCTTCATTCAAGATTTTTGTAAGTGTCCCCATTTTTTTTTTTCCCTTTGTTGATTTAGTGTTACAACATATTGCTTTATTGTTATGAATTTCTCAAGCCCAGATTTTTTACTAATGATTAATTAATTATGTTTATTGTTTTAGGATGTCTTAGATGTGAATTCATTGAAGAACTGATTTCTTATAAGTTTGTTGCATCTTTTTACCTTTTAATATTCTATCCATTTATTTTTGTTGGTGATTTTGGAGCATAAATATATTATTTTTCTTGTGATGTTCAGGCATATAATGTGTTTGAGAAATCTCTGATTAATCAACGAGGCACTTGGTGGGGTTAATTTTTATTAGAATGGAAGGAGAATCTTCAAGTAGTTTGCAAATGATTGATGAAAATGTTAAGACTAAATACAAAATGTGGTCGACGTAGATGAGCCTAAGGTTGGGATGATGTTTGAAAGTGACAAAAAGTTGTTTGACTATTATACAGATTATGGCAGGTGATTGGGGTTCCTAGTTAAGATAAGATCATCAACAAAAGGAGATGATGGTGAGTTGAAATATTTGACGATTTGTTGTTCCCGATCAGGAAAGTCAGAGTGCAATTCCAAAAATCCTTTGAAACCGCGTCCAAGCATCAGAACAGGTTGCAAGACTAAGGTCCTACCAATTTTATGTGCTGATGGAAAGTGTCGACTGAACACTGTCATGCTTAATCATAACCATGAGGTGAGTCCGAGCAAAGCTCGATTCTTTCGTTGCAATCGAGTGATGGGACCAAATGTGAAAAGGGCGCTCGAATTGAACGATAGAGCATAGATTAGAATAAATAATAATTTTAATTCATTTGTAGTTGAAGCAGGGGGCTTGAGAATATCTCTTTTTTAGAAAAGGATTGTAGAAACTACATTGAGAAAATAAGGTGTTTACGGCTTGGGGAAGAAGATGCTTCTGCGATACAAAATTACTTCTTAAAGATGTAAGGTGAAAATGCAAACTTCTTTTATACAGTGGATTTGGATGAAGATGGTCGGTTAAGGAATGTGTTTTAGGCTGATGCAAGGAGTAGGGTTGTATATCGGGAATTTGGTGATGTTATTACGTTTGATACAACATATTTGACAAATAAGTATGACATGCCCTTTGTCTATTCGTAGGTGTTAATTATAATGGGCAGTCAACTTTGCTTGGATGTGGTTTGATCTCTAGTGAAGATAGGGAAACTTTTAGTTGGTTATTGAAATCATGGCTTGGATGTATGTTTGGGAAAACTCCACGTGCCATAATAACTGACCAGGACAAGGCCATGAAGAAAGCAGTTGAGAATGTTTTCCCTAATGCTAGGCATCGGAGGTAACTATGGCACATCATGAAGAAATTACCTGAAAAAGTTGAGAGGTTATAAGCAGTATGAATCCATCAAATTTTTCTTGCAAAGAGCCGTTTATGATTCA
This sequence comes from Ilex aquifolium, assembly GCA_951799425.1. Classification (NCBI taxonomy): domain Eukaryota; kingdom Viridiplantae; phylum Streptophyta; class Magnoliopsida; order Aquifoliales; family Aquifoliaceae; genus Ilex; species Ilex aquifolium. Next base: position 21,617,831 of record OX637399.1, read on the forward strand.
TTAAGTTGTACTGAATTTGAGAAAAGTTGGAATGGAATGATTGAGAAGTACATGCTACATAACAATTATTGGCTGACTGGACTGTACAGTGAGAGGCATCGTTGGGTGTCGATCTTTGTGAAAGATATTTTTTGAGCGGGAATGTCTACCACACAACAAAGTGAGAGTATGAATTCATTTTTTGATGGGTATGTCAACTCTAACACTACCTTAAAACAATTCGAGAATGAAAATGCTTTGAAAAGTAAGGTGGAGAAGGAGAACGAGGAAGAATCTAAGTCTTTCTCTTCGCAAGTCCCTTGTGTAACCCATATGACATGGAGAAACAAGTTCAAAAGGTTTACACCTTCTCAAAATTTAAGGAGTTCCAAAGTGAATTGACAGGGAAGATGTACTGTGATTTGACTTTAGTCAAATTGGATGGCTTGATTTTTGAATATGACGTATTAGAGGATACCATGACTGAAAAGAAAAGAAAGAGTGCAAATTTCAAGGTTTTGTTTAATGAAAAGGATTGTGAAGTGAAGTGCAATTGACGCTTGTTTGAGTTTAGAGGAATATTGTGTAGGCATGTCGTGGCAGTGTTAATCCGTAGAAAAATTTACTTACTTCTTGATAAATACATTGTACAGAGATGGAGGAAGGATGTGAAAAGATGTCACACAAAGATTAAAATTAGTTATGACCGTTGGAGTGCCACATCTAAAGCACAACGATTAGATAATATGTGCAATGCTTTTAATGAGGTTGTAGACTTGGCAGTAGATTCTGAAGATAAGTGCACATTTGTGATGGATTGTATACATGATCTAAAGGAGAAACTATAGAAATACGAAGGTGGTTCTAGAAGTTATGAACCAAGTCCCAACTCAACTGTCGATAGAAACTCTGGTGGTGAGGTAAATGATATATCAAAGGAGAGGAATATACTTACTCCATTGGTAGTTCGAAGCAAAGGTCGTCCACCATTTAAAAGGAAGCAATCAAAAGTGGAGCAACTTGCTAGGAAAAAGAAGGAAACGAAAAAAAAGACGGTATCTCATGGAAATTATACCACTAAATTAAAATTATTCACATTCTTATTAACATTTATTATTTATTATTTAATTTATATTTTGTAGGATTCCCTCCCAACTGAAAGTGATGCCATTGGTCATATTGATGGTCAACACATTAATAAAGTGGTTGATGTACTTGGAACACAAGAGAGCATTGTTGTGATGGTATGACATAACCATCATTTTTGAAATTGTAATATATTTTTTTTAATGCATTGGTTAATTTCATACTTGGAATTAACTGCAATGTAGGATTCACAAACTATCCAAAGTGATAATGTTGTCGTAAGTGATGGTCAATACTCCAATTTGTCCTTTTATAATGTAAATTGTGAAAGTTTATTTATAATTAATCTGTTGTAATTTTGTAGTTATCTGTTGTAATTTTGTTATCAATTTGACCTTATTATGGGGAGTCACTCAAAGAGGTCATGAAAACCAATCATATAGGATGTAAAACTATTTCATGGTTAACAATCTGACATTAGTTTTAGAAATTCTATATCTTTTTTGTTGTTTATACTATAATGTCAATTTATGAAATTTCTTGTTTTTTTGGCTGAGAATAACCATTATCATTCTTGGAATGGTGAATTCTAAAACAAAAGAATTAGTAGACAATCCAGAATTGCCAATTCCGTCTTCAACATCACCGTCAAATGACAAGTAGATTTGGTAAGTTGGAAAGAATTCGATAAAAAGTTTTTCTCATTTATTCAAGAGTTGAGTTTTTATTTTTTTTCCTATGAAAGGTATGTAAAGGAGGAACCCTTCGTCAATATGTGCAAGACGAAGATTGTAGTATTTTGTATTCTTGTGTTACCTAAAATTGTGTTGTTCTATTATTTTTTGGATACTCATGATTTTGTAATAGAACTTGAGGGTTGGATTTTGCAGCGGCAATTTTATTTTAAACAACTGTTCGATGAATTATTTGTTGGAATTTTTTTTGTTTCAGACATGTGATCTTTGGGAATGGTTTCTTATAATTAAAGGAGAACTAAGCAATTTTGCTATAATTTATGGGGACAAGTGATTTGTTTCAGACATGTTGTGGGTTGATTATTGATAATGGACTATCTTCCAAATTATGTTCCTTTCCCTTGATCTCTTATCTTCCATTCTACTATTTATACCTAGTCTCTACAATTAGCTTAACATTCAAAAGCTACTTTAGTCAACTAGACAAAAAAAGTTTAGTTACATGTGTTGGGTTTCCCTCCTTAGTGGGATCAATCTATTTCCTAAAAATAGTCTTGTTAATTTTGGCATGCACCTTGGTTTGCACATGGCTTTGGTGGCTTTCCAATGCATGACTCTTGGCATATCCAAGATTTGTTTTTGGAGTCTTCAAGCAACAAAGAATTCGGCAGCCACAAGATACACAAGACTACAAGTCTTTTGTTATTTTCTTTGGTTCCTTTGCTCTTCTCGGTTGGCTCGGCAAGAAGACATTTTTCTTGCTGTTTGTTCTTGGAGATTTGGTTCACTTATTTTGTGAGGTATTTTTCCTCTTGTGATTTACACCTTGGTGTGTTTGTAAGGCTTATGCCTTTTGGCCACTTTGTAAACTCTTTGGTGATAGTGGAAGAAACTGACCTACCGGTCGTCGTGGACGTACCTCAATTTGAGGGAACCACGTAAATCTTGTATGCTTATTTATTTTCTGTTATTTTATTTATATTGCTTCCATTGATTTACACTTGTGGGAAAGCTATTTTTCCCAACATCTGGTATCAGAGCAATTGGTTAATTCGGTTCCGATTCGTTATATTTGTGTGTGTGAATTATGGACGGCAACGTTGGGCGTATGGTTAGTTTCAATGGCACAAATTGGGTGACTTGGAAAACTAAAATGGAAGACTTTTTGTTTTGTAAAGATTTGAATGGACCCATAGAGGGTGATAGTGGCAAACCGGAAGGGATGAAAGATGACGAGTGGAAAAAGCTAGACCGAAAAGCTGTCGGTTTTATTCGGCAATGGATTGATGATAGTGTCTTTCATCACGTCTCTACAGAAAATTCAGCACATGATCTTTGGACCAAATTGGAAAGTCTTTATGATAGAAAGACGGCCGTAAATAAAGCCTTTTTATTTCGAAAGCTTGTGAATTCTAAATATAAGGAGGGTACTCCTATTGCAGAGCATTTGAATGAGATTAAGAGCACTGTGAATCAGTTGGCCGCCATGAAAATTACTTTTGATGATGAGTTGCAAGCTTTGTTACTTCTTAGTTCACTTCCTGAAAGTTGGGAAACTTTGGTGGTCACAGTTAGTAACTCCGCACCTGATGGAGTGGTAACAATGAGTCAAGTTACCAGCAGCCTGTTGAATGAAGAGACAAGAAGAAAATCATCAAGTTCTTCTCACTCCGAGGCACTTGTGATGGAAAACCGGGGGAGAGGCAAGAGTAAGAGTAAGGCTCCGCACAACCGTGATGAATCTAGAGGTCGTTCAAGCTCAATTTCAAAGAAAGATGTTGAGTGCTATTATTGTCACAAGAAAGGGCACATGAAGCGGGAGTGCAGAAAACTCAAGTTCAAGGAGCAGAACAAAAAAAAAAATTCAAAGAAAAAGAAAAATGATACAGTTGTAATTACCGATGGTGAACTCATGATTATCCGTGATGATGCTAGCGTTAATTTGATTGGCCAAGATACGGATTGGGTAATTGATTCTGGAGCTTCATTTCATGTTACTTCGCGGGCTGATTTCTTTACTTCTTACTCGCAAGGTGATTTTGGGAATGTCCGTATGGGAAATGAAGATGTGTCAAAAATTGTCGGCATGGGTGACATTTGCTTGGAAACAAATATTAGATGCAAATTGTTGCTTCGAGATGTGAGGCATGTACCGGATATTCGGCTCAATTTAATCTCTGCTGGAAAGTTAGATGATGAGGGCTACAACAACAATTTCAGTGATGGAAAATGGAAGCTCTCCAAAGGTTCTCTAGTGGTAGCAAAAGGAAAGAAGACTTGTTCTCTTTACACTATGCAAGCAAAAATCTGCAAGGGTGTTGTGAATACCTTAGAGAATGATTCATCCACCGATTTATGGCATAGAAGGCTTGGACATATGAGTGAAAAAGGATTGCAAGTTTTGTCCAAGAAAGAGCTTCTAGCGGGGATAAAAGGTACGCCTTTGAAAACTTGTGTTCATTGCTTCTATGGTAAACAAAACAGAATATCATTCCGTAGAAATATTGCATCTAGAAAATCTCATGTTCTAGATTTGGTACATTCTGATGTATGTGGTCCTTTGAAAGTTAGGACACTTGGTGGTGTTCTATACTTTGTCACTTTTATTGATGATCACTCTAGAAAAGTTTGGGCTTATACACTGAAAACTAAAGATCAAGTTCTAGATGTGTTTAAGCACTTTCAGGCCAAGGTTGAAAGAGAAACTGGTAGACAGTTGAAGTGTGTTCGCTCGAATAATGGTGGTGAATATATTGGACCATTTGATCAGTATTGCACCAATCACGGCATCAGGCATGAAAAGACAGTCAAAAAGACACCTCAATAGAACGGGGTTGCAGAGAGAATGAATCGCACCATTCTTGAGAGAGTCAGATGTTTGCTCTCACATTCTAAATTGCCAAGATCCTTTTGGGGTGAGGCAATGAGGACAGCAGTTGATCTTATCAATTTGTCTCCTTCAGTTCCGTTGAATGGTGATGTGCCAGAGAAAGTTTGGACAGGGAAGGAAGTCTCCTATGATCACTTGAGGGTATTCGGCTGCAGAGCTTTTGTTCATATTCCAAAAGATGAGAGGTCCAAGCTTGATCCAAAAGCAAAGCAGTGCATTTTTCTTGGCTATGGGCATGAAGAATTTGGCTACAGGTTGTATGATCCAGTTGACAAGAAAGTTGCCAGAAGCCGAGATGTTGTTTTCTTGGAAGATCAGACTATTGAAGACATTGACAAGCTTGAGTCAGCTGAGTCTAGTACTGATGATCTTGTTGATTTAGATCCTCTTGATCCACCTATTGTTCATGATATTGATGAGGAAGTGCAGACACCTCATGATAATGCAGCAGAAGATGATGTTGAGGCAGAGATTGAGGGGGAGCAGCCACCCCAAGAGCCACTACCACAGTCACCGTTAAGGAGATCTACCAGAGAAAAACAGCCATCCAGAAAATATTCTTCAAATGAGTATGTGATGATATCAGATCAGGGGGAGCCAGAAACTTATCAAGAAGTCTTGAAGCATGAGAACAAAACTGAATGGCTTAAGGCAATGAAAGAGGAAATGAAGTCTTTGCATGAGAATCACACCTATGATTTGGTGAAGCCGCCTAAAGGGAAGAAAATTTTGAAAAATAAATGGGTCTTCAGACGAAAGAATGATGGGAACAGTTCTCAACCGAGATTCAAAGCACGACTTGTTGTGAAAGGTTTTGGTCAGAGGAAGGGAGTTGATTTTGATGAGATCTTCTCACCAGTTGTGAAGATGTCCTCCATTCGAACAGTGCTTGGTATAACTGCGAGTATGAATTTAGAAGTTGAGCAGCTTGATGTGAAGACTGCATTTTTGCATGGTGACTTAGAAGAGGAAATTTATATGGAGCAACCTGAGGGCTTCATAGATAAGGGTAATGATCAGTTAGTTTGCAAATTGAAGAAGAGCTTGTATGGATTGAAGCAAGCACCGAGGCAGTGGTACAGAAAATTCGATTCTTTCATGACTGAGCATGGGTATTCAAGAACCACTTCAGACCATTGTGTTTTTGTGAAGAAATATCCAGATGGTAATTTTATTATTCTCTTGCTTTACGTTGATGATATGCTTTTTGTGGGCCAAGACACGAGTAAGATTAGCAAGTTGAAGTCAGAGTTGAGCAAGTCCTTTTCCATGAAGGATTTGGGTCCAGCAAAGCAAATTCTTGGGATGAGAATTGTTCGTGACAGATCACATGGGCTGATTTGGTTATCTCAAGAGAATTATATTAAAAAGGTTCTTGAGAGGTTCAATATGGATAAAGCAAAGCCTGTTAATTGTCCACTTGCAGGCCACTTCAAACTTAGCTCAAGTCAGTGTCCTACAAGTGATGAAGAGAAAAATGAGATGCAGAAAATTCCCCATGCTTCAGCAGTTGGTTCTTTGATGTATGCCATGGTTTGTACTCGACCGGATATTGTTCACGCAGTTGGGGTTGTTAGTCGATTTCTGTCTAATCCGGGGAAAGAACACTGGGCAGCAGTGAAATGGATTCTGAGGTATCTTCAGGGCACTTCAAAGATGAGTTTGTGTTTTGGTAAAGGCGAGCCTATTCTTGATGGGTTCACAGATTCTGATATGGCTGGTGATGTTGATAGTCGAAAATCTACTTCTGGTTATTTGATTACTTTTGCAGGGGGAGCAGTGGCATGGCAATCAAGATTACAGAAATGTGTTGCTCTCTCCACTACAGAAGCTGAGTTCATCGTCATCACATAAGCTTGCAAAGAATTATTGTGGTTGAAGAAATTCTTACAAGAGTTGGGTTTGAAACAAGGAAGGTATGTCCTTTATTGTGATAGTCAGAGTGCAATCCACTTGAGTAAGAATTCTTCATTTCATTCGAGATCAAAACACATTGATGTTAGATATCATTGGATTCGTGATGTCTTGAATGATAAGTTGTTGCAACTTGAAAAAGTTGACACTGATGATAACACTTCGGATATGTTGACTAAGGCATTGACTAAGGACAAGCATGAGAAGTGTCGACTTTTGGCGGGAATGGTTGAATCCTCCACATAAGTCGGGAGGGGGAGAATTGTTGGGTTTCCCTCCTTAGTGGGATCAATCTATTTCCTAAAAATAGTCTTGTTAATTTTGGCATGCACCTTGGTTTGCACATGGCTTTGGTGGCTTTCCAATGCATGACTCTTGGCATATCCAAGATTTATTTTTGGAGTCTTCAAACAACAAAGAATTCGGCAGCCACAAGATACACAAGACTACAAGTATTTTGTTATTTTCTTTGGTTCCTTTGCTCTTCTCGATTGGCTCGGCAAGAAGACATTTTTCTTGCGGTTTGTTCTTGGAGATTTGGTTCACTTATTTTGTGAGGTATTTTTCCTCTTGTGATTTACACCTTGGTGTGTTTGTAAGGCTTATGCCTTTTGGCTACTTTGTAAACTCTTTGGTGATAGTGGAAGAAACTGACCTACCGGTCGTCGTGGACGTACCTCAATTTGAGGGAACCACGTAAATCTTGTGTGCTTATTTATTTTCTATTATTTTATTTATATTGCTTCCATTGATTTACACTTGTAGGAAAGCCTATTTTTCCCAACAACATGGCCCCTCACTCGCAAGTTCAAAAACACAAAGAGATGTATACATGGAAGAAATTCTCTCCCAAGATTCTTAGAATACAATCTGAATAATGGACTATTGGAATACATAGTAAATTTTTTTGATTACTATTCCATTACCAAACTGAATAAGCTTATGGACAAACTACAATCTGAAATAAGTTCACAAAGGCAAAAGTTGTGTAATTGTCTCCCAAATTGAATGAGTTTACAAAGTTGAATGAGTACACAAAACATATACAATTTACAAATCATTTCTTCTAAGGCAACAATTGAATTGTGCATAACAAATCAACTTTGCCACGGTGTCTCGTTGACGAGGCATAAATGTCCAAAACCAAGCGACTTTTGCTAGATTCATCGAACAGCTTATGAACGCAATCCAATCTAGCTTTCCCCTCCTTACTCAAGTGTGGATTCACTTTCACTTCAATGAATTCACATCTAAGACATCCTAACACAATAAAAATAATTGATTAATCATTAGTAAAAAATTTGGGCTTGAGAAATATGGATATGTTGTAACACTAAAGCAACAAAGAAAAAAAAAGAGATGGAGACAATTAGAAAAATCTTGATCGAAGAAATGGTCTCCTACTGTGTTGTTGCTAGCATTGATTTCGACAAACCCAAAAGGCTTCGAAACGATTGTCTACTCCAGCGAAGAGGTGAAGAGGGGAGGAGAAGTGTGACCTCGTCGAAAGTAGGAAAAAATATGAACAGTTGAGTTTTTTAAAGGCGAGGTCTGGGTCCTTGGTCGGCGTCGATTGCCGGAGTTGTGAAGCCCAGTTCTTGGGCATGTCGATGGAGAAAGCCTACGGCTGGTTTAGCAAAGGGGAAGGGAGAAGGCGACAAGGAAGGAAGATGGAAGAGGGAAGGGTTTGGGTCTGTCGATGGAGAGAATGAAATCTGATTCTCTTCTTTAAAATCTGTTTTTTTTTTCTTTGTTGGGAAAGAAACTGATGACATGGCTGATACACATCAACAGCTACATCATCAAGTCTAATTTTAAGTCTATGTAGCATTACCCTCTTGGAATTGAAGTTGCCAAACGATATTTGAAAATTTCTTGTAGAAAACGAAGGGCAACAATTTCATTCAACACGAAATTAGAGCACATAACTCTGTTGTGGTTTGTGGATGTATAAGTTTAGGAAAATCCTGTGCATACCAAAATTTTTACCAAAAAGAGCTTTTACCAAGTGAGCTGACAATTTCATATCACTTTTGGACCTACCAAATACTGATCAAAATGTTTTTGATTGGATATGAAGTTGCCAACTTATTTGATAAAAACACTATTTGGTAAATTTTTTGATAAGGATACTATTACCCATAAGTTTAATGCTCATCATGGTCGTTGTGGGCCCAAGTGTTGAACAAGGTCTGATGGAACAGACATTTGGTTCCGCTATTGTGTGTCCGGTTTTTTGGACTTTCCTGCACAAAGAATCTGAACTACCAGTCTATCGTTTTGCTTTTGTTTTGGTGATACTAATCTTTATTTTGATATTTTATTGAGCTTCAACACATGGATGCCATAAGAGAGACTAGGAGAAACTGGGTTTGGGTCATTTTAGGTTTGGCTTTGTTATTGGATTGCAAGTGGTTTTCTACATTTGCAGTTTCCAAACAAGTCCTGCTGGCTTCTGTCCATCAACTGGTACTAATGAGATTTTAGGTTGTGAGGTACGAGTGGTTTCCAGATTTTATCAGCTAAGCATTATCTTGAGAAGTCAGTACTGTTGGGAACCAATTTCTCAACTGGTGTAATTTTCAATTAAATTTATTCTTTTTAATCTACCAAAATTTTCCTAAGAGCGCAGTTCAAAAAAAATTTCTTATTGATATTTTGAAAATAATTTTTTACATTACAAACTTGAGTTTGAATCATGGTTTTATAATAATTACGATAATTGAAAAATAAATTTATAATTACAGTAAGAAATGGTTGAGCATGCTCAAAAGGGGTTCGACTCTAGTGTATAATAGGAGATGTTATTTCGAGTCAAATCACATCATTTTACAAATAAAATGGCGTGCTGTCGAACATTACCTCTGCTTTTTCTGCAGAGCAGGTGTGCCCCAAAACAAGAAGGAAGGAAATCCAACGACTATATGACAAAGGCTGAATCAGATGGAGGAGTAAAAGTAGTGGTAAATGACCTTTCCTGGACTCATTAACCAGAAGAAAAGTATTCTGGTTGGCTGAATGAGTGAAAGACCTTTCTTGTCATGATTAGATTCCAATGTTTGCACCCATTTCATCTACTGATGCTCGGTGCTTGTGGTGGCGGCCTCGTTGGCCTGCTCTCTAAACTTCTTGTATATGTCTCCTTTGTAAAATTTTCTAGTCCTAATCACCAAAATAAACGAAAACATACACCCGGCCAGTGTGGCTGCCATGATAACCAGAAAAGCCACTTTGTAACACTCCACTCCGGTGCACGACAAGTCCTCCTCTGCTTTCCGGGGAAGCCCTTTCGCCGCCATTTGCTTCAAAGCCTCTTTGTCATACAGATGACCAGCCACTCTAACATTGAGAATATAAACCCCAACAGGGCTTGCTCCGGCGCCAAACTGACATAATGTGGAGTAGTGTTTAAGCCCAAATAACTCCGATAGCATTGCGAGAATTAATGGCCATTGAGCTCCAAAGCAGAACCCCAGAATAATAGAAGAAACATAGAGAGAATTGGGTATGCCAAAGGCTATGAGAAGATGCCCAACACATGAGAAAAGAAGCACAAATGTTAGCATTAGGGGACGTGGGAATTTATACTTTGCCAAGAGGATTTCAGAAGCGAAGCCCGATACGACTCGGCCAAGATAATTCCATATGCTCACTAGGGATATAAATGTGCTTGTGTTAGCATTTGGGTACCCTAAAGACTTGGCAATCTGACCCAAATTATCAATGGCCGTCAATGTCCCGCCAACACCAAAAGTTGTTGCGGCGAAGAGAGTCAACATGTCGATGCTAAAAAGTGCTTGCAAAATGGTGTAGTCCTCGCCTCTTTCCGGCAGATTGAACGAATTGGTCATGCATGAAACAGGCTTTTCTGGACTTGTTGGATCTCCAACTGGCGGCGGCGGTGGTGTTCCTGGCGGTGCTAATTCAATTGCAGATGGGTTTTCATTGATTATTTTCAATGGAGAAGAATCATCTACCACATGTTTCTTGGTTTTCCACAGCTTGAACTCTTCTCTGATAACAACGCCCACCGGAGCAAAGAGGAGAATAAGTACAACAGAGGCACTTCCGGCATACTCAATCCGATTGAAGGTGAGCCTATTTTGTAAGATAATGATGACCATAAGAAAACCAGCAAGACCAAGAGAGATATAGAGAAAATTATAGAAGACCTTGACCTCATTAACTTGTCGAACAACCTTCATGATACGAATTGTTCTCAGAAAAATGAACGAAATCGCAGCCGGAAGCCAACCGATCAGTAAGATCAGAGACTTGGAATTGTGTCCATAAAAAGCATGGTATAGCTGTGTAATTATAGCACCACTCAGGCCAACAAAACCCTTCAAGAGGCCTAAAACAATGCCTCTGCTCTCCGGAAAGTTCTTAACGCCGGTGATTAAAGCCCCAGTATTGGCAAATGATTGAGAACTTGAACCAAGACATATATATAAACACATCTGCCAAACATGGGGTTTGGAAATTTTTCCGGTGACGGCGAGCCATATCATGAAGTAGCCGAAGAAGTTCATGGCGACGCCCATGGAGAGAACCACCCACGGCGGTGAGACCTCGTTGATGAGTCCCGAGATGATTCCGACGTTGCCACCTAAGTCTTTGAAGAAGCTTAGGAGGTTGAGGGTTGTTTGGTCGTAACCAAGTGATGATTTGATGTCGCCGGAGTAGAGGCCGAACATGAATGTTGCACCGGAGGTAGACATGATCAGCAGCGAAGCAAAGAACATGAACCATCGGCCGGTGAGGACGTGGAGGCTAAAGCTCCCTATCTCTCTCCAACCACCACCACTGAAATCAACCACCGCCATGTTATTAATTCAGTGAAGTGTGAACACTCGGTCACAGAGATCTCAGTGTTTGGATGGGCCGCGCCAATGTATGTCATGAATGTCCAAAATGGCAACTAGCCAAAGTTGACAGAAAGTATTATTGGAGATACTTTAACAAAGCTAAACTTCACCCATATTCTCTCTCAAACTCACAGCGCAACCGACAGTTGTTTGGTCTCTTACAATCTCTCTTTTTTTACGACGGTTCAAACTTTGGCAACAATGAAGTCGTTGCAATCTTTGCCGTCGATCATGGGTTGATTACATCTAGATTCTTCTTCAATTGAATCGGTAAGAAATTGTTGTGGTATATCAATTTTTGAGGGGAGATCAAAACATTAATTTGGGAGACTTGTTGAGGGTATGATTAAGCATTGAAAGTTGTTGCTCCAAAATCTGTTGAGATCAACGGAAAGATCTCAATCGACAGACAAATTTCAGGTTATTGTTTGTGAGGGTTGATTTTTTTATTAATTCAATCGAAGGGACTTCTGTTATAAAAAAGACTGAAAAAACAATCTTGATTGTAGTAGTATCTGCTTCCTAAAACTAATCTAAAATTACTCATAAAAATGCCCAAATCGTGGGTCTTGTGAGGGTTTGAGTGTCTCATATTCTTCTCCACTATCTGCCCTTTTATATCAATTGTCCTCGACAGTTTTGGTTCCATCGACAGTTACTGAACAGTAACCTCTAGTTAGTTATTTCTCTTTTCAAACATGGTTGTGACTGATCATCTCCCGCCTTTCTTCAGATTCTGCCACGTGGCATCTTCTTAGTGCATCCACATTGTAAGATATCGATTCATTGAATATTCATAATATTTAATATTTGATGTCCAAACAATGCCCCCTCATTTAAATGGGTTTAATTAACAACCCAAATGAATGAGTGATCACGATCGTCATTTCCTTCAAAACACCTTTTTAGAGAGCTTTGGTGGTTGAACTATTCATTTCACTTTCCTTTATTTGCTTCCTGCTTCCGATCCTCCTTTTCTTCCAGCGACTACTCTTTCCAACGCTTGAGATGAATCCAAAGAAGCAAAACCCTCTATCTTCATCTACATCTGAAATCCCTTTCTCACTAACATTTCCTACTAATATTAAGCAAATAGCACATGATTCGGTAGATCATAGTATTATGATTCCTAACCCTAATTCTAGTGGGACTCTTGCTCTTGTCCTTCTTTTAAATCAAATATTTGTGAGGGGTATTCAGATTACTACCTCGTTCATGAAGGCGAAACCCTAATGCTAAATCAATCCTAGCTTCTATGGAAGTCCTGGAGTCAGGGAACTAATCCCCTTCGCTCATGGATTAACCCTCATCAATGTTGGGTCGATTAGGTTGCAAAGTTAGAGCTCCATTTTGCCTTTCAATAGAAGCGTTCAGATATTTTTGAAATGATTAAGCTTTCCACCTGCGAACTGCATATGAATCAGTGGTTAATTGGTGCCGCCGCCTGTTTCTGGTCCCAATTGTGCAATGCCATGCTCCTTCCTATTGGCATGATGTCCCCAACAATACTGGACATCGTTCATCTGATAGGACTCTCGTCGATGGGTATGGAGTAAATGCTTGCATTTCCACTGACTATGGTCATAATTTCATCAATATCCCCTCTAGCACAGGATATAGTGATCCCATCAATCGCTTCTTTACTTCCAAACCTTTTAGTCCTTCGTTTGTGGAACATGTCACCTTTCTACTTCATTGGCTTTGTCGATTCATCATTTGTGTCCCTGATTTCAAGGTAACCAAAAAATATATTGGAGTAGCCACTCAATTGGCTAATAAAAAGAAACTTGTCTTGACCCCTTTTGTTTTAGGGGCACTGTATAGAGGTCTTTTAATTTAGCAAAAAAAAGAATTATTATTAGTTGTGGAGACCCTTTTGGTTGTTCCAAGGTTGGCTCAATACATATTTTCTTGAGATCTAGCCTCTTAAATCTTTGTCTGAGCCTAAGTTTGAAATCTTGAATTATGTCCATCGATTTTTGTCTTGCCTAGCTTTGTATACAGAGAAGACTTTCGATTCTTATTTTAGGGCTTTCTTTACCCTTGGCAAGGATAGATTTGAACTCTTTGTATACTCCTTGTTCTGAGTTTTCTTACTCTTCTTCTTTCATTGAGTCATTTTACATTGACCTAGATACCAGCTCTGAAGAGGCTAGTGACCTACAACGTAATTTTTGGGGCACTGTCTTACTACCTCATTACCTTCATGCGAGAGGCTCTATTTCTGCTTCCAAATTTTACAGTTGTAGCTTCAAAAGCTACAATCCAAGTCAGTTTGTCAGACAATTTGGCCTGACTCAAAATATTCCTTTCCCCTACATGCATCCCTCCATCGATGGGCTTGCGGGTGAGAGGATGAAAATAAATTCAAATGTTCTGGTCCATCAAATTTCTAAGGCTTATGAGAAACTGCTAGAGTCTTCAAATTTTCTTATTTTATCTCTAGCCCATCCCAATCTACCCATTATTTAGAGTGGTGGCAGAATATATTTCAGCCTTGATCTTCATCTATCCCATAGATGAATATGTATCCAGGCTGCGTTTTGACAATCGACAAGCAAATAAAACTTTTGTCAGTCGAAAGAAAAAGCCAATTGAGGCCCCTGTTCCTGTTCCTTCTCCCCCTATTGATCCAAATAACGACAAGGCTATCTTGATTGAGGAGCCAAAAAAGAAAAGACAAAGGGGTAATTCTCCAAGTCTTTTATAGTCTATTATTGATGCTTATGATGCTACTACTCATTCTTCGAAAAGGATTAAATCTTCTCAAGTAGTCACGAATGTGCCAATGGCACTTGCCATTAATGAGCAAGAGATTGAAGAGACTCCTCTCCTTCGCAAAAAGTCAAATGCCCCTTCTCCCTTGAATACACCAGGAAAAGCAATATCTGTCGAAAAGCTTCAACTACATGTGTCACTGAAAAGGGATAAATAAATAATTCATCTCCATTTGACAGTGGGTATATGTTGATTAGTAGACTCATCTACATCCAAGTAGGCTAGTAGAAAGTTTAAGGTAACTGCTAAAGTAAGAATTACATATTTATGTTTTCATTCTTTATTCCTTTGAGCATGCCTTTTAATGTTTCAATTTTTTTTTCTTTCCTTTAGAAAGGAGACAAGAAGCAAGTTGTGTCATAAGGACATAATAGTTCTGAACATTCTTTCCCAATTTCTTCAAGACAAGAGGACAATACTACCCCAGAGGATCAAGGAGACCGCACAATGGCAGCCATAGTTATCGCGAACTGCTCCTGTAAGTCAATAAATGCCTCTTTCGCCTCCTGAGGGTCAACTCGCATCTTTACGACAAGATCTTCTTGCTAAAACTATCATTGTCCTTGAAGAACCTGCTTGCAAGAACTCTACTGTTCTTGTCCTTCTTATTCAAATTGGAAGTCAGACCACATCTCACCCATAGAATTCTCCTATTGAAACAAACCTTATCCCAGAGGAGACTACTTGCCAAAACTTTGCTACCCCTATTCCTGTCGATGATACTTTGGCCAACCCTGATGGTCAAACTAACCAACTAAAAAAGTATTTTCCCTCTAATTGTCAAACTAACCAACTAAAAAAGTATTTTCCCTCTAATTTTATGTGAACCAGGTAATTTCCGCCATTTCATTTTTATATGTACATATATATATATATATATATATATATATTCTTGTTCATTTCTTTATTTCTCTTTACCAACTTTCCTCCATTCCTTTCAGTCAATGCCTAAATCTGCCTCTCATATCTTAATCTCAGACTTTGATATTGACGCTATCTATTAGAAAACAAATGAATTCATAGGGGCAATTGAATATGTATCTACTTCTAGCATCTCTCTCCCTCCTATCGAAGAAGCTTTGAAGCAATAATTCTCACGTTTCTTTAAACTGCTTGAGCTTTCCTTCGATCAACTCATCCAAGATGACCCTTTTGCCATAATCTCTTGCCTGACTAAGATTTCTGTTGTCTCTTCTACTTACTTCATAAAACAACAATTACAACAAGTTGCCTATATGAGCACTCATCTTCAACTTACTTCAAATAAAGAAAGTGAGGACAAGCTGAAACAATAAGATGCCATCTTACTGTAGGAAGAAATGAAATTCAAAGAAAAGTTGTCAAAGATAATTGAGAACATAGCCAGAATAAGGCAAGAAAGAGAGAGTTTGCTTTTGAAAACTAAGGAACTGTTGGCTTATATCTTTGAAAGCTCAGATGAAGAGAATAAACAAGCTCCTCTAGGGCTACTTAAGCCACTTTAGTGCAAACCAGAAGGACTGGAGCTGTTGGATGTTGCTCAGTGCTGCTATAACTTAACAACCAAAAAGCTTTGATTCGAACTTCAGCCCCTTCGAGTTGGCCACGGGGAAACAACCTCTGACGCCCCACACCATTGCGACAAGAGGGGGCTTGCCCATATACTAGGATGGAAGTGGTAAATTGTTGGCCACAGTAGAAAGTTTGAGGCATACCCAATTGCAATTGAAACTACTGCCAAATGAATGAGATACCTTTAAGCTCTACTTTCCTCTACCTTAGCATTTTAAGGAGACCACGATGTTTATTGTGGCTCCTTTTATAATCTTTGTACATATGTAACTTGGTCAGTTGGTCTTTTGATTAATAGAAAATAAATATCTTTTAATCTATGGCCCATAACCTTTATTATTTTCTCATTCATTACATGGTATTATCATTAAAACCATCAAATAGTGGTTACAAATAATGAATGGAAATAAATGAAATTTCATGGCTTACAAGATACAAAACCAAACAAAACCTTCCTATTACTGATGAATTGCACTTTAAAATTGTTCAATCCTTTTACTCAAATAATAGATGGCTTGTTCCTAATCTTTTGTGACATCCATGTTTAAAGGCTCCATCAAGTATACCATTGACTCCTTGAAAGGCCTTCTGGTGTACAACTTCTCATTCGATATCCATTTTACTTGGTCATCTTTTTTTTTACCCATTTATTTTGGTTCTTGATTTCTGGACTAATTCCCAATATTTTAGCCCAATCGACAGAGGCATCACCCAATGCCTTCACTTTCTTTCACGGGATATCTTGATAACCTTGTTAGCATGACTTTAGTGGCTGCCATTTTCCAATCTAGAACCTCTTGCATGTCCGATTTATTAACTTCTGTGGATCCTTCACTTTCCAATTTAGGTTGCAAAGACCTAGATCTAGCCAAGTCATGATAGATCTGATGCAAGCTTTCCTCAACATACTTGTTGAATTAGTTTTTGCAATTGCCTTGCCTAATTGAATTCAAATCCTTGTGATAGAATTAGGCTTCCACATTATGTGCATCTGCAGAGAAAGGATTGATATCTATCTAATGCACTTCCATCCCTTTTCTCACATCATCATTTTTTTTTGATAAAAAGATCAGTGCTTGATGCAGGGATGGTGACACATTTCTATTAGTGTGTATCCAATCTCTTTCTAGAAGAGTATTGAAGTTAGATGAAGAATCTACCACAAAGAATGTTGTTGTTGTCTTCCTATTGCCTACTTATAATTGTACAGAAAAAATTCCCTTTGCAGAGGATGATCCTTCAGCAAAATTACTGACTGTGACATCATTGTGAAGTATATCTTCCTCTCATTTGTTTAGGATTTTTGACATCCTTCAAGGTAAGATGTTGACCATTGCCCCATTATTAACAAGAACTTTGCTAACTGGTTGACCATCGATGTGGTCCTGTATGTACTGTGGTCTTAGATGTTTAACCAACTCTTTCTTGGGGAGTGTAACACTACGATGTCTGCCCTCCAGTCTCCTTGTTCTACACTTATAGACCTCCCATCAAGTCTAGTTTCATTCACAATTTTTGTGAAGACTGCCACTGACTCAGTGCTATCTTCCACATCTCCTGCTAGTTAGTTTGGTTGTCCTGACTTAGCCATGAATGCTTCAGTCACAGCCACTATCATGTTGCATGTTACATCACCCCCGAGGAGAGGTTCTATGTCTTCAAAGTCCATAAGCTTCGCATTTAAAAGCATGTCTTTGTCTTCTTCTACTTTTTCTGTTCCTTTTACTAATGGATTCTTTGGTATCTTCTCTAGTTCTCCTTCAGATAGATCTAAAATCTTCTTGAATTCAGAAATCTTTTGGTCAAGAATATCCTACTTTGTTTGGACTTCTTTGATCTCCTTCTGTTGTTCTCTTGTCCATGTGGGATTTTTCTTCCCCATCGATGGACTTGGCCTTGAATAGGATTCAAGAGGAGTAGGATCTCAACTGTTCATTCAAGTGGCAAAATTCATTTGTTCTCTCCTTTTTTGGGTTCTGCTAAGTGCTTAGTACCATGCCCCAAATGAAAATTTTGGATGTTGAACATGGTGTCAGTTTTCATCATAAACTTCATGGGGATTCACTGTTTTAGATCCAAACTTTGTGATGATCTCAAACCTCCCTTTTTCTCTTCTGATTTTGTTTTTTCTACTTTTATTGTCTTATGATCATTGTCAAACACTTTCCTTGGCCATCGATGGTCCAGCAGAATGGTCTATCCCTATAGCCTTTCTTTCTTGGCTTGACTTTGGTAACTAGTGTTTCCTAGGTTTTCTAGATTTCAGGAAAATAATGGGGACCATAAACATGAAGGTACCTTTCTCGTAATTAGAAAATGTCTAGGTTTGCACCATCGAATATTTTTTCAAAGCCATTGTAGATCTGCACATCTCCTTATTTTCTGGTGCTAAATTGGAGACCTTTGTAAGTAAATTCTTTTACCACATCAGCCAGTGGTATAGCATCTGGTTTGGTCATCTCCTTGGCACACCTGAAACACATAACCAATGGCTCTTCCTCCCTGGGACTAAGCCTGTAGTGGATTGGTATCCTTATCTTGGGTTGCCAACTACCAAACTAGCAACCTTCTTATCTTCTTGCAAATTAGCAGAAACCATATTACTATTAACTTCCTTTGGGAATGGGTCTTTGTCTAGACTCATGGTTTCTTCTTATTTTGTGGCATACTTAAGCATTCTTTTTTGAATTAAATCTTACACACGATTTCTAAAGGTGATGCAGTTTTTAGTCAAATGCCTAAATGAATTATGTCATTTGTAGTATTTTTTTTTTTTTATGTTTCTATCTTTTTTTGGTGGGATATTATGTCATTGAGACAGCACAATGGATTTTTGGTTGATTAACTCATCAAAAGAGCATCAACCATCGATAGATCAAAGGAATACTGCTGAAAGGTTGAAGGTGCGTCCTTCTTGAAAGGATGGATGGATGGTATGTTCATAGGGTCCTCAATCTTTTTCAAGGTTTCACATATAATTGGTGACTTTCTTATGATTTGTGCCACATCTATTTCAACTTCTCCATCGAAGTCTTGAAAATAAGTTTCTATTTAACTATTTTTCCTCTATTGTTCTTTCCTAAGCAACATCAAACACAATCTCATCTTGTTTCCTTATTCTAACCATTTTCTTATTCCAAGTTAATAATGTTGTCCCACTGGGCGTGCCAAAAGATTGTTGCTCCAAAATCTATTGAGATCAACAGAAAGATGCCAATCGACAAACAACTTTTAGGCAATTGTGTTTGAGGATTTCAGATGTTTTGTTTCAGAACTTCCTTGGATGAATTTAATAGACAAACACATAGTGTAGAGAACTAATAAAAAAAGATTTCTTTATTAATTCAATCAAAGGAACTTCAGTTACAACAGTCTTGATTGCAGGAATAACTGCTTACTAAAATTAATCTAAAACTACTCCTAAAAATACCCAGATCGTGGGTCCCATGGGGGTTTGAGTGTCTCCTCTTCTTCTCCACTATATGCCTTTTTGTAGACATTGTCCTCGACTATGAGACCCGAGCATGCATGACAAGCATTTTAATATTAAAAATATTGGAGGGCAATTGTGTATATATCTCGATAAATTTTTTTGATTTAATTTGTGAAATTAAAGGTGAGAGGTATATAAAAAAATATAAAAACAGAGTATTTATATATATTTTTACATGTATATATGGTGTTGTATACATATATATATATATATGTGTGTGTGTGTGTGTGTGTGTGTGTGTGTGTGTGTTAATTAAAGTAACTTGTTTAAGTGTGTAAAGTTAAATGAGTATGCTTGCATGTGGCTTAATTTTAGTGTTAGTGCATATGGGATTAAGTGGGGGACAGACATGTGATTGCAATTTATTGGCTACAAATATATGTGTTAGTGTTAACAAGAATTGGATTAAAGGCTAGTAATAAAGATTATTGGAATATAATTAAGTTGGATATATATATATATATATATATATATATAGGGGGAAGGTAGGCTAGTAATAAAGAGGAATGTGTGGATGTGGTCTAGAGTGAGAAGGGAGTGGACGGCTAGAGGGAGTGGGGGTGGGTACTCCACTAAGACTTGTAGAAATATAAAAGTGAAAGGAAAAAAATAAATAAGAAGAACTCTTTGCATCTTTGGGATTTGCCGCTAAGGCAAGGAAAACAAAAGGAAGCTCTCTACACTTGGTGTCTCCGCAAAGCCTAAGGAAAAAAAAGAAGAGGAGTTTTAAGGTGGAGCTTGGTGGTGGGTTTAATGGTGGAAGACTAGTGGTGATGTTTGGTGATGTAGAAAGTGGGTGCAAGAGGTAAGTCTTGTGATATACCTTTCCGTTCTTTTAAATGTATTAGAAATGCAAGACGTGCGTTGTACGTAAACAAATTTAAATATTTTTTTATAATAAACATGAATAGTATGAGTAATTAAATTAAATAATAAATCAAGTGCCGAATAATTAATTTATATTTTTATTATTGCTAAATTTAATTATTAATTTATTCTCTAAGTCTTTAAATTACTAATCTGACATTTTTTAGGTATCTATCTGACCCCTTTAGTGATTTGCCTATCTAATTGTATTATAGTATTATTAATTTTTGTTTTTTTAAATAAATTGATTAAATCGTTTATAATATTATTGCATTCTAAAAAATAAAATAAAACATATATTTAACCGTAAAATTCAATTTGTTAATTACATGTGTATACTAATTTAACATATATAGGAATTTATTTTTTCATATATATAGAAAATTGTATATAACTGTATTAGTAATAAAGTTCAAAATAATTTAGAAGTCCTTATAAAAGATTCATAAATAAGTTGAAAGTCAAATATGATTAAAAAAAAATTAGATGAAAGTATAAAGGTGGGAATAATTGACTTTATCAGAATAATTAGCGATAAAATAGAAATTCAAATTTTTTTTCCAAATGCTGACATTTATAAGTAGTATAGATAGATAAAAAATTCTTAGTGTATGAATTTTAGGTATTACATGTAAGTTAGGAGTGATGCTTGTTGTGAATGTGTACCATTGAGTGTTGCATGAAATTTAACATGATGTTTGTGTGAATGTGTAAACAAAACTAGAGTTATTGCATGAAATATAAGGAAATGGTGATTGTTGTGTGTGGGGGTGAGTTTCAGCCAAGAGAGGGAATGGATTAGCGGTAACTTAGAAATTCTATGAATTGATCATTGAACTCTCATATATTTGATGATGCACAAAACTGTCTTCGTGCAAGATCAACAGTCAAGAATATCAACGGGTGTGATTAATGAGCAATTAGCATGTAGTTAATGGCAATCAAGAGTAAAACAATAAATAACGGGTCAACACAAGAGA
The DNA here is from genome assembly GCA_951799425.1 of Ilex aquifolium. Taxonomy (NCBI): domain Eukaryota; kingdom Viridiplantae; phylum Streptophyta; class Magnoliopsida; order Aquifoliales; family Aquifoliaceae; genus Ilex; species Ilex aquifolium. The sequence continues at coordinate 21,638,932 of OX637399.1, forward strand.
TTTATAGTGGTTCGGTCTCGGGTGACCTACGTCCACTCTTTCGAATGGAAGTGTTTGCCGGTGTTCTTTATTGATGAATAACAATCAACGAAGTGTTACAGAGCTTGAGAGAGAGAGAGAGAGAGAGAGAAGGAGAGAGCAAGTATGTTGGAGATGTTTTCCGTGTCCCTTTACCCTTGAGAGGGCTTACATTATATAGCAATGGTGAGGCGGTGAGGCGGTGCCGTGAGGAAGAGGTCTTCCACTATTTTGGTAAGTGCAATCATGGTAGGAGTAGACCTCTTTGGTAAGCACAAGTAAGGTAAGAGTAGATCTTCGCATCCCGTCATTCTCTCCCTCGTGTTCCTATTCAGTCGGAGGAGATTCCTGACTTGGATTGGACTTTAGGCTTGGACCTTGAGTTGGAATAGGAGTAGGAGTACCAAGGCAAGGGAGCACCATGGGGGCAGGCGCCCAGTGGTCGGCGCCCTATGGTTGGCGCCCAATGGTGGTCATCTCATTGGTGTCTTCTTAGGCCTCGACCTTCTAGTGCATTCTTCCTTGGGATATCATGGTATGAGGAGAGGGCAAGTGAGGAGTTGAGATGATGAGTGGGGAGCTCAACCAAGGGGTCGGCGCCCATGGGGGCTGCCATAGTCGGCGCCCATAGTCGGCGCCCGTAGTCGGCGCCCATAGTCGGCGCCCATAATCGGCGCCCATAGTCGACGCCCATAGTCGGCGCCCATAGTCGACGCCCATAGTCGGCACCCATAGTCGGCGCCCATAGTCGGCGCCCATAGTCGGCGCCCATAACGCTTCGACTGTCCCTCGACTCCTTCGCCTCTTCTCCATTCTCCTTAAATGGGTGACCCGACTTGATAGGTTTTGGAGACTTGGATTAATCCCGGGGCCCATTGGTATTCGGGCCTTTCTCGACTTATTTTCATCGGGCTTAGCCCAGTTGAATTTGGACTCGTCATTTGCCCCCCATGCCCCGAGCTCTGACTTTCTCGAGAGGAAGGGGTTGAGGGCATGTGCTTCGGCTTCGCTTGAGTGAGCAGAAATTTTCTTGTTTCTCATGGTGCTTCCTGTCTTCAACTTTCCATTCCTGCTGATGGGAGATTCTATGGATGATCCATGAACTCCTTGAAGGCGTGGCATGAAGGCTCCCCTGCCTATGGTGATGTCGTTGTGGTGATCAATATCAGAGCATCTTTGGAGATTGGGCAACTTAGCAGATGGAGGCGCCAGGTGCATGAAGAATAGCCTGGGGGGTGCCAAGGCGTTGGGTGACGTCAGGTGGACAGCTGGGCGAGGTGCTGGCTGGCATAAACGAGGGCCTTGATTGTCCTGGGCAAGGGCCCTGCTAGCTCCCCTTGGGCGACGCCAACTGGGCAGGTGCCTTGGGAGAAGCCTGGAAATAGGGCAGCTCCTTGGGCGACGCCTCTCTGGTGCCTGGTCATTAACTGACCTTGTCTCTGATTTCAGGAGCTCCTGTTGAAAGAGCGATAATGGAGGTGGAGGTTCCTTGTGCTTTCATGGTGGTGTCTCTTCTTCTCTCGAGAGAGTGAGGTTTTATGCCCCCAGTTAAGGTCCGATGGCCAGGTGCCAAGTCTAGTGGTGCCCCCACTCCTTCTCAAACTGTGGCTCATGTGTGTACCAGAGCTAGCTGTTGTACTGCTGTAGGAGTTGAGACTCCAGTGCGGTTTCTAGGGGGATTGTAGCAATGCGACTTTGGCCAAGGAGCAACTTTGGAGGTCTGTGACTCATAGGGATGTCAGAGAGGCAGGCACTGGGGACTGCTGAGAACATTTGGTGCTTGAGCGGTAGGCACGAGAGGATGCCGCGAAGCAGTTAGGACTCGGGTGGCAGGCACGAGAGGATGCCACGGAGCAATAGGGCTCGAGCAGCAGACACAAGAGGATGCTGCTGAGCAGGTAGGGCTCGGGTGGCAGGCACGAGAGGATGCCACGGAGCAGTAGGGCTCGAGAAGCAGGCACGAAAGGATGCCGCTGAGCAGGTAGGGCTCGGGTGGCAGGCACGAGAGGATGCCACGGAGCAGTAGGGAGAGCTACGTATAGCTCAGAAGAAGGCTGCCATGGCGGAGACTCATCCCTTTGAGATGGAGATGAGGAGGGCTCTGAGGAGCTGGGCGCCTGAAGCTTATTCCATTGAGATGGAGATGAGAAAGGCTCTGAGGAGCTGGGCACCCGAGGCTCATTCCATTGAGACGGAGATGATGAGGGCTCTTTCATTCAATTGAGATGGCGATGAGGAGGGCTCTGAGGAGCTGGGCGCCTGAAGCTCATTCCATTGAGATGGAGATGAGAAGGGTGCTGAGGAGCGTGGCACCTAAGGCCGGGTGCCTGCTGTTTAGCGCCTAGTGAGAGAGGATGAGACCTATTGTCTGGGCGACATCATGGGAGATGCCCAAGGTGGAGAGGGCAAGACCCCTCGTCTGGGCGCCTTTTGACTTTTGTCTACCTTGTTGTTGTTAAGTCGTAGGCTGTTTGAGATGAAAACAAGACAGTTATAATAATCTTGCAAAATTTTATTTCATAAAATAATGAAACTATAACAAAATTAATCAACTGAAACTATAAAAGATAAATAAAATCTTCAGGTGTGTCCCATAGGTGGGCTAATGTTTCCTTGGCGGAGTTGTAGCCCTTAAGAGATTGTTTGAATTTCTCCGAGGGGTTGTTGGCGTTCTCTGTCGTCCTGGTCCCGGTCAGGTGGCAGGGTCTGACCTCTACCAGCCACGTACTGGCTCAACTGGCCACGCTGTATGAGCTCCTCGATCTGCCTCTTGAGCTCATAGCAGTCATCAGTGTCGTGGCCATGGTCGCGGTGGAAGCGACAGTACCTGCTGTGATTTCTGCGGTTTGGGGCGGACTTCATTTTTTCGGGCCAACGGAGCGTGGGGTCATCCTGTATCTGAAATAGGATGTGCTCCACCGAGGCGTTGAGTGGCGTGAAAGGTTGTCGCTCTCTCAGAGGTGGGGGACCAAGGCGGTCCTTGACAGAGATTCCCTCCGTCCTATTTCTTTTGTTCTCTACCTCCCACTTGTCCTCGCGAGTGTCCTTCCTTTTCTCCCCTCATCGGGAGGACTCACCTCTATGGGCTTTGGTGACCTCCTCGGCGTTCATATATTTTTGTGCCCTGGACAGCAGCTCGGGCATGTTGGAGGGCGGCTTCTTGAGGACTGAGAACATGAAGCTGGAGGTGCGGAGGCCGGCGATAAAGGCAGCTAAGGTCACCTTATCATCTGGCTCCTCAACCTGGAGGACCTCATCGTTGAAACGGGCGAGGTAGCTTCTGAGGCTTTCGTCCCTGTCCTACTCGATGGTAAGCAGGTGGGTCACTGGTTTCTGATGGCGGCGTCCCCCAATGAAGTGGGAGACGAAAGACCTACTGAGCTCTGCGAAAGAATGGATGGAGGAGGGCTTCATCTTGGAGAACCACTGGCGAGCAGACCCCTTCAGGGTGGTAGGGAAAGCTCTGCACATGATCTCCTCAGGCACGTTGTGGAGTTGCATGAGAGATTTGTACGTATCCAAGTGGTCGAGGGGGTCTTTGGTGCCATCGAAGATCTCAATGTTGGGCATCTTGAACTTTGAAGGCAAAGGATAATTGACAATATCAGCAGTAAAAGGCGTATCAGTACGTCTTACCAGATAGTCTACGGCTTCAGGTGCTTGCGCCTTGATGGCGTTGAGGGCATCTCCAAGTTGGTTCTGCACCTCTCTAATCTTCTCGTCCCACTGGTTGGGGGGATCTTCAGTCGGATGACGATACTGGCTTTGGTGATCACCATACTGACTCTCGCCGTCTTCGTCCTCCTGCGCAGGTACATGTGAAATAGGGGGTACACGTGAGTTTCCTGCGCGCTGAGGAGGGGCTACTGGACGAGAGGCGCCTTGTGGCCTCGGGGCATTCTGGCGGAGGCCCCCATGATGATGGGCTGCCTGGTGCCCAGAAAGAAGGGGTTGTTGCTCCTCCCCTGTTGGAGGGAGTGGTGCTCCTCCTGCAGGGTGAGGGGCGATGCCCCCTTGGGTGAGCATAAGTTGGATGATCTGCTGGTTCTGGCTCACCAGCAGCTGCATGGTCTGGAGGAGTTGTTGCTGTCCGACGACGGGAGTCGCCGTGGCAGAAGGTCCTGAAGGTGCGGGGGGAGGCGGAACCTCTTCCCGATGAGCCGGGTTGTTGTCCCCGGGTTGTTGAGACCTTGATCTCGTGGTGATTGCCATGGATTCAATGAGCAAAGAAGTAGAGCAATAGAAACTTTGTCGTTCCCACAGACGGCGCCAAACTGATGATGCACAAAACTGTCTTCGTGCAAGATCAACAGTCAAGAATATCAACGGGTGTGATTAATGAGCAATTAGCATGTAGTTAATGGCAATCAAGAGTAAAACAATAAATAACGGGTCAACACAAGAGATTTATAGTGGTTCGGTCTCGGGTGACCTACGTCCACTCTTTCGAATGGCAGTGTTTGCCGGTGTTCTTTATTGATGAATAACAATCAACGAAGTGTTACAGAGCTTGAGAGAGAGAGATAGAGAAGGAGAGAGCAAGTATGTTGGAGATGTTTTCCGTGTCCCTTTACCCTTGAGAGGGCTTACATTATATAGCAATGGTGAGGCGGTGAGGCGGTGCCGTGAGGAAGAGGTCTTCCACTATTTTGGTAAGTGCAATCATGGTAGGAGTAGACCTCTTTGGTAAGCACAAGTAAGGTAAGAGTAGATCTTCGCATCCCGTCATTCTCTCCCTCGTGTTCCTATTCAGTCGGAGGAGATTCCTGACTTGGATTGGACTTTAGGCTTGGACCTTGAGTTGGAATAGGAGTAGGAGTACCAAGGCAAGGGAGCACCATGGGGGCAGGCGCCCAGTGGTCGGCGCCCCATGGTTGGCGCCCAATGGTGGTCATCTCATTGGTGTCTTCTTAGGCCTCGACCTTCTAGTGCATTCTTCCTTGGGATATCATGGTATGAGGAGAGGGCAAGTGAGGAGTTGAGATGATGAGTGGGGAGCTCAACCAAGGGGTCGGCGCCCATGGGGGCTGCCATAGTCGGCGCCCGTAGTCGGCGCCCGTAGTCGGCGCCCATAGTCGGCGCCCGTAGTCGGCGCCCATAGTCGGCGCCCATAATCGGCGCCCATAGTCGACGCCCATAGTCGGCGCCCATAGTCGACGCCCATAGTCGGCGCCCATAGTCGGCGCCCATAGTCGACGCCCATAGTCGGCGCCCATAAGGCTTCGACTGCCCCTCGACTCCTTCGCCTCTTCTCCGTTCTCCTTAAATGGGTGACCCGACTTGATAGGTTTTGGAGACTTGGATTAATCCCGGGGCCCATTGGTATTCGGGCCTTTCTCGACTTATTTTCATCGGGCTTAGCCCAGTTGAATTTGGACTCGTCAGAAACGATGAAGTGGCTTGCTGAAGAAAAAAAAATAAAAAAATTAAGACTTGCTGATGGATAGCATTCCACTATCGAATGGCATGGAATTTTGGACAAGTCCATGTGGTCCTCCACTTTGAAAATATTCATCTTTGTTAGCATGTTTTGATTCATCATAAAATGATAAATTTCTAGAAAAAAAAATCTCCATACCTTGGATAATATTATGATCATATCGATAATATAGTGTAGGGCAGGCTTCAATAAGCACATCCAACGATCTCAAATAGACTCATCCAACAATCAGCAACATTCCTCTCAAAACCATTTATATTGTACCGTACCTTCATGATAAAACTCAAGGAAAGATATAAAGAAGTAATTATGCTTTGTGAATCTGGCTACGAGACAAAATACGATATCTCTCCAAAACATATGAGTAAAAAGAGATTTATTATAACTCAATTATGTGGATCGAAATAAGACTAAGAAAAGCTTGGATCAGTCTTAAATTATTTGGATCGATGCCAAACAATTCAATCATATCGTAAAATTGAGTTGTAATCTTATATTTACTTTATAATAATATTAGGAGTGCCGCACTAAAAACTAATTAGTTAAAACCATTGTCTTATCCATATTTGGTATGTTTAGCAAGATCGACAGTTCAGATATTCGGGTACTATCAGAGTAGGTCTGTCGGTAGATAAGATGCGTAAGAATTTAGGTATCCATGTGTATATAGTCAAAAATGTCCAAAAGTGCAAGTGGTTCATTAGCATGGCCTTTGTAGGGGCAGGGCCACCATGTGGCTTTGATAAATAATGGACTTGCTAAATAACAATTCTTAGCAAAATGGAACAGGTACTTTCAAGAAATGACTAAGTAGATACTTGTGTCCCAACATTGGATGGGTGAGACAACTGTACAAGTTTTAATGAAACGTTGATGGATGCTAAAAAGGGGTATCAACAGGTCGTGTTTAGCTCATGACATTTTAATTTGATTAATTTATTTAATCTATTTGAAGAGCCTAAATCCAGCTGGGTCCAGACCAATTGGTGGGTGAGCTCAAATCAGTTAAAAGGTAAGTTAAGCCCAGCTCATGGTCTCAGCCTGATCCAAAGTTCAAGAGACCCAAGAGGATCAGTACACGTGGGGAGTAATTATTGAGATAATCATTGCTCGAAGATCAAGACTATCTTTAATTGTACATATCCTTAGTTGTAGCTATCCTCCCCGAATGACTAGTAACATATCCCTTACGCCACCGCCTCAACTAAGGCTCTGTTCCTATAAATTGTAAACCCTCTACACATGAGAGATACACTTCTGCATCTCTCACACAACTATCTCTCTCATAGCTACCTCTCCCACACATCTCCTACTTTATTAATAAAGTTCTCCGGCCACCGTCGCCGTCTTCAGTGGTTAGGTGACCTCGGCCCAACCATCCAATCTCCGTCTTTTATTGTTCATTCCTTCATTAATTACCCCGCATCACATACTTGACTGTTGATTGTGTATAAATATACTTTTGTGCATAATTAGTTTGGCGTTGTCTGTGGGAAGTCACTGAGTTTTCTTCTACCTTTCTATTTTCTTTCAAATCCATGACAATCACAACCAGATCGATGAATCAACAACCCGAAGACAACGACCCAGCTCGTCGGGAGAAGGCTCCGCCTCCGCCTCCACCAACGGAACCATCTACTGCGGCAAATCCTTTGGTCGGGCAACAACTTTTGGAGACCATGCAATTGCTGGTGAGTCAAAACTAGCAAATTCTCCAACTGATGCTCGACTCAGGAGGTGTCGGCCCCTAACAAGAAGGAGCCACACTCCCTCCAATAGGGGAGGTACCATAGCCTCTCCACTCAGGGCGCCAAGGCACCCCACAGTGCGGCGCCCAGCACCAGGGTGCCCCCATGCAATGACCGGGCGCCCCTCGCAAGGGAGTCCCCCCTTAGCGCCTAGGTGCCTCACATGCTCCTTTTCCTCATGTACTTGTTTCATCCTTACACGCTGCCGACTATCCTGGGCAAGAAGATGAGGGGGAGAACCAGTATGCGGATCATGAGAGCTAGGTTAATGATGCAACAGAGAGTGTCCCTAACCAATGAGACGAGAAGATTAAGGAGGTGCAAAACTAGCTTGGCGATGCCCTTAACGTCATCTATGCACAAGCACCCGAAACAGTGGACTACCTGGTAAGACGCACTTACACTCCGTTTGTGGCGGATGTTGTCAACTATCACTTACCTTCAAAATTCAAGGTGCCTGCCATTGAGATCTTTGATGACACTAAGGACCCCCTCTATCATCTCGACACATACAAGTCTCTTATGCAACTCCACAATGTGCCTAACGAGATTATGTGCAGAGTCTTCCCTACCACCCTTAAGGGATCTACACGACAGTTGTTCGCCAAGCTCAAGCCTTGTTTCATCCACTCCTTTGCAGAGTTAAGCAAATCTTTCATCTCGCACTTCATTGGGAGATGCCAACACCAGAAGCTAGTTACTCACCTGCTCACCATCAAGCAGGATCGGGATGAAAGACTAAGGAGTTACGTCACTCGTTTTAACGAGGAGGCTCTTCAGATCGAGGAGCCAGACCACAAGGTGACCATGGCCGCCTTTATTGTAGGTCTACGTTCCTTAAGTTTCATGTTCTCCCTCTTGAAGAAGTCACCCTCTAACATGCTCGAGCTACTGTCAAGGGCACAAAAATACATGAATGCTGAGGACGTCACCAAAGCCAGACGAGGTGATTCCTCCCGCGGGAGTGAAAAAATGAAGAACACCCGCGAGGACAAGTGAGAAGTAGAGAACAAGAATAAGAGGACAGATAGAGTCTCTGTCAAGGATCGCCTTGGTCCCACACCTCTGAGTGAGCGACAAGTTTTTACACGCTCAATGTTTCGGTGGAGCATATCATGTTCCAAACACAGGGCGACCCTACGCTTCGTTGGCCAAGAAAGATGAAGTCCGGCCCGAACCATAGAAAATCAAACAAATATTGTCGCTTCCACCGCAGCCACGGCCACGACACTAATAACTGCTTCGAGCTTAAGAGGCAGGTCGAGGAGCTCATACATCGTGGCTAGTTGCGGCAGTACGTTGCTAGCAAAGGACAAGCCCCGCCACCTAGTGGAAACCAAGATGACAGAGAATACAAGCAACCCCTCGGAGAAATGTAGATGATCTTCAGAGGATTAGGAGGAGGAGGTGACTCCAATTCTGCCAGGAAGGCGCATGCCAGGAGAGCCAGACAGGCGGAGTTAAGTAGACCTCGCCCGATGAAGTCGCCCCGGCACAGGGAAGAAGAGGTTATCTCCTTCTCAAATTGGGACCTCAAGGGGATCCAAGTTCCCCATGATGACCCTCTAGTATTAACCATGATGGTAATCAATCCCCATGATGACCCTCCAAGTAGAAGTGCTTGACCCTCGAGATGACATCAAGTTGGAGAGAGGAGAACCAGCAGAAGAACTTGAGCCAGTAGAGTTAGATGAAAGCCTTCCAGAAAGAAGAATTTACTTTGGTTCCTCACTTTCCCAGGAGCGAGCCACCCACCTCGTAGATTTCCTTAGGCAGAACATGGACGTGTTCGCTTGGTCCCACAAAGATCTAGAGGGCATCAATCCTGAGGTGGCCACCCACCAAATCAATGTGGATCCCAAGGACAAACTTGTCCATCAAAAGTTGAGGAATATAAGTATCGAGAGAGCCCAAGCCATGGAAAAATAGGTGGAAAAGCTGCTGGCAAATGGATCAGTAATGGAGGTAGCATACCCAGTTTGGTTATCAAACATAGTGATGGTAACAAAAGCCAACATGAAGTGGTGCCTCTGCGTGGACTTCCCTGAGCTCAACAAAGCCTGTCCCAAAGATAGTTACCCCTTGCCACGCATCAAAATCCTTATTGATACCACTACGGGACACGAGCTTCTGAGTTTTGTGGAAGCTTATTTTGGGTATAACCAGATTAGCATGTTTCTTCTAGATCAGGAAAAAACCTCTTTCAGCACCCCAAAAGAAACCTATTGCTATAGGCTTATGCCTTTTGGGCTAAAAAACGTCAGAGCCATTTACCAGTACCTCGTGAACAAGATGTTTGAGGTACAGATCGAGAAGACCATGGAGGTCTATGTGGACGATATGTTGGTGAAGAGCTTGGCTGCAACAGACCACGTGACACACCTACAAGAGACCTTTGACATCCTAAGAGCCTACAGGATGAAGCTAAACTCTGAAAAGTGCGCCTTCGATATTAGTTCAGGGAAATTCCTAGGCTTCATGGTCAACAAAAGGGGCATTGAGGTCAATCTAGAAAAAATTTGAGCTATCCTGGAGACGGGATCCCCAGCTTTTGTGAAGGAGGTTCAGCGTCTTAATGGAATGATAGCAGCCCTCAGCAGGTTTGTCTCAAAATCAGTAAACAAATGTCTACCTTTCTTTAAGATTCTTCGCAAATCTTTCCAGTGGGGACCGGACACAGAGGAGGCCTTACAAAAGTTAAAGGCCTATCTTGTTACGCCCCCCTACTCTCTCATGCCATACTAGGAGAGACACTGTATTTCTACCTCTCCTCCTCGTCCTCGGTCGTGAGCTCTATCCTTTTCAGAGAGGATGGAGGGGATTCTAAAGGCTAGTATATTATGTAAGCAAGGGGTATCGAGGAGCGAAAATAAGATACTCTGAGTTGGAAAAGCTGGCCCTTGCGCTCGTCACCGCCGCCAGGCGCCCACGCCACTATTTTCAAAGCCACACCATCATGGTTATCACAAATCAACCCATCAAGGGAATTCTTGGAAAGCCATATGTATCTGGCCGGCTCCTCAAATGGGTCATCGAATTGAGTAAGTTCGATGTGCAGTACTAGCCGAGGACGGTCATAAAAGCGCAAGCAACTGCAAACTTTATGGCTGAATCTACTCCACCTGGAGAAGATTCCCAAGAAGGAGTGTTCTGCACCCCTGAGTTCACCTGCCCAGTGCAACAACTTCAAATATGTAAACCCAAGCGCAGGTTGTGCGAAGTAATATAAACTCGGAAAACCGAGGTCGAACCCTCAAGGAATTGTGAAAATAATAGAAATCACACTAAATTCTGCAAAAAGCTTGTGAAGATATTTTGTTTTAAAAGAGTATTTGAATTGGTAAAACTAATTAAAGTGATTAAAACAATATGAAAAATACTAGAGCATCAGGTACTCCCTCTCAAATCCATACAATGATGATTAAAGACTTAGTTTTCAATCTTAGATAAGAATCAAGTGTCGATTGACTCAAATCACCAAATTTAGCAATAAGAACGAGAAACACATTTGTTTATAACTAAAAGCTTATCCAGTAAAATCAATGAACTAATTGCTGATCATAAGTATTTACTGTGTCCGGAGTCTACAATAAATCAAACTCTCCTAACAACCAAATTCATGACTTACCCGAGTAATCCTTCAATTATATTATTATGTGAAATAATTGTAATCAACTTAAGCATGGAACAACCAGTTATTTGACTCGCAGGAAAATTCAAGCAATCAAGGTATAAGACACAATGACTCAAGAATTTTTATAGAGCAAAAACTTTACCACAAATCAAAAGTTGAATTAGCAAGATATTACATACCATTAAGCTCATAAGTCAATAACATTACCGCACTTCATTGAGAGGTTATCCCATAGCCCTAGCTAAACCTCTTAGGCAGACATGATAAAATTAAACCAGAAGAATAAAAATAAAATAAAATAAAACACTACAGCCAAAAGGTCCTCTTTACACAGCCATCATCTCCTATTTATAGGATTATTTGGAAAAAGATCTAATTGAATTAAAATTCTGCTACTAGAGTTGGCAGGCTGGCAACACGCGTCCGGGCGTGTGCTTTCTTCCGTCCGGACGCATTTGGTAGACTGTTCCATGTCTCCAAACTCTCCAGCTTATACATTATGTTCCTCACGTGCAGACGCAAGGCATTCCACCGTCCATACGCGCCTTCCAGTAAACTCCTCTTCAGCTACTCTTCTCCTTTCACTCCAATTTTCATCCAATTTTCTGCAAAAGGCAGCATACGCCACATAGGCATCATACGTCATATAGGCCATAAACTGTCACACTAATAGCCTTTGTCCTTCAAACGACCTAAACCACATAAATAATTCTCGTTCTTGTCAATTACACGACTCAACCACATAGCGAAATCCTGTCACGCAAACGCCCGTCCAGCTTGAATCACATGGCTAATTCCCGTCACGTGGACGACTCGAATTACATATTTAATTTTTGTCACATAGACACCATCATTTAGACGACTCATAGTCACCTGATATTCTCTGTCACTTGGACGACTGAAATTACATATTTAATTCCCGTCACATCACGTAGACGACTCAGATCTCGTAATTACTTCCTGCCACATAGATGACTTGTATCGAACCATTAATTCCCGTCACATAGACACAACAAATCACATAATTATATTTTTTCGTGTCTTATAGACGGATCAAATTCACAAGTAAATTCACCATGCACACAATCAACTCGAATAGTATGCATATGATTCACGCAGTAAAGCTAAGTCAAAAAGGCTTACCTTGTCACTTAGACCACTTTCGTCACACCACAATATATTACCGCTCAGTTGTTAAGTCTTAACAAAGAACATAACATAAACACATAACGAAAGCTTAATTATTTATCAATAAAAAATGTAGGGTAACACACCTACCTCGCGTGGAATTCTACCTCGCAAACGACCCCTCTGTCGAAGCTTTGAGTGCAGCGTTCTTTAAGGTGTTCACTTCCGAACCTGGCGTACCCGATATTCACAATTCCATTTGGCATTAATGTGCAATATTGCTTATATCCGGAATAGTTTACTCAAACCGAATTTAATAATCAATTTGAGTCAAATTACATAATTCTTCCATATGATGTAAATTAATCCACCCAAATCAATTGAACTATTCTTCTCGAATTTGTTAAAAAAATATATTCATACAAGTTACTCCGAATTTAACCATTTTCATAGAATCATAAAAATACAAAGAATATACTTGAATTAATTCCATTTCTTATTAAACGATAAAATCACATGCTTCCTTGTGACTAGTTCCTACCCATGAATATTGACGAGTCCAAATTCAACTGGGCTAAGCCCGATGAAAATAAATCGAGAAAGGCCCGAATACCAATGGGCCCCGGGATTAATCCAAGTCTCCAAAACCTATCAAGTCGGGTCACCCATTTAAGGAGAACGGAGAAGAGGCGAAGGAGTCGAGGGACAGTCGAAGCCTTATGGGCGCCGACTATGGGCGCCGACTACGGGCGCCGACTATGGGCGCCGACTATGGCAGCCCCCATTGGCGCCGACCCCTTGGTTGAGCTCCCCACTCATCATCTCAACTCCTCACTTGCCCTCTCCTCATACCATGATATCCCAAGGAAGAATGCACTAGAAGGTCGATGCCTAAGAAGACACCAATGAGATGACCACCATGGGGCGCCGACCACTGGGCGCCTGCCCCCATGGTGCTCCCTTGCCTTGGTACTCCTACTCCTATTCCAACTCAAGGTCCAAGCCTAAAGTCCAATCCAAGTCAGGAATCTCCTCCGACTGAATAGGAACACGAGGGAGAGAATGACGGGATGCGAAGATCTACTCTTACCTTACTTGTGCTTACCAAAGAGATCTACTCCTACCATGATTGCACTTACCAAAATAGTGGAAGACCTCTTCCTCACGGCACCGCCTCACCGCCTCACCATTGCTATATAATGTAAGCCCTCTCAAGGGTAAAGGGACACGGAAAACATCTCCAACATACTTGCTCTCTCCTTCTCTCTCTCTCTCTCTCTCTCTCTCTCTCTCTCTCTCTCTCTCAAGCTCTGTAACACTTCGTTGATTGTTATTCATCAATAAAGAACACCGGCAAACACTGCCATTCGAAAGAGTGGACGTAGGTCACCCGAGACCGAACCACTATAAATCTCTTGTGTTGACCCGTTATTTATTGTTTTACTCTTGATTGCCATTAACTACATGCTAATTGCTCATTAATCACACCCGTTGATATTCTTGACTGTTGATCTTGCACGAAGACAGTTTTGTGCATCATCAGTTTGGCGCCGTCTGTGGGAACGACAAAGTTTCTATTGCTCTACTTCTTTGCTCATTGAATCCATGGCAATCACCACGAGATCAAGGTCTCAACAACCCGGGGACAACAACCCGGCTCATCGGGAAGAGGTTCCGCCTCCCCCCGCACCTTCAGGACCTTCTGCCACGGCGACTCCCGTCGTCGGACAGCAACAACTCCTCCAGACCATGCAGCTGCTGGTGAGCCAGAACCAGCAGATCATCCAACTTATGCTCACCCAAGGGGGCATCGCCCCTCACCCTGCAGGAGGAGCACCACTCCCTCCAACAGGGGAGGAGCAACAACCCCTTCTTTCTGGGCACCAGGCAGCCCATCATCATGGGGGCCTCCGCCAGAATGCCCCGAGGCCACAAGGCGCCTCTCGTCCAGTAGCCTCTCCTCAGCGCGCAGGAAACTCACGTGTACCCCCTATTTCACATGTACCTGCGCAGGAGGACGAAGACGGCGAGAGTCAGTATGGTGATCACCAAAGCCAGTATCGTCATCCGACTGAAGATCCCCCCAACCAGTGGGACGAGAAGATTAGAGAGGTGCAGAACCAACTTGGAGATGCCCTCAACGCCATCAAGGCGCAAGCACCTGAAGCCGTAGACTATCTGGTAAGACGTACTGATACGCCTTTTACTGCTGATATTGTCAATTATCCTTTGCCTTCAAAGTTCAAGATGCCCAACATCGAGATCTTCGATGGCACCAAAGACCCCCTCGACCACTTGGATACGTACAAATCTCTCATGCAACTCCACAACGTGCCTGAGGAGATCATGTGCAGAGCTTTCCCTACCACCCTGAAGGGGTCTGCTCGCCAGTGGTTCTCCAAGATGAAGCCCTCCTCCATCCATTCTTTCGCAGAGCTCAGTAGGTCTTTCGTCTCCCACTTCATTGGGGGACGCCGCCATCAGAAACCAGTGACCCACCTGCTTACCATCGAGCAGGACAGGGACGAAAGCCTCAGAAGCTACCTCGCCCGTTTCAACGATGAGGTCCTCCAGGTTGAGGAGCCAGATGATAAGGTGACCTTAGCTGCCTTTATCGCCGGCCTCCGCACCTCCAGCTTCATGTTCTCAGTCCTCAAGAAGCCGCCCTCCAACATGCCCGAGCTGCTGTCCAGGGCACAGAAATATATGAACGCCGAGGAGGTCACCAAAGCCCATAGAGGTGAGTCCTCCCAAGGAGGGGAGAAAAGGAAGGACACTCGCGAGGACAAGTGGGAGGTAGAGAACAAAAGAAATAGGACGGAGGGAATCTTTGTCAAGGACCGCCTTGGTCCCCCACCTCTGAGAGAGCGACAACCTTTCACGCCACTCAACGCCTCGGTGGAGCACATCCTATTTCAGATACAGGATGACCCCATGCTCTGTTGGCCCGAAAAAATGAAGTCCGCCCCAAACCGCAGAAATCACAGCAGGTACTGTCGCTTCCACCGCGACCATGGCCACGACACTGATGACTGCTATGAGCACAAGAGGCAGATCGAGGAGCTCATACAGCGTGGCCAGTTGAGCCAGTACGTGGCTGGTAGAGGTCAGACCCTGCCACCTGACCGGGACCAGGACGACAGAGAACGCCAACAACCCCTCGGAGAAATTCAAACAATCTTTTAAGGGCTACAACTCCGCCAAGGAAACATTAGCCCACCTATGGGACACACCTGAAGATTTTATTTATCTTTTATAGTTTCAGTTGATTAATTTTGTTATAGTTTCATTATTTTATGAAATAAAATTTTGCAAGATTATTATAACTGTCTTGTTTTCATCTCAAACAGCCTACGACTTAACAACAACAAGGTAGACAAAAGTCAAAAGGCGCCCAGACGAGGGGTCTTGCCCTCTCCACCTTGGGCATCTCCCATGATGCCGCCCAGACAATAGGTCTCATCCTCTCTCACTAGGCGCTAAACAGCAGGCACCCGGCCTTAGGTGCCACGCTCCTCAGCACCCTTCTCATCTCCATCTCAATGGAATGAGCTTCAGGCGCCCAGCTCCTCAGAGCCCTCCTCATCGCCATCTCAATTGAATGAAAGAGCCCTCATCATCTCCGTCTCAATGGAATGAGCCTCGGGTGCCCAGCTCGTCAGAGCCTTTCTCATCTCCATCTCAATGGAATGAGCTTCAGGCGCCCAGCTCCTCAGAGCCCTCCTCATCTCCATCTCAAAGGGATGAGTCTCCGCCATGGCAGCCTTCTTCTGAGCTATACGTAGCTCTCCCTACTGCTCCGTGGCATCCTCTCGTGCCTGCCACCCGAGCCCTACCTGCTCAGCGGCATCCTTTCGTGCCTGCTTCTCGAGCCCTACTGCTCCGTGGCATCCTCTCGTGCCTGCCACCCGAGCCCTACCTGCTCAGCGGCATCCTCTCGTGCCTGCCGCTCGAGCCCTAGTGCTCCGTGGCATCCTCTCGTGCCTGCCACCCGAGCCCTACCTGCTTAGCAGCATCCTCTTGTGCCTGCTGCTCGAGCCCTACTGCTCCGTGGCATCCTCTCGTGCCTGCCACCCGAGTCCTAACTGCTTCGCGACATCCTCTCGTGCCTACCGCTCAAGCACCAAATGTTCTCAGCAGTCCCCAGTGCCTGCCTCTCTGACATCCCTAGGAGTCACAGACCTCCAAAGTTGCTCCTTGGCCAAAGTCGCATTGCTACAATCCCCCTAGAAACCGCACTGGAGTCTCAACTCCTACAGCAGTACAACAGCTAGCTCTGGTACACACATGAGCCACAGTTTGAGAAGGAGTGGGGGCACCACTAGACTTGGCACCTGGCCATCGGACCTTAACTGGGGGCATAAAACCTCACTCTCTCGGGAGAAGAAGAGACACCACCATGAAAGCACAAGGAACCTTCACCTCCATCATCGCTCTTTCAACAGGAGCTCCTGAAATCAGAGACAAGGTCAGTTAATGACCAGGCACCAGAGAGGCGTCGCCCAAGGAGCTGCCCTGTTTCCAGGCTTCTCCCAAGGCACCTGCCCAGTTGGCGTCGCCCAAGGGGAGCTAGCAGGGCCCTTGCCCAGGACAATCAAGGCCTTCGTTTATGCCAGCCAGCACCTCGCCCAGCTGTCCACCTGACGTCACCCAACGCCTTGGCACCCCCCAGGCTATTCTTCATGCACCTGGCGCCTCCATCTGCTAAGTTGCCCAATCTCCAAAGATGCTCTGATATTGATCACCACAACGACATCACCATAGGCAGGGGAGCCTTCATGCCACGCCTTCAAGGAGTTCATGGATCATCCATAAAATCTCCCATCAGCAGGAATGGAAAGTTGAAGACTGGAAGCACCATGAGAAACAAGAAAATTTCTGCTCACTCAAGCGAAGCCGAAGCACATGCCCTCAACCCCTTCCTCTCGAGAAAGTCAGAGCTCGGGGCATGGGGGGCAAATGACGAGTCCAAATTCAACTGGGCTAAGCCCGATGAAAATAAGTCGAGAAAGGCCCGAATACCAATGGGCCCCGGGATTAATCCAAGTCTCCAAAACCTATCAAGTCGGGTCACCCATTTAAGGAGAACGGAGAAGAGGCGAAGGAGTCGAGGGACAGTCGAAGCCTTATGGGCGCCGACTATGGGCGTCGACTTTGGGCGCCGACTATGGGCGCCGACTATGGGCGCCGACTACGGGCGCCGACTACGGGCGCCGACTATGGGCACCCCCATTGGCGCCGACCCCTTGGTTGAGCTCCCCACTCATCATCTCAACTCCTCACTTGCCCTCTCCTCATACCATGATATCCCAAGGAAGAATGCACTAGAAGGTCGAGGCCTAAGAAGACACCAATGAGATGACCACCATGGGGCGCCGACCACTGGGCGCCTGCCCCCATGGTGCTCCCTTGCCTTGGTACTCCTACTCCTATTCCAACTCAAGGTCCAAGCCTAAAGTCCAATCCAAGTCAGGAATCTCCTCCGACTGAATAGGAACACGAGGGAGAGAATGACGGGATGCGAAGATCTACTCTTACCTTACTTGTGCTTACCAAAGAGGTCTACTCCTACCATGATTGCACTTACCAAAATAGTGGAAGACCTCTTCCTCACGGCACCGCCTCACCGCCTCACCATTGCTATATAATGTAAGCCCTCTCAAGGGTAAAGGGACACGGAAAACATCTCCAACATACTTGCTCTCTCCTTCTCTCTCTCTCTCTCTCTCTCTCTCTCTCAGGCTCTGTAACACTTCGTTGATTGTTATTCATCAATAAAGAACACCGGCAAACACTGCCATTCGAAAGAGTGGACGTAGGTCACCCGAGACCGAACCACTATAAATCTCTTGTGTTGACCCGTTATTTATTGTTTTACTCTTGATTGCCATTAACTACATGCTAATTGCTCATTAATCACACCCGTTGATATTCTTGACTGTTGATCTTGCACGAAGACAGTTTTGTGCATCATCAGTTTCAGACAAGTAAAAGTGTGCATTTCAGAGAACAATTTTAATATTCTACTATTTCTTGATGAAGCATATGGATATGTATATTAAGTTTGTCAACTATCCATGGTTTCTGGATATGGTGGTAATTATTTAATAATTAATGGATTCCAATGAATTTGCAGACCATCGATCGAATATATGACTCTCTGGAAAAATCTTATACTCAGTCTAATCACCCTTTTTTATGTAAAGATAATGAGGGAGAAAGAGATGAAATACTGGATGATTTTGAATGGTGGCCAAATTTGTTGATAAAATTGCCACCATACATTATAACTCGAATGGATTTCTGAATAAAAACCCAACTTTTCAATTATTGTTTGGAATAAGACAAGTTTATTCGAGTAATTAAGGAGTTGTCGAACTTCAAACACTATCTCGCGTAAGGTCTTACTCGTCATATGCTGATTTTCTTCTCCCTTACCCTTAGAAATTGACTGATTTTATCGATGCATATAAACAAAAATCATTATTTCATTTTCTTAGCACATTAAAATGGGAACTAGAATAGGTAGTATCCTTTTTTTTTTTATGGATAAGCATTTTCTATAATTAGATGGCTTTATTTCTTACATATCTCATCTAATCCCATTCTCTTTTTTTTTTTTGAACATGATCTAATCCCATTTTCAAAAGTTGTCGAAGCACCAAAATTGGAAAAGATTTTTCAATGCATCAATGTTTGTGAAAAAAAAACTTTAGGGGTCCGGATCAGTTTACACGCAAGCATTTCGACTAATTTTTTTCCAGTTCACTGAAAGACAGGTCATCCATGCTGGAACTAGAGTATTCATAAGAGATAAATCTCTCATAGTCTAGTCTCAAGGAATTACTAAGATTTGAACTCATGAGTCTGAGTTTACAGTTCATCATTGTTACCACTTGCACTATCCTTATACTCCGTTTGGTACGATGGAAAAGTGGAAGGATGGAAAGTTGGAAGGATGGAAAGTGGGATGGATAAATAAAACATCATGTTTGGTAAGGAAGAAAAGTAGGAAGGATGGAAAAGTGGATGGATTAACTTTCCTTCCAACTCACCAAAATCAATCCCTCCAAAATCGGAAGGAAAGTGGATGGAAAGTTAATTATTTGTGTTGAGATGTATCTTATTTGTCTATATATCTTTTAATATATACATATATTACATATACATTAATTTCATATTGATGATACCTAAAATAAGCCCCAAATATGAACTCAGACACAGAGCCCAGCTCAGGAGGTCAGGCGAAGGGTTCATAGCTCAGAGGCCTAGAGCCAGAGCTCCCTACAGGTGAGGCCGCAACAAGGGAGAAAATGAGACA
This sequence comes from Ilex aquifolium, assembly GCA_951799425.1. Classification (NCBI taxonomy): domain Eukaryota; kingdom Viridiplantae; phylum Streptophyta; class Magnoliopsida; order Aquifoliales; family Aquifoliaceae; genus Ilex; species Ilex aquifolium. The sequence continues at coordinate 21,658,221 of OX637399.1, forward strand.
ACCAGACAACAGCAGATACCGGCAGGATAACTAGGAAGCAAGAACCAAGGCACGAAACTCTCAATCCTCTCCAAATATTAAGGAGGATCCCACGGTAGAAGGCAAAGATCTCGGGATATAAACCGTTTGAAGCCAGCCATAGGGAGTGGGGGAAACTCCGGGATTAAAAGGAGAGAGGGAGGAAGATCCCTTGATTATAGGGAGTAAAATCAGTATTAGAGGTAAGTAGGAGGCTATAAAAAGGAGGGCAAGCCTCCATTGAAGGGGAGAGCAAAAAAAAGTCAGGAAGAACCTCAATCCCCTCCCTACTATACTGTAACACATTCAATACAATCAATAAGAAAACACGAGCAAGAGACTCCATTGTAGAGTGGACTAGCCGAGCTCCCAGGCCGGTGAACCACTATAATTCCTTTGTGTTATCACCTTTTCCTCGATTCCCCAAAACACAGTCTCAATAGTTAACACCATCAGTTTGGCGCCGTCTGTGGGAATGACTGTTCCTGTTACAAATAAACTGATCTCTCAGTAATTGATGGTAACAACTCGAAACATGAGCAGAAGCCAAACAAACCTACCACGAATGCAGGATCAGCAGGAAGCCACCAACAGCAGACAGCCCGGGAACGTCCAAGAGGCTAATTCCCCCATTAACAACGAGATGGAAGCCCTTCGCCTCGTCAACCAACGTTTGCTAAGGGAGAACGCAGAGCTATCGAAGCTCATACAACGCCCAAAGGAGGCACGAAAGGCCCAAGAAGGTCAGAGTAATCCCCCTCACAGGGAACGGCGGCACTTAGACCCCCTTAGAGAGGTCAACGAAGGAGTGGAAAAAAGTCGGACCAGGGGGCATGTTCCCTACGTACCCCCTAGGAATGGCCACAACAAAGAAGGGCAAAGCCAGAACGATGGATGCGAGAGAGACGATTTTTTCCCGTACCAGCAGGACAGGAGAGAGCAGCACGGGGAGCAACGCTTCAAAGACATCCAGCAAGAGCTCAGCCATATGAAGGAGGCTGTAAAGAGCAAGGCTCCGGTTACTATGGACGCCCTAGTACAACAGACCAAGTCCCCATTCACCACTGGAGTGCTGCACTTCCCTTTCCCACCAAAGTTCAGGACGCCACAAATAGAGGTCTTTGACGGAACGAAAGACCCCGTAGATCATCTCAACACTTACAAGAACCAGATGGAGCTGCATGGATACCAGGATCCTGTGCGCTGCAGAGCCTTTGCTATCACGTTGAAAGGCCCTGCCCTAGCCTGGTTTCACAGGCTTCCGCTAGCCTCGATCTCATCCTTTAAAGAGCTCTCCGTAGCTTTTGTATCCCACTTTATAGGAGCTCGGATATACAGAAAGCCGAGCTGCCACCTATTGAATGTGAGACAGGGACCCCAAGAAAACCTGAGATCCTATGTCCAAAGGTTCAACTCGGAGTCACTAAAAGTAGACGTCCCAGACGAGAAGTTTGCCATAACTGCCTTCATAGCTGGATTGGGAGTACAATCCAAGGACTTGATGTTCTCCGTATCCAAGAACCCTCAGGCAACCATGGCCGAGGTGTTGGCTAAGGCAGAGAAATACATAAAAGGTGAGGAAGCTCTCCTCTCGAAGGCGGGAAGCTCATCCATACAGAAAGATAAAGGGAAAGAAGAAAAGAAAAGGGACCGAAGTCCCCGAAGAGATAGGGGACGTGATAGGTCTCCAAGAAGAGATAGAGACCGCTCCCCAAAAAGGAGGGGTAACGTCAGGGATCGATTAGGCCCGCCACAGCCAGAATTGCAGCCAAGGTATCCACCTCGGCAGCTCACTCCCCTAACTGCAACGGTGTCCCAAATCTTATATGAGGTGCAGAATGAGAAGTTTCTAAAGTGGCCACCCCGAATGAAGGCAGACCCAACAAAAAGAGATCCCACGAAGTTTTGTGAGTTTCACAGAGATCATGGGCATCATACGGACGACTGTATCCAGTTGAAAAGAGAGATAGAGTTTCTGATCCAACGAGGACATCTGTGTCGCTACGTAGCTCAGGAGGATCGAAACCGAGCTCAACCCCCACCTCAACAGCAAGCTCCTGCACAACACCAACAGCCTCTAGGGGAGATCAGAGTAATATCTGGTGGGTTCGCAGGAGGTGGGGAGTCCAACTCAGCCAGAAAGGCCCACCTGCGCAGGATCAGAGCTGGAGAGGCCCTGGAAGTACAGGTAGTATCTAAGGCACCTCGACTAAGCACAGCCATCACATTTTCAGACGCAAACTTGGAAGGATACCAACATCCCCATGACGACCCGTTGGTAGTAAGGGTTGTGGTGGCCAACAGAACGGTTCATAGAGTTCTGATTGACAACGGGAGCTCGGCAGACATTATTTTGGCCTTGGCATTTGACAAGATGGGCATAGGCAGGAAAAAACTCGAGCCAGTGAGTGCGCACTTTTTGGGATTCTTAGGAGAAAGGGTGTTACCCCTTGGGTCAATACAACTTGTGTTAACTGTGGGAGATCCACCTTGCCAGACTACCACCACAGTTAAGTTCCTGGTGGTTGATGCCCCATCCGCATATAACATGCTGCTAGGCAGGCCATCCCTCAACGCAATGAAGGCTATCCCCTCGGCTTATCACATGGTTCTGAAGTTTTCCACTGAGAATGGGGTTGGAGCGGTCCGTGGAGATCAGCGAGTAGCAAGAGAATGATATATGGCCTCTACAAAGTAGAAAGAAGTTGAAAGTGTTCAGCTAGACGAGCTGGATATGAGAGATGAGCTAGATACGAGACCCATGTCGTCAGAAGAACTGGAACCTGTTCAGCTTGATGAAAATCCAGAACACCTTGTTTACGTCGGATCCAAATTGAGCAAAGGTATTAAGGATATTCTCATCCAGTTCCTAAAGGAGAACATAGGAGTATTTACTTAGCGCCAAGAAGACATGAGGGGGATTGACCCTACAGTCATCACACACAAGTTAAGTGTGAATCCTACCTGTAAGCCTGTTAAACAGAAAAGGAGATGCTTTGCTCCAGAACGCCAGAAGGCAATTAACGAAGAGGTCAGTAAGCTCCTCCACGCCAAGGCCATCAGGGAGGTGGACTACCCCACGTGGTTGGCAAATGTGGTTCTAGTGAAGAAGACTAATGGGAAATGGCGACTCTGCATCGATTTCACAGATCTCAACCGAGCCCTGCCCAAAGGATAGTTTTCCTTTACCTCAGATTGACCTAATAGTGGATGCCACCGCCGGACACGAGCTCCTCAGCTTCATGGATGCTTTCTCAGGTTATAACCAGATCATGATGGACCCAGCTGATCAGGAGAAAAATTCCTTTGTGACTGAACAAGGGACGTATTGCTACCAAGTCATGCCCTTTGGGTTGAAGAATGCTGGAGCCACCTATCAGTGCCTGGTAAACAGAATGTTCCAAAAGCAAGTTGGAACCTCCATGGAAGTCTATATTGATGATATGTTGGTAAAGTCGTTGAAGGCAGAACTGCAAATCGGAAATTTAGCAGAATCATTCCGAATCCTTAAGGAATACAAGATGAAGCTCAACCCTGCCAAGTGTGCTTTTGGAGTATCTGCAGGAAAATTCCTAGGCTTTATAGTCAATAGTAGAGGAATTGAAGCTAACCCCGAGAAGGTAAAAGCAGTACTGGACATGCAACCACCATCCAACACAAGGGAAATCCAACGCTTGACAGGAAGAATAGCAGCCTTGAGCCGTTTTGTGTCCAGATCAAGTGATAAATGTCAGCCTTTCTTTCAAGTCCTGAAGAAGGCGTTCGAGTGGGACACCCGGTGTGAAGAAGCATTCCAGACACTAAAGACCTATCTGAGCACGCCTCCTATGCTGGTAAGTCCCTTAGAAGGAGAGGTACTCACGCTTTATCTAGCTGTCTCGGATTTTTCAACCAGTGCAGCGCTAGTAAGGGAGCAAGACAGAGCTCAGCAGCCAGTATATTACTGCAGCAGAGCTCTGAGGGGGGCAGAGGAAAGATACCCCAAAATAGAGAAACTTGTATTAGCTTTAGTCACCACGGCCGGAAGACTTAGGCCCTACTTTCAGGCTCATACTGTTGAGGTACCAACGGATCAGCCAATGAAACAAGTGTTGCACAAGCCAGAGTCCTCAGGAAGGCTAGTTAAGTGGGCTATAGAGCTCAGCGAGTTTGATATCAGGTACAAGCCAAGGACTGCAATCAAGGGGCAAATTCTAGCGGATTTCATTGCAGAATTCACGACGGCAGCACCCTCAGAAGCCACACGGTTGATGCCAGACCTCCTTACATGGAAGCTTTCGGTGGACGGAGCCGCCAATGCTCAAGGGAGTGGCACAGGCTTGATTCTAACTTCCCCGGATGGAATAGATGTCGAGTACGCACTCAGGTTTGGATTTAAGGCTTCGAATAATGAGGCTGAATATGAAGCCGTCATCGCTGGGCTCAACCTTGCTCACTCAATGGAGGCGGAGCAACTGGAGATCTGCAGTGACTCTCAACTAGTAGTAAAACAAATAGAAGAGTCTTACCAGGCTAGAGGAGAGAAAATGGTCCTTTACCTTAGAAAGGTGCAAGAGTTGATGAAGAAATTCGTGCGGGTTAAAATCAGACATATCCCCAGGGCTGAAAACTCCAGAGCCGACGCCTTAGCTAGATTGGCAACAGCCTCACAGGAAAGCTTAGATAGGATGATTCCAGTAGAGCACCTAACGGAACCGTCTGTATGCATCAAGGACGGGGAAATACTGTCCGTGGAGAGTCAACCAAGCTGGATGGACCCCATCATGGGGTACCTTCAGAATGGAACTCTGCCAGCAGATCCCAAAGAAACGGCGAAACTAAGGACCAGGTCAGCCAGATTCTCTGTTTTGCAGGGAGATTTATATAAACGAGGTTTTTCAGCACCTATTCTTAAATGCGTGGGAGATGAAGATGCCAATTACATACTCAGGGAGGTTCATGAGGGAATTTGTGGCAACCATATCGGAGCTCGGGCTCTAGCAGGGAAAGTATTAAGGCAGGGGTACTATTGGCCTACCATACTCAAAGATGCGGTAGACTTGCTCAAAAAATGCACTATTTGCCAAATGCATGCCAATATCCCTCATTGTCCGCCAGAGCTCTTAACAGCAGTAGTAAGCCCTTGGCCTTTCCAGCAATGGGGTTTGGACATACTAGGACCTCTCTCTACTGGCATGGGACAGTGTAAGTTCGCTATTGTTGGGGTGGATTACTTCACCAAATGGGCTGAGGTGGAGCCCTTGGCCACAATAACGGAACAAAAGGTTCAAAACTTTGCGTGGAAATCAATAATTTGCAGGTTTGGAATTCCCAGGGCAATCGTTTCCGACAATGGGAAACAGTTCGATAATCCCAAATTCAAGAAGTTCTGTGCCGATCTAGGAATAAAGAATTACTTTTCGGCCCCAGCTCATCCGCAATCCAACGGTCAGGCAGAAGTTACCATTAGAACCATTAAAGCCGCCCTGAAGACCAAGCTTGAAGCCTTAAAAGGAAAATGGGTGGAACATATCCCTGAAGTACTATGGGCCTATAGAACGACAGCGAGATCAGCAACTCAGGAGACTCCATTCGCCCTAGCCTTTGGAACAGAGGCAGTGGCACCTGTGGAAATTGGAATCCTATCCCCTAGGGCCGAATTCGCGGAGTCTTAGCACAATGATGAGTCTCTTCTGTTGAACTTAGACCTCTTGGAAGAAAAGAGAGAAACAACTCTGCATCGCATTAAGGCTGACCAGAGGAAAGCAGCAAGGTACTATGACAGAAAAGTCAAACACCGGAGTTTCAAAGTGGGAGATTTGGTCCTCAGGAAACTCTTGCTGGCCAGGAAGGACCCTACTCATGGGAAGCTGGGACCAAATTGGGAAGGTCCTTATATCATCTCAAGGGTGATTAGACCCGGAAACTACGAATTACAAACAGATGAAGGAAAGATCTTACCTCATTCTTGGAACGCAGAGCATCTCAAAAGATTTTTTCAGTAAGTCCCTTTTTGTAAGAGAATCATTATCAATAAAATAATGAAATTTGTTATTTATTTCAGAAAAGGTCTATTGGAAGAGCCATGTAGCTCAGAAAGAACTTTTAAGTTCACAAAAACGAGCCACGTAGCTCAGTAAGAACTTTTAAGTTCAAACGAGCCATGTAGCTCAGAAAAAACTTTTAAGTTCACAAAAACGAGCCATGTAGCTCAGTAAGAACTTTTAAGTTCACAAACTCGAGCCATGAAGCTCAGAAAGAACTTTTAAGTTCACGAAAACGAGCCATGTAGCTCAGTAAGAACTTTTAAGTTCACAAACTCGAGCCATGAAGCTCAGAAAGAACTTTTAAGTTCACAAAAACGAGCCATGTAGCTCAGTAAGAACTTTTAAGTTCACAAACTCGAGCCATGAAGCTTAGAAAGAACTTTTAAGTTCACAAAAACGAGCCACGTAGCTCAGTAAGAACTTTTAAGTTCAAACGAGCCATGTAGCTCAGGAAAAACTTTTAAGTTCACAAAAACGAGCCATGTAGCTCAGTAAGAACTTTTAAGTTCACAAACTCGAGCCATGTAGCTCAGTAAGAGTTTTTAAGTTCACAAAATCGAGCCACGTAGCTCAAAAAGAACTCGCCAGTTCACTAAATCAAGCTGTGTAGCTCAGGAAGAAGAAGAAGAGAGAAGGAATCCCTGAGATACCAACTTCCGAGCTCAACAGCTCAGAAGAAGCCATCGAGCATTACACCAAGTCTTCTGTACTCTTCAAACCTAGTAATTTTGCTTCAAGAAGAGCACAGCACCCCTCAAAGCAAAGGGGGAAGGGGAGTATATAAAGCAAAACGAGTAAGTATACAGTTCGAAATCAAAATTCGAATGTATATATGCTAAGCCAGCAAAGGAAAAACAGATGAGGATTGCGAAGTAACACAAGTCTTAGCCCAAGGCAAAGTTACATCTCAAAAAAAAAAAAGAAAAAATTATTACAAAGAAAAGAAATTACAACTAAAAATCCTAAGTTTCTGGAGGAGGAGTAGACAGAAGATCCTGCAGCTCGGCGGATGCAGTCTCAACAGGAGAAACAGAGCCCGGCAGCTCAGGAGGCAAGGATCCAGAAGCTGGAGGAGTAAAATTCTCAAGAATGTTGATCCCAGGAACCTCCGCCCTGTCTAGTAATGATCCTTGTTCAAGGGCTTCGGTCACCAGGTCAGCAAAGAAGGATGCAGCACGAGCAATCGCTGGAGGAGCAGGTACATCTTGGACTGAGGCTTCAGGGAGAAGAGCTGAGGTGTCTTCCTCACCATCAGAGTCGGTTTCTTCCAATTCCCTCTCTGTTGGGATAGGAAAATTAAAATCTAGGTCGGGAAAGGTCTTGGAAGCTTTACGCTGGAAAACAAGCCACCCAGAGGCCCATTGGGTGGTGGCTTCATCAGTCAGCTCGGCAATTAAATCACTCTTCTCCTTGAGCTCCTTGTGGAGAATCCCATTTGCCTCGCAAATGGTGTCGTATTCTCTCTTTGTGAACTCAAGAGAGTTACGTGCGTCAAAAGCATCCTGATTAGCCTTAGCCCAGAGCTCAGTCTTATGCTTCAGCTCATCCCTCACAATCCTTAGCTCATCACGAGCCTTCTTTTCTTCCTCCTCAACCTTAAACTTGGCTGCTTTGAAACCCTTGAGGTCAGAGGATTGCTTCTCTAGTTGTTCAGTTAGGCCCTTCACTTGGGTTTTGAGTTCCTCATTCTCAAAAGACAGCTCCGCAACCTTGAGCTCATATGCCTTCAGAGCTTTAACAGAGAGCTCGGAAGACCGAACTCTCCTCAGCAGGCCCTTTACATGTATGGTTATCTAAAGATACAAAGGAAAACAAGTAAGGTGCGAACAACTATGGCATAAGGTTAAGCAGATGCATGAGAATATCAAGACTTACGGTAGCTGCTCCCTGAAGAGCTGATGCGATAGACTCTTCAAGCTCCATAGAGGCAGCCCTCTTGACGTCAGATTCAGGAAGAATAGAGGAAACAGCCCTTGCGACGAGCTCCATGTTTTCAAAAAAGGAATCTTCATCTTCCTTCACTTCGGGTCGTGTCCCCTTCTTGCTCTCAGGACCCACCAGAGGTGTCTCGATAACTTTCCCTGAAGAGCTATATCTGAAATTGCTAGGTCGGACACGCGGGATCACTTCCAAAGCCTTCTCAATCTCTGACGAGGAAGGAGAAGTCGGACCTCCTGCTGAGGTAGGCTGTGTTCTTGGAGAAGAATGGGTCTTCACAATCTCAGAAGAGCTGGGTGGAGGAGCCAGATCTTTGACAGTTGAAGAAGAAGTTGGCTCCCCCAATTTTTGAACTTTGGTTTGAGGAGCAGAGCTGCTCCCAGAACCGACCTGAGCCTTCCGCTTGCTACCTCTCCCACTCTTTGACAACTTGTTCACCTTAGCCTGGATTTCCTCGGGGTTAAGCTTCATAGTGGAAGATCTTGGGAGATCTGAGCTAAAACAGTTAGATAGGAGGAAATAGAAAATAAGACAAAGAAACCCTTAGGAAAGAGGGGTTACCAGCAGCTCCTTCAGGTCTGACAACAGAAATTGGAAGCGGAGCTTCAATCTCCACTTCAGGAAGGCTAAACCCTCTGTCCACCAAAACCCAAGGCAAAATGAGCTCGGAGTACCTTCTTGGGTTGCACTTTGCCAATTTCTCCCTCGCCTTATGTTCCTCAGTGCTGAGCTTGAGACGGGTACCTAGAAAACACAAAGGCAGAGCAGAGTTAGGAGCTCATGGCCCTCGAAACAAAAAACGCAACTAACCCAAGTAAGGACTCACCCAAGTTTTCCGGACGAGTCCAGGCCTTGGGAATACCAAGAGTGTCCGACCTATCAGCAGGATTGTATTCCTAGTTGGTGCCCCCGACAAAAAAGAAATGTTCCTTCCAATGCTTGTGGGAGGTCGGAATACTAGAAATAAGCTGCCTAGCATTGGCACGCTTAGAGGCATACAAGAAGCCTTCAGGAGAGGTCGGTTTAACATTGAAGAACTCTAGGAATAAAGGAAGGGTAGGGACCCCGAGGTCTAAGTCTTTGAAGAGGACCAGAAGACCCGCTAAGATACCCCAAAAGTTAGGAGAAAGCTGAGAGGGGCACACGTTGAAGTACTACAGAATAGTCTTGAAAAAGGGATGCATGGGAAAACGAAGGCCATTATCGAAGGCGGCCTCAAAAAAAAGACCCTCTTGTTAACCTGGGCAACATAGGGAGTAAAGCTGTCTGGGCTCAAGAGCTCGACGTCAGCAGAGAACCTATAGCGGGTACATAAAACGCTTAACAAGAAAGGGTTGAGCTTGCTAGGGCCCACTTGCTCGGCCTGCATGAAGGCAGCTCCTAAGTACGTCGAAACATCAGAGATCCCAACTCCACTGACCTTGCCCTTGCCTTTGTTTGATTTAGAGGGCAGGGGAGAGGATGATGAGGGGGGCTCCTCGGCGTTGACCTCGGAGTCTACAACATCAACCCCAGGGAAATTGTCAATCTACTCACCTACATCCCCTAATTTAGTCTCTTCCTCGGCTGACCTATCTCCTAAGAGGGAAACAGAGGAGCGAGTGGCTCCAGAAGAGGCAGACATGGTAGGAAGAGAAAAAGGAAGATTAAAAGAACAATAAAGTAAAGGGACACTGGTCAAGCACTCTCTAATGACCCTGGGGTCAACACAGTAGCTCCCAACGGCAAGGATATGAACTATAGAACTCCAATCCACAAAGTGGTGAAGTGGAGTTAGGCAATGGTCACGATTCCAAAAGTAAAAGAACCGAAAAGCCCAAAAATGCAGCAACCACCTCGAATTCGAGGGATCCAGAGCGAGGGAGGAAGTGAAAGGGGCAAAAGACATACCTAACTCAGGAATAGCGGCGAACAAAAGCCCGGAGCAATATCGAAGGAAAGAGGCATTGCAAGTCTTCAAAACGAGAACTGGGAATTCGGTTTCGAACAAGAAATCAGGAAATTTTAAGTAGGATGGTCTGAAATCGCAAGAAGAATGGAGACGAAGGACAATGAAGAAGATGAACAGTGTAAGAATGAGGGTTTTGACGACCGTTTGGGCATTTATGGCTTGAGAGGACGTGGGCTGGAATATGCGCGGGAATCGAGGAGGCCATGATTGCCAGAAAAAAAAAAAAAAACCGTCAAAAAGGCAGTGCTCATATACAAACCAAGATCAGTCACGAGCGAACTCTAGCTCAGTTTAAAACAGCTCAGCCCCTGCCCAAGCTCACTTGAACCAAGGGCTGGGGGGCAATTGATGATACCTAAAATAAGCCCCAAATATGAACTCAGACACAGAGCCCAGCTCAGGAGGTCAGGCGAAGGGTTCATAGCTCAGAGGCCAAGAGCCAGAGCTCCCTACAGGTGAGGCCGCAACAAGGGAGAAAAGGAGACAGTCAGACAACAGCAGATACCGGCAGGATAACTAGGAAACAAGAACCAAGGCACGAAACTCTCAATCCTCTCCAAATATTAAGGAGGATCCCACGGTAGAAGGCAAAGATCTCGGGATATAAACCGTTTGAAGCTAGCCATAGGGAGTGGGGGAAACTCCGGGATTGAAAGGAGAGAGGGAGGAAGATCCCTTAATTATAGGGAGTAAAATCAGTATTAGAGGTAAGTAGGAGGCTATAAAAAGGAGGGCAAGCCTCCATTGAAGGGGAGAGCAAAAAAAAGCCAGGAAGAACCCCAATCCCCTCCCTACTATACTGTAACACATTCAATACAATCAATAAGAAAACACGAGCAAGAGACTCCATTGTAGAGTGGACTAGTCGAGCTCCCAGGCCGGTGAACCACTATAATTCTTTTGTGTTATCACATTTTCCTCGATTCCCCAAAACACAGTCTCAATAGTTAACACCATCACATATAAAAATACAATGATAAAATATGTATTTATATATATATTAAAAATGAATTAAAAAATTTAAAAATTTAAAAATTTAAAAATTTAAAAATTTAAAAATTTAAAAATTTAAAAATTTAAAAATTTAAAAATTAAAAAATTAAAAAAATTAAAAAAATTAAAAAAAAAAAAAATAATAATAAACAGGTCAACTCGTAACTCGACACGACACAATTAATTAAATGAGTTGAGTTAGATTTTACTAATGTTCGACATAAATCCGTAATGACTCAACACAAATCTGCCACGATACGACTCGATTGTCACCCTATCTAGCACAAAAAAAAAAAAAAAAAAATTTATTAGTCATTTTTATTTTCCATCCATCCAACCAAACACGAAGGAAGGAAATTATATCCATCATACTTTCCTTCCTTGAAGGATAGAAAGTGTATCCCTCCTACTTTCCATCCTTCCTTCTTTCCATCCTTCCTACCAAACAGAGCATTAGAGTTTGACATGTGCTCCATTGTTTGTTACATATATAAAGTTTATCTCTAATTTTAGAAATTGCATTACGAATTTTTTTTTTAGAATGAGCAATAAAATCCCCCATTGGATATACTATCAATTGCTGCTAAAAAAAAAAAGATATACTATCAATTGTGATAATTAGTAATAACCTCATTTGGCTCTATATTATCTCGTGATTTCTCACATGTGATATATCTATATTTCGATCGATCCCACAATAAAATTTACCACGTAAATAATATATAATTTATTTATCTAATTCACTATTTTCAATGAATTAGGAATCAAACTTATCCAATAGTTAGAGTCAATGCATGGAAATCTAAAAATAACAATAGCAGATTGAATAGAAAAATTAGATCGGCTAAGTGACATTATTCTTAACTTCTGATCTCTCCTAAGTCTCGGACCCACCAAGCCAGCTATTCATTTATTTCTCCTCCACCAATTTATAGTTATTTTGTATAAAATCAGTACGAAATCATTCATGCATACCTTTCCTAGGATTCTTTTATTATATTATTATTATTCCAACCTTCCTAGGATTCGGAATCATTCATGCATACCTATCCAACTTTCCTAGGATTCGAAAATGTAATTATTTTACATAATAATAATATTATTTAAATTTAATTTATTAATATAATTTATTGACCTAATTTATCACAATCATTATATTGATTGAAAATCTTAACAAATGTTATAACTCACGATCAATCCTTTAATTAGGAGTAAAAAGATCAACAAATTAATAAATTAATAAATTAAATACACCTAGTATTATTCTTTACATAATCCAATAATTGCAGCATGTTTTGAAACTTTAATCCTAACTTTCTTTCCTCGTAGGACCCACAGTCTACTCTAAAGATAACAAGAGACTTGGACTATGAAGTCAATGTGTAGAATATAAACATTCATATATGTTGTAAATTACTGGAATAGCCCTTTAAATATATACGTTGTGTTACTTTAAACTTTCAATTTAGGTTACTTTGATCCCCATGTGCATAAAGTCGTCACAATCAATGATATTTTTTAAATCTATGGAATTAAACTGATACAATTTGTATACTTAAAGGACTAAAGTTGATGATGCACAAAATTGTCTTTGGCAAGATCAACAGTCAAGAATATATAAGAGTGTAATTAATGGATAATTAACAAGCAATCAGTGACAATCAATGGAATTTAAAGCAATAAACAACAGATCAACACAGGGATTTATAGTGGTTCGGTCTCAAATGACATACGTCCACTCTCTGGAATGGCAGCGATGGCCGGTGTTCTTTATTGATGAATAAGGGTCACCGGAGTGTTACAGAGCTTTGAGAGAGAGAGAGAGATAGGGAGAGAGAGCAAGTGTGCAGTGAAGCTTGCCTCTGGGTGTTTGAGATGTATAAAGGTGTATTCAGTGTGTCTTTACCCTTGGGAGGGCTTACATTATATAGTCATGGTGAGGCGGTGAGACGGTGCCGTGAGGAAAATGTCTTCCACTATTTAGGTAAGTACAATCATGGTAAGAGTGGACCTCTTTGGCAAGCACAATTAAGGTAGGAGTTGATCTCCGTATCCCGTCATTCTCTCCCTCGTGCTCCTATTTAGTAGGAGGAGAGTCCTGGTTGAATTGGACTTTAGGCTGGACCTTGAGTTGGAGTAGGAGTACCGGAGTCAAGAGGAGTGGAGAGAAGTAGGAGCCCAAGTGATGAGGTCCAAGTGATGACTCCAAGTGATGAGTGGGCGGCGCCCATATGATGAGGTCCAAGTGATGAGTCCAAGTGATGAGCTCCAAGTGATGAGTCCAAGTGATGACTGGGCGGCGCCCATATGATGAGGTCCAAGTGATGAGTCCAAGTGATGAGCTCCAAGTGATGAGTGAGGGTGGCGCCCAAGTGATGAGTGACCTCCTTGTTGGCGCCCCTTGGTCTCCCTTGGCCATCTGGCTTCCTTCTGAATTCCTTTTGGATGGGTTGACCCTGCTGAATGGGTCTTAGCGACTTGGGCTTCTTCTTGAGTTCTTTAATATTTGGGTCTTTCTCGATTTATTTTATCGGGCTTGGCCCAGTCAAATTTGAGCTCATCAAAAGTGATTATGAGTAACATAGTGATAAATTTGTTTACACCCAAAAATAACAAGATTAGAGGGTAACAAGTAGAAGAGATCTAATGGTCATGAAGGAGTATGTGAGAGTCCACAATTGACAGAACGATTAGAAGAATAGAAATCTAAAAATCTCAGAAAACGGGGAGACGTAACATCATGAGGCGCCAGTTGGAGACAGTTCATCGCACATCCACGTATCTCAAGGGTAAAGGCTATGATCACAATAATGGTTAAAAAAAGATGGCTTCGATGGTTGGAGGTCATCCCTATAAATAACAGAGGTCAGACCACTGAGAAATGATCCGACGATCAAACCCACAAAATCTACACACAGCATACCTTATACTCACTTATTCTTGCTCCTGAGCAACTTTAGTTTTCTTGGAATCCATAACTCCGATGATCCTTTATTGCTTTTATTTAATTCTTAGTACGATACTTGTTTCATCTTCTGAATTTAGCTTACTTATTGCTTTGCATTCCGTTGGTCTTTCTTATGTTTCAGTCCATTTCGCTGTTAATTGGGAAATTATTTAAAATCCTTGAACCATGAGACATAGAAAAGAACTCAGAGGTAACTTTATGTCGCCCTACAATCGTTTGAACAATCACGATTTTAGAAACTTACGCCGGTTCGAGTAGGTAAGATTATACGTGTTTAGATTATAAGTCTAATCGGACTTTGGCATGCCCGGTGGAACCCCCAAAGGGCGAGAGACGTTGCGGCGATATAGCCCCGAGATGAGGGAGATTAAATCCAGAGATGGTCTTTGACCTTCTCCATAGTGCGTAGTGGCTCTAAAAAAGGCCACGATTGAGGAGAAGGGGAAGAAGAAGGTAGAACATGAGTCCTGCCTAAAAAAGGTATTGAGGAACGGATGGTAAGGAGGGTGGTAGAATATATGAGGATCGTACTCAACATCCCTCCAAAAACTTGTAAGGGCAATAAGAAGGAAGACCCTACTAATGAAGACGACAACGATAGGGACGATTCCATTCAGTTTGGCATCTTGAGGCATTCAATGTCCATCAACGCCCTCAGGTTGTTGCCAATGTCATTCAAGAAATCAGGGCGTCAAGTAGAATCTTTGAAGGGAGATGTCGAAGACACCGAGGCACCGGGGTCGACATTTCTAGATGGCGAAGGATCGTTTGAAGTCCAGGAGGAGTGCTCTTCTGAGAAAGTCCCGACACATGAAGCAAGGGTAGATAGGCCGATTATAGTCAATAGCATAAGAGGTTGACCGTTTGACAAACCTACACGGCCCATGACGCAACACTTGAAGCCCCTCTATATCCGGGCGAACCTAGAAGGGAAACCCTTCAATAGGGTCCTGGTCGACAATGAAGTGGCCGTCAATATTCTACCCATAACTACTATAAGGAAGCTGGGAATAAAATAAGAAGACTTGGTCCACATTGATTTGATAGTGAGCGGATCCACGGGAAGAGTCAACAAGATAGTAGGAGTCTTACATGCCAAATTGGTGATCAATAGTATGGTGATTGATACTACGGCTTCCTACAATGCTATTCTAAGTCGAGATTTGATCCATTTGAGTGAGTGTGTCCCATCGACTCTTCATCAGCAACTAATGCTATGGAACCTCGACGATGTGGAGGTGGTGAAGGCTGATCAGATTCCGTTCGTGGTTAATGTTCATATGGCCGACACTTAGCTTTATGATGAAGGGGTAGGGCTAATGAAGTTCCAAGACCAAGATAAGTAAGACAAGCCCAAGGAAGTGTTCTAGACCGACTTGAAGTCCTTCGAGATTCGTCAAGTGGAAGAAGAGGTCATTCGGCTGACTTGATCCGAAATGTGTACACCCAAGTGCAGGCGGTCAAGTTGTAGTAATAATCTGGTTTGAGTCCAGAGTCGAATCCTCAGGGAACTATGGTTGGTGTTCTTTGAAGTAAATAGTGAGAAAGACTTGTAACTGGAAATATTATGATTTTGAAGTTGTGGGAAGTTTTGGATAGAATGTAAAATTCTTTCCAATGGGTATTTTTCTAGACAAAATATAAGATGATTAAATGTAACAAACACTCTTTGGTTCGGGAATCAGAATATGTAGTTGATTATTCGGTGCATTATGTTTATGCTTTATAACTCAATTAACTCCCATGTCAACGGCAAATTAATCGGAAGATAGGAATGAAGTGCAATAATGGTGGACATTGAAATTTTGTCATGAAGAGTTAGTTAGGGTACTTGCCTTGAATCAATGGATCTTTCCATGTAGGAGTCATCCATTTATCATAGAAAGATCCGTTGATTATACAAAGTACCTTTACTTTGCTAGGTGCATTCAATCACCCAAAAATCAAGTGGAGTATAGAACATTTAAGCATAAAGGTGATACACAAACATAATGTCCGGATTAATCTTTTACATATCTATCATCCCTTCCCAAAGAGTGAATGAGGACTACTCACCCTTCATAGCTATGGTAAAGCTAGAATGATGAATAGTACTCATCCCCAAAAGGTGTTACAAAGTAAAATACTCTAAAGTAAAATATCTAAACAAGGAGTCGCTCTTCGACAAAGAACAAGTGAATCACGTTCCACCCTTCACGGCTTTGGTAAAGCTCTAGAAAAGTGGAAGAGTTTCACTCCTCTAAGGGGAAGAAGGAAGCTCCAACAATGGAAGTAAAAGAAAACAATACTTAAATTAAAAGAAAGCAATAAATACTTGGTGTTTAATTCACAACCAAGAGATAAAAATACATAAAAGAAAACAATAACTACTTGGTGTTTAATTCACAACCAAGAAATAAAAATACATAAAAGAAAACAATAACTACTTGGTGTTTAATTCACAACCAAGATATAATAAAAAGAAAATAATAAAAGCTATAAAGAAATGACAATTAGAAGAGGAGGCTCAGCCTTCCATTATATTTATACAAGCAAGTAAATATAAAAGCTATAAAGAAATGACAATTAGAAGAAAGAACTCTTACCATAAGAACATAAGCATAAAATCTTCAATACATGAATTGAAATGGAAGCTACAAAAGATGAAAGAAAATTTGCTCTCTAAAAACTCTTCTAAAATCTCTCCTAACTCTTAGTTCCTCTCTTGGTTTTTCCACCAATTCCACCCTCAGATCCCCCCTTGAAATGCAGAAGGAGCAGCCTATTTATAGGCGTAGGAAGGCTGGGCAAGTGGGCAAGTGGGCAAGTGGAGAATGAACGGTGGTGTTGCTGAATGCTGATTTTTCAAATGCTTTTATTACACTTTGTCCTTCTTTTATTACACTTTGTCCTTCATTCTTTGCATTCTCCTGACATTGCTCCCTTGGTCTTGCGTTAATTCGGCATTTGTCCCTCAGATGTACTTCTTGGATGCCTTTGGACTTTCCTTCACTTTAGAACCTAAAATATCATCATTTAAACTCCATCAAAGTATAATTAGTCCAAAAAGAGTGTAACAATATGCTACTTTTGAGTGCTAATCACACCCCCCAACCTAAACATTGCTGGTCTCTAGCAATAAATAACAGCATAACAAAATCACTTTCGTAGATAACACGATTGCATTTAGCATATGCAATAAGCCGTTAAACCCCTAGGTGATTCCTAGTGGACGAGTTTTGTCTCGTGAAGGTTTTCAGTGAAGCTACCTACAAACTCCATTGTGAAAAAAAAAAATGTGTATATGCATTAGCACCATGATAGTTGAAACTTTTTTTTTTTTTTTTTTAGAACATAGAACACTTCTCTGTCATTGGTACGTAATATACGCAAAAATAAACACTTGTTATATTGGTATTTGAAATTCCCTATGTAGTAAGAATGATCATTCTAGCAACAAGAATTGTTATATAACAAACACTCTACTTTACTACCTTCCATGGATAGCTTCGATTTCACAAACCTCTCGTAGAATGCTCTCAGCAAAAATTCACTCCGATTATAGTGACTTGTCTCTCACGGGGCATGTGATCAGAAGGTGGCCAATCGAAAAATCACATGCACAATTAGGAAGGAAGTGAAGTTTACGGAAACAAACTAATCATGTTTGGCATAATCTCATGAAAGAATATTGATGCAATTTAAAGAAATACTATTTACCATACCCCAATTTTGATTAACAACACACACATGTAACAGACTTGAGATCAATTAGGGCTTTTTATAGGTTGTAGCGTGGCCAGAGGTCAGTGGCTAATGAAATGACGTCAGAGGTTTTCAAAAGCTATCTTTTCATTCTGTAATGTAGCACACTTCTTTCTAACTTTTCGACATTTTGCCCAGAAATGATTTCTTTTTTTTTTTTTTTTTCTCCTTATCATCGAAAAGTAATCTCCACAGTTTTCTCATTTCTTTGCATTTCTGTGTCATATTAATTAATAAGAGTGTGCAAGAAAATTAGATAGCAATGGTGTGTCCAGTATGTTTTCTTGTGGCTTGGTAAATATTTGGGTTTATCAAAGAAGAAATCATACATTGAGGGCTCAAACATGGCTGACTAGGGAAATAATTTTGCAGAAAAAATGGCTAAGGCTCAATATCAAATCAAAGATGGCCTAAAATCCTTTCTCAAGTATGTGAACATGTATGTGTCGTATGAACAGATTTCTTGGGGATATGTCAACAGATTACCTTAGTTGCGTCAATCAAAACAAATTTAATGAGATTATTCAAAAATAGAGAATGAAAGACCTTACTTGAATAAATGTTAATTATCTCTCAAAAGTATGATAAGGCTCAAAACTTACCATGGTATTCTTTATCATCTCCACTGGTAATGTCAGGTTTTTCATGGAATGTCGGTTATATACCGATTCTATTTTTGAGTCTGGTCATTCTTTACCTTAAGAATAACAAATAGCAATATACATTTGACATTTAAGCATAGAGAAAATACCATTTTTCAAGGAAGTGTTTTTTTTTTTTTTTTTTTTTTTTTTTTTTTTTTTTTTTTAGAAAACAAGAAAAATAAAATTCAAAATTATAAACATACTCATTTATCTATGAAAATTGAAAGAAGACTAGATGCACCAATTAAACTTGAAAAACTATGGCGTCTCAGGATAAGTCCCTACCCACACTACAGGTTGGCATTTTAGGACATTCCTTACTCCGCCCACATACTCATTTATCTATGAGAATTGAAAGAAGATAAAATGCACAAATTGAACTTGGAAATTTATGGCGTCTCAGGATCAAATCCCTACCTACACTGTTAGTTGGTAGTTCGGGACGTTCCTTACTCGGCCCATATTTTTATTTCAACAACCAGACTTTGTACAAAAATATTTTACAAAAGAGTTCAGACCCTTAACCTTCATTCCAAAACACATTTTTCCACAGCTTTGTTTTTATAGTCAAAATCTAATCCGAGTCATCGCTTGGATCTATGTCATTATCAGTGACCCTTCCAACTTCTTGTCGCACATAACTTGTAAGTCCCGGACTGGCATAAGATGGTGTGTCAGGATAATCCTTACTCAGCCCATACACTATCCAGTTTAATCGATCGGTTGCACGACCCGAAATTGGTTCAGAACACTGATTATGTTTTTTCATATGAAATATCCTGCCACAATGGTAACAAGCACCCAGTCGTTTGGAACGACGATGTTTAGCAAAATTGCTTCTGCCACACAATGGTTGTTGTTGTTTCTCTCGGATCTCAATTTTTCTCACATCCCTTGCTTTTCTCATTATCACAGCATGCACATCAGATGGGAAAATGCGTAGAACTCCTAGACTAAACCAAAAAAGTTTAGGATCCATGCTTGCTAAGACTAAAGACATTCTATCTGGTTCTTTAACGTCTACCAGTCACAAAGACAGTTGAAGCTGCATCCGATGTGATCATGAAATACATGTACAATTACTAAAAAAAACGCGATCCAAAAAAAATAAATTTTTTTTTTTTTTTTTCAGATCTAAAACTAAAATTATAAATACGAAACTAGAGAAAGTATACCAAAATACAAGCGGAAGGAAGAAGATTTAGGATGAAACAAACAAATTAACGAAGAAGGAATAAACCCAGAATACATAGGATTGAGGAGGATTATTTGGCAAATTATCAGATCTTACTGTAACAGCAATTACAACATAGTCATTGGAGGGCATAGCAAATTCACAAGGAATCTTATAAAGACAAATAGCCATGAGAATCACAAGCTGTAGATATCAAATTTCAAATATATATATAAATGAAATTACAAACAAGCAATACTTACAACACTAGCACTAGTGGGCTAGTGGAGATAAGGTTGTAAGGTACAGATATGTTCATCTGCCGAAACCTACAAACAAAATACAACAATTACTCAACTCAAGGAATATCTGGGTTTCTCTGGAAACTCCTCATCCTAAGTGTGAGAACACAAAGAGCACCCAGGTACACATACAAACATATAAGACAAATTATTAAACAAAAGACTGGATCGTCGGCGTATATGGTCATGGATTTACAGGGGGTGAGTTGTTTTTACAAAGAACAGAAAGAACGACGACGAAGAAGAAGAGAAGAAAAAGAAAGAGAAGAAGAGAAGAGAAAGAGAAAAGGGGGGAACCAACACCGGTGATGGTGGAAGAAAAAGAAAAAGGTGGAAGGCCTAATAAAGGCATTCCTCAGATTTTTGTTTTTTTTTTTTTTTTTTTTTTTTTTTTTAATATAAGAAAGTGTCGGCAGGAGCTGGCAGGCAGAAGAAAAGAAAAAAAAGAAGAAGAAAGGCAGTGGGAGGCCCCCCCCACTTTTTTTTTTCTAACTTTACTTTCGGCAGTGTCGGCAGGCGCAATAATAGCAGCAGGCGCAATAATGGTGCATAGTAATAAAAATGAGTAGGGTAAGAGAACACCTCGCACTTGAGCTTTGACTCATGCACCAATATCTGAAACTAGGAACAACAAAATTATACAACAAAAGAAAGTGATATGCAAAAGAGTTTGTACAGAACATAAAAAAATAAAATAAAATAAAATAAAATAAAATTTACAGACTCGGACCTTCAGCTCTCATTCCCAACCTCAGTACACTTTTCCACAGAGGTCAATCCGATTCCCCCTCCGTATCTGTGTAAAATGGACAACTAGTAACTCTCCCAACTTCCTCTCTCACAAATCGGTTAAGCACAGTACCGGAATAGCATGGCGTATCAGGGTAATCCTTACTCAGCCCATGTTTTATCCAGTTTAATCGATCGGTTGCGCGACCGGAAATTGGTTCAGAACATTTGTTGTATCTTTTCTCATGAAAGTATCTGCCACACTGTTTACAGGCACCAAGTCGTGTAGCACGACGACGTTTAGAATAACTGCTTCAGCCACAGAGGGGTTTCGCTTGTTTTTCTTTGATTTCAGCCTTCCTTACTAATCTTGCTTTTCTCATGATCATGGTATGTACATCAGATGGAAAAGTACGTAGGACTCCTAGACTAAACCAAAAAAGATTTACATCCATGATTGATACTCTATGACCCATTATGTAAAACCCGAACACGCATGACCAATATATAATATTTGTCATAAGTATATTCACACATGACATGCATGCGTAGGATTGACGATTAGTATTTAATTATGAGTAATGAACGATGAATATTTTAATATTTAGGGATAATTTATAAAAAATGATTATAGGGAGAATTGTTTTATTTAAAGTGTGAAAAATTAAATAAGAATGTTGACATGTGATATTCTTTTATTATTTCATGTATATTAGCGCATGTGAAATTAATCGGGTGACAAGCATGTGACATCAATTTATTGTTATAAAAAAAAAATAATAATAATAATGAAATAAAATGTATTAGTATATACAAGAAGTGGTTAAGGGTCCGAGAGACGAATTTAATAGATTGTCAATAATTTAAATATATGTATATACATGTGTATGTATAACTATGTATACAAAAAGAAAATACATACATATAATTGTATATATGTATGTATATAATAAATATGTATATAACATATAATATATTTATAATATATATATATAATATTGGGTCATGATTATAGTCTCCACTTAGCAAGACATGCAAGGCATGTCTTGCATGCAAAAAGAAAGAAAAAAAAAAAAAAGTCTTTCCCTGGAACATTTCGGCTAGATCAAGAACCAAAAGGAAAAAAAAAAAGAAGAAAACCAAGGGAAGAAGAAGGAAAGAAAGAAAAGAAGAAAAAAAAATTAAGTGTGGCTACAAGGTTCAGGGACGAGCACCGTAAAGAACGCTGCTCAAAAAGCTCCGGCAGAGGAGTCATCAACACGATAAATTGTCAGCAAGGTACGCGTGTACACTAATATTTGGTTTTATCTACATGTAAATATTTATGTTATGCGACTGTCTAGCTTATGAGTTCTATTGTGACTAAATAGCTTAAGTGGTCTAATGTTTCGATGGAAAATAAGATGTCTTCGTGACAGCTTATAATATTATGGTTTAGTTGTCTGTGTGACAAGTGGAAAGAAAAACCAAATGGTTGAGACGATAAAGCGTCGGGGGTCTAAGTGACATATTTTATTTGCGTAGTGAAGACGTCAAAGAGACGAAAGCGAACTATTAGATTGAGATGTCTACGTGACTAAAAGTAACTCAAGTGTTCCAGTTTATCCTCGTGACGGAGATAAGTTAAAGCTGATTTCGTCTAAGTGACGGAAGCTAAATTTTTGATGTGATGTGATTTGTTTAAAAAAAAAAAAAAAAAAAACTAGAATATTGAGAAAATGATACATGTTGTTAAGTTGTCTGAGTGACAATCGTATATCGATATGATGATAGACTTGTGTGGTGTTTTGTTGCCTGGGTGGCAAGACGGTTATTTCTGTGTGAAACCGTAGCGCAATGAAATAGAATTGCGAGAAAAGTTATGGAATTACGAATATTATTGTGGAGTGTTTTGTTGCCTGAGTGGCAAGACGGTTATTTCTGTGTGAAACCGTTTGTGTGAAACCGTAGCGCAATGAAATAGAATTTCGAGAAAAGTTATGGAATTACGAATATTATTGTGTGGTGTTTTGTTGCCTGAGTGGCAAGATGGTTATTTCTGTGTGAAATCGTAGCGCAATAAAATAGAGTTTCGAAAAAAAAGATATGGAAACATGAATATTAAATTCCATAAATGAGCAAGAACATCACATTATTTTCTTTGTTCTATCTCTGAAATTATTAATGAGAACTCACTGAAAAATTTGCTTGAAAATCTTTTCAGGTAAACGGTACACAAACTTGCAGTCCACTGCCGCAGCTAGAAGTCCAGTTAGGAGTGTCGGGAAGGGCTCGTGTCCGTTTCTTTAAAAAAAAATAACACTTTTTGGGTTGTATAAGATGTCAATATTTTGGTTTTGGCATGTAAGTAACACTTGTCTTATTTTGGTTTTGGCATGTAAGTAACACTTGTAAATATTTTTAGGATATGTATATTCTACATGGTAGCCGGCCTATGTGCCGTGCGCATATAACTTTTCTTTTTGAAAAAAAAAAATGATCCTAAGATAAATATTTCTAGGATGAGTTTTCTGTAAATGTCAAGTTATAATATTTTATTAATAACGGGATTGCCTAAATGTTATTTTTATACAAATAGTGTAGTGGGATTGGGGTGTTACAATTTTTGGTATCAGAGCCTAGGTTTATAGGTTCTGTAGACATGAATCTCTAGGTCGGTAGTGGACTGGATAAGTTGTTTGAGTCAGTGAGTGAGTAGAGATGGGTTAAGGTGCTAATGTTAAGTACATGTGTATTTGTTTACGTTGTGGATTACAGTTGAATGATTGAAAGCATAATGGATCCTCCCGAGGGTCAAAATCAAGGGAAAACGGAAGGTTCTCATGCTCCTGTTGTGGCAGAGGCAAGGGAGGGACAACAACAGGAGGGCGGGGAAGGTGAACATAATCAACCTGATATGATTCAGAGGGCGTTGGAAGTGATGGTGCAGGTGGCGACATCAACAAATCGGATTGTGGAATTGCAAACAGAGATTCAGGCAGCCACTAGGGCAATACCACATGTACCCCTTGGGGAACCGCGAGGTACGGTTCATGAGAGGTTTATGAAACTGGATCCTCCGATGTTTGCGGGGACAATTAATCCATCGGAGGCGGAGGATTGGCTGAAACGAATGGAATCAATTTTTGAAGTTATGCAACTCTATGATGATCAACGAGTGACACTTGCATCCTTTATGCTTAAGGAGGAAGCACGATTTTGGTGGGAGGCTGCCAGACGACTGTTGGTTGCACCGATAGTAGGAGTTGAAGGTCAAGTAGCCGGTAATGTGGCTCCAGCACCACCGCCTATTACTTGGGATCAATTTGTGAAAGTGTTTAATGACAAGTATTTTCCTGAGTCTTATCGGTACGAGCAGGAGGTAGCATTTATGACTTTGACTCAAGGCAGGATGTCGGTGGCAGAGTATGAAAAGCAATTCACTACATTGTCACGTTTTGCAAAGGCTTTTGTTCAAACTGATGAAGCTCTGTGCAAGAAGTTTCAGTGGGGATTAGCTTACCCCATACGGAGTCGACTTTCGGCTTTTGAGTTAACTAGTTATGTGACCTTGGTTAATAAAGCTTTGGTTGTTGAGAAAGATGTAAAAGAATCAGAGGGACGACGGGAGCAATTCAAGAGGAGGAAGTTTGACACTGTTCAGGGTATGGGATCTCTATCTGGGGGTCAGACTTCGGGACAGAAGGGGCAAGGATCGAAGTTCTCACAAACAGGAGGTGTTGGAAATTCCCATAAATCTAGGGGTGCACGGGGTTATACTTCCTTTAAACCCCCGACAGGATTTCAGGGCAGGGGACAATCGAGTGGACGAGACACTAATGTTACTTGTTTTAAATGTGGAGTGGACGGTCACATCGCTCGGAATTGTCAAACAGGATCAGCTAGTGGAGCTCGACGATGTTATGAGTGTGGGCAAGTGGGGCACTTTGCACGTGAATGTCCAACCAAATCTGTCATGTCACCTTCAGTGGGTAGTGTAAATCTGGGGAGAAGAAATACATCAACATCGACAGGGATGCAAGGTGCAGGTAAGGGGTCTGTTGGTACCACCGGGACTCAGGGACGGGTTTTTGCTATGACACAGCAGGATGCCTATGCTTCGCCCAATGTGGTTACAGGTACAATTTCTGTATTAGGTAAAAATGCTCGAATTTTAATTGATCCCGGATCTACACACTCTTTTGTTGCACACACTTATAGTAAGCATTGGAAACACCCTGCCACACATTTGAATTATCATTTATCCATAGCAACCCCGGTGGGTGAGGTAGTGGTAGTTAGCACTGTGTATAAGGCTTGCATAATTCGAATTGACACACGAGAATTATTTGTGGATTTACTTCCACTCGATATGTGTGACTTTGATGTGATTTTGGGGATGGATTGGCTATCGGCCTATCATGCCTCAGTTGACTGTTATAAAAAGGAGGTTACTTTTCAACCACCTGGCGACACCGAATTTAAATTCCAAGGTGAACGGAAAGTAACTCCAAATTGTCTTATATCAGCAATCAAAGCTCGAAGGTTGCTTAAGAAGGGATGCCAAGGTTATTTGGCATATGTGAGGAGTGTGGGTGAGGATAAAGCTGAACCAACAAAGGTACCAGTAGTGAAAGACTTCCTTGATGTTTTTCCGGATGAATTACCTGGGTTGCCACCTGATCGGGAAGTAGAATTTGTGATAGAATTACTACCCGGAACTGCGCCCATATCAATCGCCCCATATCGAATGGCACCAGCTGAGTTGAAAGAGTTGAAGGAACAGTTACAAGATTTATTGAATCGGGGTTTTATTCAACCGAGTACTTCACCATGGGGAGCGCCAGTGCTATTTGTGAAAAAGAAGGATGGTACTATGCGGCTATGTATTGATTATCGACAACTTAATAAGGTGACTATTCGCAATAAATACCCATTGCCACGAATAGATGATTTGTTTGATCAATTACAGGCAGCAAAAGTCTATTCCAAAATTGATTTAAGATCAGGATATCACCAATTAAGGGTAAAGATAAATGATGTACCAAAGACAGCATTTCGAACTAGGTACGGGCACTATGAATTTCTAGTTATGCCGTTTGGATTAACAAATGCTCCGGCCGCTTTTATGGATTTGATGCATAGGGTGTTTCAACCCTACCTTGATTCATTTGTAATTGTGTTTATAGATGATATTTTGGTGTATTCTCATAATGAAGTAGAACATGAGCAACATTTGCGAATTATTTTACAAACTTTAAGGGAAAAACAACTGTATGCCAAATTCAGCAAATGTGAATTTTGGATGGATAGCGTGGTATTTCTTGGACATGTGGTGTCAAAAGATGGAATTCAAGTGGATCCAAAGAAAATTGAGGCCGTGGTAAAATGGGAGCAACCAAGGAATGTAACGGAAGTAAGAAGTTTCTTGGGGTTAGCGGGTTACTATCGTCGATTCATTCAAGGATTTTCATCAATTGCGATGCCGTTGACCCGTCTCACTAGAAAGGATGTTAAATTTCAATGGGATGATAAGTGTGAACAAAGTTTCCAAGAGTTGAAAATAAGGTTGGTTTCTGCACCTGTTTTAACCATTCCAAAAGAAGGCGGGAATTTTGTAGTTTATAGTGATGCCTCACATCGGGGGTTGGGTTGTGTATTAATGCAAGATGGGAGGGTGATCGCCTACGCTTCTCGACAATTAAAAAATCACGAGCGTAATTACCCTACCCATGATTTGGAGTTGGCTGCAATTGTGTTCGCCTTGAAATTGTGGAGACATTACCTATACGGAGAGACTTGCGAAATTTATACTGATCATCAAAGCTTAAAGTACTTGTTCACGCAAAAGGAGTTGAATTTAAGACAGAGGCGATGGATGGAGTTATTGAAGGATTATGATTGCACTATTCATTATCATCCAGGGAAGGCAAATGTAGTGGCGG
This sequence comes from Ilex aquifolium, assembly GCA_951799425.1. Classification (NCBI taxonomy): domain Eukaryota; kingdom Viridiplantae; phylum Streptophyta; class Magnoliopsida; order Aquifoliales; family Aquifoliaceae; genus Ilex; species Ilex aquifolium. The sequence goes on from OX637399.1 coordinate 21,684,632, forward strand.
ACGCGCTGAGTCGTAAATCATCGGGATTGTTATCATGTGTGCAATGTGCGCGGGTGAATGCCTTGGCAGAGCTAAGGGCTTTAGGTGTGGAATTTCAACTGTTGGGAGATGATGTAGTAATGGGGCAAATTAAAGTTAGAACGATATTCGAGGATCAGATCCGGGATGCACAACTACAGGATTCATTTACGAAGAAGATGAGGGAGGAGATTGGAAGTGGGCGTCAAACTGATTTTAAAGTGCGAAAAGATGATATGTTGATGTTTAGAAATCGTCTTTATGTACCCAACGACCTGGACCTTAAGCGCATGATTTTGGAGGAGGCACACAATTCTGCCTACGCTATGCACCCAGGGAGCACCAAGATGTATCGTGACATTCGGGAATATTATTGGTGGATGGGAATGAAACGGGAAATAGCGGAGTTTGTGTCTAAATGTTTGGTATGTCAACAAGTAAAGGCGGAGCATCAACGACCTGCGGGACTACTTCAACCACTCTCTATTCCAGAATGGAAGTGGGAGCATATCACAATGGATTTTGTGGTGGGTTTACCCCGGACCCAGAAGGGACATGATTCCATTTGGGTAATAGTTGATCGTTTAACCAAGTCTGCTCATTTCCTCGCGGTAAAAACAAACTTTCCTTTGGATAAATATGCTAAATTGTATGTGGATGAAATCGTGCGTTTACATGGAGCACCGGTGTCAATTGTGGCTGATAGAGATCCAAGGTTTACTTCACGGTTCTGGCCAAGTTTACAACAAGCTCTAGGTACCACACTAAAGCTCAGTTCAGCTTTCCATCCTCAAACGGATGGACAATCAGAAAGGGTGATCCAAATTTTAGAAGACATGTTGAGAGCTTGTGTAATGGAGTTCAGGGGTAACTGGGATGATCACTTACCTTTGATTGAATTTGCCTATAATAATAGTTTTCAATCTAGCATAGGCATGGCTCCTTATGAAGCACTATATGGACGACGTTGTAGAACGCCAGTATGCTGGACCGAGGTGGGGGAACGAAAGATACTTGGTCCAGAATTAGTGCAGGTAACGGTGGACAAGGTGAAAGTGATACAAGAGCGATTAAAAACCGCTCAAAGTCGACAGAAAAGTTATGCAGACAATAGAAGACGAGATCTGGAATTTTCTGTTGGTGATCAAGTATTTTTGCGAGTTTCACCGTGGAAAGGGGTTATGCGGTTTGGGAAGAAAGGAAAATTAAGTCCAAGGTACGTCGGGCCATTTAAGATACTTGAAAAAGTTGGAGCTGTCGCATATCGTTTAGCATTACCGGCAAATTTGTCTCGGTTACATGATGTGTTTCATGTGTCAATGCTCCGAAAATATGTAACCGATCCCTCTCACACTCTAACAACGGTGCCGGTGGAACTGGAAAATAATTTGACTTATGAGGAGAAACCTGTGGCGATTCTGAACCGACGGGATCAAGTGCTTCGAACGAAAGTCATACCATTAGTTAAGGTATTGTGGCGGAATCAAACAGTTGAAGGAGCAACTTGGGAAGCAGAGGAAAGCATGCGAATCAAGTATCCTCACTTGTTTCAGACTGGTAAGTCAAATTTCGGGGACGAAATTCCTAAGGAGGGGAAAATTGTAAAACCCGAGCACGCATGACCAATATATAATATTTGTCATAAGTATATTCACACATGACATGCATGCGTAGGATTGACGATTAGTATTTAATTATGAGTAATGAACGATGAATATTTTAATATTTAGGGATAATTTATAAAAAATGATTATAGGGAGAATTGTTTTATTTAAAGTGTGAAAAATTAAATAAGAATGTTGACATGTGATATTCTTTTATTATTTCATGTATATTAGCGCATGTGAAATTAATCGGGTGACAAGCATGTGACATCAATTTATTGTTATAAAAAAAAAATAATAATAATAATGAAATAAAATGTATTAGTATATACAAGAAGTGGTTAAGGGTCCGAGAGACGAATTTAATAGATTGTCAATAATTTAAATATATGTATATACATGTGTATGTATAACTATGTATACAAAAAGAAAATACATACATATAATTGTATATATGTATGTATATAATAAATATGTATATAACATATAATATATTTATAATATATATATATAATATTGGGTCATGATTATAGTCTCCACTTAGCAAGACATGCAAGGCATGTCTTGCATGCAAAAAGAAAGAAAAAAAAAAAAAAGTCTTTCCCTGGAACATTTCGGCTAGATCAAGAACCAAAAGGAAAAAAAAAAAGAAGAAAACCAAGGGAAGAAGAAGGAAAGAAAGAAAAGAAGAAAAAAAAATTAAGTGTGGCTACAAGGTTCAGGGACGAGCACCGTAAAGAACGCTGCTCAAAAAGCTCCGGCAGAGGAGTCATCAACACGATAAATTGTCAGCAAGGTACGCGTGTACACTAATATTTGGTTTTATCTACATGTAAATATTTATGTTATGCGACTGTCTAGCTTATGAGTTCTATTGTGACTAAATAGCTTAAGTGGTCTAATGTTTCGATGGAAAATAAGATGTCTTTGTGACAGCTTATAATATTATGGTTTAGTTGTCTGTGTGACAAGTGGAAAGAAAAACCAAATGGTTGAGACGATAAAGCGTCGGGGGTCTAAGTGACATATTTTATTTGCGTAGTGAAGACGTCAAAGAGACGAAAGCGAACTATTAGATTGAGATGTCTACGTGACTAAAAGTAACTCAAGTGTTCCAGTTTATCCTCGTGACGGAGATAAGTTAAAGCTGATTTCGTCTAAGTGACGGAAGCTAAATTTTTGATGTGATGTGATTTGTTTAAAAAAAAAAAAAAAAAAAACTAGAATATTGAGAAAATGATACATGTTGTTAAGTTGTCTGAGTGACAATCGTATATCGATATGATGATAGACTTGTGTGGTGTTTTGTTGCCTGGGTGGCAAGACGGTTATTTCTGTGTGAAACCGTAGCGCAATGAAATAGAATTGCGAGAAAAGTTATGGAATTACGAATATTATTGTGGAGTGTTTTGTTGCCTGAGTGGCAAGACGGTTATTTCTGTGTGAAACCGTTTGTGTGAAACCGTAGCGCAATGAAATAGAATTTCGAGAAAAGTTATGGAATTACGAATATTATTGTGTGGTGTTTTGTTGCCTGAGTGGCAAGATGGTTATTTCTGTGTGAAATCGTAGCGCAATAAAATAGAGTTTCGAAAAAAAAGATATGGAAACATGAATATTAAATTCCATAAATGAGCAAGAACATCACATTATTTTCTTTGTTCTATCTCTGAAATTATTAATGAGAACTCACTGAAAAATTTGCTTGAAAATCTTTTCAGGTAAACGGTACACAAACTTGCAGTCCACTGCCGCAGCTAGAAGTCCAGTTAGGAGTGTCGGGAAGGGCTCGTGTCCGTTTCTTTAAAAAAAAATAACACTTTTTGGGTTGTATAAGATGTCAATATTTTGGTTTTGGCATGTAAGTAACACTTGTCTTATTTTGGTTTTGGCATGTAAGTAACACTTGTAAATATTTTTAGGATATGTATATTCTACATGGTAGCCGGCCTATGTGCCGTGCGCATATAACTTTTCTTTTTGAAAAAAAAAAATGATCCTAAGATAAATATTTCTAGGATGAGTTTTCTGTAAATGTCAAGTTATAATATTTTATTAATAACGGGATTGCCTAAATGTTATTTTTATACAAATAGTGTAGTGGGATTGGGGTGTTACACATTATCTGGTTTTTTTACGTCTTCCAGTCACAAAGACGATCAAAACTGACCCACAGATATTATCATTAATACAAGGTACATAATATGAACAGATACAACAATAAAAACAAAAAAAATTTACAGAAAATTTTACGGGTTCAACCTGCGCAGATCAACTACTGTAAACTGCAGATCAACTATTGTAAACTGTAGATCTCACCCCCCAACCTAGACTGAACATTGTCCCCAATGTTTCGAGTTTTTCGGTTTGTAGAGCTTGAATACGCAGTTAACTGTGGAGATCTGTTCAATCGCCGATGACCTATACCAAAAAAAACAGAGATTAAGCATCTTTGGGGTGGTCTGGGTTTTCATTGGGACAAAAACCCTTGATCATCAGTGCGGCCCGAAGAAGAACAGCCATAAGTAAATAATACAAACAAATGTAGATCATGAGAAGGAGGATAGGGTCATCGAAAAATGCAGACATGGTACTGTTATGGGTTGGATCGTGGTACAGAAGACCAGATGCAGTGGAGAAGAAGAAGAAAAGAGAAGAAGCAGAAGAAGAAAAAGAAAAGAAAAGAGTAAAGGTGTGGTGAGGAAAAGAAAAAAAAGAAAAAAAAAGCGATGGGAGCCTTATAAAGGCAGTCCATCGTGTCGGGTGTCTGACTGACCCGACCCTTTTTTGTGTCGGCAAGCGTAATCTCCGGAGTGATATCCGGAGATACTTTCTGGATCCATTAAAAAAATGGTCTCCACATTTTGGACAAAATTCTCCACAAAGGGTTTTAATCTCTGACCATTGACGGTAAAAATGTTACCGTTTGATGGGTTCTCCACTTCCACTGCCCCATGTTCAAATACCTTTTTAACAATGTATGGTCCAGTCCATCTTGATTTCAACTTACCAGGAAATAGGCGAAGTCTCGAATTGAAAAGTAGAACCTTTTGATCAGGTTCAAAAGATTTTCGCACTATGTTCTTGTCATGAAAAATTTTCATCATGGTTTTTGCAATCTTAGCATTTTCATATGCTTCATTTCTCAATTCCTCCAATTCATTAATCTGAAGCTTCCGTGACAGTCCAGCCTTGTCTAAGTCAAAATTCATTGCTTTAATAGCCCAGTATGCCCTATGTTCCAATTCCACAGGCAAGTGACATGGCTTTCCATAGACTAATCGATAGGGAGACATGCCCAAAATTGTTTTAAAAGCAGTTCGGTATGCCCAGAGCGCATCAGTTAGTCTTAATGACCAATCTTTGCGATCTGGGTTCACCGTTTTTTCCAAAATTAATTTGATCTCCCGATTAGCTAACTCAGCTTGTCCACTGGTCTGTGGATGATAAGGGGTTGCAATTTTGTGAAAAATCAAGTATTTTTTCATTAAATTCCAGAAGGGACGATTGCAAAAATGAGAACCCCCATCACTTATAATGGATTTTGGAATTCCAAACCGAGATAAAATATTTTCTTTTAAAAACTTGATCACTGTTTGATGATCATTATTTCGGCATGGAATTGCTTCAACCCATTTGGATACATAGTCTACGGCTACTAAAATGTATAGATAGCCAAAGGAGGGGGGAAATGGTCCCATAAAATCGATACCCCAACAGTCAAAAATTTCGATCACCAAAATTGGGTTTAAGGGCATCATGTTTCTTTTTGAAATGTTTCCCAACCTTTGACATCTATCGCAAGTTATGCAAAAAGCATGGACATCTTGGAAAAGTGTGGGCCAGTAAAATCCACACTGCAAGATTTTTGCAGCGGTTTTTCGAGATGAAAAATGACCACCGCATGCTTCTGAATGACAAAATGTAATTACCTGTCTACTTTCCTGAGCGGGGATGCAACGTCTTATGATCTGATCCTTACAGTACTTGAATACGTAGGGATCTTCCCAAAAGAAATTGCGGACCTCCCTCAGAAACTTCTTTTTGTCCATGGGAGTGAAAAATGGAGGAAGTGTTCCGGTAGCAAGGAAATTAGCAATATCAGCGTACCATGGGGTTTCATCAATCCTGAATAGTTGTTCATCGGGGAATTTTTCATTGATTGGCAGTCCATCCTCATGAAATTCATAAGTTAATCTTGACAGATGATCTGCCACCACATTTTCCACACCCTTTTTGTCCTTAATGACTAAATCAAATTCTTGGAGCAAAAGGATCCATCTCAAGAGCCTTGGTTTGGCATCTTTTTTTGTAAGCAAAAATTTCAGTGCTGCATGGTCAGTAAATACAGTAACAGAAGAACCAACCAGATAAGATCGAAATTTTTCCAATGCAAATACTACAGCAAGTAATTCCTTTTCAGTTGTTGAGTAATTCATTTGGGCATCATTTAAAGTTTTACTTGCATAGTAAATCACATGAAGCTTCTTATCTTTTCTTTGTCCCAAAACAGCACCTACAGCATAGTCACTAGCATCACACATCAATTCAAAGGGTAGAGTCCAGTCAGGAGGTTGCATTATTGGGGCAGAAATTAACATGCCTTTGAGTTTGTCAAAGGATTTTTGGCACGCTTCATTCCAGTCAAAAATGACATCCTGACTCAAAAGATGACACATAGGTTTTGCTATGGTGCTGAAGTCTTTTATGAACCTTCTGTAGAATCCTGCATGACCTAAGAATGATCGAACATCCTTTACAACCCTAGGAGCAGGAAGATTCCTTATCAAATCAATTTTTGCTTTATCAACTTTCATGCCTTCAGACGACACAATGTGACCCAAGACAATGCCTTGATTCACCATAAAATGACATTTCTCCCAGTTAAGCACCAGATTTGCCTCTTTGCATCTCATCAAAACTTTTTCTAGGTTAGCTAGACACAAATCAAATGAGTCACCATATACCGAGAAATCATCCATGAAGATTTCCAAAAAATTTTCGACCATGTCACTGAACAAGCTCAGCATACATCTTTGAAATGTTGCAGGAGCGTTACAAAGTCCGAATGGCATCCTTTTGAATGCAAAGGTGCCAAATGGACATGTGAATGTGGTCTTTTCTTGGTCATTCAGAGCTATCTCAATTTGATTGTATCCGGAATACCCATCCAGGAAACAGTAAAATTCATGGCCTGCTATTCTCTCGAGGACTTGGTCAAGGAAGGGAAGAGGAAAATGGTCTTTTCTAGTCACCAGATTGAGTTTTCGATAGTCAATGCACATTCGCCATCCTGTGACGACTCGTGTTGGCACGAGTTCATTTGCATCATTTTTGACTACTGTGACTCCAGATTTCTTTGGTACAACTTGGGTTGGACTAACCCATTTGCTATCGGAGATAGGAAAAATTATCCCTGCATCCAGGAGTTTGAGCACTTCCAGTCTCACAACCTCTTTCATGTGAGGATTCAATCGTCGCTGCATTTGACGAGAGGGTTTTGAGTCCTCTTCAAGGTATATGGCATGATTACAAATTAACGGGCTTATACCTTTCAAATCAGCGATGGTCCACCCAATGGTGCTTTTGTGACTTTTAAGAACTTCAATTAATTGAGCTTCTTGCAAGTCTGTGATTTTTGAAGAAATTACCACTGGGTAAGATTTATCCTCACCTAAAAATGCATACTTGAGATCAGATGGGAGCGGTTTCAGTTCAGGCTTTGGTGGCCTGTCACTTGAAGATAGTGGTTTTGTACCACTTGATGAAATTTCTTCAAATTTAGGAGCCCATGTCCCCACATTGAAGGTAGGGCACTCAATGGAGTTTTGTTCCAAAGAGTCAGATGAGTCAGATTTTGACAAAGTTGATTCACTAAGATCCTCACAGAATGAGTCATTCAGATGTGCTTGTATTAATGACTCAATGGAATTTATTTCTCCTACCTCCTCGTACTCTCTTGGGTGTTTTGCAATGTCAAAGACGTTCATTTCGAGAGTCATATCCCCAAAAGTCAATTTCATAATACCATTCCTGCAATTGATTAGTGCATTGGAGGTTGCTAGAAAAGGTCGACCAAGAATGACAGGAATTGGAGTTTCTGAATGAACTTCTGGATGAGTATCTAGAACAATGAAGTCTACAGGGAAGACACAATTATCCACTTGGACAAGTACATCTTCAACAATACCCCTAGGAATTTTTACAGATCTATCTGCCAATTGGAGTGTGGTGCAAGTGGGTTTCAGTTCACCTAAACCCAACTGCTGGTAGACAGAGAAAGGAAGCAAGTTGACACTAGCTCCAAGGTCTAACAATGCTTGCTCAATTTTGAAATTTCCAATGACACATGACACAGTGGGACACCCTGGATCTTCGCACTTTGAAGGGATTTTGTGTTGAAGTAGGGCACTGGCTTGCTCTGTGAGGAAGGCTCTTTTTTGAACATTTTGGCTTCTTTTGACTGTGCACAAGTCTTTTAGAAACTTGGCATAAGCTGGAACCTGTTGGATTGCATCCAGAAGTGGGATGTTGATTTTTACTTGCTTGAAAAGCTCGTAAATTTCAGACTGATTGTTTGCTTTCTGTATGCTCTTGAGTCTATGAGGGAAAGGAGCAGGAATAGAACACGAGGGTTCTTCTTCCCTTGATGGCTCTGGTTCTTGTTCAATCATGGGATCACAGTCATTTTTTTTTTCAAGTTCTGGCTCACTTAATGGGTTGGCTGGAATTGAGACTGGTTTTGGGTCTGGAATCAGCATGTTTCTGATGGACTTGTCAATCTTTTTGCCACTTCTCAATGTGGTGACAGTTTTGGCTTGGTCTTGTGGAGTTTCCATAGTTGATGAATTTCCCACCTGAAATTGGCCTTGTGGAGGCTTTGGTTGGGCAGGAAATTTTCCCTTCTCATGTGTGCTCATGGACTGGGTCAGCTTTTGAATGTGGCCTTTGAGATCCTCAAAAGATTGTGTGGTCTGGGCCTTGAAATCAATAAAAGTCTGAGTAGAACTATTGTTATAGCTCATTTGGGTTTGCATGAATTGATTCAATGTATCTTCAAGGTTCCTTTTGTGTGGTGGTTGATATGGAGGATATTGTGGAGGTCCTTGAGGTGGTTGTGGTGGCCCTTGTTGATGATTCATGGGGGTTGGTTGTGTGTTTCTCCAACTGAAATTTGGGTGGTTCCGCCACCCTGGATTGTATGTTTCAGAGTATGGGTTGGAGTAAGGCTTGTTGAAATTGGAAATGGCATTTGTTTGTTCCAACAAAACTTCTTTGAATGCCGGAATGGTCGGACATTCCCCAGTAGGATGCCCTGTTAGTGCACAAATCCCACACACTTGTTCTGTGGGAGGGACAACATCAACTTGATGGACCTTTTTCATCTCTAAAGCTTCAAGCTTTCGAGACAAAGTGGACATTTTTGCTCTAAGATCATCATCTTCTCTCAAGACATACTTACCCCCTTGGAAAGTAGGTGGTTTGGCTTCTACAGTGGTAGGAGAGGCTGAGTCCCACATTTGAGAACTGTCAGATATGGTATCAAAAAAATTGAATGCCTCCTCCGGACTTTTTCCCATGAACTCTCCTTGAGCCATCATTTCGACAAACTGTCGTAACCTAGTGGGCAAGGAGTCATAGAAAAATCCTACCAAAGTCCAATCTTCAAAAGCATGGTGTGGACAAGATTGGAGAAGATCTTTGAATCTCTCCCAGCTTTGATAAAAAGTTTCCCCTTCTTTGATCGAAAAATTCATGATTTGTCTTTTGAGTGCATTAGTGCGGTGCAGAGGAAAGAATTTTCTGAAAAATTCATTCTGTAGAGCCTGCCAATTAGGGATTGAAAGAGATTTTAAAGAATGTAACCATTGTTTGGCTTTATCCCTCAAAGAGAAAGAAAACAATTTCATTTTTGTCAATTCAGAATTGTCTTGAAATGTTCCACACACTTCTTCGAAGTCTTTGATATGCAGATACGGATTTTCTGTATCCAATCCCTGAAACACGGGCAATAAATGCACTGTCCCCGGCTTCACAGTGAAGTGGGGTGCATTCTCCGGAAAAACAAAACAAGAGGGGACACTATTCCTTGTGGGATGTAAGTAATCCCGCAATGTTCGAATGTTGGGTACTTCCCCCTCTCTCACATGATCTTCACCCTGCCTGTCAATATTTGCCATATTGAAGTTACAAGAATCGGCTTCTGATTTGGGTGAAGGTGGTTCAAGTTGATTTACAGACCCAGAAGATTCAACAGGCAAATTTTGAAAGAGACGTTTGGTGTCAGTCATAAAAAAAAAACAAAATTATTCACAATAAGGCAAAAATATATACTAAAAGAGAGGTTTTTTTTTTTTTTTCACCTTTTTCTAAAAAGAGCACCTTTTATGGTTCCCCGGCAACGGCGCCAAAAACTTGACTTGATCCGAAATGTGTACACCCAAGTGCAGGCGGTCAAGTTGTAGTAATAATCTGGTTTGAGTCCAGAGTCGAATCCTCAGGGAACTATGGTTGGTGTTCTTTGAAGTAAATAGTGAGAAAGACTTGTAACTGGAAATATTATGATTTTGAAGTTGTGGGAAGTTTTGGATAGAATGTAAAATTCTTTCCAATGGGTATTTTTCTAGACAAAATATAAGATGATTAAATGTAACAAACACTTTTTGGTTCGGGAATCAGAATATGTAGTTGATTATCCGGTGCATTATGTTTATGCTTTATAACTCAATTAACTCCCGTGTCAACGGCAAATTAATCGGAAGATAGGAATGAAGTGCAATAATGGTGGACATTGAAATTTTGTCATGAAGAGTTAGTTAGGGTACTTGCCTTGAATCAATGGATCTTTCCATGTAGGAGTCATCCATTTATCATAGAAAGATCCGTTGATTATACAAAGTACCTTTACTTTGCTAGGTGCATTCAATCACCCAAAAATCAAGTGGAGTATAGAACATTTAAGCATAAAGGTGATACACAAACATAATGTCCGGATTAATCTTTTACATATCTATCATCCCTTCCCAAAGAGTGAATGAGGACTACTCACCCTTCATAGCTATGGTAAAGCTAGAATGATGAATAGTACTCATCCCCAAAAGGTGTTACAAAGTAAAATACTCTAAAGTAAAATATCTAAACAAGGAGTCGCTCTTCGACAAAGAACAAGTGAATCACGTTCCACCCTTCACGGCTTTGGTAAAGCTCTAGAAAAGTGGAAGAGTTTCACTCCTCTAAGGGGAAGAAGGAAGCTCCAACAATGGAAGTAAAAGAAAACAATACTTAAATTAAAAGAAAGCAATAAATACTTGGTGTTTAATTCACAACCAAGAGATAAAAATACATAAAAGAAAACAATAACTACTTGGTGTTTAATTCACAACCAAGAAATAAAAATACATAAAAGAAAACAATAACTACTTGGTGTTTAATTCACAACCAAGATATAATAAAAAGAAAATAATAAAAGCTATAAAGAAATGACAATTAGAAGAGGAGGCTCAGCCTTCCATTATATTTATACAAGCAAGTAAATATAAAAGCTATAAAGAAATGACAATTAGAAGAAAGAACTCTTACCATAAGAACATAAGCATAAAATCTTCAATACATGAATTGAAATGGAAGCTACAAAAGATGAAAGAAAATTTGCTCTCTAAAAACTCTTCTAAAATCTCTCCTAACTCTTAGTTCCTCTCTTGGTTTTTCCACCAATTCCACCCTCAGATCCCCCCTTGAAATGCAGAAGGAGCAGCCTATTTATAGGCGTAGGAAGGCTGGGCAAGTGGGCAAGTGGGCAAGTGGAGAATGAACGGTGGTGTTGCTGAATGCTGATTTTTCAAATGCTTTTATTACACTTTGTCCTTCTTTTATTACACTTTGTCCTTCATTCTTTGCATTCTCCTGACATTGCTCCCTTGGTCTTGCGTTAATTCGGCATTTTGATGGAGCTCAACAATAGTAGACAAAGGAAGCAAGTCATAAGGATACGAGCTTGCCTGGTGGAAAGAAGGGTCGCAACACTACAAGTGGCCAGTAGACAGCAAGGCGCCATTAACATGGTGGAATGCGAGGAGGAAGAATCTAGAAAGTTTACCTCCTGAGAATTCATCGAGTTAGATGAGATCGACGATGCCTGATTAGTGGTTAAAATCAGCATATTCCTATGCCTTTTTAAGACTAATTATACTTTGATGGAGTTTAAATGATGATATTTCAGGATATAAATTGAACAAAGGTCCAAAGGCAACGATTAACAAACCTCCATGCAACACTGGCATGCCCTGGAGCAAAATTGGAGAAACTTGGAACAAAGCAAGAACGTTCGAACGCCAAATAACGTTCGAACGTCCCCATGAATTATTTGAGGACCAGGCTGCTGAGACATGGCGTGTTGTAGCAAAGAAGGAAAAGACTGAGGTACTTGAGTACCACGTTCGAACGCCAAATAACGTTCGAACGTCCCCATGAATTATTTGAGGACCAGACTGCTGAGACATGGCGTGTTGCAGCAAAGAAGGAAAAGACTGAGGTACTTGAGTACCGCGTTCGAAAGCCAAATCACGTTCGAACGTTCTGCTGAATTATTGAAGGCTGCTGAGTGCAATGTCAAGTTGAAAATGGAGTGTGGAAATGGCTTTTACAGAAGACCTTAGGCCACTTGAGTGGGAAGACCAGACCCCATCTGACGTTCGAACGCTATACAACGTTCGAACACTCATCAAGAAAAGACAGATACAACATTCGAACGCTAGACAACGTTCGAACGTTGCCCCTAGACAGGCTGCAGAGTGGTTGATCTTCTCTCCGGACATTGGGACTTTCACTTAGACTTTGCAGGCCTTGCACTATTCCTCCACACTACCTTGCCCCCTTCTCTTTGCCTATAAATACTCCCATTGTTAGAGCTTCAGGGGAGGAGTAGAAATTGGTAGTTTAGATCAATATTTCCTAGTTTGTTCTAAATTTAGTCTTAGACATATATTTATAAGAATAAATGGTTTTTTTTTTGAAATAAATTTATCCTTAAAGACCCAAAAAATAAGTGTTTGAATCTTATGACTTAAAAGATCAATACAAAAGATGGGCCACCAAAAAACCCTTTGTTAAATTCATATTGGGTTGAGTTCATCTCGAAAATTCCCACCATCACTTGGGGCTTCACTGATTTGGGATTCAAACGGACTCATCTGAAAATTATTGACTTGGCCCTTTCAATGACCAGTTTTCTTCAATGAACAAGGCACATTCACATAGCAAAGATGTTTTTATGGCCATAATCCATGCCCAATAGATTACTACTATCAATAAAATCTAGGGTAAATAATAAAAGGAGATTTAGTGAGAGGTCCACCGATTGAAATTATATGCCATTAAGTCCAAGCAAAATTGTTTTTGGTTGAAAAGGATAAGTCTATTTTATTGTCTCTTCCACTCTATCTCCTCTCTCTCTCTCTACAGAAACAGTGTTTAAGTTTCTTAGTGGTGGTGTTCTATTTTTTGCCGAAGGATGGAGGAAATCTATTGGGTGTGGATGTATAATGAGTTAAAATTAGATACTAAAAATGATATGTGCTTATTTCAACGTCATACAAAATTAGCAATTATAAACTGACATTTTTGAAGATAATGAACAGTGCAGTAAGCGTTTAAAGTTCAAATATTCCTTAGTTCACTATCCTATTTTTTTTATATAGTGAAAAAAGTACACAACAATAAATAAACATTTTTTTTTTGGAACAGAACTACAACACAACTCCTTAAAAAGGAGAAGTGCAGTAGAACAAATAAACATTGAATTTCAGTGAAATCGAATAGTAAAATAAAACATTTGAAAATCCAAATATCCCTGCCACGACAATAAATTTAGTGCACGACAGTAAAATAATTTTTTAAAAATAAAATTAGTGCACGATGATCAAATAAATATGGGAAAAGAGACCATAGGTCCACGTTCGGGTCCAATTTCATTTCTCTGCTGCCACCACAATCACCCACCGCCGCCACCCACCAGCATCGCCGCCCACGACCACCACCACCACCACCAACCATCATCATCGCCGTCACAAACCACTACCATCCGTCGCCACCACTCACCTGTCCACCATCATTGCTGATGGTGTAAATCTACGTGAATGAGTTATGGAACATGATTGATTCGTATGAGTGATATGCGTAGAGTTAAGTGTGGTATCTGAGCTGCAAGGCTCGTGTCTAGCAATGCTAGTTGACGTTTAGGGGAATCAAGGAAAATGGTGGTAACACAACAGAATTATAGTGGTTCACCGGCCAGAGCTCGGCTAGTCCACTCTGCAATGGAGTCTCTAGCTCATCTTCTTTATTGATGGAGTTGAACGTATTACAGAATGAGAATGAGGGGATTAGGGTTTTTAGGTGTCTATGTTGCCTCTCTCCTTATGGGGGGTCTATCCCCCTTTTCTTATAGCCTCCTACTTACCTCTAATCCGATATTGCCTCCTATGATGGGGGGATCTTCTCCCCTCTCTCTCTCTTCAATCCCTGAATTCCATATGGCTGGCTTTGATGGTCTATATCCCGAAATCTTTGCCTTCCTCCATGGGATCTTCCTACATGATCGGAAAAGATCTTGGTTAGTTGAGGTTTTTACGCCTAGGTTCCAGCTTGGCTCACACTTCGGAGGTGTCTTCTGTCATCTTGCTGTTTCCTCGACTTTTCCTCCTATTGTCTTATTTGGAGGAGCTCCAGTATCGTGGACGAGCTCGGACTATGGCTTGAATGAGCTCTGCTTCTCTTCTCCGAGCTCCCGAGCTGAGCTCATTTCCTAAGCTCAGGTTCGGGGTTTATTTCAGGTATCATCAACTGCTAACCACCACCACTCACCACCCCGAGAAACTAGTGAACTCATAAATATTGAAATAAACATAAATAGTTAACTTTATAATGAAACAGTGAAATTTAATATAATGAAACTTCTAGTTTACTGTGAGTTCAAATCAGTGAATTCAAAAATAGTAAACTAAATATAGTGAACTACCACCACCACCACCACCACCACCACCGCCACCACCACCCAAAGCCCACTATCCTAAATAGTGAAAAACTAATGAACTACAAAATATTGAAAAAAAAAATATAAACATTAAACTTTAATAGAATAAAACTCCTACTTCACAAAAGTTTCACAAACAGTGAACTACATAAGTATTGAACATTTGAATTGAGAAATATATATTATAAACAGTGAACTCAAAAACAGTGAATTTTAATAGAATGAAACTCATAGTACACTATCTAAAATTTTTTATAAACAGTGAACCATAAAAATATTAAAAATTTGGATTGAGAAATATATATAAAAAATAGCGAACTCAAAAAATATTAAAAAAAAAACATAAATAGTGAACTCCAAAAATAGTAAACTTTAATAAAATGAAACTCCTAATTCACTGTTAATATTTTTCACAAATAGTAAACTACAAAAATATTAAAAATTTGATTTGAAAAATATATATCAAAAACAATGTACTCAAAAAATATTAAAAAAATAAATAGTGAACTTCAAAAATAATAAACTTTAATAGAATGAAATTCCTAGTTCACTGTTAAAAATTTTCACAAATAGCGAACTACAAAAATATAGAAAATTTGAATTGAGAAATATATATCAAAAACAGTGAACTCAAAAAAGAGGGTAAATTTCACTGACAACCCCTTGAGATTGACCTAATTGTAAGAACATCCCCTATAATTTTTGAAATATCACTGCACATCCTTGCAGTTTATCATGAGTTTCACATTATACCCCAGTAGTCATTTGGCGATACTGACATCTAACAGAATAGTTGATGCAATGGCATATTTTACAATTATCTATCAAATTTACCCCTCAACTTGATTGAGATGCATCTTCTTATGTGCTATACTTTCATCTTCTTTATATTTCACACATACACACACATACTCATAAACACATGAAGAAATTCAATGTCGGATGAAATTGAATGTTAATTGGTATTAAATTGATACAATATGTGTTAATTGGATTAAATTAAATTTGAATTTGATGAAATTGAAGTGCAATTGAAATTGAGTATGAATTTGATGAAATTAATTATTAATTTGCTGTTAATTGATGAAATTAGTGCTAGTGTGATGAAATTAATATTTGAATTAATGAAATTAAATGTCAATTTGATAAAATTGAAGTTCAATTTGATTTTAATTTAATGAAACTAAATTATAAATTAAATAAATTGAATATTAATTAGATGAAATTAAATTTTAAAATGTTAAGTTGATGAAATTAAATTTTAAAATATTAATTTGATGAAATTAAATATTAATTTTATGTTAGTATGATGAAATTAATGTTAGTATGATGAAATTAATATTTTAATTAATGAAATAAAATGTCAATTAGATGAAACTAAATTATAAATTAAATAAATTGAATATTAATTTGACTTTATTTTGAAGAAATTTAGTTTTAAAATGTTAATTTGATGAAATTATTGTTAGTGTGATGAAATTAATATTTGAATTAATTAAATTAAATTTAAATTTTATGAAATTGAAGTTCAACTTAATGAAACTAAATTTTAAATTAAATAAATTGAATTCTAATTTTACTTAATTTGAAAAAATTATATTTTAAAATGTTAATTTGATGAAATTGAATATGAATTTGATAAAATTAGATATTAATTTAGCCTTAATTTGATGAAATTAATGTTAGTGTAATGAAATTAATAGTTGAATTAATGAAAGTAAGTGTCAATTGATAAAATTGAATGTCAATTAGTGTTAATTTAATGAAATTGAATGTTAGTTTGATGAATTGAAAATTAACTTAGGGTGTGTGTAGGGGAAATTCAGAGACCGAAGGAGTTAAAGGGTAAGCAAGGGTTTTTTCCAACCGTAATTATGGTTGAAGGGTAATTCAGTAAAATCGCAATATTTGTTTAGTGACTGACATAATTTGACAGGAGGTGGCAGGTTATTTTAGAAATCATAGGAGGTATCCTTGTAATTGAGCCAATCTCAAGGGGGTGTCAATAAAATTTATCCCAAAAATATTTAAAAAAACAAAAATATAAACATAAACTCCAAAAATAGTGAATTTTAATAGAAAGAAACTACTAGTTCAAAAAAATTTCACAAGTTGTAAATTTTAATAGAATAAAACTCTTAACTTATTGTCCAAAATTTTCATAAACAATAAAATACAATCAACAACGAAAAAAAAATTACATCTTTGATCTCAAGTTTCACTACCAAAAATCAATGAATCAACCTTGACATTGAAACTTTTAATCTCTGAGGTTTCAGTCTCAAATTCAAACCCTTAATCTCTTGTACAATTCACTCCAACTTACCCTCTCAAACCTAATAATAAAAAAAAAACTCTTTGAAACAAAGAGAATTAAAATTGAAGTGATGCAATTTTGGGATGGATGAATCATGGAGAGCCGATGCTTAGATATAGGCATTTCAAGGCAGTTGAGATTGGCAATAATACTTCACATTGAAGCAATGCATCACTTGCTCAAAATTCCAAGTTTCATGCGTCTGTTAGAAGAAGACCTAATGCCATTTTGATGATCCAATTAGCTTGTAGAAGTGACATCACCCTAATTGTGCTGCCATCAAATCATCCAATTGAATGCTGAAGTTTTTCCCCGCCTGCAACTTATAAAGCAATCCCCCAGCTGCCATTTTTCTTATCCAATGAAATGATAAAGTGAAGGCTCACATGTTAATAGTACAAACCAACATTTCTTCCACTACCACGTGATGCAGCCAACCCAAAAACAAAATCCAGTAGAGAAAAAAATTTAGAGAAAGTAGAGAGCAAAGTCAGGGAGTAGAGAGAGAAAATATGAGAGAGAGAGAGAGAGTTCTCATTAAAAAGAATGAAACCAACATGAGTCATTAAAGGGTATGTCAGTCATTAAAAAAGAGAATAAAATCAGATTTGATTAGAGAAAAAAAAAAACTGATAAATCATTAATGCCTTAAAAGTACTGTGCTTGAATTTAATGACTTAAAACTTACAAGACTATTTAATTAGACTTTTGAACAATGTTCACCTAATAATATACACACTTTAAGTATGCAACTAATTTCCAATTAATTAGTACTAGCAATAAAATCTAGTGTAAATTATAATATAATATACACCCTTTAAGTATGCAACTAATTTCTTTTAGTCATTGAAGTTCTAATTGCAACAATTAAATCTTTAGAGTTTTAATTGAGTTTCAATTTAATTCTTACACAAAAATTCAATAATTTATTATGGCATAGTGGTCTTTTGTGACTAACACATGACTTGAGTAAACAGATATATTTGTCTGGTAAAAAAATTGTTATGACATTTAATTTTATTTTATCTGATTTTGAAAAAAAAGATAATAAATCCAAAAAAAAATACAAAGTGAGAATTTGAGAGAAACACCGACGTATTTGAAAGATATATTTTTTTGTTGGATAAATTTACCCTTATGAACAAGTCATATGATATCTTTCTGTCGGAACAAATTAATAGATCTAGATGAAAGAACTTGTTTAAAATTCAATTAAATTTTAATCAATAATTGTTTTAATTGAAATTTCAAAGAACAAATAAAAATTATGTGCAAACTTTAAGCGTAAACATTAAAAACCACCCTAAAATATAAATGCACAATCAATGAATTTGGTCTTAGTCTTAGTGAATTAGGTTAACAAACTTATAGATTCACCAAATTCACTTAATGAATGGATTAAAACAAACCATATTTACAATTGAAATTATATAGGAGTTGAATGAATGAATTAAATAAATGAATCAAATTAATATGTCGTGAGCTAAACACGACCTGTCGATACCTCTTTTTAGCACCCATCAACATTTCATTAAAACTTGTACAGCTGTCTCACCCACCCAATGGTTTGAACACAAGTATCTACTTAGTCATTTCTAGGAAGTACTTGTTCCATTTTGCTAAGAATTGTTATTTAGCAAGTCTATTGTTTATCAAAGCCACATGGTGGCCCTGGCCCTACAAAGGCCATGCTAATGAACCACTTGCACTTTTGGACATTTTTGACTATATACACATGGATACCTAAATTCTTACGCATCTTATCTACCGACAGACCTACTCTGATAGTACCCGAATATCTGAACTGTCGATCTTGCTAAACATACCAAATATGGATAAGACAATGGTTTTAACTAATTAGTTTTTAGTGCGGCACTCCTAATATTATTATAAAGTAAATATAAGATTACAACTCAATTTTACGATATGATTGAATTGTTTGGCATCGATCCAAATGATTTAAGACTGATCCAAGCTTTTCTTAGTCTTATTTCGATCCACATAATTGAGTTATAATAAATCTCATTTTACTCATGTTTTGGAGAGATATCGTCTTTTGTCTCGTAGCCATATTCACAAAGCATAATTACTTCTTTATATCTTTCCTTGAGTTTTATCATGAAGGTACGGTACAATATAAATAATTTTGAGAGGAATGTTGCTGATTGTTGGATGAGTCTATTTGAGATCGTTGGATGTGCTTATTGAAGCCTGTCCTACTCTATATTATCGATATGATCATAATATTACCCAAGGTATGGGCATTTTTTTTCTAAAAATTTAGCATTTTATGATGAATCATACCATGCTAACAAAGATGAATGTTTTCAAATGGAGGACCACATGGACTTGTCCAAAATTCCATGCCATTAGATAGTGGAATGCTATCCATCAGCAAGTCTTAATTTTTTTTTCCATCAGCAAGCCACTTCATCGTTTCAGACAAGTAAAAGTGTCCATTTCAGAGAACAATTTTAATATTCTACTATTTCTTGATGAAGCATATGGATATGTATATTAAGCTTGTCAACTACCCATGGTCTCTGGATGTGGTGGTAATTATTTAATAATTAATGAATTCAAATGAATATGCAGACCATCGATCGAATATATGACTCTCTGGAAAAATCTTATACTCAGTCTAATCACCCATTTTTATGTAATGATAATGAGGGAGAAAGAGATGAAATACTGGATGATTTTGTTCGTAGCTCATATATATTTCTAGTAATTTTGAATGGTGGCCAAATTTGTTGATAAAATTGCCACCATACATTATAACTCGAATGGATTTCTGAATAAAAACCCAACTTTTCAGTTATTGTTTTGAGTAAGACAAGTTTATTTGAGTAATTAAGGAGTTGTCGAACTTCAAACACTATCTGGCGTAAGGTCTTACTCATCATATGCTGATATTCTTCTCCCTTACCCTTTGAAATTGACTGATTTTATCGATGCATATAAACAAAAATCATTATTTCAATTTCTTAGCACATTAGAATGGGAACTAGAATAGTTAGTGATGATACCAAAAATTACTCTTGAGCCTGAGCTCAGCCTAGGAGGTCAGATTGGGAGCTCAGCTCGGAGTTCCAGAGCTCAGAGGACCAGAGCTCGAGCTCACTCCAAGCGAGATTACAGCCAAAATGATAAGGAAGTAGCTGGAAAATAGCTGGTACCACCAAAACAGTAGCCAAGCAACATCTTAGACGTAGAACTCTCAATTGACCAAAATCCCCTTCTTGAATTAAGGGGGATCCCATGATTGAAGGGCAAAAATCTCGGTAGAGATCTCTCAGGGTTAGGAAGGACATTATAAATACTGTACAACACCCCCAATCGAGGGGGGGGGGGGGAGACCAAAAATGATATGAAAAAGCTTCTGTAATTTTCTTTAACAGTAAATAAAGGGAAGGGAGCAGGAACCTCCATTACAGAGTGGACTAGCCGAGCCCAACAGCTCGGTGAACAACTATATCTCCTCTGTGTTACACCTACTACACCTCGGATAATTAGAGCATTCATCCACCAATTCTCGAGCCTTGTAGCTCAGATCCATCCCATACTCCTGCACCCAAACATACTGCTTATTCACGTGAAATAACACCATCAGTTTGGCGCCGTCTGTGGGAACGACTGTTCTTATTACAAGTATACTGATTCTTCAGTAATTGATGGTCTCTACACGCAACATGAACAAAAGCCAAATGAATCCCCCGAGGATGCATAATCTACAAGAGGTCACTAGTGGGAGACAATCAGAAAACCTTTATGATTTCGTGCCCATCACCGAAGATGATCCACCTACGGTGGATCCCCCTACCAACAACAAACTAGACGCCCTACGTCTGGTCAATCAGCGTTTGCTTCAACAAAATGAAAAGCTCTTGAAGCTCTTACGAGGCCCTCAGCAACCAGCCCAGCAAGGCCAGAATGATCTCCCCCGAAGGGAGCAGCAAAACCTTGATCCTCTCAGGGAAGTAAACGAAGGAGGGAAAAGCAGTCAGGCACCCCATCCACCACCTAGGAAGGGAGTTAATGAAGAAGTACAGAGCCAAAACGAGGGAGTTGAAAATAATGATTTCCTTCCTTTCCAGCAAGAGAGAATGGAACAATATTGGGAACATCACTTCAAAGACATCCAGCAAGAGCTCAGTCATATGAGGGAGACGGTAAGGGTTAAGACTCCAGTAACCATGAATGCCTTGGTATAGCAAACGGAATCCCCATTCACTGCTGGAGTGCTGCACTTCCCTCTCCCTCCGAAGTTCAGAATGCCTCAGATAGAGGTTTTTGATGGGACAAAAGACCCTGTGGATCATCTCAACACCTACAAAAACCAAATGGAACTACATGGGTACCAGAACTCGGTGCGGTGTAGGGCCTTTGCCATTACTCTGAAGGGGTCAGCCTTAGCATGGTTCAATAGGCTTCCCCCAGCTTCGATCTCTTCCTTCAAAGAACTCTTCATTTCTTTCGTGTCTCACTTCATAGGAGTTCGGATTTACAGGAAGCCGAGCTATCATTTACTGAACGTAAAACAAAGACCTGACGAGAACCTACGTTCTTATGTACAGAGATTCAATTCTGAATCTCTGAAGGTAGATGTCCCAGACGAAAAGTTTGCCATCACCACTTTCATTGTTGGATTGGGAGTACAGTCAAAAGACCTGATGTTCTCCATATCAAAGAATCCCCAGGCAAGCATGACTGAGGTTTTGGCCAAAGCATAAAAATACATCAATGGTGAGGAAGCGCTCATTTCCAAGGTAGGTAGTCATCACGAAATGAAAGAGGAAAGGAAGAGAAGAAGAGGGACAGAAGTCCCTGGAAGGAAAGGGAACGATTAAAGTCTTCAAGGAGGGACAAAGATCGCTCCCCAAAGAGAAGAGGAAATGTAAGAGACCGCTTAGGCCCTCCACAGCCCGAGCTACAGCCTAGGTACGCACCTCGGCCATTCACTCCACTCACCGCCACAGTGTCCCAGGTCTTGTATGAGGTCCAGAATGAGAAGTTCTTGAGGTGGCCACCTCGGATGAAAGCAAATCTAGAAAAAGAGAGATCTCACAAAATACTGTGACTACCACCAAGATCATGGTCATCATACCGATGATTGCATTCAACTAAAGAAGGAAAATCGAGTTTTTAATCCAGCGAGGGTAGTTGCGTCGTTTTGTGGCCCATGGAAATCAAAATCGAGCTCTTCCACCTCCACCACCTCCACAACAGGCACCAGCACAGCATCAACAAACTCTGGGAGAAATCAAAGTAATATCTGGAGGTTTTGCTGGAGGAGGGGAGTCTAGCTCAGCAAGAAAGGCTCACCTCCGAAGGATCAGAGCCGGAGAAGCTCTCGAAGTGCATATTGTGTCCAAAGCACCACGCCTAGACACAGCTATCACTTTTTTAGATTCAGATTTGGAAGGGTGTCAGTATCCCCACGATGATCCCTTGGTGGTAAGAGCAGTGGTAGCCAACAGAACTATTCATTGAGTCTTGATTGACAACGGCAGCTCTGCAGACATCATTTTTGCGTCTGCATTCGATAAAATGGACATAGGGAGGGAAAGACTAGAGCCTGTGAGTGCTCACTTGCTGGGCTTCTCAGGAGAAAAGGTGTTCCCCCTAGGGGCAATTCAGCTTGTGCTCACCCTAGGTGACCCGCCTTGTCAGGCCACCACAACTGTAAAGTTCTTAGTGGTTGACGCACCTTCTGCGTACAATATTCTGCTTTGAAGACCTTCCCTCAACTCCATGAGGGCTATTCCATCTGCTTACCACCTAGTTGTCAAATTTCCAACAGAGAATGGAGTCGGAGTGGTCCGAGGAGACCAGCGTGTAGCGAGGGAATGCTACATGACATCTGTGAAGATGAAAGAGGTTGAAAACATCCAACTAGATGAACTGGACATGAGAGATGAGTTGGAAACCAGACCAATCCCGTCGGAAGAACAAGAGCCTATACAGCTCGATGAAGAGCCAGATCACCTTGTTTTATGTGGGGTCCAAGCTGAGCAAAGAGATTAAAGATCTTCTCATCCAATTTCTAAAGAAAAACATAGAAGTATTCGCCTGGAAACAAGAAGATATGGTGGGTATCGAATCATCCGTCATCACACATAAGCTCAGTGTGAATCCTACCTGCAAACCCATTAAACAGAAGAGGAGGAGTTTCGCCCCAGAACGTCAGAAAGCCATCAACGAAGAAGTCAGCAAGCTTCTTCATGCCAGAGCCATTAAAGAGGTGGATTACCCAGTGTGGCTAGTCAACGTGGTTCTCGTTAAGAAGACCAACGGCAAGTGGCGCTTGTGCATTGACTTTACTGACCTTAATCGAGCTTGCCCCAAGGACAACTTCCCCTTACCTCGAATAGATTTGATTGTGGATGCTAGCGCTGGACACGAGCTCCTCAGCTTCATGGACGCTTTCTCAGGGTATAATCAGATCAAGATGGATATTAATGACCAAGAAAAGACCTCATTCATAACTGAGCAAGGGACTTACTGTTACCAGGTTATGCCCTTTGGATTAAAGAATGCTGGAGCCACTTATCAACGTTTGGTGAATAAGATGTTCTAGAAGTAGATCGGGTCGACCATGGAGGTTTACATAGATGACATGTGGTCAAATCGCTGAAAGCAGAGCTCCACATCAAAAACTTGGCAGAATCTTTCCAGGTCCTGAAGGAATACAAAATGAAGCTTAATCTCGCCAAGTGTGCCTTTGGAGTTTCTGCAGGGAAATTTCTGGGTTTCATAGTTAACAGCAGGGGAATAGAGGCTAACCCAAAAAAAATAAAGGCAATACTGGATATGCAACCGCCATCCAACACGAGAGAGGTACAACGCTTGACGGGAAGAATAGCAGCCTTGAGTCGATTTTTCTCTAGATCAAGCGACAAGTGCCAACATTTCTTTCAAGTTCTAAAGAAGGCCTTCCAGTGAAACACCCGGTGTGAGGAAACGTTCAAAGCGCTGAAGGGTTATCTGAGCTCCCCACCTATTTTGGTGAGTCCGTTGGAAGGCGAAGTTCTTACTCTCTACTTAGCTGTCTCAGATTTCTCAATTAGTGCAGCCTTAGTAAGGGAGCAGGATAGAGCTCAGCAACCAGTTTACTACTGTAGCAGAGCTATGAAGGGGCAGAAGAGAGATATCTGAAGATGGAGAAGCTTGTTTTAGCCTTAGTTACAACTTCCCAGAGGCTTAGGCCGTATTTTCAAGCTCATACTATCGAGATCCCTACAGATCAACCGATGAAGCAAGTACTACGTAAACCAGAGACTTCGGGAAGGTTGGTCAAATGGGCCATTGAGCTCAGTGAGTTCGATATCAGGTACAAGCCAAGAACATCCATCAAAGGAAAAATACTGGCAGATTTCATTGCAGAATTCACAACAGGAATACCCAAGTAGGCCACGAGACTGGTCCCTGACCTCCCCACATGGAAACTATCAGTAGATGGAGCCGCCAATGCCCAAGGCAGCGGTGCAAGTTTGATCCTGACCTCGCCTGACGAAATAGATGTGGAATATGCACTTAGATTTGAGTTTAAGACCTCCAACAATGAGGCTGAGTATGAAGCTGTTATAGCGGGACTCAAGCTTGCTCACTCGATGGAGGCAGAGCAGCTAGAGATCTGCAGTGACTCTCATCTTGTGGTAAAGCAGATAGAGGGATCTTATGAGGCCAAGGGCGAGAAAATGATCTTGTACCTCAGAAAAGTACAAGAGTTGATCAGGAGGTTTGTACAAGTCAAGGTTATGCATGTCCCTAGGTCGAAAAATTCTCGAGCAGATGCACTGGCAAGACTAGCAACGGCCTCACAAGAGAACCTAGACAGGTTAATACCAGTAGAGCACTTGGCAGAACCAACAGTAAAAGTTGAGAAGGAGGAGGTGTTCCCAGTTCTTACCCAACCAAGCTGGATGGACCCCATTATGAAATATCTTCAGAACGGAGCCTTGCCAGTAGATCCTAAGGAGGCCACAAAAGTAAGGGTAAGGTCAACCAGATTCTCCATTTTGTAAGAAAATTTATATAAACGAGGATTCTCGATGCCTCTCCTCAAATGTGTGGGAGACGAGGATGCTGATTACATACTTAGGGAGATCCATGAAGGAGTTTGTAGCAATCATATCGGAGCTCGAGCCTTGACAGGAAAAGCCTTACGGTAGGGATATTATTGGCCCACTATGTTAAAAGATGTCATCGATCTGGTTAGAAGATGTGTCAGATACATGTCAACATCTCTCATTGTCCGCCAGAGTTCCTAACGTCGGTGGTAAGCCCCTGGCCCTTCCAGCAATGGGGATTGGACATTCTTGGACCTCTTCCCACCAGCGTAGGGCAGTGTAAATTCGCAATCATTGGGGTGGATTATTTCACCAAGTGGGCAGAGGTGGAACCCCTGGCAACAATCACATAACAGAAGATTCAGAATTTCACATGGAAGTCTATAGTCTGTAGATTTGGGGTACCCGGAGCCATTGTTTCTAACAATGGAAAGCAGTTTGACAACCCTAAGTTAAAGAAGTTTTGTGCAGAGCTAGGGATAAAGAATTATTTCTCGGCCCCAGCCCATCCACAGTCAAACTGACAAGTAGAGGTAACAATCAGAACAATCAAAGCAGCATTGAAGACCAAGCTCGATTCTTTGAAGGGAAAATGGGTCGAATATATTCCAGAGGTGTTATGGGCATACAAGACAACCCCCAGGACAGCAACTCAAGAAATACTGTTCGCCTTGGCTTTTGGAACCGAAGCAATATCATCTATGGAGATAGGATTCCCATCACCTAGAATTGAGTTGGCGGAGTCTGAGCGCAACGATGAATCCCTCCTGCTGAATCTTGATCTCCTGGATGAGAAGAGGGAAGCAGCTCTACAGCGCATTCAGAATTATAAGAGAAAGACCGCAAGGTACTATGACAGCAAGGTCAGACACAGAAGCTTCAAGGTAGGAGACCTGGTGCTTAGGAGGCTTTTGCTTGCAAGAAGAGATCCCACGCATGGAAAATTCGGGCCAAATTGGGAAGCCCCCTACGTCGTTTCAAGAATAATCAGGCCTGGAAACTACGAGTTACAAACGGAGGAAGGAAAGGTCCTGCCTCACTCTTGGAATGCCGAACATCTTAAGAAGTTCTTTTAGTAAGTTCTCTTTGTAATTAAATTATTCTCAATAAAAATAGCAAATCCTTGATTCGTATCTGCATGGCTTCCAAATAAGATGAGCTCCTAAGCTCATAAACAAGATGAGTTCTACAGCTCAAGATGAGCTTCTAAGCTCATAAACAAGATGAGCTCTACAACTCACAATGAGCTCCTAAACTCATAAATAAAAGATGAGCTCTCATGCTCATAAAACTGACGATGAGCTCCTAAGCTCATAAATAAAAGATGAGCTCTTCAGCTCATAAAACTCACGATAAGCTCCTAAGCTCATAAATAAAAGATGAGCTCTTCGGCCCATAAAACTCATGATGAGCTCCTAAGCTCAAGGATGAGCTCTTCAACTTATAAAACTCACAATGAGCTCCTAAGCTCATAAATAAAAGACGAGCTCTTCAGCTCATAAAGCTCACGATGAGCTCCTAAGCTCATAAATAAAAGATGAGTTCTTCAGCTCATAAAACTCACGATGAACTCCTAAGCTCATAAACAAAGGACGAGTTCTTTAGCTCGGGATGAGCTTTACACCTCAAGATGAGCTCTCCAGCTCATAAAACACAAGATGAGCTCCTCAGCTCATAAATAAGCAATGAGCCCAAGATAAGCTCCTTAGCTTACAGAGTATGAGATAAGCCCCTTAACTAGTAAACAAACGATGAGCACATAAAACATAAAAGAACTACAATTCATGGTTCATAGTCACCAATGTGCTGAAGGAAAGAAGATGCAACAATTATGCAAAGACATAGCAGTTCGTTAAACAAAAAAGAATAAAAGAACGGCTCCTAATTCTTCTTAAATTGTTGCTTCAGCTCAGCAACCTCTTCCTTTAGGCGGGCGTTTTCCTCTTTTAGCTCGTCCCTTTCTTTCTCAGTCTCAGAGAGCAATTTGAGCAACCTCTCGCCTGCTGAGGAAAACAAAACAGCAGCGATAGAAGAGTCAGGTGAATCATCTCTCTCCTGCGCTTCTTTGAAGGCGCACCAGCATCCACCTCCTCCTCAGATTCAGAGGGTGAGGTCCAAGGAGAATCTGGAAAAAGTGAAAACTCCCAAGCAGTCGCCTCAGCACCAAGCAAATAAAGGATGTTCATCATCTCAGGTAAATCTAGGTCAGGGGCACCTGCATAGCAAAAATATGATCAGAGTGGATTTTCACAAAGTTTAGTCAAAACAGCTCTGCCTGAACATACCTATATGACAGAAGCTCCCCCAGGAGCGTGGGATCCTAGTCCTAGGGCAGCGCTGCTCGGGGGACCTCCAAGACTTCCTAGATGCAAAGAAGAAGCATTGAGGCCACCCTTCTAGAAGTGTAGGAATGTCAAGAACCAAAGGGGAAATCTTGAAGTGCCTCCACCGAAAGAAGTTGAAGCGGGGGAGCTCATCCTCTTTGATCTCGAAAAAATAAAGAAACTCAGCAACAGTAGGAAATTCGCCATTGCCATACAACCGCCAAAAAAGGAAAAAGCTGACCATAGCAGCCCAACCTCGGGGTGAAGGCCGAGAAGGACACAAGCCATAATATGCAAGGACTCGTCCAATGGAAGGATGAATAGGGAGGCGAAGGCCCATATCCATGGCGCCTTTGAAAAAGCAAACTTCCCCTCAAGGAAGGTAGTTACAAGGCTCATCTAAAGTCGAGAATCGTAAAGATAAGTCAAGATCAGGGAAGAATCGCTTCTTGATGTCTGCCAAGTCAGAAGACTTTATCGTGGAAGGGGTTAAGTAGCAACAATGCCACTTCCAATCAATTCCAAAGGAGGTACGTTCTTTGAACAGAGGAGAAACGGGGGCAGCCATCAAGACTACAATGGGGGCAGAAGGTAGACTCTTAGATTCAATAAAGAAAATCCTGAAATCTTTTGGCAAAGGAGGAAGAAATCCAGGAGGTATTGGAAGCCTTGAAGAAAATCATGAGTTTTTAAGAAACCAAGAACCACACAGAAAACAGAGTCGACGGTCATTTTGGTTTCCTAATTAATAATGGCAGTTACAGTTTTGAAAAACAGTTGAGTAAATACGGAAAGATGAAACAGCACAAGACAATCCCCCCCCCCCCCCCCCCAATGCGATCAAAGCAATGGGAAGTAAGTCTGAATTTGACCCCACCTAAATAAAATACTCCTTAGACCTCTTTGGGTGGAGGTCAGCTCAATTGGCTGCCAGTTTCCAACGCAACTTTTCGAGATCTCCAGTCCCAAGAACCATGTTCATATCCTGGATGAAATGGACTGGTATTCCTCAACCATCACAAGAATTCAGTAAGCTAAAAAGAAGCCCAGCACAATGAACTGCAGCATAAGTTGTGAGGCTAGATCTCGAGAAGTAAAACCTCACGGTCCCAAAAGCTCCCTTAGCTCAGCAGTCCTTCGTAAAGCTGTTTAGCAAACTCAATAGAGTAGGAGATCTAAAGGTGACCTCGAAACAAGAAGCAAGGGGAAACCCAGAGCACGAAACCTCATCAGGTAAGCCTATGCTCTGGCTCTCCATTAGCCCCCATCCAAGTCTGATAAATTTTGCTTCAAAGGAGCACCAAGGTACTCCTCCAAGCAAGGGGGGCAAGGGGAGCTTAGCCAAAAACACAGCCAAAAACAATGAAGATGATTGGGAGCTCAGCCAAAAACAATAAAGGTGATCGGGACAATGACAGAGTAGATTGCTTTGAGGAACAAAATAGACTATAAAATGTGGACTGTGTTGAATAAGCTCCAAAAAAAAAAAACAGAGTGCGTTCAGTATGTACATTAATATTTTAAAATGTGTTCGACATTTACATCAATAAAGCACAGATCTACCCTAAGTTTAGGACTCCTTAGACTCTGAGGAGGATGGGGGTAGAGGGCCTCGCAGCTCAGCATTTGGTACAGTTGACGGAGTAGCGGATGAAATTTCAGAAGGAACAACAATTGAAGCTTTCGGTAGAATAGCAGCTGAGGTCTCTGAAACAGTTAATGGGGCAGAGACCCCAACCTCAGCTAAAGCCCTCGTTACCAGGTCAGCAGAGAAAGGAGTTGTAGTAGGCAGGTCAGTAGACACAAGAGACAGAGAAGCCTCAAGGTTGCCCACGGTAGTAGTGGCTACAGAGGTTGGAATGCTTGGAGTTTGGGCCTCAACCAATGAAGTAGACACCTCAGAACCCGCAGGGGCAGCCTCAGAGGCGAGGGAGGCCAAGGCACCATCCTTACCCGCCGAACTAGGCGCCTCTGCCTCTTTTTCAACTGAAACCTCTACCTCCTCCTCGGTTGGAATCTCGAAGTTGAAGTCCAGATCAGGATAGGTTTCTTCGGCTATCTCTTGAAAAGTAATCCACCCTTTGGCCCACCTGGTAACAACATCATCCTTCAGCTTGGCAATCAGATCATCCTTCTCTTTAGCAGCTGCTCTCTGAACTTCAAGCTCAGCTAATGTGGCGTCATGTGCCTCTACCAATACACTGTATTCTGTTTTCATGCCGTTATAAGAGCCCAAGGCTTCAAATTTCTCCTGGCTAGCTTTGACCCAAGCCTCGGTCTTAAGTTTAAGCTCTTCCGATACTTTTCTGAGCTCATCTCTGCTCCTTTTCTCTTCCTCTTCAGCCTTCTCTTTCTCCACTTCCAGGCCCTTGATGGTAGAAGCCTGCTTCTCCGCATGCTCTTGAAGGCTCTGAAGTTGGGCTTGGAGGTCATCATTAGCAAATGTCAGCTCTGCGGCTTTAAATTCCCACGCATTGGATGTCTTGGCAGAGCTCTCCATAGAGCGGATTCGGCTCAGTAAACCCCTCACATGTATAGCCAGCTGGGGAGAAATGCGATCAGAAACAAGGAATAAAGCAAAGTGATAAGCATAAGGAGGGAGCTTAAAGAAGAGTAGTAACAGGTACTTACAGCTGTAGTTCCATAAAGGGCCGAGTTGATGGAGTTCTCAAG
Source organism: Ilex aquifolium (assembly GCA_951799425.1). Classification (NCBI taxonomy): domain Eukaryota; kingdom Viridiplantae; phylum Streptophyta; class Magnoliopsida; order Aquifoliales; family Aquifoliaceae; genus Ilex; species Ilex aquifolium. The sequence goes on from OX637399.1 coordinate 21,714,670, forward strand.
AGGCATAGTGGCAGCCCTCAGAATGTCAGAATCAGGAATGATGGAAGTGATGGCGCCACCAGCAAGATCAATGTTATCAAAGAAGGATTCTTCGTTCCCCTCTGCTTTAGGAAACTCCCCTTTCTCCGACTTGGAGCTTGGTTGAGGTAGCTGGGAGATGTTCTCAAATGATCCAAGAGGAGGAGAGGCAAGCTGAAGCTGAGGAATTAACCCCAGGACCCTCTCAACCTCAGATGATGAGGGTGAGGTCTGGTCCCGCTCTGAAGCTCTACCAGGAGCCTGCAGAACCCCTTTGAAGGGAGGGATCTCTGGGACTTGGGGGGAGCTCGATGAGGGAGCAAGGGCTCCAGAAATCGAAGCATGAGAGCTCGATCGTTTAAAAGAGGCTCCTGTAGTTTAGACAGGGAAGCTGGGGGGCACTCCCAATTTTTGCATCTTAGCTCGGGTAACAGGACTGCCACCAGAACCGACCTCTGCCTTTCGTTTGCTTCCACTCTTATCCTTCTTTAGCTGGGCCACCTTAGCCCGGAGTTCTTCGGGGGTAGGTTCCATCGAGGAAGAACCTAAAGGATCAAAAGGGACAAGTTAAGAAGGAATAAGGGAAAAATGAGAAATTGAGGTGAATGAGCAGAGGAAAACTACTACCTGCCACTTCTAAGGGAATGGGTGCTTCAACAGAAAGAGGAATAGGGGATTCTACTATTACCCAGGGGGACTGAACCCTTGCTCCATAAGAACCCAAGTTTTGATGAGCTTAGAGTATTTTGCTGAAGCATACCTCCCTAGCTTCAGCAACACCCGTTCGTCCTCTACACTCAGCTCAGGGCGTTCACCTGGGAAACCAAATTAACAAAGCATAATTAGGGAAAGCCACCAAATCCAATCTTAGCAAGTGTGGGCAAAGGACTTACCCAGGCTTTCAGGGACATACCAGGCTACAGGGATTGGAAGGGTGTCTGTCTTGTCAGCAGAATTGTATTCCCATTGTGAGCCCCCTACGTAAAAGAATTATTTTTTCCAGTGCTTGTGGGAGCTCGGGAGGTCAGAAATAATGGTTCTAGCCTTTGTTCGTTTGGATATATATAGAAAGCCCTCGGAAGTAGTATGCTTGACATTGAAAAAATGCATGAGCAAGGAAATAGTGGGAACCTCAAGCTTGCGAATTTTAAAGAAAACAAGAAGACCCACCAAGACCCTCCAGAAATTAGGAGAAATATGAGCAGGACAAATGTTGAAGTGCTGAAGAACACCCTTTATGAAAGGATGCAAAGGAAAGCGCAGGCCGTTCTTGAAGGCAACCACAAAGAAGCAAACCTTTTTGTGGACTTGGGAGACATACGGGATAAACTCGTCTGGACAGCAGCAATGAACCCCAACAGGAAAACCATAGCGAGCACTTAAGACCTTCATAAGAGAAGGAGTGACATCGCTAGGGCCCACGAGCTCTGCATATGTAAAGGCAGACCCCACGCCCGGAGCCGAGACACCTACACCACTCACCTTGCTCTTGCCTTTGTCAGGAATTTTGACTACAGGGGAAGAAGTTGAAGGAGGCTCATCAGTATGAACCTGAGTGTCAACAGAATCGACGCCGGGGAAATTATCAATCTCCTCTCCCATAGCGCCTAAGTCAGAATCCTCCTCAGCAGACCTATCTCCGAGGAGGGAAACAGAAGAGGGGGTAGCTCCAGAGGAAACAGACATAGCGGGGCAGGTAAAAGGAAGCCTAAAAGACCTGTAGAGGGGTGGAATTTCATAAAAACACTCTCTGAGAACTCTGGGATCGACACAACTATGTGCGATAATGAAGATTCTAGCGGTGGAATAAGGATCCAAGAAGAGGGGAAGACGACACAAGGAAAGGCCCCGATTCCTAAAATAACAGAATCGAAAAGTCCAAAAATGAAGAAACCACCTCAGACTCGAGGGATCCAGAATGAAAATAGCAGGTAAGGAGTCAGGAGCGTACCTAATTGAAGGCGAATAGCGAGCCAAAGTTCAAAGCAAGCAAGCCCTACTTCCCAATTCGAAGGAAGATGAGGATCAGCAAAACCCTAAATTCGTCAGTAAATTGGGAAACCCAAAATCTGCTAAGAAGAAGGAAGGTGGAGAGTTTGATAGACGAATTTGAGAGGGAGAAATGGGAGCCGTTACTGTCGACTCAAAGGCATTTAAAGCCAACAGTACAAAGCGGAGAACATACGCGGGAAACGAGGAGGAAAATGATAGCCTGTAATCGTCAATAACTAGTTCACACGTAAATCGAGGTCGACAAGTGAAAGATCTGCTTTAACAGGACCTCAGCTCAGCCCCTACCCAAGTTCACTTGGACTAAGGGCTGGGGGGCAACTGATGACACCAAAAATTACTCCTGAGCCTGAGCTCAGCCCAGGAGGTCAGATTGGGAGCTCAGCTCGGAGTTCCAGAGCTCAGAGGACCAGAGCTCGAGCTCACTCCAAGCGAGATTACAACCAAAATGATAAGAAAGCAGCTGGAAAACAGCTGGCACCACCAAAACAGTAGCCAAGCAACATCTCAGGCGTAGAACTCTCAATTGACCAAGATCCCTTCCTCGAATTAAGGGGGATCTCATGATTGAAGGGCAAAGATCTTGGTAGAGATCTCCCAGGGTTAGGAAGAACATTATAAATACTGTACAACACCCCCAATCGAGGGGGGGGGGGACCAAAAATGATATGAAAAAGCTTCTGTAATTTTCTTTAATAGTCAATAAAGGGAAGGGAGCAGGAACCTCCATTACAGAGTGGACTAGCCGAGCCCAACAGCTCGGTGAACCACTATATCTCCTCTGTGTTACACCTACTACACCTCGGATAATTAAAGCATTCATCCACCAATTCTCGAGCCTTTTAGTTCAGATCCATCCCATACTCCAGCACCCAAACATACTGCTCATTCACGTGAAATAACACCATCAGGTAGTATCTTTTTTTTTTTTTATGGATAAGCATTTTCTATAATTAGATGGCTTTATTTCTTACATATCTCATCTAATCCCATTCTCTTTTTTTTTTTTTTTTGAACATGATCTAATCCCATTTTCAAAAGTTGTCGAAGCACCAAAATTGGAAAAGATTTTTCAGTGCATCAATGTTTGTGAAAAAAGAACTTTAGGGGTGTTCGGATCAGTTTACACGCACGCATTTCGGCTAATTTTTTTTCAGTTCAGTCAAAGACTGGCCATCCATTCTGGAACTAGGGTATTAATAAGAGATAAATCCCTCATAACCTAGTTTCAAGGGATTACTAAAATTCAAACTCATGAGTCTGAGTTTACAGTTCATCATTGTTACCACTTGCGCTATCCTTAGAGTTTGGCATGTATTCCATTGTTTGTTACATATATAAAGTTTATCTCTAATTTTAGAAATTGCATTACGAATTTTTTTTTTAGAATGAGCAATAAAATTCCCCATTGGATATACTATCAATTGTGATAATTAGTAATAACCTCATTTGGCTCTATATATCTTGTGATTTCTCACATGTGATATATCTATATTTCGATCGATCCCACAATGAAATTTACCACATAAATAATATATAATTTATTTATCTAGTTCACTATTTTCAATGAATTAGCAATCAAACTTATCCAATGGTTAGAGTCAATGCATGGAAATCTAAAAATAACAATAGTAGATTGAATAGAAAAATTAGATCGGCTAAGTGACATTATTCTTAACTTCTGATCTCTCCTAAGTCTCGGACCCACCAAGCCAGCTATTCATTTATTTCTCCTCCACCAATTTACAGTTATTTTGTATAAAATCAGTAAGAAATCATTCATGCATACCTTTCCTAGGATTCTTTTATTATATTATTATTATTCCAACCTTCCTAGGATTCGGAATCATTCATGCATACCTATCCAACTTTCCTAGGATTCGAAAAGGTAATTATTTTACATAATAATAATATTATTTAAATTTAATTTAATAATATAATTTATTGACCTAATTTATCACAATCATTATATTGATTGAAGATCTTAACAAATATTATAACCCACGATCAATCCTTTAATTAGGAGTAAAAAGATCAACAAATTCTAAATTAATAAATTAGATACACGTAGTATTATTCTTTACATAATCCAATAATTGCAGCATGTTTTGAAACTTTAATCCAAACTTTCTTTCCTCGTAGGACCCACAGTCTACTCTAAAGATAACAAGAGACTTGGACTATGAAATCAATGTGTAGAATATAAACATTCATATATGTTGTAAATTACAGGAATAGCCCTTTAAATATATACTTTGTGTTACTTTAAACTTTCAATTTAGGTTACTTTGATCCCCATATGCATAAAGTTGTCACAATCAATAATATTTTTTAAATCTATGGAATTAAACTGATAAAATTTGTATACTTAAAGGACTAAAGTGATTACAAGTAACATAGTGATAAATTTGTTTACACCCAAAAATAACAAGATTAGAGGGTAACAAGTAGAAGAGATCTAACGGTCATGAAGGAGTATGTGAGAGTCCACAATTGAAAGAACGATTAGAAGAATAGGACTCTAAAAATCTCAGAAAACGGGGAGACGTAACATCATGAGCCGCCAGTTGGAGACAGTTCATCACACATCCACGTATCTCAAGGGTAAAGGCTATGAGCACAATAATGGTTAAAAAAAGATGGCTTCGATGGTTGGAGGTCATCCCTATAAATAACAGAGGCCAGACCACTGAGAAATGATCCCACGATCAAACCCACAAAATCTACACGCAGCATACCTTATACTCACTTATTCTTGCTCCTGAGCAACTTTAGTTTTCTTGGAATCCATAACTCCGATGATCCTTTACTGCTTTTATTTAATTCTTAGTACAATACTTGTTTCATCTTCTGAATTCAGCCTACTTATTGCTTTGCATTCCGTTTGTCTTTCTTACGTTTCAGTCCATTTCGCTGTTAATTGGGAAATTATTTAAAGTGCTTGAACCATAAGACATAGAAAAGAACTCAGAGGTAACTTTATGTCGCCCTACAATCGTCTGAACAATCACGATTTTAGAACCTTACGCCGATTCGAGTAGGTAAGATCATACGTGTTTAGATTATAAGTCTAATCGGACTTTGGCACGCCCGGTGGAACCCCAAAGGGCGAGAGACGTTGTGGCGATATAGTCCCGAGATGAGGGAGATTAAATCCAGAGATGGTCTTTGACCTTCTCCATAGTGCACAGTGGCTCTAGCGCCACGATTGAGGAAAAGGGGAAGAAGAAGGTAGAGCATGAGTCCCGCCTAAAAAAGGTATTGAGGAACGGATGGTAAGGAGGGTGGTAGAATATATGAGGATCGTACTCAACATTCCTCCAAAAACTTGTAAGGGCAATAAGAAGGAAGACCCTACTAATGAAGACGACAATGATAGGGGCGATTCCTTTCAATTTGGCATCCTGAGGCATTCAATGTCCATCAATGCCCTCAGGTTGTTGCCAATGTCATTCAAGAAATCAGGGCGTCAAGTAGAATCTTTGAAGGGAGATGTCGAAGACGCCGAGGCATCGGGGTCAACATTTCTAGATGGCGAAGGATCGTCTGAAGTCCAGGAGGAGTGCTCTTCTGAGAAAGTCCCGACACATGAAGCAAGGGCAGATAGGCCGATTACAATCAATAGCATAAGAGGTTGGCTGTTTGACAAACCTACACGGCCCATGACGCAACACTTGAAGCCGCTCTATATCCGAGCGAACCTAGAAGGGAAACCCTTCAATAGGATCCTGGTCAACAATGGAGTGGCTGTTAATATTCTACCCATAACTACTATGAGGAAGCTGGGAATAAAATAAGAAGACTTGGTCCACATTGATTTGATAGTGAACGGATCCACGGGAGGAGTCAACAAAGATAGTAGGAGTCTTACCTGTCCAATTGGTGATCGATAGTAGGGTGATTGATACGACGACTTCCTACAATGCTCTTCTAAGTTGAGATTGGATCCATTTGAGAGAGTGTGTCCCATCGACTCTTCATCAGCAACTAGTGCTATGGAACCTCGACGATGTGGAGGTGGTGAAGACTGATCAGACTCCGTTCGTGGTTAATGTTCATATGGCTGACACTTAGCTTTATGATGAAGGGGTAGGGCTAATGTAGTTCCAAGACCAATATAAGTATGGCAAGCCCAAGGAAGTGTTCCAGACCGACTTGAAGTCCTTCGAGATTGATCAAGTGGAAGAAGAGGTCCTTCGGCCCACTAATGTACATAGGCTGAATGATGCGGAGGAGCCAAATAACTCATTTTTTGATGGAGCTCAACAATAGTAGACAGAGGAAGCAAGTCATAAGGATATGAGCTTACCTGGTGGAAAGAAGGGTCGCAGCACTACAAGTGGCCAGTAGACAGCAAGGCGCCATTAACATGGTGGAATGCGAGGAGGAAGAATCTAGAAAGTTTACCTCATAAGAATTCATCGAGTTAGATGAGATTGATGATGCCTGATTAGTGGTTAAAATTAGCATATTCCTATGCCTTTTTAAGACTAATTATACTTTGATGAAGTTTAAATGATGAAATTTCAGGATATAAATTGAACAAAGGTCCAAAGGCAACGATTAACAAACCTCTATGCAACACTAGCATGCCCCGGAGAAAAATTGGAGAAACTTGGAACAAAGCAAGAACGTTCGAACGCCAAATAACGTTCGAACGTACCCATGAATTATTTGAGGACCAGGCTGCTGAGACATGGCGTATTGCAGCAAAGAAGGAAAAGACTGAGGTACTTGAGTACCACATTCGAACGCCAAATCACGTTCGAACGTTCTGCTGAATTATTGAAGGCTGCTGAGTGCAATGTCAAGTTGAAAATGGAGTGTGGAAATGACTCTTACAGAAGACCTCAGGCCGCTTGAGTGGGAAGACTAGACCCCATCTGGCGTTCAAACGCTCACCAAGCAAAGACAGAAGCAACGTTTGAACGCCATACAACGTTCGAACGCTTATCAAGAAAATACAGATACAACGTTCGAATTCTAGACAACGTTGAACGTTGCCCCCAGAAAGGCTGTAGAGTGGTTAATCTTCTCTCCGGACATTGGGACTTTCACTTGGACTTTGCAAGCCTTGCACTATTCCTCCACACTACCTTGCCCCCTCCTCTTTTGCCTATAAATACTCTCATTGTTAGAGCTTTAGGGGAGGAGTAGAAATTGGTAGTTTAGATCAATATTTCCTAGCTTGTTCTAAATTTAGCCTTAGACATTTATATTTACTTGTCTAGAAGAAAGGTAGAGCATCTTTTGGCTGCGGATCAACCCTCCAAAAGTGACTAGCTTTCTTCTACTTTCAATATTTGTTTCATTCAATTCCATGTCTAGAAGAAAGATAGATCATCTTTTGGTTGCAGATCAACCCTCCAAAAATGACTAGCTTTCTTCTACTTTCAATGTTTGTTTCATTCACTTCCATTGCTTGAGCTTCTTTATTCCCTTAGAGGAGTGAAACTCTTCCACTTTTCTAGAACTTTGCCAAAGCCGTGAAGGGTGGAACGTGATTCACTTATTCTTCGTCGAAGATCGGCTCCTTATTTATTGTATTTTATTGTGTAACTCCTCTACTTGGAGGGATGAGCATCACTCACTTTTCTAGATTTACCAAAGTCATGAAGAGTGAGTAGTTTCTCATTTGCTCTTTAGTAAGAGGTAATTGACATGTATAAATCATCCGGAAGTTATATCTGTGCATTTCATTTATACTTAATGCTTTATATTTCACTTGCTTATTGAATGATTGACTGCATCTAGCAAGGCTAAGGTACTTTGTGTAACCGTGAGTCCTTTCTATAACACAGATAACTCTTACATAGAAAGACTCATCGGTTCAAGGCAAGTACCCCCACTAGATCTTCATGAATACCCTTAAATCTTCACCATTATTGTGCTTCAATTAAAGAATGGAAATAGAACATTAATGTCATGGTTGGATGCCTTGTAGAAACACTTGCTTGTTTGTAGACGTGTTGAGTCTCGACACAGACAATTCTTGTAAACTTCTAGAAATACATCGGAATCGTGTTCTTAATTCTCATAATTCACATTTATCTTCCGATTAACTTGCTGTTGACAAGAGAGTTAATTGAGTTATCAAGCACAAGTATAATAAACCAGATGATTAACTACATGTCCAAATCCTTGAACTAAAGAGTGACCCTTTTATATTAGAGCTTATCTTATATTTTTTCTAGAAAACTCTCTTGGAAAGAATCTTATATTATGTCCAGAAAGATTCCTGAACACCACAACTTCAAATCTCAAGGGTTACAATCACTTGGTCTCCACTACTGCTTACCCCGAAACACCAACAATAGTTCCCTGTTGATTCGACTTCGGAATTAAACCGGATTATTACTATAGTTTGACGGCCTGCACTTGGGTGTACACATTTCAAATCAAGCCAATTCCCCCGCCAAACTGGACGACTAGGTTGAGGTTTAGGACCCACTGCTGGAGGTTAATCTTGGCGAGCCAAGGGAGCATCGTCTAACTTTTGTTAGCAAACTACTGGTGCCAAATTTCCAAGCACGACTCATTCAGCTGTTGAGGGAATATTGTGATTGTTTTGCTTAGAGTTACGAAGAAATGACAGGGTTAATCCGGCTTTAGTAGAGCATCGAGTACCTATCAGAGAGGGGTACAGGCCAATCAAGCAAGCCCCAAGGTTGATGTTCTAGTAAGTAACACTATTAATGAAAGAGGAGATTGATCATCTCCTATAGGCCAAATGCATCAAGGTGGCACGATATGTAGAATGAGTTTCCAATGTCGTTCCGATTAAGAAGAAGACATGTAAGATCAGGGTTTACTGCGATTATCGCAACATTGCAACCCCCAGAGATGAATACGGCATGCCACTGGCTGATCAACTTATGGATGCAGTGGCCATGAACATGATCATGTCATTCATGGACAGCAACGTAGGGTACCATCAGATCTTCATTGCACAGGAAGACTAGTACAAAACTGCTTTCCAATGTCCAGGATCGATTGAGACATTCTAATGGAGGGTTATGCCATTTGGACTGAAGAACACAGTTTCCATAGACTAGAGAGTCATGAATAACATCTTCCACGACATGATTAGTAAGATTGTCGAGATGTATATTGACGATATCATAGTCAAGACTTAAGACATAGAGAAACATCTTAGTGATTTGAGGTCGGTCTTTGAGAGGATGCGTGTCCACCAACTAAAAATGAACCCGCTGAAGTGTGAATTCAGAGTCACAAGTAGGAACTTCCTAAGATTTCTGGTGCATAAGAATGGAATTGAAGCTAACAAAAACAAGGCGAATGCTATCTAGAGGTCACACCCCTAACTACCAAGAAGGAGCTTCAGTGCCTGATTGGTCAAGTTAATTTCTTTTAGAGATTTATCACCAACTGTGCAGGGAAAGTGCAGGTGTTCTCGCCGCTTTTGAAGTTAAAGGGTGCAAAAGGCTTCAAATGGGAAACTCAACATCAGGATATTGCAACGATGTGACATTAAGAGCGGTCCCAATGGAATTGAATGGTCGTGTTAACAACTCAGCCCAGCTAGGGTCAGGTTTGAGGATTGCTAGGGGTATGGACGAGCAACTAATCAAAGTTCAAAGGAGAGTTTTGCTGGTCATTAAAACTAGAAGAATGGACTTCAAGGATTTAACGGTGGAAATGGAAGAGGAAGATTGGAGGTTTAAAATCATACAATTCCTAAGATATCCAAATAGGGATGTAGAGCAGGCTATTAGATGATGGGCTGCTAATTATATACTCATGGATGGGGAGCTATACAAGAAAGAGATGCACAATGACTTATTGTTAAGATGCATCGGCAAAGAAGAGGTCATTTTGGTAATGACCGAACGCTACGAAGGTATATGTGGCGCGCATCAGGGCAACATCAAGATGTGATAGCTAATTAGAAGATATGACTATTATTGGCCAAGTATCTTGAAGGATTGCATTAACTATGCAAGGGGTTGTCAAGCATGCCAATAACATGGACCTATCCAAAGGACACCGGCAATTCGAATGTAGCCCACAATAAAGCCATGGTCGTTTAGAGCCTGAACCATGGATTTAATAGGGAAGATCTTTCTCCCATCCACAAGACAAAATTATTTTATCATCTTAGCCATTGACTACTATACAAAGTGGGTAGAGGATATTCCAATGAGAATGGTCAACCAGACTGAATTCATTTGAATGATAAGGTAAAACATAGTGCACCAGTTTAGGATTCCTCAGTATATAGTGGCCGATCAAGGAACAATATTTGCGGGAAGCAAAGTTAAAGGATTTGCGAAGGATTATGATTTCGACGTGATTCACTCAAACCAAACTATGTGCAAGGGAACATCCAAGAAGAGTCTACCAACAAAGTGATGAAAGGAATCATTGCAAAGATGGTAAAAGCAACCCAAGGGGCAGACATAATAATCTATCGAAAGCACTAGGGTTATAAAGAATGTCCAAACGGTCCAATACCAAAATTACACCATTCAAGCTAACATATGGACAAGACACGGTTCTGCCTATGGAGATTACTGTAAAGTTGTTGCGAGTGGCCTTCCAGCATAAGTTAAGTCCAGTTGAATATAATGAAGATTTGATGATCGAGCTTGAAGATCTAGACGAAGTGCGACTAGGTGCGTTGGATTGCATCAAGGTGCAAAAGTTAAGAACCGCTAGGGCATACAACAGAAAGGTCAAAAACAAGACGTTCTATCAACAGACAATTCTTAAAGGCCTACAGACTGACGGTCAGGGAGGCCGCGGAATGCGAGCAAGACCTTTAACTTGGGAGGTCACGGCCGATGGCCAAGGGAGGCCGATGACCAATATGAAAATCATCCTACCATTCAACAGTTGTAAGAAATGCAATGAAAAAATGGAAAGGAACGAATAATAATGTAAATTTTATTCATAGAAGTTTGTACAAGTTCAGTGAATACAATTTGCAAAAATAAATGTTAAACAAAGTGCTGCATAAATATTGCGTCAAAGTAACTCACTTCTGGAGGCTTGTCATCTTGAGTTTGAAAAGGATAACTTGCGCACTAGAGACAAAGAAAGGAGTAAGAGTGAAGGATAAAGCTTGGGTGCATGAGACAGAGTATAGACCTCTCAAAAGAGCATCTCCTAGTTAAAGAGTCCTCGAACACGCAAACCTTACTTAGTCTCCACTTCCTCTTTTCCAGAAGGATGCTGATGTAAGTCATCCTAAGGCCAACCTAAAAATCAGGGGAATAAGACAAAACATGGTTTCCAAATACATTGAAAGCCAGATGTAATATCTTCTTCCAACTTCAACAAGTGCATGTCATCAACCCATATTGCCTTACCCCCCAAGAGAAGGATCTACAAAACAATCCAAGGATGGAGGCAAAAAAAGGTTTTTATTCGAAGGAAGAACATGAAGTAAGTTGGTAAAGCCAACTGCGGACATGAAGGGGAAAATACAAGAGTAACGACTTTGGTTAAGATTGAAGGAGGAAAGAAGTTGGTGACTAACAAAGTCATCTTCTAGTTTTCTCTCTTCTAGGTCATGAGGTTCAGAGGAAACAATAATGTTGCACAAGGAAGAAGGCATCCTTGAAGATTTTGGTTTGGTACGAAATGCCTGAGTGCTTCATGGGTAGCCATAGGCCATGAGGAAGTTAAATGTTTAATACCCCACCTTGGAAACCGTCAGCATTTATAGCACTTTAATAGGAGGAGAACAAAGCATCATTTTAATAGGCAGTCAAAGTACCTAAATGCAGGCAAGCAGATCAAATGGTGTAAACATAATGTAAGTGGCAATTAATGTCATTTAGTTCACAGTCATGTCAACCATCACAAGGGAAATAAAAAAAACAGATTTATAAAAAAGTAACATGCAAAAAAAAGTCCATCTATATTTATTATTATTTCTCTTGGAACTGTACAAGATTTGAAAAATGAGCTTCTAACTAGTACAGTGATTTATTAACGGCCAACAACTTGGTTGAAGCTGACTCGGCAGAGGCCGGGCCATTATCCACATAGGTCGCAACACTTACCGCAACGGTCTTCAATTCTTCTACACGCTCTTGACAAGAAGCAAATTCCTCCAAGAGCGCTGCACGCCAAGCTTCTAACTTGGCAATCTGATGGTCTATCTCTGCCAGCTGTTAAGGGATTGAGTCAAAACGGCTAGAATGATTGGAAAAGGTATGAATGTGTTGGTTTAAATTGACTAGTCATTCTCGTTCATCACAAATAACAACAAGACAGTCTTAGGGCTTTTGATACAACAACCCTACTTCTAGAAGGATGGCTGAAAGTTCATTAGCTAGATGTATCAACGCTTAGCGGTCCTCTTCAACAATGAAAGGAGAAACAACAAGTGACCTGATCGATAGAAGCCGTGTGATGGTTATTAGAGCCTGAAATACACCATCGACTTTAAACCTTTTCATTCGTACAACGGAAGATGATAAACTCACTTCCCACAAGGCTCATATAAGACCTAACGCCTATGTTCCGATACTAAGCTCTAACACCCCAATTTTTGGGGTCCCGATTAACCCGTTGATCACCCATCAACTAGTGAAATAACTCGTGATATCGTTTAATCCGATAACACGTAGTGATATCCCATTCATCGGGGTCCATAACTTTAACAAAATTCAAGCAGAGTCTTCTTTGTATGTGAGCTCTTCCAAACACACACAACTTGTGCAAATCCTATCCATTGATCACATCGCGTCCCAACCATTAATATTCAATCATATATCGTTGAATACTAACATCTACGATATACATTCATTCACAAAAGAATAATATCCATAAGAGTTCCATTACATGCCTTTAACCAATACATGTTTTGCTTAAGAAATTTATGCAAGGCCAATGTAAATGTATACAAGGGACTACAAAATATAATTCAAGAGCCCCAAACCGGCTCTGTCATCAATACGAGCCCAAGTGAGGACTGTTAGCAGAAGCCTATCCAACACCCAAAATATATTCTCATAAAGGGTGAGTCACTCTAGGTGTGAGCTAACACATGAGATTTTATCTCTAGAGCCCTATCCATTTCATATCGCAATCTTAGGTTGGAAATAAATCTAGATAGGAGGGAACTCTACCTCTTGTAGCGTGAGCATGGGGTAGAACAAATCCTCACTATGCCTAATGATGCTTCGTTCAATCCTAAGCCAAAACTCCAAATTCCACACTGTGTTGAAAATGGACTTGGTTGGTACTGACGCGTAGCCCTCGTCGAGTAGAGCAACTTTTGCTCTTGCACTATCCCAGTCCTACGGACGGATCTTCGTAGATCAAAGGAAGAATGAAGAAAAAGACTTGGAGAATTTCTCCTCTATCTCTCTCTCTCTCTCTCTCTCTCTCTCTCTCGGCTGAAACTTGGAGGAAATGGGTGGAAGACCCCAAATTCCTCCTTTTTATAGTTCCTTACATGCTTGGCCCTCATTGCACCACACTTCCCATTTTAACTGGTCCAATTTTATTCCGAATCAATTAAATATCGTCCAGAGTTAAGTTTAGTCTATTTTTATTTTACTAATTTTAAATTATTCCAATCACTTAGTAATACGCAAAAAATTTGACTATCTTGGAATTCAATGAAGTTTGACTAGGTAACTAGATTTTGCAAGATAAATTCAATGATAAGGTTCGTTTCGTCATTCGAGTTCTATAAAAATTTGGGTTTTCAACCCGTACTTTAATAGCTAGTTACCATTTTACCCTTTTAGTTAAGATTTTAAAATTTACGCCACACAATGATTTTCAAATTCACGATTCAAGATTAATCTTGAATGCTGGAAGGAAACAAGTCCAAAGGAAAGGCAAGCCTTAAAAAAAGCTAGGACGGAAGATAGGTCCGCTTCAAGTGAATGAATAGTAGCGGCCTGAGTTGGGGTCGTAGCCTGTAATGTCACAACAGTTGGAGGAGTACCATGACCTGCTGGGGGAGTTAGAGGGTTCTTTTTTATGGGCTAGACCTTCTTTATTTTCAAGGTCCACAACTTCAACACTATTGGCCACATTGGTGACCATGTCATTGAAAGAAGGCGCCTGCAAAACCAAGTCAACTACAGCCATAGAAGAAGCCATAAAGGTAGGAATGACTATTAGCCCGAGGGGCTCAAGGTTTTTGAATTGTTGATAGATGTAGATGGAGGAGTTGTTAGTAGTATGCTCTAAGACCAATCATATAGATGATGTTTTAGGGTTGTACTAGCAACATTTATTACTTAATTAAACAAAAGGGCAACTTTATTTATCATGTTTCTACTTTATTTAATTTTAATATACATGATATAGTCCATAGAATATAAGTTAAGAAGATTGTTTCTCAAGGTGTTGAGAAGAGGAGACCTATACTTCTTAGTACTTAACTCTTAAATGTTCCTAGTCATAGGATTATTATTTGGGCATTATGTAATCCGGATAGACTAGCACACACTATGTTTACTCATATTTGATATGAGGTGACTCGTCCAAGTCACTAGTGTTGGGACACTAAAACAGGTGTGTGGGTGCTTGTTAGAGAACAAGTACACTGAACGTGACCATTGACTAACGTATGATTTTTCATATGGAGTTTTACATGCCTGTCAATATTAAATCCTAAAGTTATAGTTATGCAACTGATCCTTAGATTTGAGACACCATGATTGTCTTGTGCATGGACTTCTATGCTTTAACTATACAACATATTCATATACTAACCATGTAACTTGGATATGTATTGTTAGACATAGTTAGGCATGCATGAAGACTGATGAGTGTACAAAATAGAATCTATCATCCTTAGTAATTAAAGGGATAATGTCCTATGTGATCTTCTGGGATATGACTCAAAGAGTCCTTGGCCAAGGTAGAATGAAAATTAGAAAAGAGTTTCTAATTGATCATTAAGAGTTATAGTCCTAAGATCGAACACATAAGATTGAATTAGGGGTTTGACAGTAATTCCATACCCTAGTAATTCAATTGGGGCATTGTGTGATAGAAGGAATTGAATTGCATGACAACTATATACTGAATATGTTCTTTACCTACTTCGTGCTATCCGGAGGTTGATCATGATATGCTGCTAGGTGTCACTCATGATTAGTAGAAACTCGAAGAATGAAATTAATATAAATATATTAATTGTTCTTCATAAAGGGAGAATTAGAAGAGTTCTAATTCAAGCTAAATTAGAAAGAGTTCTAATTTGAGATGCTACTTATAGTTAGTATCGAATGCCTACAATCAGGTATGCTTGAACCTATAGGGTCACACACAATAGAATTGATTGGATAATTATGAGATAATTGCAACTTGACCCAAATTAGGATTAGAGCTTTTAAAGCCCTATAAATACCTTTATGTAGGAGGTGGATATATATGATATATAAGATATAGCAAATCTCTTGCTAGCACAAGAAGAACCACCCCTCATTCTCTCTCTACTAGTTTATCAATGGTTGAAGTAGATCCTTCAAGTTTGTCAATTCGTGTGGATACCGATAGAGACCAAACGTTTGCGAAGCTTGGGGTAAAGATCAAATTCAGATTTGAAGATTTAAAGTTTTTGAGAATGCTTGAAGATTGCTAAAGGCATGCTTCAAGAGGTAACCCTTAATCTTCTCTACAGATCTAAGGTTTCTCGGTTTGTATTAAACATGAATAGATCTTGGTATGAGTAATCAAATTATTTTTTTTAAATTCCGCTGCGTTTATTATATGATTCCTTTCAGGAGTTCTATCACATAGGTGAACACGACACACAAGGGGGCATCATCCTCAATGTCTTGTCCCTCGTCGACTTGAGCATGAGAAACAGAAGAAGAATGGGTCGTAGAGGAACATCGCCGCTTGTCTTTATGGCAAGGCCTTGTTGGAGAAGAAGGAATAGTTGAGGAAGCCAAATTCGTAGAGGTCACAAGATCAAGGTCAACATCCCAAAGACGAACAGTGACAGAAGGAGAAGTCCTAACCGAGTTGGCCTTGGGAGAGGGATGAGCCCATGATGGGAAACCCACATGAGTAAGAACAAAGACCGTTTCACGTTCAAATTATCGAGAAACATATCGTCTCCACCAAGCCTTGACAATCTTCAAAACATCGAATGACTTGGTGAATGAAATCATTTGGAAAGAGCGGCAGACAAAAGAGGGATGAAGGTTGACTTCTCAAACATTCACATCGGTCAAATTAGGTCGATTGATGAGGTTAATATTAAGAGTACAAACGAAGGGATAAGGAATCTACTGCATCAAGCCGAATTAGCGGGCGAGCTGCTACGACATGTAAACTTTAACGCCACAATGAGCATTGGTGCCATAAGTCGGCCCTAGGCCGTAATACAAGTCTCGAGGGTGGAGATAAGAAAACTAGGTGTCCTCATGGTGGAAAATAACGTTAGTAGGGACTGCCCCAGGCTTATAAAGGAACCATTTTGGACCCCGATTTCGAGCAAACGACATCCAAATGTGTCGTGAGTTGTTCAAGTTATATAGATAGGAAAAGTAGTCTGCAAAAGTTTTCTTTTTGGAAGGGATCGTGGAAAATAAGAAGCCATAGGAGAAGGAGGCATTATTGGTAGGCGGGATAAAAAGCTTTGGGAAGTAAGCGTGAAGCCACAGTTGAAGCACACCCAAAGGGGACCCAAACCCTTTTACATATTCGACACCGCAATTTTCCACATCCCACGATAGAGGTGGGCGAGCACTACAGGAGCAAGAGCGTATGAAACACTCGCGACCAAGTTGACGGCCAGCGGGATGTACTCCTTAGTAACCTTGTAGGACGAGGTGTAGAAGAAGAACTAGTTAAACTAGTTGAGCCAGTAAAGCAGGAACGAAATGTATTCCTAGTTCAACACTGAAGAGCCATCACAACCGTGACAGGCCACGATGAAAAGAGAATAGATAGTAATCGGCTTGTTCTACGTATCGGTTAGGAAGGTATAACTCACCTCAATATAGGAAAGCATAGCATTAGCCTCTGCCCCAAATGGAGGAAGTCCGAGAAGAGTAGACATGTTATACACCGTGGGGTCCATCATGCCAAAATGAAAGTAAAAGACATTGTTTGCCATGGACCAGAATAAGAGAGCGACGTTGAGCAGAGACTTATCAATAGGCATTGAGATAATGCTAAGCTCAATAGCATCATAGATGCTGAGGCGGTGCCACAGAGTACTTTTGGCCACTTTGACACAAGCAACCCATGACATCCAATCAGGGGAAAGAGCCTTCCATGCACATATAGGATTGCAGCTGAGCCAGTTCGGCTATATAAGTGGCTCCTGGAAGTTAAAAGGCAAAGACATATGAGAGTTGGGGTAGATGTGCCAAACTTTGTCTGGAGGCATCTCTTTGAAAGCAAGCCCAAGGCCCATCTCTAAAGAAGAAGAATCAGACAGCGAGTTAAAAACATGAAGAGTGAATTGAGTAGCTTGCTCCCACAGAAGAGTCGTTTCAAGAGCAACAGTACGAGGATGCTCCATTGAAGAAGAAGAAGAGAAAGTCAGAATAATGACACAACAACAAGTCTGAGGATGGATTATATAGGCTCAAAGAACAAGTCATTACAATGATGAAAAGATATAAACGGATCGTGTGCAAGTCGTTTCTTGTAGATTTGAAAAGACAAAATATAGACCAAGATACTACATATGGAAGATTAGCCACAATCTCTGAGCTTCACAGCCAATAGTGGGATGACAGCCAAGCAGGGCAAGTGTAGCGGTAAAAGCTTAAATTCAAAAGAACAAAAACGACGCCCCGAATATGGAGTATTCAGACGCATCTTTTTAATGGGCAATATTTACACCTAAAAATAACAAAATCAGAGGGTGACACATAGAAGAGATCCAACGATCATGAATGAGTCTATGAGAGTCCATGATTGATAGAATGTTTAGAGGAGTAGGACTCTAAAAATCCTGGGAAACGGGAAGACGTGACATCATGAACCGCCAATTGGAGATGATTCAGTGCACGTCCACGTATCTTGAGAGTAAAGGACATGATCATTGTAATGGCCGGAAAAGACAGCTTCGACGGTTGGAGGCCATTATTATAAATAACAGAGGTCAGTTCACTGAGAAAGGATCCCACGATCAAACCCAAAAAAATCTTCTCAGAGCCTACCTTATACTCACTCATTCTTGCTCCTGAGCAACTTTAGTTTTCTTGTAATCCATCACTCCGATGATCCTTTACTGCTTTCATTTACTGCTTAGTATAATACTTATTTCATCTTCTGAATTTAGTCTACTTGCTGCTTTGAATTTCGTTGATCTTTCTTATGTTTCAGTCCATTTCGCTATTGATTGAAAAATTATTTAAAGTCTTTGAACCGTAAAGTATAGAAAAGAACTTGGAAGTAGCTTTACACCTCGCTACAATCGCTTGAACAATCATGATTTTAGAACTTTACGTCGTTTCGAATAAGCAAAGTCATACGTGTTTAGATTTTAAGTTCAATTGAACTTTGACACACCTGTAATCCAAAAATACGTCAAACAAAAATATAAACTTAAATGAAAAGTATGGTGGTCACAGTAAATGCACATGGAAACCTCAGGTAGTCAATTTGTACAGTCATTTTCGATTAGACCAAAAGTAATATAAATTGAAAATGTATAAGACTAAATTGACACATTTGAAGAAAAAAATGAGGATAAAACAACACAAAATGCATAATTCATAGACTATTAGGCTGCGTTTCGATTGGGGTAATCTTGGTTGGGAATGATAACCTCATTTTTAATTCTATGAATTACCATGTTTGAGTGTAATGAGTCAGTAATTTATATCTTGAATAAGATTACCATTGGAATCAAATTCCTAATGATTGTGGAAATCTTAAACCCCCATCAATGGTGGTAATTTCATACCCAACTTAATAGGGTATTCTAAAAAAAGTCATATTCAAAATCCTTCACAAAATTTAGTTTGTTGCTAAAGCCAAACTATCTTTCTAAAATCATGTTCTTTCCTAAAATAAAGTTCATGACTAAAAATATTACTAAAATAGACGTTCATTACTATACTAAATTAATGACGATACCACACATTAAACAAAATATTATTACGATATTTGAAACTCAGGTATCACTTTCCTAGGAATAAAATACCCGTTCCTGATTAAGATTACAGTCATCCAAACGATGTCTTAGAGTGTGTTTGTTTTAGGGATAAATGGGGTATAAGTAGGTGAGATAGTGTTTATTAGTACATGCGTCCCACATATACTTTGTTTGTTAACAATTTTTAGCAAAATACTAATTTTGGGATCTTAATACCGATCTGGTATGAACAGTGACCCTAAACTCATCTTCATAGGTATATCTAATATCACCTAGGAGGTGATATTAAAATTAGGTAGAAAACTAACCACGATACTAAATTAGTAAATTATAGTATTGACCCTTCTAATACATGATGTTCAAATTCAAGATAAGGGCAAGTCAATTTATATAAAATAAAATTTTTACTTTTGTTGTGGGACCACAAGAAAATAAATTATAATATTGACCTTTGAAGTGTTTAATAATCTAAAACAAAGGGATGAATTTAAGTCAAATTTATTTAAGTGAATTACAAAATACAATTATTTCTTTTATGTGGACCCTCATCCATTGCAAAATCATAAGTAATACTACGATGACCAAATTTTGAGAATAAATTAAGAGTTTAAATGACATGACAACATATTATTTGGAGTCTTTATTGGGAGCCCAAATGATATGACACCAAATAAAGAAGTTTAAGTCAGCTCTCATGTCATTTGAACTCTTAATTTGGTTCTAAAATTTGATCAGTGTAGTATTACTGGCCAAACATAATATAAAATTAAAAAAGACATAACCCATGACTTTGGAGTAGATGGAAAAAAAGAAAAGAAAAATTCTATGGATACCAAAAGTTTTACCAAATAATATTTTTATTAAATGAGTTGTGACTTCCATATCACTCCTAATCTACCAAATATCCACCAAATAAATATTTTGATAGAGGCCGGAAAAAAACCCCTCATATCATCCATCCTTCTGAAACAACGTGTATTTTGTTCATATATTTATATACAGCTTTCGGGACTTCAAAACAATTATCCATCCAAACACCGAATTCTCAATTTCTCCCTGTTAGTGAGTGTTCATTGAAAATCATGGCGGTGGCCGATTTCAGTGGTGGTGGTAGTTGGAGAGAGATGGGGAGTTTTACCCTCCACGTCCTCACCGGCCGGTGGTTCATGGTCTTTGCTTCGCTGCTGATCATGTCCGCCTCCGGTGCAACCTACATGTTCGCCCTCTACTCCAGCGACATTAAATCATCACTGGGTTACGACCAAACCACCCTCAATCTCCTAAGCTTCTTCAAAGACTTGGGTGCCAACGTCGGAATCATATCGGGACTCATAAACGAGGTCACACCCCCATGGGTGGTTCTCTCCATGGGCGCTGCCATGAACTTCGTCGGCTACTTCATGATATGGCTCGCCGTCACCGGAAAAATCTCCAAACCCCATGTTTGGCAGATGTGTTTATATATATGTATCGGTGCAAATTCTCAATCATTTGCAAATACGGGGGCTTTAGTCACCTGTGTTAAGAACTTCCCGGAGAGTAGAGGCATTGTTATAGGGCTCTTGAAGGGTTTTGTTGGCCTCAGTGGTGCTATAATCACACAGCTATACCATGCTTTTTATGGACACAATTCTAAGTCTCTGATCTTACTCATTGGTTGGCTTCCTGCGGCGATTTCGTTCATTTTTCTGAGAACAATTCGTATCATGAAGGTTGTTCGACAAGTGAATGAGGTCAAGGTCTTCTATAATCTTCTCTATATCTCTCTTGGTCTTGCTGGTTTTCTTATGGTCATCATTATCTTACAAAATAGGCTCACCTTTAATCGGATTGAGTACGCCGGAAGTGCTACTGTTGTAGTTGTTCTCCTCTTTGCTCCGGTGGCTGTTGTTATCAGAGAAGATTTCAGCATTTGGAAAGTAAAAAAACAAGTTGTGGATGATCCTTCTCCATTGAAAGTAGTGGCTGAAAATCCACCTGCAATTGAATTAGCACCGCCGGGAACACATTCAGAACCTCCGCCGCCGGCTGCCAGAGCTCCAACAATTCGAAAAGAGCCGGTTTCATGCATGACCAACGTGTTCAATCCGCCGGAAAGAGGTGAGGATTATACCATTTTCCAAGCACTTTTTAGCGTCGACATGTTGATTCTGTTCGCCGCAACAACTTTTGGCGTGGGCGGGACATTGACGGCAATTGATAACTTGGGTCAGATTGGCAAGTCTTTAGGGTATCCAAATGCTAGCACAAGCACATTTATATCCCTAGTGAGCATATGGAATTATCTCGGCCGAGTAGTATCCGGCTTCTGTTCTGAAATCTTCTTGGCAAAGTACAAATTCCCACGTCCCCTAATGCTAACATTTGTGCTTCTTTTCTCATGTGCTGGGCATCTTCTTATAGCCTTTGGCATACCCAATTCTCTCTATGTTTCTTCTGTGATTATGGGGTTCTGTTTTGGAGCTCAATGGCCATTAATTTTTGCAATCATTTCAGAATTATTTGGCCTTAAATACTACTCCACATTGTACAACTTTGGTGCCGGAGCAAGCCCTGTTGGGGCTTATCTTCTCAATGTTAGAGTGGCTGGTCATTTCTATGACAAAGAGGCTTTAAAGCAAATGGCGGCGAAGGGGCTTCACCGGAAAGCCGGAGAGGACTTGACGTGCACCGGAGTTGAGTGTTACAAACTGGCTTTTCTGATAATCACGGGGGCTACACTGGCCGGGTGTATGGTTTCTTTTATTTTGGTTCTTAGGACTAGAAAATTTTACGAAGGGGATATATACAAGAAGTTTAGAGAGCAGGCCCAGGCGGAAGACACCATCACCACCACCGCTGCCACCACCGCCACCACCACAAACAACGCGCTTTAGTGTGCAAACAATAGATATTGAATTCCTTCAAAATCCTCATGTTAATGAGTTATATGATAATGATGAAAATTTTATGATATTTCTATAGTTGCTAGACTACTAGTAAGTGTGGTGATGCAAATAATTAGAAATTAGATTGAAATCAGTTTTTATTTTTCAGCTCTAGCTGAAGGACTTTGTTTATCATATTAATGCAAAGATTTTAAGCAAAATTTTGTGGTTAATTTTCAGTTTGTCTGAATTTAATCATGTCAAGTAAGGTCATTGAGTCATGACTCTACCAGAAATTTTTCTGGTTCAAGATCTAGTCCATAGAAGGTAATTGACCACTGTGCGCTTTAACTCATTGATCCTGATTCAGTCTTTCTTATTTAGCAGTTGGTTATCCTTTCTATTCTTTCTTATTGTTTTGTGTGTGGGGCTGTGGACTTATCTTTAGCAGATTGCAAGCTCAACCTTCTCCCACATGACCAAAACTTGCCAGAAATGAGTTTTTAACCGAACTAAGGGGGATTTCATACTTACTTCTTTATTACCTTACTTTCAAACTTTTCTAATTTATTATAATTTTTACAAAAACATAGTTAAAAGTTATGCTTTTCAATGTAAAATCGGATTTGCAAAACACCCTTTTCAGCAATTGTAATAGAACACCTTTAAAAAAACACGATTTTATAGTAGAAAATGTGGGTTTGAACCAAACTTCAATGAAAAAAACCATAGATTAGAATCCCAAAAATATTGCCTTTGGGTTAGAGATTATATGAGAAAATGTTCAATGTAACGCCTTCACTAACTCCTACGGGCTTTGATGCAATGATAAACGTTCCGATCCAACAATTAGTATTAGAGAGTGAGGTCACAGGTTCGAGTTCTAGGTAGTGGCTTGAGGGGTGGAGGGGGGAGAGAGATTGTTAGCCTGAATAGAATTGCAACAAGTCTCCCTTAGACTTGGTAGAGATTTTAACCAACTCAACACATGGATTCTTCTTGCTAAGTTGGTTAAAAGAAAGAAGTTGAGCATTCACCAACACCGGTGAGTTTTTGTGCAATGGTGGTAAGCGCTTTGACCCAACACATAACAAAATGTTAATAATACCATGTGTGTCACTGTAAAATATAAACCGACCCGTAAATAGGTGAACCTTACATTATTTTGTACCTACCCCATCCATGTAAAATAACAAATATTTCATGAAAATAATTGGGTTTAACTTACCACATAGATTTTTATTAAACTCTAACCTGACAATGATTATGTGATGAAGTCACTCTCATCCATATATGGGGAGAATTATACTCAGACCCTTTGAAATTTGTCACTTAATCACTCAAATCCTCTGATATTTGAAATATTATACACAGATTCCCTAAGATTTGTACAGCGTAATGTTTAGACCCCTGTCGTCAATGTCCGTTAATATATCTATTAGTAAATTACACGCAAACCCCCTAAAGTTTGTAGGAATATAATACTTAGGCCCCTCAAATTTAAAATATTATATTTAGGCATATAATATTTAGACCCTTCAAATTCATGTTCTATTATGTAATTTATTGAAATAAAATCGAAAATAAATATTTAATTTTTTCTTAAAAATCATAATTAATATGCAATTATACTATCTATTAAAGTAAAACAAAAAAATCAAATAAGAGGTCAAACTGTAATGAACACAATATCTTCTAACTTTAATTAGGGTAATTTGGTAGTTTAATTTAGTTGTTTAAAAGACCAAATTAAATTACAATAGATAGTATAATTGTATATTAATTATGATTTTTTTTTTTAAAAATTAATTTTTAATTTTTTTATTTTATTTCAATAAATGTTATAATAGAACATGAATTTTGGTTGTAAAATTTAAAATATTTGATATTCTAGTTTTTATTTGAGTATTTAAAATACTTGAAGGGTCTAAGTATTACACGTTTACAAATTTCGGAAAGTTTGGATGTAATTTATTAACGGATATAGTAAATAACATTGATGGCAAAGATGTACGTGTTAACATATATATAAACGTTAGGGAGTCTGTATATAATATTTCAAATATCAAAAAGTCTGAGTGATTAAG
Organism: Ilex aquifolium; assembly: GCA_951799425.1. Taxonomy (NCBI): domain Eukaryota; kingdom Viridiplantae; phylum Streptophyta; class Magnoliopsida; order Aquifoliales; family Aquifoliaceae; genus Ilex; species Ilex aquifolium. The sequence continues at coordinate 21,738,717 of OX637399.1, forward strand.
TGACAAACTTCAAGGGGCCTCGATGTAATTCTCTCATAATATATATATATATACCGGAGATTATAAGCCCTGGAAACCACTCAAACCTCAAACCTCAAACCTAAAATCTCATCAGCAAGTCAAGGTCAAGTTACCGACTCTCCAATATTGGAGCGTCTTAGTCATGGACCATGGAAGAACTTGACAACTGCCGTATATGTTTTGTCAGCCAGCACAAAAAAACAGCAGAATAGTGGGAGATTTTTGGAGGATCCAATTTCTCACAAAAAGACTCTGTCTTTTTGCAATGATCTTTTTGACTCACCATTCGTCAATAATAGTGCATCATCTCTTTCAATTTCTAGTCCATAGAGAAAGGTATAGGCACAGACATGTTCACGTGATTAAGAAGGTATAGACAAAGAGATATCGTGTAAAAAATTATAATTTTTTTCAGTAAAGTTATAATTTCATGCAATCAAATTACAAAAGAATAAAAAGAATTTTGATTCTAAAGTGTTATAATCGAATCCAAACAACTCTCATTATGTATTAAATCACCAGATGATGGAATTACAAACTCAATGTTATAATTTTTTAATTTTGTATACCATCAGCATACCCAAATCACTCTTCTTTATTGGCATTTAGTGGGGCGGTGGATGCCATTCCGATGATAGAAGAAAGTTGGGAACTACCGAGTCGTGTGCTGCTGCTGGTCCTCACTGGCCCACAAAACCACTTGTTAACACTTTCCAAGTCTATCACAACAAGTCTTTGTAGACCAAAGTATCATCTTTCTTTATTATAGGTTAAAGAAAGAAATGACAAAAGGTCCACTTGACCGGACCAAAGTGTCTACAATTGAGTCATAACCACATTTAAGGTACATCCAAAATCAACACGTCAATGGTCGTATGGACAAAAAAGAGACTTTCATGGCAACCACAGGATTTATGGATATTTTAATTCAGTTATGGAATAGGAACTCAAGCCAAAAAACTAACAAAAGCATGTATAATTAGGCTATGTTATGAGTTCAGATACTGGACGCAAGCTAATACATGGGCTCTTTTATGATTAATTCAGAAACATGAAGCAAGTAGCAAAAGTGTAGGGTCAAAACAATATGTGGATACTGCAATTTGGTGGTGAAAGATAATTAGATTTGACAATTGTTCACGCCGCATGTTAAATCATGTTACGTTAAAATTGATTAACACGTATAAGTAGTGTATAATAAGATTGGTATTGGATCAGATTTGTGTCATGTATAAGTAATATATAGTTGTGTCCGTGTAGTGTCGTGTATAACAAGATACATTCTAATTCATTTATTGTATTGGTCTAGTGTGCCTGAACCTGTCAGTATCAAAACCACAAATTATGCTAAGGATTGATATTTTGTGCTAAGGATTGAAAGTCATATTTTGTACTCGTTTTCAAAAGCTTCTTCTAAAGTTATGATATGCTCACAATTCAGAAACTCGAAGCAATGACATAAAAAAAGCTTATTATACCCATTGAATCACAGTTACGTTGGGTGGTAGCATAGCCATAAATATCCCCAAGACCACAGATTCTGCCCACAAATAAAAATCACATTACAATCCCCCCATATTCCAAAGATTTGTACTGAGGCCAATTCTTAGACTTAAAGGAAAGCATTTAAAGGAATGGACCCGCACGCGCATAGCAGAAGAGGTTGTTTAGTGTGTGTGTGAATATTTGTATTGCTAGGTATATATGTTTGTGTGTATATGTGTGTGTCTGCAATAGGGATGGGCCACAGCTTGGGCTTGGGGATCACATGGTAGGGCTTACGATATTCATAATGATATTTCGACTAGAAGAGCCAATTTAGTTTATGTGTAATCTTTTCCAACACATTATACTTGTCTCTTTTTGTTTGAACTATAAATGACATTTTAGACATGTGCTAATAAATCCTGATCTTAAACTAGTGGAAAAGTTATTCCATTCGTGCATTTTTAAGTGAAGAAAATATGTCACCTCGTCCGGATGTTGATCTATGTCCGCATCACTGGGAATTCACCATGAAAAGGATCGAATTTGGGCCGTGACCAAGGGCCAGTTGTTAGGTCATCTTTTGCATTATTAAGCGCAAACACATAGAAGAATTAGAATGTGAGATTCTTTTATGCACAAGGATGGGTGCTTGGCCTTAAAGTGGCTCATTGATGAGTCCATAGTTGTACTCTGCAGTTAATTATTGATGATGTGTGGACTCGAGACGTGAGGAGAATTCTTAAGCTGAAGAGCTTAAGGCTTGTGAACAATGGATTGTGAGTGATTAAGGGGAAGACGATATCCAGAGGAGGACTCTGATGGCTCTACCTATGGCAACAGTAAAATTTGAACAACTAGATGAGCTATGAACACAGTTAGAACATAGGAATTATAGTGGTTCACTAGCTAAAGAGTTTGGCTAATCTACTATAATAGAGTCTCTTACTCTTTTGAGGACTGCATATTACTTGGGAAAAAAGATAGGTTACAAAATACTTGATTTTCATGTTCAATGTCTTTACATGGAGAATGCTTTTGTATTTATACCCACAAGTTGGGTGGTCCCTATGTCATCATCATATGGTCCCCAAGTTTGTTAGGATTTCGTTGAGGGAATATTGGGCCATTAGAAGCTACATTCCCTAGGCATAACGTGACATTCTAGAAAATGTGGAGGTGGCCTTATGACCTATCTCCAAGCCTGGATACGTTGTGATCCTCCATATCTCTGGAAGAGTTTGCCGTGAGGTTGTTCTTTTTTGGGATGACCTCCTTCTCTTTTAGCCAGCTCGTGGGTATGGGAGCTCGGTCCAAACATCTATCCTAAGCTAGAGATGTGGATTCTCCCCATCACGCAGTATAGTTGACCTAGGCATTTGCACTTGAGGTCGTTCTCAACTAGGGGTGCAACTTGGGTTGGGCAACCCGATTTCAACCCGAGCCCAACCCGAAAAAATTAGGGCTTGGGCTAGGGTTTTTAATACTTGGGTTGGGCTTGGGTCAAAAAACCTCAACCCGAATTCAATTTGGGTCGGGCTCGGGTTGAGGCATCGGCAACCCGATTTCAACCCGAACCCGACAAATTAAAAAATAATTTTATATATATAAAGCATTAGCACTTTTTTTCATTTTTACTCCATCGTCCTTTATTTCTTGTTGCTTGCTACTCTGTTATGCGTGATTAGTGGTGATAGTGTGATGTTTTAAGTTTAATGTTTTTATGGGTCTAATTTCTATGTTTTGTGGGATTGTGTTTTGAGATCACTAGTTTTTTTGTGTGAAAGCAGATTATCAATAATCGTGCACTGTTATGAATGAAATATATGGATTGTTTTATGAATTTGTAATTATTTCCCCCCCTCTCTTTGTCTCTCTTGCAGTGAACCCGAATTCAACCCGAGCCCGCCCAAATTAAATTCGGGCAGTGCTCGGGTTGAGTTCCTCAACCCGAGGTAGGGTTAGGGTTAGGGTTAGGGTTGAAGATTATATACCTAGGGTTGGGCTAGGGTTGACTGTCTAACCCGCCCAATCCGCCCGAGTTGCACCCCTATTCTCAACCGATCTGGGTTCCTTTAACTCAAGATATATGTGAGTGACATTGGCCTTCCTTCTGAGGATGGAGGCTTGGACGCGAGGGCGGGGAATAAACCTCATCTATATGCCCCTTTTAGGGACCGTTGTCTAGATCCCCTTCTATTTACTTATGATGCCATTGTTTGGTATCATCAATTGCCCCCCAGTCCTGAGTTCAACCTGTCTGACTTGGGTGTAGCTCGAGAATGAGCTTTTTGTCATGTGAGGTATTTTTTTTCTTTATATCCAACCCAGGATGCTTAGGACGTTTGAAAAGCCATGACATAATGGCTTCATTTGGATCACAACATCGTGCAAGCGTGGAGCATAAAAAACACCTCGTAGTTCGAGTTATGCCAATTGCATCGTGCCACGTGGAGCGCTTGTGCAGACATATTTAATGGGTACAGAGTAAGAAAATTGCCAAAAAAAATTCCCTTTAAACCCCCTTTAATTCGATTTCCCTCTTTACCAAAACTCTTCAACACCAAAACTCTTTCTTTCCCAAATCTTCTGCGATTTCTGGAGTGTCGGGGATTCACTAACCGTTCTTGTGAGGTTTGAGAGGAATCAATTCAAGGATTTGATCATTCCTGGAGATTTTGGGTCTGGATTTTTCGGTGCTTGTCTAGCTCACGTCTAAGTTCCTCACCTTTGCTTGCCACTTTCGTCTTCTAGGTATATTTTCCATCTTTCCTTTAACTTCCTCGTATCAAGCCTGGACCGTTTTTACCCTTAGTGATGGTCTCAAGGACTCCATTTCTTGGTTCTTCGTTTTCGATTCTTTAGGGGTCTAGGTAGATCCTTAGTAGCTTTCCCCCTCTTCTTAGATCCTTTGCCATAGCTGAGGTTTTTCTCCTTAGTTATTGGTGTTTGGACCCATGTGCTACTGAGGATTGCTCTCGAAGCATATGCCCTTACTTTTTATTGCAAGTTAGGTTATTTCATACCCTCGACTTTAGCAATGTCTGGAACTTCTTCTAAAGCTACTGGGTCTTTTATCTCTCGCATGCTTGGGAATTGGAAATGAGGATCTCGAAGTTGAATCTACTTACCAAACGAAAGTGGTAGACCTAAAAGAGATGACAATCCCCTGCCCGTGGTTCCTCGAGGGAAGAGCTCAACTTAGCAGAGGGCTTCCCCTCTTTTCGTCACGAATGCGCCCGAGAGGAGGGCTTCTAATCAAGGTAAGAGAAAAAGGGCCCCTAAAAAGAAGGCCACCAAACCTTCTCGGGCATCTCCTTCAAGTTCTAAATCTTCCCGAGTTTTCCCCTTATGCAAGGTCAGAACCTTAGACAGAACTGGAGATTTGTAGGGGTCCTTCGTGCCTCTTACCTAGGGCCATGTTATTGAGTGTAGGCTCTAGTCCTTGATTAGCCGCTACCAATTTTTTGTTGGTGTTACAGCTTATACCCCCTCGGACATAGATCTCTATAACGTCTATCTGGCCGGGAAGACCTGCTTTTTCGTTTTGGCATTTGAGTCAGGTGTCAGATTTCCATTACATCCTTTCTTAAAAAGTGTTCTCTGTAATTTCAATATCTGTCCCTCGAGGATGTCTCCCAAATTTTGGGGGACACTAGCTGGCCTTCTTGTATTCTAGAGAGAGAACGACCTAGGTCGAGCTTCTTCCATAGCCTCCTTCACTTCTTCAATTTCAAGTGCTCCCTAGCAGATGGCTTCTTCTATATATCTAAACACGTCAATGCCTATTCCATAGTCACAGGTGCTCCTTCTTCTCATAAAAATCGAAAAAAACACTTCTTCTATGTTTCGGGTGATGCTTTTGATGTGAACCCCATTCGACTTGCTTTGAGACCCAACAAAAATATTGGAAAAATAACCCAAGAAAGCCAAACTCAGGTCTATGGATGGAGAATCTAGACCCGTTGAGATCTTGTGTCAATAACCTAGATTATATTAAAATCTAGACCCGTTGAAGAACCCATCTTAAGAACCCAAATTACAAGGAGGAACGCCACAAAGATTGTGATTTACCTTTGATAAGTTCAGAAGTTCAATCAAGAACAAGAGAAGTAAACTCAACTCAACTCACAATTAAAATTCAATATATTGTCTCCCCCTTTTTCATTGATTGAACGCCTATTTATAGGCTGGTCATTACAAGAAAAATTCCTAAAAATCCTAATCTACTAAGGAAACAAATCCTAATAAGAGTTTAAATAAATTAGTAAGACATATGTAGGCTAAGCATCCTCAAGCCCACTTGTTCTAAACTAATAATAAAAATCTTTTAAACAAATTGAAGGCCTTAACAACAACAGGCCCTATCTAACATGTTCTCCTTCTTTCAAGCCCATCTTGAGTGTTGGGCTCTTGCTAGCTTCATCCCAAGTGGATTGCACCAATCCTTGCATTGCTTCCTTGATCTTCTTGGCTCTTGATCTTATAATTGGTCCATCTGGAAATGCAAATGATCTTTAAGAGTAGGCCCACCTTGGTTCTCATCATTCCCTCTTTCCTTAAAAAGATTCGTCCTCGAATCTTCACCTTACAAATTTCTAATCGCTGCTTCTTGCTGATCAATCCTATCCCTCACTTCCCCCAACACCAAGTTCAAACGCTCAAATTGTTGTTGCACGCCCTGCAACATAAAGAATGGGTTATCGGTCATCCCCCTTGGTGATGAGCCACTTCGGCGAGACATTGTAATGTGCTGCACAAAAAGAATGTTAGTGGTAAAAAAAAAACATCACACACTCCCTTACGTGTTTCACTCTTAATTGGCTTTTTCAAAGTAATAGTCTCACACTCTCTTGCCTTTTACCTCAAGAGTTTTCCCACTCAAGTTCTTTAAGAACTAATTGAACTCAGTCAAAACAATGCAACCTTGTTTAATCCCAACTAGTAATTAGGCCCATGAAACAAGAAAACAAGAATAAGAACAAGAACAAGAACAAGAGAAACGCAGAAGGAACAGAATGACACGAGAATCAAGAAAATTATATGAATGAAAGAGTAATTATAAAACAAGATACCAACTATAATGATGTATGCAGCCCCTTTAAAGATAAGGCTAAAAAAAAAAAAATTATTTTCGGACTTTCTTCTGTTTTTTTTTTTTTCTCTTTTCTCTTTTTTTTTTGGACGAATTTTTTTTTTCACCAACTGATTTGATCACAAACTAAATAATAAACAATAGACAAAACCCTAAAAATAACTCAAACCCTATAACAATGAAATTTTCGGCAGCCCCACAAAACCCTAAGAATTTCGGAAGCCCTTTTTTTTTTTTTTTTTGTAACCCTAGAACAATGAAGCCCTATAATCAAATATGCAAGAAATAAAAGGATAGAATATGACCTGATTGGAAACCTTGCTCTGATACCAAATGATGTGAACCACAATCGACTTGCTTTGAGACCCAACAACAATATTGGAAAAATAACCCAAGAAAGCCAAACTCAGGTCTATGGATGGAGAATCTAGACCCGTTGAGATCTCGTGTGAAGAACCTAGATTATATTAAAATCTAGACCCGTTGAAGAACCCGTCTCAAGAATCCAAATTACAATGAGGAACGCCACAAAGGTTGTGATTTACCTTTGATAAGTTCAAAAGTTCAATCAAGAACAAGAGGAGTAAACTCAACTCAACTCACAATTAAAATTCAATATATTGTCTGCCCCTTTTTCATTGATTGAACGCCTATTTATAGGCTGGTCATTACAAGAAAAATTCCTAAAAATCCTAATCTACTAATGAAACAAATCCTAATCTACTAAGGAAACAAATCCTAATCTACTAAAAAAAAAAAATCCTAATTTGCTAATTAAAAAAATCATAATCTACTAAGAAAACAAATCATAATAAGAGTTTAAATAAATTAATAAGACATATGTGGGCTAAGCATCCTCAAGCCCACTTATTCTAAACTAATAATAAAAATCTTTTAAACAAATTGAAGGCCTTAACAACAAAAGGCTCTATCTAACATGTTCTCCTTCTTTCAAGCCCATCTTGAGTGCTGGGCTCTTGCTAGCTTCATCCCAAGTGGATTGCACCAATCCTTGCATTGTTTTCTTGATCTTCTTTGCTCTTGATCTTGTAATTGGCCCATCTGGACATGCAAAGGATCTTTTAAGAGAAGGCCCACCTTGGTTCTCATCAGCTTTGGAGAAGGATCACCATGATAACTCTTGATCTTAGTGTTCCCCAACTCTAGGGGGCCTAGGAATTTTAGTGAGTGTCTATCTTCTAGCAGGGTTTTCTTTTTGGCACGACTTTCTTTCTCTAATATTAATGAAAAAAAAATTTCTTTGTTATATGGTAGAACGCTGACTTGAGCTAACTCCCACTAAAGAGCTCAGGGTCACGAGGATAGAGAAGCGTGAGGTGAGGACTATCAAGGAGCTCATTTCTCATGAGAAGCAAGCGAATCATGGCTTCGGGCCTCCCATATAAAAAAAAACTTCCAGTTCCCGTCCGAAGACCCATTCCTTATGAAGACGAAGACTTAACTTCCAGAAATCAGCAAGAACCTATTGGTATAAGCTCAACACTTTGCTTGTTTTTCATTTAATTTTTGTTTCTCCTCGTACTTTCCTAACTTTTCCTTGTTTTATGTAGATCTCGACTTTATGGCACCTGACCTTAATAAGGTTCTTGAGGCCAAAAAGAAGACGCAAGAGAAAAAGAAGCATTCGACTAAGCCCCTCGATCCCAAGTCTCTCCTCAATACTAGGTTAAAAAAGGTCCCTAGGCTTGAGGGGAAAGACGCTATAGCGAAAGAGATCCCAGAACTTCCTAAGGGAGCTCAAGAACTAAAGGTTACTCCAACCCCTAAATGAGGCCTCCAAGTTGTTGATCCCCCTTTAGCGACTTCTAAGGAGCTCAGTGCTCTTTTTTCCCTTAATCCTCCGACCTATGAGGAAACCCTAACCCTTCCCCTCAAGTCGACCTCAACCCCTCCTATTGGAGAGGAAGGTTCTCTCCTTAGTGATACTTACTTGGCCGCTAGTAAGATGTACAGTATCTTGCCACGGTTTGACATCCATAAGTCGACTAGTATCTTGCCACGAGGCTGCAAATGCTCTTCATGGTTTTGCAGTGGTAAGAATTCCATTTTCCTTTCCTTCGAGCTCTTGTCTATCCTCCCTTCACATTTTGCCCTTTTATTTAGCGTTTCCTCTCTTGTAGGTTGTTGTCCATGTTAGTGCCCCCCTTGGGTGAGTTCAAAGGTCTAAGAAAGTGGTTGAAGAAAATATGGTTGGGTTAACCAGTGCAAAGAAGAAGTTGGAAGAGTAGGCCATGAAGCTGGGGGAACAAGCCAAGAAGCTAGGAGAGCAGAGCTCCCAGATCGACTCGTTCAAGTCTTGAGAGAGGTCCCTGGAAGACAAGTTGAAGTAGATGGAGATCGAGTTAGGAAAGATTATTGGTGTTGTGGATTTTGCTAAAGTTGAAAAGGAAAGGGCTGAGCAAGAGGCTATCGAGTTTAAACAGGAGCTCGAGGGATTAAGGTCTACTTTGAAAGGCCAAGGATAAGATCATTAAAGACTTGAGGATCAAAAGTGCTGAAAATTATGCAAGAGGCTATAAAGACATCAGAGAACAGGCCACTAAGAATTATCCTGAGCTAAATTGTGAGTCCTTTATTCCATCTCTGCCCTCGGGGCCGACCGATAAGGCTTGAAAAGGACGAGTTGAAGATGATCCAGAGAGGCAAACCTGTGGAGCTATACTTTCTGCTGAGCCCTTTGCTGATATATGCCTTCTGATACTACTTCAATTACTCCTGCTGCACTCGAAGAATCTAAGCATCAGAGTGAGGGGGATGACTTAACAAGTTGATGGGCCAGCCTCAGAAGACTTCTCGTTCTTTCCTTGTTCTAGGACTAGTAGTTTAATTTTCTTCTTCTCTCTCTCTTTTTAAAACTTGTAACTCTTTTTTATTTTTTTTGTAATGGGAATTTTCATTCCTTCTTAACTGTTTATGCAAGAAGTACCTATACATCCCTTCTCCCTTCACTTGCTAAAAGGCAAATGCCTTGTGGTAGTGATCTCCTTTATGATTCTAACCACTGAGTTCCAGCTTTGGGGGGTCCCCCTGGACTTGGTGGTTTAGAATTTAGCTAGGCTTAGCACGATTTGAAAAGTTCAATAAACTAAAGAGCTTATCTTAGGCATGAGTTGAAGAGCTTATATCAGGCATGAGCTGAAGAGCTCACCTTCAGTCTGAGCTGAAAACTTTCATAAGCTAAGAAGCTTATCATAAGTATAAGTTGAAGAGCTCGTCTTTCACAAAAGCACAATGAAGCTTATACTAGTCTAACCTGCTTTGTGACGGTTACTAAAAAGATGTGATTTTGACAGTTGGTACTTGTTTGCACCGTCCAATCATCATGGAGCTGAACAGGCGCCTAGGGATGTGGGTCAATTCGTCTCCTCAACCCTTGGTTCATCATAATTGCTTCCTATTTATTACACGTTTATTCTATCGAACGTCTTTAGGGAAGGTGAACCATTGTTCTTCTTGGATTTGAAAGCATATATGTCCCTTCACACTTGCTTCTATCTTGCAGTCTAGTTGTCTAAACAAGTAGCTTCTAAGTGATTTTCTTTCTTCTTTTTGTCAACATGATTGTTCCACTTTCTTCAGAGTTTACAAGGTGTGCTATGTTCGCTTTGAAGGATCCGAGCTAGGCTACCTTTATGGTTCCCAGTAGCATTTTTGTGGCCAAGGCGGAGGTCATTAAAGAATGCTACAAGTTCCCTATTGGTGTCACTGTCCATACCCTCACTGAACATCAACCCTGCAACTTGTTCTCATGGAGGAAGGTTTGTTTCTTTGAGTCTACTTTCAAGGCTAGACTTAGTTTCCCTATGTCTCATGATTGGATGGATGGACAGTTTATGCTTTAAATGATTATTTTTAGTTGTTCTCATGATTGGATAGTTTTTATATAGTAATGCCTTATAGGGTGGATTTTTGGCCGATACATGGAGCTGGGAAGTAGTTTTTTTATCCCAAGCTCTGAACAGAAGTTGTGAAGGTCAAGTTATCGAACTACTTGTCGTTGTCTGCCACAATGGCTCTAGGGATCCCAAACTTGCTCCTATGGACTTCCAGACAAAATTCCTAATTTTATGCTTGGTGATGGTTGCCAATGGCTTGACCTCGACCCATTTGGTGAAGTAGTCAATTACTACCACAAAAAAAAAATTGCATTACCCCATTCCAATAGGAAGAGGTCCCACAATATCAATTCTTCATTGTTGAAAAGGCCATGGACTCACTATAGGCATGAGCTGCTCTGGCGGGCAGTGGGGGATATTCTCATGTATCTGACAGGTCACACACTTCTTGATTATGCCCTTAACATCTCTCATGATTGTGGGCCAAAAGTAGCTCTGCCTCAATGCCTTGTACACCAAAGTATAAGTTCCAATGTGATTTCCACAGATGCCTTCACGAATCTCTCTTAACATGTAATTGGCCTCTTCTGCTACAACACACTTTAGAAGGGGTGTAGAGAATCCTCTTTTGTAGAGCTTTCCTAGGATCATTGTGAACCTCGACAACCTATTCCTTAACTTGGTTGCTTCTTTAGGATCCTGGGGAAGAGCTCCCTCCTGGAGATAGTTGATAAATGGGTCCATCCAGCTTGATGTGATATCTAATTGGCAAGAACTCCTCCTTGTCCGGGTTGAGACGGATGCTAGGCTCGTCGAGGTGCTCTATAGGAACGATCTTGTCGAGGCTTTCTTAATCTGTTGAGGCTACTTATCTAGGGCATATGCTCAGGCGTTTTCAGCTCGAGGGACTTGCACAACTTCTGTGTGGACAAACTTTCTTAATAGGTCGTGTACCACCTTTAGATATGAATTCATCCTATCCTCCCATGCACCATACTCTGACTTGACCTACTTACCACGAGCTGAGAGTCAATATGGATCAAAAGTTGGTGTACTTCCATGGAAAGTGTCAGCCTAGGTCCTGTAATCAAAGCTTCATAATCAGCGTTATTATGCAAGGCCTTAAAGTCGAACCTGAGAGCATACTCCAGGTCGATGCTTTCTAGTAGGTCAGAATGAGGTTAGCCGCACTTCCTTGTGCATTAGAAGCTCCATCGACGAAGAGTTTCCATATTGGGATGTCAAGTATGAAACAATTACCTTTCTGGGGTAGCTTTTAGCTCAGGGGTCGAGGTGAACTCGACTATAAAGTCTATCAGGATCTGTCCTTTGATAGTTGTCCTAGGTTTGAATCTAATGTTGAACTCTCCTAGCTCTATGGTCCACTTCACCAATTGACCTAAGGATTCGGGCTTGTGTAGGACATGTCTCATAGGTTGGTTGGTCGGTATGTTGATTGATTAAGCTTGTAAGTAAGGCCTTAGTCTCCTCAATGTCTTTATTAGTGCTAGGACTAGCTTTTCCATTTTGGGGTACCTCTTCTCTGCCCCCTGTAAATCTCGACTGCATAAATAAATAGTTTGTTGCCTCTTTTCTTCCTCCCTCACCAGAGGCTGACTGATAAGTTTGACACAACTAGGTACAGGGTCAGGACTTCTCCTTCCTTTGGACTGACCAGCACAGGAGGTGAGCTCAGGTAAGCCTTCAGACATTGGAAGGCCTCCTCACACTGGTTGTTCCATTGCTACGCTGCCTTTAGAACTTTGAAGAAGGGTTGACATTTGTCACTAGAGCACAAAACGAAATGATTAAGAGCTGCAATCCTACCTATGAGTCGTTGTGCCTCGTTGATGTTGCTAGGTGATTTCATTCAATTATTGCCTTTACTTTCTATGGATTCACCTCGATCCCTCTCCTATTGACAATGAATCGCAAGAATTTTTTTGCTGATACCCCAAAGGCACATTTGACAGGGTTAAGCTTCATTCCATACTTCTTGAGAATCTAGAATGACTCCTTAAGGTGTTAGATATGGAGCTCTGCCTTAAGGGATTTCACCAGCATGTCATTGATGTAGACCTCCATTATTGATCTGAGCTTTCCTATGAACATCCTATTTACTAGTTGCTGATTAGCAGCTCCAACATTCGTTAGCCCAAATGGCAAGACCTGGTAGTAGTAGCTCCCATACTCAGTCATGAACGATGTCTTTTCTTGGTCGTATAGATCCATCCTAATCTGGTTGTACCCTAAAAAAGCATCCATGAAGCTCAGGAGCTCAGGAGCTCATGCCCTTTTGTAGAGTCAATTATGAGGTCAATTCATGGCAAATGAAAGTTATCATTCGGGTAGGCCCAGTTGAGGTCAGTAAAATCGATGCACAAACATCATTTTCCATTAACCTTTTTTATGAGTACCACATTGGCTAGCCATACAGAGTAATCAACCTCCCTTATGGCCTTGGCATGTAGAAGCTTGGATACCTCCTCATTGATTGTCTTCTGTCTTTCTAAAGCAAAACTCCTCTTTTGTTTGAATGGCTTACAGCTCGGGTCCACACTACATTTTTGAATGATCACCTTTGGGTCGATCCCCTGCATATCTTCTTGTTTCCAAGCACAGACTTCTAAGCTATTTTTCAGAAATGCTACGAGCTGATTCTTTATCTCATCTGTTAGCTTGGATCCATCAAAGACCAGGTGTTATGAATTCTCATATATCTGAATAGGTTCCAACTCCTCGGAGGGATTGGACCTCGTGCCCATCTCATCCCTCATATACAGATCATCCATCTTAATAGATTCAACCTGTTTCTATTTCGTAGATGACGTGTAGCATTCCTTGGGCATCCGCTAGTCTTCTCTTACGACCCCTATCCCGTTCTCAGTGAAGAATTTTATTATGAGCTGGTAGGCGGAGGGAATGGCCCTGACCGAGTTTAGTGATGGCCTCCCCAATATTGTAAGCAGAAGGTGCCTCCATGACTAGAAACCTCACAGTAGTTGTGGTTTGGCAAAGAGGGTCTCCCAAAGTAAGCACGAGTTTGATTGATCCTAGGGGAAGACCTTTTGATCGGCAAACCCTAGCAGGTGCATCTTAACTGGTTCGAGCTTCTTCTTACCAATCCCCAACTTCTCAAAGGCCCCTGAAAAGAACAGAGATTGATTGAGTTAAAAAAGTAATTTGAAATACTAAAGTATTAGGGATACCCTTTCAATTCCACACGGTAATTATTAATGATCCGATTTTTGAACTCAATTGGGAATCAGCTAAAGAGTGATCTCAATTGAAATATTTAGAGGTGATAATATGAAAACATCAAAAGTTATAACCAATAAATTATCCAAATAAATCTAAGAATTCACATGTAGATTACAAGTATTTACCGTGTCCGGAGTCTATGATAAATCAAGCTTTCTAGTAGATAAACCTTAAATTTATTGCAAATAATAAACCAAATATCTTATGAAAATTCTAATTAATTAATTCAAGCTTAGAATAACCAGTTATTTGACTCACAGGGAATCTCAAGCATTCGATGTATGTGGCACAACGAATCAAGAAATTATACAGAACAAAATTTTTACTAAAAGACAAGAATTAAATTTTAAAAAAAATAAATCAAGCATTAAAATCATTGGATCAATAACAAATACCATGCTTTATTGAAAGCTTCTCCCCTAACTTTAGTTGTGCTTTTAACCGGCCATAAAAACAATCAAATAAAATAGAAGAGAAAGGGTAATAAAGCCAAGGTGAATACAATGTAGAACTACACCCCTGTATATAGGTAATGAGGTAGCAAAACCTAATTCAAATTAACAACTTGGAGCTCTGGGCAAATTCCGAACACGCATCCTCATGCTCCTCTTTCATTGTCCAGAGGCACATGGATTTCTTGGCCTCTAAACAACATGCGTCCGGACGTATATTTTCTTCCGTCCGGACGCATCTAGTAGAATGTTTCTTGGTAGTCTCTAGAACTTCCGTCCGGAAGCTCCTCTTTCAACGTCTGGACACATGAGACAAAATGCTTCTTTTCACTCCTTATTGATCTGGATCTCCTCCCTTTATATAATTCGTCCTTCATATCATTAGTTCCACCAGTTTACCTGCAAAACTCAACAAATGCTACAAAAATAAGATATTATCCAAACTTAACCAATTCAACACATTTAATGATTTGCCCAATACAATTAGCCAATAATAAGTATCAAGTTAACACAATATTTAAGGCTAATCACACACCTCTACCTTGTTCTTGCTAGTCCCTAGTAAGAAAAAACCAAATAAAATAAACACACATTCACTTTCATAGGACTCACGATTGCATTTAGCGTATGTAACAAACCTTTAAACCCCTAGGTTCCCCCTAGTGGACGAGTTTAGTTTCATGAGGGTTTCTAGAGATGATACTTACACACATCAATGTGTCATTAAATATCTAAATACTAACCTCATGTCATAAATTGCTGTCACATATAAAATTGTAAGCCACAAGCCTTTTTATAGGCACATGCAAAGGAAAATATAGAAATCAATGCTATATAAATGTATGCACTTATTATGTTCCAATATAAACTCCAATTTAGTGTGAATTAACTTTATCAAGTCAGTCATTCATCTGGTAATTGACTTGATTCGAAATGTGTACACCCAAGTGCAGGCGGTCAAGCTATAGTAATAATCTGGTTTAAGTTCGGAGTCGAATCCATAGGGAACTATTGTTGGTGTTTCGAGGTAAGTAGTGGTGGAGACCGAATGATTGTAACCCTTGAGATTTGAAGTTGTGTAGTGTATGGGATTTCCTGAACAGAATATAAGATTCTTTCCAAGAGAGTTTTTTGGACAAAATATAAGATAAGCTTAAATGTAAAAAGTCACTCTTTAGTCGGAGGATCTGGACATGTGGCTAATCATCCGGTTTATTATACTTGTGCTTGATAACTCGATTAACCCCTGTGTCAATAGCAAGTTAATCGGAAGATAAAGGTGGATTGTGAGAATTAAGAACATGATTCCGATGTCTTTCTAGAATTTTACAAGAATTGTTTGTGCCGAGACTCAACCCATCTACAAACAAGTAAGTGTTTCTACAAGGCATCCAACCATGACATTAATATTCCATTTCCATTATTTAATTGAAGTACAATAATGGTGAAGATTGAAGGGTAGTCATGAAGATCTAGTCGGGGTACTTGCCTTGAACCGATGAGTCTTTCTATGCAAGAGTTATCTATGTTATATAAAGTACCCACGGTTATACAAAGTACCTTAGCTTTGCTAGATACTGTCAATCATTCAATAAGCAAGTGAAATATAACACATTAAGCATAAACAAAATGCACAGATATAACTTTCGAATGATTTATACATGTCCATTACCTCTTACTAAAGAGTGAATGAGAAACTACTCACTCTTCATGGCTTTGGTAAAGTTAGAAAAGTGAGTGATGCTCATCCCTCCAAGTAGAGGAGTTACACAGTAAAGCACAATAAGCTAGGAGCCGATCTTCGACGAAGAATAAGTGAATCACGTTCTACCATTCACAGCTTTGGCGAAGCTCTAGAAAAGTGGAAGAGTTTCACTCCTCTAAGGGAAGAAAGAAGCTCAAGCAATGGAAGTGAATGACACAAATATTGAAAGTAGAAGAAAGCTAGTCACTTTTGGAGGGTTGATCCGCAACTAAAAGATGATATATCTTCCTCTAGACAAATAAATATAAACCTAAGTCTAAGACTAAATTTATAACAAGCTAAGAAGTTTGATCTAAAACTACCAAAAACCAACTCTCCCCTTTGAAGCTCCCACAATGGGAGTATTTATAGGCAAATAGGAGGGGGCAAGGTAGTGTGGAGGAATAGTGCAAGGCCTTCAAAGTCCAAGTGAAAGTCCCAATGTCCGGAGAGAAGATCAACCACTCTACAGCCTGTCTGGGGACAACGTTCGAACATTGTCTGGCGTTCGAACGTTGTATCTGTCTTTGCTTAATGATCGTTCGAACGTTTGATGGCGTTCGAACATTGCTTTTGTCTTTGCTTGATGAACGTTCAAACGCCAGATGGGGTTTGATCTTCCTACTCAAGTGGCATGTGGTCTTCTGTGAGAGCCATTTCCACACTCCATGTTCAACTTGACGTTGCACTCAGCAGCCTTCAATAATGCAGCAGAACGTTCGAACGTGATTTGACGTTCGAACGTGGTACTCAAGTACCTCAGTATTTTCCTTCTTTGCTGCAACATGCCATATCTCAGTAGCCTGGTCCTCAAATAATTCAAGGGGACGTTCGAACGTTATTTGGCATTCGAACGTGATTGCCTTGTTCCAAGCTTCTCCAATTTTGCTCTAGGTCATGTTGGTGTTGTATGAGAATTTGATATTCATTGTCTTTGGATCTTTGTTCAGTTTATGTCCTGAAATTTCATCATTTAAACTCCATCAAAGTATAATTAGTCTTAAAAAGGCATAGTAATATGCTAATTTTAACTACTAATCAGTAATCACCCCTACAACTATCAACTTATTCGTTTCAATGTCAAATCTCACTAGATAATACACTCATTAAGAATTCTCTCAGATTATGGTAACTATTCCCTCAGGTATCACATGTAAAACAAAAATAATGCTCACATGTTCTAGTAAAATAACTGTCATTTGAAAGAAAATGATTTCGCATAGTCTCATAAAAGGAAAACAACACACAATAAGTAAAGAATCACAATTCATCTCCCTATTCACACAAGTCATGCATCACCAATATACTCTTGAGATCAAATAGATGTTTATTTAAGGTTGTAATGGGGTCTTGGGCTTAGGGTTTTTAAATGAAAGGTACTTAGGAATTCCAAAGACTATCCTGAGAGAACGTGTACATTACACAACCAACTTTCTTTCCATCGCCTTTCACCCATCATACTTTAGAAGCATAACTTACAATACTTGCTCATGTTTTTTTCTCCAAAGACATGCTTGCTAATTTTCTTTTTCTTTTTTTCAATTTTTTTCAATTTGCTCTTTTTTCTCACAGCTAGACATACTACCTTTCTATTCTTTCTTTTCAAGCAAGTCACCACGTATAGATATTCACAAGTATGCAACAATTTTATTTTTTAATCATCTTTTCTCAACCAAAATCTCCCAATTACAAACAATAGAAGTTCAATCTCAGGATAACCAAGGGTAAAAGATCTTATTCTTTTCATTGGCTTGGTTTTGTATGTGGTATGTGAAGCAAAAATATTCTTTAAAAAGGCTCATTCATGGCTTCTAGGGATAAAAATATTCATGAAATCAAGCTAAGGCTCAAACAATAACAAATATGACCTAAAATCATATTTCAAGAGTTCTTGGCAACACACTTATCATGCAAATAATTCAAAGTCAAGCAACTACTCACAATATTGGTGTTGACCAAAACAAAATAATGAGACTATTTAGGGAGATTAGCTGAATAAAATAATTATTTTGTGTAAATGTAAATAAACCTCCTAGAAGATTGTATCAAACTTACCAAGGTCTTTATGCATCTCTACTATTTGTCACAAATTCTCAAGGTAAAATACCTAACGAATTCCAAACTTGGTAAAGTGTAAAGTGTACAAATTGTTAGTTTTCATAAGAACATGATATGGAATATGAAAATATAGAATGAAGTTCTATGTGATGCTTAAATAGTTCCAAATTTAAAACTAAGCAGATTATTCCCATATTGTGATCTCAGTTTATGCATAAAACTGATATTTAGATATTTAACAACCAACCTATAAAAGAAATTAATCAAATAAAATACAAAAAAGACATTATTCATAAATATTGTAGTTTAAGGACTACATACTAACTCAAAGTACCTCCTAAGTCATAGAAATAAGAAAAACAAAAGTCGGGACCAAGTCAAAATCCTAGGGGCTCTAAGAAGATGGACTGGGACGGTCCTACGAACTCTGACTCACCCTGAAGTATGCCTCATGCCTAATCAGTTGGGCCCTCATCTACTTCCTCTCCTTCTTGGCCTCTCTTTGGCCTCAAAGGATGGAAAATAGCAACTCCCTATCAATCCTAGTATTAGTAGACTCATCAGAATCCTCCTCCAAATCAAGGTACTGATCCATCTGCTCCTCCGCTAGCTTTCTCTACTCTGTTGGCATCTGCTGGCTTACTGCCCCTCTCTGCCCTAGTCACACTCTAACTCTTAAGCATTGAGCTAGAGTTCATAACAGTGACCTTCTTAGTTGTCTCCATACTCGCATCAGCTATTATCCCTACCTATAAACACAATAACGTAGCCAAGCCCGCAAAAGGGAGAAATGTCTTCTTCTCATTCACAATCCCCTTTAGTATCTCATCAAAAATCAGAGTAGGGGATCAATGGACTAACAAGTGCCCATGGCATATAGAATTCTAGCTTTATCAGGGTAGATATGGTTGTTTTTCATCAAATACATCATATTCGATACTGACACTAAGTTCAGTATCTTGTATTTCTTAGTCAAATCTCTTGCAGCAAAAATTAGTCATTCTTTGTCCATACAAATTCAAGACCATCCAACAACTCTCTCCCTACCTAGTTACAAACTTAATTCTGTGGGTAGTCAGTATTGGCCACCCTACATTGGGCCATACTACCCACACGAGCTATAGAAGTGGGGTCCACCAGAAACTCCTTCCCCCTCACATAGGTAGGAAAACTCCCATCCCTGCTATCATCAACATTGCTATAGAATTCATGTACCAACACTATCACTAAGGGCCAAACATTCCCCATAAACTTGTCCCAACCTCTAACACAGATAATGACACTCACACCTAACCAAGCAAAATCTGTATATTCAATCTCCCTCTTACAGACTAAAAGGTTATTTTCATAATGCTTAAAATAAAAAATTCTTGCTTCGAAAGTCTGAAAGTGGTGCTCATCAAAGGTCATATCCTCGTTGTCCTAAGCACCCTAGGTAGAGGTTATTGGCCTCTTAGATGTAGATACTCGTGGTGGTTCTATTAAAGTGTATGGGTAAAAAAGTTTTTGAAGTGAAAGGGTGTTTGAGAGAGATAAGTAGAGGAGATTCTCGGATTTTAGAGAGAATGAGGGAGTTTTTAAAATTTGAAGAGGAGAGGTTTTGAAAAAAAAAATTGCCTGAAGTCCCTCTATTTAAGCTTCTGAAACACTCGTACGGACGTGTGTTCTTGTCCGTCTGGACACAAGACACAATGGCCTATTAATGAGCATTTAAGGCATGCACATTCGGACGCATATGCCCGTCCATCCGAACGCGTGTGCCTAATCTTGAATCAGTTTAGCTTTTTGTCCGGACGTGTGAACTTGTCCGTCCAGACGCACTCAACAAAATGGTCTCCACACATTTTGACACTTAGAAAAAAATTATGAATTTTATAAGTAATGCGTCAGGATGCATGGTCAAATCCGTCCAGATGCATGGTCTAAAAATTTTACTTACTACCTAAAAATTGCTACATCCTAGACACATAAAAAAAATCACACAACCTAACAAGATGAAAACATTGATACAAACACACATAAATGCATAAAATATGAATCAACTCCCAACCTAAATTGTACATTGTCCCCAATGTATGATCAAGTCTTTAATTCAACCAATAAAATAACAGCATAGGTCCAAGAAGGAGACATACCAGGAGCATCTTTGCATCAATCTAAAAATAAAGACTCAACAAAAATAACCATAATGAAAATTAAAAAATATATATGATACAACAATTGGGCTGATTTTACAGTAATTATTCATAGTGGGGATCCACCAACCCGATGGATTCCACTTCCATTACCCCCCTTTCAAGAACGGTTTTAAACGTTGGCCATTGACTTTAAAAACACTCCTATTCTTGGGTTTTCAATTTCCACTGCCCTATATTGAAAGACTTCTTTAACAATAAATGGGTCAGTCCATCTAGATCTAAGCTTGCTCGAAAACAAATGTAATCTAGAATTATACAAAAAAAAAAAATTTTTAAAGGTTTAAAAGTTTTTCACAAAATATTTTTGTCATGAAAAACTTTCATCCGTTCTTTGCTAATTTTAGAATTCTCATAAGCCTCATTCCAGATCTCAAAAAACTCATTCAATTGTAATCTTCATGAGGAACTAGCTTTGTCGAGGCTAAAATTAAACATTTTAATGGTCCAATAAGTTGTGTTCAAATTCCACAGGTAAGTGGTAAGGCTTCCCATATAGCAATCTGTATGGAGACATGCCAAACGGGATTATAAAAGCAATTTAGTAAGCCCATAATGACCCAATAAGCTTTGTGTTCCAATTCCACAGGTGAGTGGTAAGCCTTCCCATATATCAATCTGTATGGACAAATGTCAATCGGGATTTTAAAAGCAGTTCGGACAGCCCATAATGGATCAGTGAGTTGCAATGACCAATCTTTATGGTCCAGGTTAACCATGTTTTCCAAAATATGTTTGACCTCCCGATTAGCAAGCTCTACTTGCCCACTTGTCTATGGGTGATAAGGAGTTGCAACTTTATGTGTAACACCATATTTTTTCATCAATGCTTCAAAAGGTCCATTACAAAAGTGTAATCTCCCATCACTTATAATGGCCCAAGGTATAACAAATCTGGAAAAAAACATTTTCCTTTAAAAATTTCAAAACAGTCTTATGATCATTATTCTGACATCTTATAGCCTTAAACTACTTAGAAACATAGTCAACGACCACTAAAATATATAAATACCCAAAAGAATGAGCGAAATGACCCATGAAATCAATGCCCCAACAATCAAAATTTTCAATGATCAAAATTGGATTAAGGGGCATCATATTCTTACAAATAATCTCTCCTAACCTTTGACATCGCTCACAAGCCTAAAAAAAATTGTGTGCATCCTTAAAAAGTGTTGGCCAATAAAATTCAAAACTTCAAAAAAAAATTGCAGCGATGTTCCTAATAGAAAAAGGCATCCACAAGCCTTAGAATGAAAAAAGGAAAGTATGTGGTACACATCTTCGGATGATCTGATCGGGGCAATATTTGAACAGGTATGGATCATCCCAAAAGAAACTTCCTACCTCAACCAAAAATTTCATTTTGTCTTGTGCACTCCAATTAGTAGGCATGCCACTTGTTACAATAAAATTGATAATGTTAGCAAACCATGGTACTTTAGAGATAGCTAACAATTGTTCATCGGGGAATGTGTCTTTGATCAGCATTGTCTCCATTGACACATTGCTCACAAGTCTAGACAAGTGGTCAGTCACTACATTCTCTACTCTCTCTTTTTTAATCTTTGATGGTTATCTCAAACTCTTGGAGTAGGAAGATCCACCTAAGCAGCCTAGGTTTTGCATCTTTCTTTGTGAACAGGTATTTAAGGGTTGCATGGTCAGTGAAAATAACAATAGGTGATCCTACAAGATAAGACATAAACTTGTCTAGGGCAAATACTACTGCTAGTAATTCTTTCTCTGTGGTAGAGTAATTTATTTATGCATTATTTAAAGTCTTACTAGCATAGTATATGACATATTCCAATTTGGGGGTTGCATAATTGGAGCAGTAATGAGCATGCCCCTTAGCTTATCAAAAGTGTATTGGAAAGACTCACCCCACTAGAAAGGTGTGTCTTTTCCTAGGAGGTGGCAAAGTGTCCTAGATATAGAATTAAAGTCTTTTTTAACACTCTATATAAACTAGCGTGACCTAGAAAAGATCTAACATCCTTAAGGATCTTAAGGGTAGGAAAATTGGAATTCAATTCAATTTTTTCTCTATCTACTTGGGTTCCCTCAAAAAAGACAATGTGACCAAGAACAATTTCCTTTTGAACCATGAAGTGACATTTTTTTCAATTTAGTATAATGTTCTTTTTTTCACACCTGATCAAAACTTTTTCAATGTTAAACAAATAGTCATCATATGAATCACCAAAAACATTAAAATCATTCATAAAAACCTCAAAAAAAACACTCAACCATATAACTAAAAATACTAAGCATACACATGCAAAAGGTTAAAGGTACATTGCAAAGTCCAAAAGGCATCATTTGATATGCAGAAGTGTCAAAAGGACACATAAAATTGGTTTTCTCTTAGTCCTCTAAGGCAATCTCAATTTGGTTATATCCCGAATAACCATCCAAAAAATAATAAAACAAGTGTGAAGCTACCCTTTCTAAGATTTGATCCCTGAAGGACAAAAGGAGGTGATCTTTTCTTGTCACATAATTCAATTTTCTGTAGTCAATGCACATTCTTCAACCAATTATTACCCTAATTGGCACAAGCTCATTATTGTCATTAGGCACGACAATCACACCAGATATCTTAGAGACTACATGTGTGGGACTCACCCATTTACTATCGGCAACAAGGTAGATGATCCCTACATCCAATAGTTTTAACACTTCATTCCTAATAAATTCCTTCGTGTGAGGGTTGAGTCTCATTTGCATCTGCTTAGATGTTTTGGCATTATACCCTAAGTAAATCTTATGAGTACAAACTAAGGGATTAATACCCTTGATATCAACAATAGTCCGTCCATCCAATAGTACCCTTGTGCTCTACAAGAATTTTAAGTAACATACCTTCTTGGGCTGAACTCAAATGAAAAGAAATTATTATTGAAACAGTCTCCTCCACTCCTAAAAATGCATACTTGTTTTAGGGCTTTCGAACTAGACGAAACAGGTAGAGTGGTTCTTGGTAGAAGCTCCTCAAACTTTTGTTTCCAATCTTTTACTTCAAGAACCTGTGAATAATTCAAAGCAGAAGTTAGTTTAATGATTTTAGAATTTTCTTAACCTAAATCTAAAACAGATGAATAATCAAGCAAACATGCTTCAAGTGGATCTGAACAAGAAGAACCATTTAATTTATCATGAATAATTGACTCAATCATGTTCACCTCATGCAGGTCATCATCAACCTCCCCAGGTTGTTTGCAAATATTAAAGATATTTAATTCCATTGTCATATTGTCGAAAGATAATTTCATTACACCATTCCTTCAATTAATCAAAGCATTAGAAGTAGCCAAGAATGGTCGGCCTAATATGACAGGAATCTGAGCACTGACATTCAACACATGGGTGTGTTTCCAACATAATAAAATTAATAGAAAAATAAAAATTATCCACTTGGACTAGCACATCCTCCACCATGACTCACAGTATCTTCATAGATCGGTCAGCAAGTTAAAGTGTTACCTTGGTGGGCTTCAACTCACCAAGACCTAGTTGTTCATATACCGATAGGTAGGGCCTTGTGTTAAATGATAGAAGATACTTTCTTAGTCAAGAATACCTTCTTTTGCACATTTAGTCTACACTTAATAAGGTATCTATTTTATTGCATCCAACAAAGGTATGTTGATTTTGACTTACTTAAAAATCTCTAAAATCTCATTATTCAAATTTGGCTTGGATGGGGGGAGTAATCTCTGATGAAAAGGAGCAGGAATTAGATATCTCAGAGGCTCTATAAAATCAGGCTAATCAAGTTTATCACCCCTCCTCCGTAGGTTTTGAAAATTCTTCGGGCTTTTATGCCTTCGTTGGAAATGTTTTATCAATCACCTTACCACTACGGAGTGTGATAACAAACATTACCTACTCATGTATAGTATCAGATGTAGTAGAATCATTCACATTAAATTGAACGTGCAAATTTGGCTGTAGTTGTACCGAAAACTTATTTTTTTTCCTGATGGCACGGGGCAGTGGTCAACTTAGTGAGGGTGCTTCTAATGTCATTAAAATCCTGAGTTATCTGATTATTGAAGTTAGTCTGACTATTGTTGAAATTGGTCTGACTTTGCATGGATTGTTGCATCACCTACTCAATGTTCCTTTTTGGAGGTGGGGTATAGGGAATAAAATTAGAGGGACCTTGTGGAGGTGGTTGTCGTGTAGAATTATCACTCCTCCAACTAAAATTCAGATGGTTTTTTCATCCCGAGTTGTAAGTATTTGAGTAGGGATTATTGTACTGCTAAGAAAAATTATTTGCATCATTTACATGATCATGTAAGACTTCTTTAAAAGCAGGTATTATAGGACATTCCTTTATGGGATGTCCTGGGATCTCACAAACACTACAAATTTTCTCTTGGGTAACAGCCTGTACCTTATTCACCTTCCTAAACTCCATGGCCTCGACCTTTCTAGACAATGTTGCAATTCTAGCCCCTAGGTCATCATCATTCGTCAACTGGTATATACCACCACCTGATGAAACACCTGCAGTTTTAGTTTTAGAAGAATCAAGGGATGATGTATCCCAAGATGGTGCATTTCAACCAAATGATCAAAGTAATCAAAAGCTTCATTAGTGTGTGGGCAAGATTATAACACACCAGCTTTCATAGTCATAATGTGGGTAAGATGCAAACAAGTCTTTAAACCTATACCAACATTGATAAAATTTCAGAATCCTTTTGTGAGAAATTCATATTTTGACATTTCAAAGTGTTCATGCAATGTCGGGGAAAAAACCTTTTCAAAAATTCCTTTTGCATCTCTTGCTAGATGCTTATAGATCTAGGGGAAAAGCTTTAACATGACTGTATTCTCAGTCACGGTCTCGTCTTGGAAGGTGGCACATACCTCCTCAAAGTCTCAAATATGTAGGTAAGGATCATTAGAGTCCATACCATGAAATTTAGGAAATAATGCAATCATCCTAGGTTTAAAAATAAAATTTGTAGCCTCTAGATAAAAAATTATGCATGAATGTGAAGTATGTCGTATAAGTTGTAAATATTCTCGCAAAGTTATACCCTGATTGACATTCAATTTTTCGACATCATTCTCATCATGATTACTCCTCATATCATCAGAATCATAAGGATTATTCTTCCTATTACCATTAGCCATCGTGTCAGGTGTGTGAGATTGTTTAGGAGATTGTTCAAGGGAATTAAATAAATCACCAAAAATTAATTCTAAATCCTCCCTAATTAAGCTTCCACTCAACATGATGCCAAGAACTCATACAATAATTAAAAATAAGGGGTAGAAACAGAGAACAAAAATTAAATGATAAAAAATTAAATAATAGAAAAATAAAAGTGGAACAAAGTTACCGAATCTCCAACGAATCGCAAACCAAGCAAATCTCAGTAGATATGGTGGTGTGCTCCTTGTCTTTCAACAATATCCCTGGCAACGATGCTAAAAAATTGCTACAACTTAAAATGTACAAACTCAAGTATAGGTTGTCGTGAAGTTATATATAACTCGAAAGTCCGAGGTCGTACCACAGGATTTGAGGAAGACATAAAACAAAAGGAAAAATAAAATAAAAATAGTTTGAAATTGGTTTTGTTCAAAAGAACATAGATTGATTGTGTAAAAATAGTAATTTGAAATATTAAAGCATCGGAGATACCCTTTCAATTCCACAGGACAATTATTAATGATCTTATTTTTGAAATCAATTAGAATAAGCTAAAGACTGATCTCAATCGGAATATTTGGCAATGATAATATGAAAACATCAAAAGTTATAACCAAAAAAATTATCCGAATAAATCTAAGAATTCACATGCATATTACAAGCATTCACCGTACCCGGAGTCTACGATAAATCAAGTGCTATAGCAGATTTATTGCAAATAATAAATCAATTATCTTACAAAAATTCTAATTAATTAATTCAATAATGGAATAATCAATTATTTGACTCACAAGGAATCTCAAGCATTCGATGTACGTGGCACAACGAATCAAGAAATTATATAAAGCAAAAATTTTACTAAAAGACAAGATTTAAATTAAAAAAATAAATCAAGCATTAAAACCATTGGATCAAGAACAAATACCGTGCTTTATTGAAAACTTCTCTGCTAGCTTTAGTTGGGTTTTTAGTCGGCCATAGAAACAATACAATGAACTAGAAGAGAAAAGGGTAGTAAAACCAAGGTGAATACAATGTAAAACTACACCCCTTTATATAGGCAATGAGGTAGCAAAACCTAATTCGCGTTAAAAACTTGGAGCTCTGAGCAAATTCCGAACACGCGTCCTTACGCTACTCTTTCATTGTCCAGATGCGCATGAATTTCTTGGCCTCTAAGCAACACGCATCCGGACGCATATATTCTTCCGTTCGAACGCATCTGGCAGAATGTTTCTTGGTAGTCTTTGGAACTTCTGTCCAAACCCTCCTCTTTCAACGTCTGAACGCATAAGGTAGAATGCTTCTTTTCACTCCATATTGATCTGGATCTCCTCCCTTTATGTAGTTCGTCCTTCACATCATTAATTCCACCAGTTTACCTGCAAAACTAGACAAACGCTACAGAAAGAAGATATTATCCAAACATAACCAATTCAACACATTTAATGCTTTGCCCAATGCAATTAGCCAATAATAAATATCAATATAAGACAATGTTTAAGGCTAATCACACAACTTCCACTTCTAGGAAGTCTTCTATTCTGACCTTCCTCATGTGGGCCTTCATGGCCGAGCTTGATTGTCCCAACCTGTGAAGCCCCCAGAAATTACTCTGACTTCACCCAAGGCTTGCTAATGTTGTTTCTCCCTCTACTAGGGTTGTTCTAGCACTCTGTTGGCTCACCCTTCGCCATCTTGAGCGATGAAATGCCTGAGCGGCCCCCTTTGCATCAAGAACTCAATTTCCTTCTTGAGTTGGATGCATTGATCAATGTCGTGGCCATGATCTCAATGAAAGTTACAGTACTTAGTCTGATCCCTCTTGCAAGGGTCCGATTTCATCTTGGCGGTCCATTTAATGTGCCTTTCATTTTGAACCTGATACAACACCTGAGCTACAAAGGTGTTGAGTGGTGTGAACTTCTCAGGGGCATATCAAGGTTTAGATTCAGCTGAGGTGGTCCCAAATGATCTCCTAGATTTCCCTTCTTCTTGGGAGATTGAACTTTTCCCCTTTAAGGAGATCGATCTCATTCATGGCTACGTTCATGACTCCTTCTGGGGCTTGACTCCTTTCTTTTCTTATCTGGGTGCTACTCAAGGGCAGCTGACAAGCCACCATTTGAGAGGAGAGCCTCCTCTCCATTGAGATATTTTTTGACCTTCAGCCATAGATGCATGGGGGTTTTAGAGATGGAGAGGATGAGGTCCTTTGACTGGAAGCCCAGACTAGCCATAAATGTTGTCAAGGCGACCTTCTTGTCCAGTGTGTCTACTCTGAGAGACTCTTGGTTGAATCTCTTCACATAGCTCCTCAAGAATTCTCCTGGATCTTATTTAACATTTAAGAGGTGGTAGGTCGACTTCATGTAGGTCCTTGCCCCCAATGAAATGGCAGATTAACTGCACTGATGATTATTTGAAAAAAGAAATCGAGGTTGGATCAATCTACTGAACTAGGGAAAAGTTGAGCCCTTCAAAGTGATAGCAAATGCTCAACAGCGAACAAGGTCCTGATATCCATGGAGTTCCATCTAGAGGTGGAGTGAGGGCGACTAGTTACTCATTTTGCCTGACAAGGCGGAGGAGGGCATGTTGATAAGTCTCTAGTTCCTCTATGGGTTGTGGGTCTACAACATGGGGATTCAATGGAGGAGGGGGAGGAACCTTTTAGGGGTTTTTTGGAATTTGGCTCATACTTCAACTCTGGACCGTCAAGTAACAGAAAAGGTTGTTTCAGGGAAAATGAAGAAAATGTTTCCCATAAACAACACCAACTGATGATGTGCGGACTCGATGTGTGAGGAGAATGCTTAAGCTAAAGAATTTAAGGCTTGTGAACATTGGGTTGTGAGTGATTAAGGGAAAGAAGATATCCAGAGGAGGACTCTGATGGCTCTGCCTAATGCTATAGTAAATCTCAACAATGGGATGAGCTATGAATGTAGTTAGAACACAGGAATTATAGTGGTTCACCAGCTAAAGAGCTTGGCTAATCCACAGTAATGGAGTCTCTTGCTCCTTTGGGGATTGTGTATTACTTGGGAAAAATATAGGTTACAAAGTACTTATTTTCTTGTTCGATGCCTTTGCATGGAGAAGGCTTTTATATTTATACCCACAAGTGGGGTGGTCCCTATGTCATCATCATATGGTCCCCAAGTTTGTTAGGCTTTCATTGAAGGAATATTGACTTGATCTGGAATGTGTACACCCAAGTGCAGGCGGTCAAGTTGTAGTAATAATCCGGTAAAGTCTAGAGTCGAGTCCACAAGGAACTAACGTTGGTGTTTTAAGTTAAGATCTATAGAGACCAAGATGAATGTAAATCATAGATTTAGGAGTTATGATGATGATGAAATTTTCTAAACAAAATTTAAGATTCTTTAAATGGAAATAAAAGTCACTCTTTAGTTCAAGGATTCGAACATGTGCAGACTTGTTCAGGTAATATAACTTCTGAACAATACTTTACATGTTCATCACCACTTATTAAAGAGTGAGTGAGAAACTAGTCACACTTCATTGCTAGAACCTACAAATCATGACTTCATCCTTATACAAGCATCACACAGTAAATGACCTTAATTTTATCTCCTTACATGCAAAACGTATGTAATTAACCAATCCAATGGATGTTTCAATGCTATTTTTAATGGTTAATCACATCCCCAACCTGAATATTACTAGTCCCTAATAATTAAAGATAAAACTTAAATCAATATATACAAAACCATTTTTGCAAGTGATGCGATTGCATTTAGCATATGCAATAAGTCGCTAAACCACTACATTTTCCCTAATGAACGAGTTTTGTCTTGTGAAGATTTTCAGTGAAGATACCTACAAACTTCAACTGCATGTCAACACAAATTTGGATGACCTGTCAGATCCATGTTAACAATGAGGTTATAATAATGTCTAACCATAAACTTGAATAAATCTCAACAAACTCGTTTATAGGAATCCATACTAAACAAAGATATTCACATGTCATATTATCATTTAAAACTCGTGTGTGAGTGAGAATCATGTTATCTTCAAAATTATATTAAACAACAACCTTCCTCTTTTAGC
The DNA here is from genome assembly GCA_951799425.1 of Ilex aquifolium. Lineage (NCBI taxonomy): Eukaryota > Viridiplantae > Streptophyta > Magnoliopsida > Aquifoliales > Aquifoliaceae > Ilex > Ilex aquifolium. Next base: position 21,768,144 of record OX637399.1, read on the forward strand.
TATTCATGGCTTGCTTTGATGTCAAACCTACCCAAGAGTTAACACTCGACAATATAAGCACTCCAAGTTATAGTGACTTAAGTATTCACAATGCCCATATGTGAGGAGAATCATCAAAACAAAAGTATGACCCACATATGTTTAATCTCAAAGACGGATATTTGAATGAACGAATTTGACATAATTTCATGAAAGGTATTAGTTTAAAGTGAAAGCAAAAATATTGACATATCCATAAGTATTGAAGAATTTGTACACAAACATTTCCCATGAGATCAAATAGGACTTTTCTCTTGGTTGTAACTTGGACATAGGGTGAAGGTTATAGAAGCGAAGGGGTTCAAAGGGTACAAAAGAGGTTCACCCGAATTAGTCATATTCTTACGAAACTTCTGTTTCTTTTTAGAGGAGTTTTGGCATCATACTATTCCACATAACCCTATTTTCTTTCATAGCCTTTGGCTTTTCAAAATCTTTCAAGGATTTTGATTTTCCATTTCCTTCTTTCTTTTTCTCCTTTTTGATCATATTGTTTTCTTGCCACTTCCCCCTTTTTGTTCTTTCAAAGATAAATTCATGACATCAATATCGGGGTTAACCAAGGTAAGGAATAATATTCATATGCTTGGTTTGGTCATAAACATGGTTAAAAATGAAATTTCAATTTATTGCTCAATTGTGGTTGTCAAGGGATATCATAAAAGAAGAAATTGACTAAGGCTCAATTGTATTCAAAGATGGTCTATAATCATCTCTCAAGAAAATGCAAATTTACTTCATATTTTTGTAGGATCATGTCAATAATATACTTCACTCACACTAACCAAAATAAGGATAATGAGATTAGTGAAAGGACTTTGCAGAAATGGAATTCTTACTTCAGTATATGCATTATGTCCCTCTAATCGAAGATTGACTCAAGAAAATCCTACCATGGTTAACATTCCATCTCCACAATATTTTTCAAGCCTCCCAAGAAGGATGTCATCCAACAAAATTCAAAAGTAACATGATAATGTGAACATATTGTGAGTTTTAAACAATAATATGAAAATGATATCTAAACTTAGGATAAATTCCTATCAACTTACCCAGAGATAGATTCAGAGTAGGTTAGTCCTTATAATAATCACACATTAACCAAGATTTCACAATCTATCCCAATTATAATTAGACATGAAGTACTATGTAAACAAATAAAATTAGCCATGCAATCAGAAACCAAACTAAAGCAATAACCCAAATATTAAACTTCATAGCAAACCAAAACCAATGTTAATCTAGCATAAATGAAATCCAAAGGCAAACAGTCACAACAAAAACCATAAAGAATTCTCCAAAAGAAACATAGTTTAACTACTTAATCAAAAGATGGAGGGAGGGAAAGCGATAAGCAAGTCCTGAAGAGGATGTGCGAGGTCCAGCACCATATCTCTACCTCAAAATACGGTGTATATCCTTTTGATTATATTCGTAACGACCCATCATATCCTCAAGATCTCCCAGTCTTCAATCCATTCCAAGTATGATCTCCCTCTCAGACCTCGCATCTGGTTGCTCCTGTGCAGGTTGATTATCCTCGTGTTGTGCATCATCCTCCCCTGTAGCCACATTTACATCATCTTGCCCTCCTGCCTCCACTGGCACCCTTCTTCTAGTGGATTGGTTTTAACTCTTCTTGTATGACCTTGCATTCAAAGTTCCCATCAAATTTTCAACCTCCCAACTCAAGACAATTTTTATCCCCCTTCTCCCCTCCCCCCCCCCCCCCCCCCCCCTTTTGCACACATCTTAGTCACAAGGCACCCAAAAGGAGGAGTTTCTTTTTCATTATCCACAGTCAGAATCATTTCATTCAAAATCAACGTGGGTAAGTCAATGGATTGCCTAATGCCAATAGCAAACAACAATCTAGCCCTATTCATCCTACTATGTGGCATGAAATTCATTATAGAAATCAAATTCAACATTTTATACTTGCCAGTCAATTGCCCTTGAGGTACAAAACTTCGGTGTTCCCACATAAACACTTCATTAACAGTCAATTCTCTTACCACAACATCCAATTCAAGAGGTACAATTGGAGGATACCCAGAATTCACCTCCTCATGCACATTCCTAAATTCAAGAATTGTCATAATATCACAAAAATCCTCTTCCCTCATACATTAGTGTAAAACCCATCTCCTTCCACCAGTGTGGCATACACATAAAACTCTCCACAAGCATCACAACTCATTTTCCCTCATTTTGCAAAAATTGTCCCCATCCACACTTATTTATAATTTTCTTAATACCCCAACTCACAAAGTCATACAATATAATTTTCCTTTCAACACAAATGGGTTTAATTTTAAATGAAGTTTCATACCTTTCGAATTGAGCCCAATTCTCAAATCGGCTACTATCGTACCTCCTCTGGATTGGTGCTGCACCTTCCACATTCACCTCCTCCTCGACGAAGTTTGGTCCTTCATTGACTGGGTGGACACTTTTTCTAGTCGTAACCTTGAACCACCTTGTAGCCATTTTTGGTTTTTTGAAGATTTTGGGTTCAACAATGGAAAAAAAAAAACCAATAAAAGTGTAAGAATCTTGATGAAATTGAGTTTGGATGGAAGATTAGGGAGAAAAAATGGTTTGGAGGTGGAGATTTTGGGATGGGTAGAGAGTTTCGCAACCTAGGGTTTGGTTATATGAGGTTTTGGGCGTGCATAATGGCTGGAGAAGACGATGGAGATTTTATACCCCGACAGTGCGTTCAAACGAACAAAAACGTGTTCGAATGCATTTTTAAAATTTTAGATGGCGTTCGAACAGGCTTAAGTGCGTTCGAACGCTCTGCTGGAACTTCGTTTTTCTATAGTTTTCTTCAAGATGCTGTGAGCAAATCCTGCTCGAATGTGAACAGTACGTTCGAACGATTTTCAAAAATATATATTTTTTTTCAAATAAATAAAATAGTATTAAAAAATTAAAACTCAAAAAAAAATTATTTATTTATTATTTACATTTTTACATCCGGGGATTCGAATCATTGACCTTCATTCCCTCGAGCCGAGCTTTTAACCATCTCGGCTGGATCCACAAGACCAAACAGTTTTGCTAGGAATATATTAATATCTCTTACCTACACTCATCATGGCAAAGAAAATTTTTAATCTGATTCTTGCTCAAATTTCATTCTGTTTGAAGAATAAGTGAACCTACCAACTTCTCGCCACACATACTGCGTAAAAACAGTATTTAATAGGTTTGCATCTCAAGAAAATCCTTACTCTACCCATACACTATCTACTCTAAATGATCAAGTGCGTGACCGAAAATTGGTTGAGAACACAGATTATACTCTCTCATATGAAAGAGTCGACCACGTCGATAGCATGCACTGAGTCGTTTGGCTCGGCGACGCTTAGCAAATGTGTTTCTTTCACATAATAGTTTGCTTTGTTCTTCTTAGATTTTAATTTTTCTTACCATTCTTGCTTTTTTCATTATTACGGAATGAACATCGTATGGATATGTGCGTAAAACAACTAAATTAAACCAAAAAAATTTAACGTCCATGATTAATAAAAAATTAAGACACTTATCCGATTTTTTAACATTTGTCAGTCACAAAAACAATTGAAGCTACCGAAAAAAATTTAGACACATGAAAAATTTTAAAATAAATATCCAAAGTAAAAATTACTCCCCACCCCCCAATCTAAACTCAATATTATCCACAAGGTTTTTTATTTTACTAATTATCTCAAGATGATTTTAAGGTTGAAAGGTAGGGAACACCCACGCATCAGTCGAAAACCTACAAACATAATACACGATATTAGTTTAAGATAGACACTATGTAAAACATAAATGAACAAATTTATATCAGAATTTGTGGATCCATTAGATCAATGGATTCCACATGCTAGAGAAACCTTTCATAAAATGGTTTAAGATGTTGTCCATTGACTTTAAAAATATTACAATTTGAAAGATTATCGATCTCCACTACTTCGTGTCTGTACACTTTTTTCACAGTATAAGGTTCAGTCCACCTCGACCTCAACTTACCATGGGTGGAGCCTCGAATTGTACAAGATAAATTTTTGGGAAGATATAAAGGATTTATACACTATATTTTGTTATGAAAAAATTTCATCCATGCTTTCACAATTTTGGCATTCTCATAACCCTCATTTCTTAGTTCCCCCAACTCATTAATCTAAAGTTTTCGAGATGCACCTACCTTGTCTAAATCAAATTTCATGATTTTAATTGCATAATAAGCTTTGTGTTCCAATTCAACAGGCAAGTGACAAGGCTTTCGATAAACTAGCCGATAGGGAGACATGCCTAATAATGTTTTAAAATCAGTACAGTATGCCCAAAGCACATCAATCAGTTGTAAAGACCAATCATTGTAGTACGTGTTCATCATTTTTTTCAAAATCATTTTTATCTCTCGATTGGCCAATTCAGCCTATCCACTATTCTGTGGGTGATAAGGGGTTGCAACCTTGTGAGAAATAAAATATTTTGTTATCATGTTTTCAAAAGGATGATTGCAAAAAATGAGCACCCCCATCACTTATGATGGATCTAAGAATTCTAAACCTCGACAAAATATTTTATTTTAAAAACTTAATCATTGTGTAGTGATCATTATTCCGGGATGGAATTGCTTCAACCCATTTGGACACATAATCGATAGCGACCAAGATGTATAGATAGCCAAAAGAAGGGAGAAATTGTTTCATGAAGTCAATGCCCCAACAATCAAATATTTCAATCACGAGTCTGGGGTTCAAGGGCATCATCTTTATTTTGGAAATACTCCCCAATCTTTGGCTTCTATCACAAGATAGACAAAAGGTATGCACGTCTTCGAAAATGGTGGGCCAATAAAACCCACACTACAAGATTTTTGTAGCAGTTTTCTTTGAGAAAAAATACCCACCACAATCTTTTGAATGACAAAAAGAAATTACCTTACTGATTTCATGATTGGGTACACAACGTCGTATGATTTGATTCTTACAATATTTAAACAAGAATGGATCCTCCTAGAAGAAGCCACGCACCTCTCTTAAAAACTTTTGTTTATTAGCCGAGGTATAGTCAGAAAGAATGGTTCATGTGGCCAAAAAGTTGGCAATATCTGCATACCAAGGTACCTTAGAAATGGCAATAAGTTGTTCATCAGGAAAAGTCTCTTTGATTGACAAGGGTTCCTCTTTTGTGTCATAGTTCAGCCTAGAGACATGGTTTGCTACTACATTCTCTACTCATTTCTTGCCTTTGATTATCAAATTAAATTCTTAGAGTAAGAGTATCCATTGGAGAAGACGTGGCTTGACATAATTTTTCATGAGCAAGTACTTTAAGGTTGCATGGTCAGTAAAAACAACAATAGAGGACCCAACTAAATACAACCTGAACTTATCCAAAGCAAATACTACTTCAAGTAATTCCTTTTCTATCATGGAATAGTTTATTTGTGTGTCATTCAATGTCTTACTTGCATAGTATATCACATTAGGTCGATTATCTTTCTGTTGTCTCAAAACAGCGCCTACAACATAATCACTAGCGTCACACATGAGTCCAAAAGGTAAGGACCAGTCAGGGGGCTGTATGACGGGTGCAGAAATTAGCATGCCTTTGAGCTTCTCGAAAGCCTTTTGGCAAACCTCATTCCATTCGAATGTGACATCTTGACATAAGAGATTATACATAGTTCTAGATATGAAACTGAAGTCCTTAATGAATCTCCTATAAAACCCAACATGACCTAGAAATGATCTTATATCTTTAACAGTATTAGGTGGTGGAAGGTTTTCAATTAGATTAATTTTAGCTTTATCCACTTTTTTTTCCTTCAAATGAGACAATATGGCCTAAGAACAATCCCTTGTGTCACCATAAAGTGAAATTTTTCCTAATTCAAGACAAGATTTGTTTCCTCACACAAGTGAACTTTTTCCAAGTTATTTAGACCCAACTCAAATGATTCACCATACATGACAAATTCATCCATAAAGACCTCCAAAAAGTGCTCCACCACGTCACTAAAAATGCTTAACATGCATCGTTGAAATGTGGCTAGAGCATTGCATAGTTCAAATGACATTATTTTACAAGCAAAAGTACCAAAAGGACATGTGGTCTTTTCTTGGTCATCTAATGCAATCTCAATTTGGTTATACCCAGAGTACTCATCCAAGAAATAGTTGAAAGCATGACCAACTGTCTTTTCAAGAACTTGATTTAGAAGAGGTAAAGGAAATTGGTCTTTTCTAGTGACAGAGTTCAATTTTCGGTAGTCAATACTTATGCGCCAACCCGTGACAGTGTGAGTTGGGACTAATTTATTCTCCTCGTTTTTTACTACCATGACACCAGATTTCTTAGGTACTACTTGGGTAGGGGTTACCCACTTACTGTCAAAGATAAGGTAAATGATACCTGAATGTAGTAATTTTAACACTTCAGCCCTAATAACCTCTTTGAGATGTGGATTTAACCATCAATGTGGTTGATGAGAGGATTTCAAGTCCTCCTCCAATATATACAATGTGTACAAAAAAGAGGACGTATACCCTTAATGTCATCTATGGTCCATCTAATTGTATCTTCATGCCATTTTATGATTTCTATCAATTATGACTTTTGTGACTCTGACAACTTAGAAGAAATCACCACTGCATAAGTTTCTTCCTCCCCCAAAAAAATATTTCAAGTCAGTCGAGAGAGGTTTCAACTCGAGTTTTGGTGATGTGACACCGGATGAAATAGGCTTTGTGTCACTTGGCGAAAATTCCTAAAACTTTGGGACCCATATCCCCATAGAAGAAATATTTATGGTAGACTTAGAAGATTTTACGAACTCACTATTCAAAACTGACACGAACTCAAACAACACTTGTTCCAATTCATTTGACTCCAACTCATTTTCCTCAAATGCATCATTAAACAATTCATTGGTTAACAACTCGTTGCAATTGATTTCATGCATGTCTTCTTCTTCCCCTTTATGTTTAGTTATGATGCAATTAATCAAAGCATTAAGCAGCAAGGAATGGTCTGCCTAGAATGATTTGAATCTGAGTGCCAATGTACATGACAGGTTGGGTGTCCAAAATAATGAAATCAACAGAAAAATAGAATTTATCAACTTGGACAAGAACGTTCTCAACTACACCCCTCAGAAATTTCATAGATCGATCAGTTAATTTAAAAGTGATGCTCCTAAGCTTAAGTTCGTCTAGACCTAGCTGCTCGTAGACAATGTATGGGAGCAATTGACACTTACCCCAAGATCAAGTAATGCTTGCTCATTCTTGTAATTCCCAATGATGCATGAGACGGGGCCTTATATTTGATGATAACACTGGCTTGTTCCCTGAGGAATGCCCTCTTTTGTACATTGATCTTCCTTTTTATGGTGCACAAGTCCTTCAAAAATTTGGCATATGAGGGGACTTGTTTGATGACATCCAACAAGGGGATGTTGATCTTTACTTGCTTAAAAAGATCAAAAATTTCTGCATGGTTATTCAATATATGTGGCTTTTTGACTCTTTAGGAAAAAGGTAAAGGAATTGGGCACAGTGGTTCCTTTTCCCTCTTTGACACATTCTCATCATGAGACTCTGGTGTAGTCTCGACATTTGGTTCATTCACTTTGGATGTGATGGTCTTGTATATCACCTTACCACTTCTCAATGTGGTAAGGTATTGAACATGATTGGGTGGAGTCTCAGATGTAGTAAAGGTATTAGCTTGAAATTGAGTCTGGAGTGGCTTAGGTTGAGAGGGCAATTTTCCCTTCTCTACTATGCTCAAGGACTGAGTCAATTTATCTATGTGGCTCTTAATGTCATCAATCGATTATGAATTTTGTGCCTTGAAATTATTAAAAGACTAAGTCGATTGAGTGTTGAAACTCATTTGACTTTGTATGAGTTGGTTCAGAGTGTCATCAAGACTCCTCTTGTGTGGTGGTTGGTATGGTTGATATGCAAGAGGGCCTTGAGGTGGTAGTGGCGGTCCATGTTGTTGATTGACGGAAGGTTGTTGTGTGTTCCTCCAACATAAATTCGGGTGGTTCCACCTGCTTGGAATGTAAGTTTCTTAATACAGGTTGGAGTAAGGCTTGTTAAAATTGGAGATTGCATTGGTTTGTTCCAATAAAACCTCACACTCTCCAGTAAGGTGTCCTGTCAGAGCACAAATCTCACACATTTGTTCTGTGGGAGGTCTAACAGCAACTTGATTTACCTCCCTCATCTCTAGAGCTTCGAGCTTTTGAGATAAGGTGGTCATCTTTTCCCTAAGGTCGTCATCCTCTTTCCAAAAGTACTTCCCCCTTAGGAAGTGGAAGGTTTGGCTTCTACAGTGGTAGGAGAGGCCGAGTCTCATATTTGGGAACTCTCGGATATGCTATCAAAAAACTCAAATGTCTGCTCCAGAATTTTTCCCATGAACTCCCCTTGAGACATCATCTCAACAAATTGACGTAATCGAGTGGGGAGAGAATAGAAAAATCCTATTAGAGTCCATCTCTCAAATGCATGGTGTGGGCAAGTTTGGAGAAGATCATTAAATCTCTCCCAACATTAGTAGAATGTTTCTCCTCTTTAACCAAAAAGTTCATGATTTGCCTTTTAAGTGCATTCGTGTGGTGTAAAGGAAAAAATTGCCTGAAAAACTCAGTTTGTAAAGCTTGTCAATTTCGTATAGAGTGGGCTTTTATGGAATTTAGTCATTGTTTAACACTATCCTTTAAATAGAAAGGAAAAAGTTCCTACTTGACCAGTTCATAATTATATTGGAATGTCCCACACACCTCCTCGAATTATTTCACATGCAAGTAGGGATTTTTATATTTGAGTCCATGAAATTGAGGTAGTAACTGTATTGTACAGGCTTCACATTGAAGTTAGGTGCATTTGTAGGAAACATAAAACAATAGATGACACTATTCCATGTAGGATGTAAATACTCCCATAGATTTCGCACATTAGGAGTTACCTCCTCGTCTCATTGATTATTAGCCATACTATTAGCAAAAGAGTCTGCAACTGTTGATGTGTAGAGGATTCGGATTTATTCACAGACCCTACTGATTCTTCTAGGAAATCTTGTAAGGAAGGATTTTCCTCAGACATAAAAGGAGTTAAACACAGAAAAATGTATAAAACAACACTATATACAAAAGAGTAAAAGTATCTTCACTTTTTACTTTCAAACACCGTAGGTTCCCCAGCAACGGTGCCAAAAACTTGACTTGATATGAAATATGTACACCCAAGTACAGGCGGTCAAGTTGTAGTAATAATCAAGTTAAGTACGGAGTCGAATTCACATGGAACTAATATTGGTGTTTGAAGTTAAGATCAATAGAGACCAAGATGAATGTAAATCATGGATTTAGGAGTTATGATGATGATGAAATTTTCTAAACAAAATATAAGATTATTTAAATGGAAATAAAATTCACTCTTTAGTTCGAGGATCCGGACATGTGCAGATGTGTTCAGGTGCTATATTTGTGCAATATTGATTATTCAATTAACCCCTACGTCAATAGCAAGCTAATCGGATGATAAACATTGAAAGTGTGAATTAAGAACATAGCTCCGATGTCTTTGTAGAAAATCATAAGTATTGCTTATGCCGAGACTTAACCCGTCTATAAACAATCAAATAATTCTACAAAGCATCCAACACTAGTTAAGCTATTCAACCATAAATTAAAACAGAATGTAAGTGAAGATTGAAAGACTATCATGAAGATCTCACTTAGATACTTGCAGGGAATCATTAGAGTCACCTATGCCAAGACTTAACTTGTCTATAGGTGGTCTGTACAAAGTACTTTAACTTTGATAGATACATTCAATCATTAAACATGTAAAAAAAAGAATAATACAATAAGCATAAATGAAATGCCACAAATATAACTTCCAAACAATAATTTACATATCCATCATTTCTTACTAAAGAGTGGATGAGAAACTACTCATTCTTCATTGCTAGAAGAACGCTAGAAAAGTAAGTGAATCTCATCTCTCTAAGTAAATAAGCTTAGAATTACAAAGGTAGAAATATAAATACATTACAATACTTATCTCCAACAAAGAATAAGTGAAATACAACCTACCCTTCAAGACTACAAGAGAGCTAAAAAGGTGAGTGAAGTTCACCCCTCTAGGTGAAGGAAAAAGCTACACAAGATTAAAGCTAATGAAAGTAATACTAAGAAAGTAAAAGAAAACTAGTTGATTTGGAGGGATTTTTCCTCTTCCAAAAGTTGGTTCTTGGACTGAATACAAGGGGATATTTATAAGAGAAGAGGGCTTGAAATCTGGAGCTGAAGTAAAAAAGATGAGATCTTGTAGTCTTGATTTGGCGTTCGAACGCAAAGGAGACCGTTCAAACGCTCTGTTGGATTTTCTGGAGCTTCTGTCTACTGATATGTTGAGGTTGGATACCATTTGAACGCCATGTATACCATTCAAACGCCACATATGTTGACCAGCCGCCTAAATGGCTTTGACTGCTGAATGTTGAATCATGTTTGATTCTTGCAGCTAGTCCATTTGAACGCCATAGACCCCATTCGAACGCATTGCAAAAAGTCTTCATTTTAGCCTCCTAAGTCTTCATAGCCGGATCTATTGTTTTCCTTTTTCTCCCACATGTCAAATTAGCTTACCCTATCTTGCCAATCATAACTTCATCCCTATACAAGCATCACACAGTAAAGAGCCTTAATTTTATCTCCTTAAATGTAAAACGTATGTAATTAACCAATCCAATGGATGTCTCAATGCTATTTTTAATAGTTACTCATTAGGCATGATGTCAAATTCTAGAAAATGCTGAGGTGGCCTTATGACCTATCTCCAAGCCTTGATACGTTGTGATCTTCCATATCTCTAAAAGAGTATGTTGCGAGGTTGTTCTACTTTTGGATGACCTCCTTCTCTTTTTAGCCAACTCGTAGGTGAGGAAGCTCGGTCCAAACACCTGTCCTGAGCTAGAGGTGTGGATTCTCCCTGTCACGCAGTGTAGTTGACCTGGGCATCTACACTTAAGGTCGTTGTAACGCCCCAAATACCACCCTGGACGGCATTACACTATGAAACCGTTCATGTCATAAGAGCAACGAAATATATATCCATCAAATAAGAAACATTCTAAATTTTAACAAAATTTGGGCAGAGTCTCCTTTGTACAGGAAGCTCCACCCAAAAATCACAACCTGTGCAATTCTATTAACTTGACCACACAGGGTCCATTTAACCATCCAATAACAATAAAATTTCTATTTACCATCTATACTATCTTTAACATTATCCCAAAAGAATAGGCCAGATATGGCAATTACATTCCCCAAAAGAATTACATGAATATATCGCAGCGGAGTTTCAAAAGAATATAGACTTTACATTGTTCAGAAATAAATCTCCTAGTTTAGAACAAAATAAGCTATATCTCTAGATGTCCCATTCGGGATCTAGGTACCCCTCCAAGGAAGCTTCCCCAAGGCCCGGCTCATTCACACCGAGCTCCTCCTCTAAAGCCAAATCTGAAAAATATTAATTGTAGGGGATGAGCACGAAACTCTGTAGCAAAATCTTCCCAAACTCAAACAAGGTTTAGAAAAGCATATAAAACGGTTGGTCTCATTTTCACAAATAGCATATATACCATTTTGAAGGAAAAGCAGGATATTTTAGATAGATCTCAAGTTTAAATGTTCGCAAAAATTTAAATGAACCGTAAAGCTCAATCACAATTATCACCATAACCATTTCCAACAGGTCCTTGTGGAGTCCCATACCTCCACAAGCACTTGTTGGAAACCATTCCGTAACAATAATAATAATCTCATGTTCTCATGTATATTGATTGCTTCCCATGAATCTACCCAACGACTTATACCTAGTTCACCAATCACCATCACAATCACAAGTACTTTAGGAAGAGGCGTCTACCATCCCAATGGCAGTGACGAGTCCCTTCCCAGGAAAGGTATACCACCCCTCGTTCGAACTCCAGTGAACAATAGTGGTGGTTATTACCAAATAACCACCCACTACAAGTGTTAGGCAACCATCTCACCCCCACCGGGATAGACTAACCTCTAACACTCTACGGCAATGCTCGAAGGCAATCCAAATTCATCACAACAATCATACAAGAGAGATCATTACAAACATTTCTCAATTCACAAGAAATCCCCAAATTTCACAATTTGTACCATAGCATAATTGAAGAAAAAGAGCAAGAGATCACCATAAACATCATTTGGTTGTACAATATCAAGCACTAAGGTTTTGATGGTGAGAACAAAGGAAATGTAAAGAAGAAAAATTCATTTTTCTTAAAACTAGGGTTTGAGAGTGCAAAAGATAGCTTTAATAGTTACCCAACTACCAAAATGTTTAAAAAAAAGAAATAAATGCAAGAAGACAAAGAATCAGGTATTTAATAGCAAGTACATAGGATTTTAAACCAAAAGAATACATATAATTTAGTCCTAACCTCAATGTAAGAACATAGGAAGAAATCCCCTACCTTGGTGTTCTTGAAAATCTAGGGTTTGATCCTTGAATCACCCTTTAACCTTGTGTTTCTTTCTCCTCCTTTATCTCCTCCTAGGGTTCTAATATGTTTAGGGTGAGAGTGGAATGTAAGAATGGGGTAAAATGTAGTGGAAATGGGTGTTTTAAATGGTCAAATCCCGATTTTTACTGTTCGGCGGGAGTCAGATAAATGGTACCGGTACGCGGTACCGGTACGATATGGTACCGGTACACGGTACCGGTACGGTTAAGCTACTGGAGTAGTGGTACCGGTACGCGGTACCGGTACGGTATGGTACCGGTACGCGGTACCGGTACACTTCGGCTACTTCGACTTCCAGGGAAGTTTTGACCCATTTAGGAGTCGAATTGGAAAATTTTCATGAGATACACTTTTGTAGCCCTATATGTCTACTATCTACTGTAAAAATTTCAGATCAATTGGACATAAGGATAAAAAGTTATGACCAAAATACTAGAATATGTCCCAACTCCTTTTTACCCAAATTTTCTCTAAGTGTGTTTTCACTCCGGAATACTTCCTAACTTCCAATACACCTCATATTACCTCTCCCAAAGTTGTTCGACCTTCTGGATTCAATGGACACCTTATTTTGACCTAAAAATATTTAGAAATTCATCTAATCACCCTTTCCAAGTTTAAGTCTTGGAAACTCCAACTTCCCAATCCATATGCATCTCTAGCATTTCTCCTACTATTACAATCTATATAGTTTATTCTTACAGCATTACACATATCCACATTTTTACAAAAATTATTTACTATATATCTATATACATATATAAAAGAAAAATGCGGGGTGTTACAGTCGTTCTCAGTCGATTTGGGTTCCTTTAACTCAAGATGTTTGCGAGTGACCTTGGCCTTCCTTCCGAGGATGGAGGCTTAGACGCAAGGGCGGGGAATAGACCTCATCTGTAAGCTCATTTCAAGGCCCGTTGTCTAGATCCCCTTCTATTTACTTATGATGTCATTTTTGGGTATCATCAATTATGTTTGGACAAGAATAATACTATGATGAATGACTTATCCGAAGTTCTCATATTGCACCCATTTTTGGATCTCGCCCAAAGTTTCATTACTTTTTCACTTCATTTAATTGTTCTCCTATCCTTGTAGTAATGTTTCGTGATGGCTTTTCTGGTTTTGAAAAAGAAATCTTAAGGACCAACATTAATTATGTTTGTTGAAATATATGTTATTTATCTTTAAATAGATATCATATATTATGTACATATTTATTTTATATATTAATATAATAGTAAAATATATATTTATATTTTTTTCATCGTTCCATTTTTACATCCTACCAAACACAAAAAAAAAAAAAAAAAATTAATTAATTAATTAATTTTTTTTTTTTTTTTCATTCCTCCTACCAAACACAAAGGAATTGGGGAATTTGAAAGCATACCATAAAATTATATCAGATATAAATAAGAAACAAGACTATCCTAACTAATGGTGCACAAAGAACGAAGGTTCCAAAATGAGATTCTTGACCAAGCTCAATTGCATAGCCAATCAACTTGACAAACACTAGTTCAAATTATGCCTTCCTTGTAATCTTTGTAGAGACCGGAAAGCCAAACATTTGACAATTATTTTAACGTTTGTACCATGAGTCGACCAATTCATAGTGCTCCAGCAGATGGTGGGGTGGGCTTCTAACCCGAACTCAGTTTCAACTTAACTCGATTTTGGCTCATAAAAACTTGTTTATCTTAAAAAACAACGAAAATGTGATTAAAATTTTAAGCACGTTTATCAAGTCGAACTTGAACAAAGTGTCGCTTAATTCGATAAGCTCAAGCTCTATTCATATATAGTATAATACTAAAATATTTTTATATAAAACGTTTATCTTCTAATTAAAATATTTGAATTTGAGTCTCATTTGTGTATTATGAATTCACTCTGACTAAGTTTGAATTAATGCTTGTCATGAAAAAACGAGGTTAATTGAGTAGAATTTGGGCATATCATTTAAAAACCAAGGTGAGCTTGAGAAATAATTCGAACATAACAACCAAAGTCAAACATGTAATAGTCAACTTGAGTTGAGCCTAAACATATTAAAACTCGAAAGACTTAACATGATTAACAACCTAGTTGAGCATGTATTTTTTGTGCCATTTTGCCCTTAACCCCACTAAGAAAACCTAATTCAACTTGGTGTTTAATTGCTTAAAAATTTGGTTCTTTGATTTTGAAAATTTGATACTTAGTTTGCATGAAATCAATTTTTTATCATTCATCAAGAAATTGATCGAATTAATTAGATTTCATATTTTTTTTCACATTTCAGAAGGTGTCCATGGCTTTTCCATTTCTCCTCCGATTATTTATAATGAGAATTGTTGAAAACTATAAATTTCGTGCCTAATTTGTCAATAAGTTTAGACATGTACTTTTTAATGCGTGAGGTTCAACTCAGCTGAACCTTTTTTTCATGTTGTCCAAACTAATTTTTTCTTTTTCTTTTTTTTTTTTCTATGATAATATTACCGCTATTCTGTGTCTTGCACTTTGCCCAATCGAAGCCTAACGAGGGTCATTGTCTTTCTCATCAGTAAATCCAACTCTTCATCTGTAGAAATCCACCACCACCACCACCCAACACTACTACCACCAACACTAAACTAAAACACAGTGAACTCAAGTGGTTTTAGTTCACTATCTTTCAGTTCACATGGATTGAGTTTACTATCGGTGGTGGTGATAGTAGTGATAATAAACATAAGAATGGGATATAATAGAAGTTTTTAAATAACACATTCATTAATGGCATTTTTGTCAATTAAATATTTTATGGACCTCTCGCCTTAAAAGTGTCCAAGTTAGATCTCTCACCTTAAAAGTGCACAATTGTATACCTCTCATCAAATCTCCCTTATTTATACTAGGTAACTGCCCAAAAAAATTTAAAAAACCAACATCGAAAACTAATAATAAAAGTTTCATTGACTTACTATGGTTTATTAATATGGGTTTTGATTTTAAAAATGTTTGAGAACCAAAAAAAAAAAATTGACTTATTTAACTGTGAGTTGTTGTTTATCAAATTTTTTGAGAGGTAATAATTAATATGATTTTTTCTCGTTGGCTAAGCTTCCTCCAAGCCTCTCCCTCTCATAGAAGAAGTAAATTATGTAATTGAAAAACAAATGTTATTTATATTATATTTTTTAAAATGATATTAATCATCAAAAATATGAGATGATTAATAATGGATAGTATAATATTACATCCATTTCATATGTAAATTGTGTCTTTGCAATCTTTTTTAATTTTTTTGATCAAAAAAAGTCTTTTTTAATTCAATTTATTTATAATTATATATGATGGAGCCAAATTGGGTAAAACGCGTGCCAAGGACAAGCACGTGCGAATGGGGATCACGTGACAAGCACATAAGGTTGGATCCGGTGTGAGGAGGCAACTCCAAAACCCAAACCGACTCGTCGGTTTGCTCACCCATATCCCACCATTTTAGCTCAAACCAGTTACAAATACTTAGGGAAGAAAGTGCCACATTTCTTGCCACCCAATTTGAAAAGTAGCTACAAAGCAAGAACGATAATAGGAACCTAGCCTATAAAGGGAAGGAGGCAGTTATGCCCCAGGTAAGTAACACATCCTAGCTACACTCAATCATATATATAATTCCTCTACTGACTTTATCATCGGATGATCAACCACCGGAGCCCCTCCGGTCCTTGACTTCTATGCAGGAACTCACCAGTGACCGCCATATCATCGCTTCACCATGGTGCTACTTTTTGGGACAACAGTTGGCGCCGTCTGTGGGAATCGACTTGATTTCCAACAATAAATCTAATTCTCAAGCATCCAAGGATCCTACAGTCAATCAAATGAAAGAAAATCCTAGATCCCACCCAGTGGGATGAAGGAACGAGCCCCCACCAAAAAAGGAATCCGCAAAGGTTAAAAGGATGGAGAAATTTATTGAGGATCTAAAGAAACAAAAACAGCAGATTCTTGCGCTCCTGGAACAATCTCAATCCAAGGAGCACGCCACAGATAATCAGGGAGATAACTTGAGTGAAGACGAGGTGTCCCGTCCACGTAATGATGATCGATGGGAGCAAAAGTTCTGGGAAATAAATGAAAAGATTGAAAACATCATAAATACGGTGAAAGCCCGAGTCCTAGAAGCTATTGAGGCTATGGTTTAACACACTGAGTCATCATTCTTGTAAGATATGGTAAATTACCCTCTCCTAGAGAGGTTCAAGATGCCAATGATTGAGGCTTTTGATGGAACCACGGATCCACTGAGCCATCTGGATACTTATAAGTCTCTAATGATGCTACATAGTGTACCAGACCAAATCATGTGTCGAGCCTTAGCTACCACACTCAAGGGGACAGCGAGGCATTGGTTCAAAAAGCTGAAGTCGAGCTCGATCAACATGTTTGGAGAATTAAGTACATATTTCATATCGCATTTCATCAGAACCTGAGCTCACAGACGGCCTCCGACCTACCTTCTCAATGCCAAGTAATCTAAAAGTGAAATACTTCGAGAGTATGTAAACCGTTTCACAACAGATTCATTGCAGATTGACAATGTGGCTCTGACCATTTTCTTGGGAGGCCTCCAGCCCTTCCAGTTTCTCTTTTCTCTTTCCAAAGAACCACCCTCCTCCATAGCCAAGCTCTTAGCAAGAGCACAATGCTACTTTAATGTCGAAGATACTCTCCTAGCTCGGAAGAATCAGGAAGACAAACGAAAGGACCGAAGAGATGATAAAAGAAGGCGAGATCCTGAAAGTAGGAAGGAAAAGACAAGTAGTCCTAAGAAAAACCACTCTAAAAGGGTAAGTGTGAGGGATCGATTAGGTCCATGCACCAATGAGCCAACCTAGAGGTATACCCCTTAAACACCTTTGTAGAGCAAATCCTTTACCAAATATAGGATGAGAGAATGCTCAAATGGCCCGAAAAAATGAAAACCCTTCCTAGTAGAAGGTCTAGGAACAAATACTGTCACTTTCGCCGAGATCATGGCCATAACACCGACGACTGTCAGGTCTTGAAAGACCAAATATAGGATTTGATCCATAAAGGCCATCTGGGGACGTACATAGAGCGTTGTCGTCAAGAGAGGAATGAAGCCCAGCCTCCTCGTAATGAGGTACAACACCAACAGCATGTTGGAGGAGTTTCGGTGATCTCTGAAGGATTTGTAGGAGGCAGAGAGAATAGCTCCACTAGGCGAGCGCATGCACGAAGAACAAAATTGGACGAATTAGAAGTGAGCTTGGTAAACCCAAGGAAGAAACCCCGAGTGAAACCCCCAATCACCTTTTCCAAAGAAGATCTCAAAGGAATCCAACATCCGCATGATGATCTATTGGTGGTCACTATGACGATTGCCAACTACACAGTAAAAAAGGTCTTGATCGATAATGGGAGGTCGGTTGATATCATATTTATCCCAGCCTTCAACGAGCTAAATATTGGCAGAGCAAGGTTGGTTCTTGTAACCGCACCACTCATAGGTTTTTCAGGAGATAGGGCCCATCAAATTGGGTCTATCGTCATACCAATTACGATTGGATAAGCACCACAATAAACTACAATAATGACGAACTTCCTGGTTATGAAATCTCCATTAGCATACAACATCATTTTAGGTCGCCCGAACCTCAACGCGATGAGGGCAGTACCATCTACCTACCAGCTCCTTATGTGGTTTCCAACCAAAGAGGGAGTGGAGAGCTATATGGAGGCCCGTGAATGTTATGTATCCTCCATGAAAGAAATGCAGTAGCAAACCCTTCAAATAGATTCCCTGGATTATAGGGGATAGTTGAAACACTTGCAGCCAATAGAAGATTTAGAATCCATACAGCTTGGAGATTCTACTAAGCAGATGACTTTCATAGGAAACATACTAGAGAAAAACTTGAGGGCCTCATTAATTGAGTTTCTTAAGTCCAACAGGGATGTTTTCGCTTGGAAGTAGTCAAACATGACTGGGATTGACCCAACAATAACTGTCCTTAAGCTGAATGTTAACCCCAGCTTTAGGCCAGTATGACGAATGCGACAAAGTTTTGCTCCAAAACAAAACCGCAATAAAAGAAGAAGTAGCAAAGCTTTTGGGGGCTAAATCCATCAAAGAAGTACAGTATCAACTGTGGTTAGTCAACGTGGTACTAGAACAGAAAGTGGCGGCTATGTGTAGACTTCACCGATCTGAATAAAGCCTGCCCAAAAGATTACTTCCCACTACCGAGGATTGATATCTTGGTCGATGCCACCGCTGGTTATATAAGCTACTGTCTTTCATGGACGCATTCTCATGATATAATTAGATCATGGTGTACGATTCAGACCAGGAGAAGACCTCTTTTGTAATAGAGGAAGGGACTTATTGTTACAAGGTCATGTCGTTTAAATTAAAGAACGTATGAGTCACCTACCAGTGGTTAGTTAACCACATGTTTAAATACCTCATTAGTCGTTCAATGGAAGAGTATGTCGACAATATGCTTGTCAAAAGCTTACAAGCTATAGAGCATATTGAGCAGCTAGGAAGAACCTTTGACATCCTCAGAAGATACAATATAAAGCTGAACCCAGCTAAATGAGCTTTTGGGTTATCCTCTAGGAAATTCTTAGGTTTCATGGTAACCCAAAGAGTCATAAAGGAAAACCCAGAGAAGATAAAGGCGCTCATGGAGATGAGATCCCCACTGAACATTAGGAAAGTCTAGGTGGTGACTAGGAGAGTTTCAGCACTAAACAAGTTCATCTCCAAAGCCAGCGACAAGTGTCTCTCATTCTTCAAAGTCCTCAGAAAAGCCTTTGAATGGACTCCATAATGCGAAAATTCCTTCCAAGCACTCAAGAAATACATCAGTAAGCCACCAATCTTGTTAAGATCAATGGAGGGAGAACCATTGTACATGTACCTCACTGTAACACAGGAGTCAACAAGTGTAGTTCTAGTAAGCTAGTGTGAAAAAATCCAGCACCCTATCTACTATGTGAGTAGAAAATTGAGAGGAGCTGAAACAAGATATCCAACAATGGAGAATGAGGCCTTTGCGCTGATAATTGCCTCCAGGAAGTTAAGACCGTATTTCTAGGCCCATCCAATCATTCTGCTCATAGATATACCCCTGCGCCAGGTTCTACAGAAGGCAGAAATGTCTGGATGCGTAAAAAAATGGTCCATGGATCTAGGGTAGTTTGACATTCAGTACGTTCCCCGAACAGCTGTAAAAGTACAAGTGGTCGTTGACCTTTTGGCAGAATTTACCCAAGAAGCACTAGAACTTGGCGATGCAACTATATAAGTGGGAGAATGGCAGATGTATGTGGATGGTTCATCCAATTTGACAGAAGGAGGAGCTAGATTAATTCTTATCTCACCAGCTGAGTAAAAAATCAAGTATGTGTTGCACTTCGGGTTCAAGGCTTCGAATAATAAGGCAAAGTACGAGACCCTCATTGCAAGGCTCCAACTTGCCAAAGCATTAGGGATAAAAAGCTTGAAGGTGCATAGTGACTCATAACTCAGACAACTTCAAGGTGATTATGAAGCTAGAGACCCAAGAATAAGCTCCTACTTGAAGATGGCGACAGAAAAGATTGCATGTTTCGAGCACTTTGAGATTACTCAGGCTCCAAGGTCACAAACTCTCACACGGATTCTTTAGCCCGCCTAGCCTCTAAAATTTTTGATAATCTTACCATAACTATATTAGTAGAATTCTTGCCAGAGTCGAGCACTACTTACATCAACGTCAACCCAATTCAGCAAGATCCAAGCTAGATGGATGAGATAATGGCATACCTCCAGCAAGAAATACTACCTCAAGAGACCCAGGAAACTCGAAAGCTGTGGAGGAGAGCTTCAAGATATGTGATCCTAAACAAAGTACTCTGATGATACACAAAACAAACTTATACAAGATCAACAGTTGAGTGTGTAATAAAGTGTGATTAATGGAGCAATCAATGACAATAATGTAAATATCGGGTCAACACATAGATATATAGTGGTTCGGTCCAGGTGACCTACTCTACTCCGAAAAATGGCAACGGTGGCTGAGGGACCTTTATTGATAAAGTAAGGTGAACGAGAGAGAGCAATGGTTAGCTCCGTGAGGGATACAATAGCTAAAAGAGAGAAAAGATATGTGTAGGGTGTGTAGAGAGATGTAGAGATAGATCAAGAGGTGCCCTCTCATGTAGAGAGAGGTTACAATTTATAGGCACAGAGTCTTGGTTAAGACGGTGACGTGAGGACAAAGGTACTAATTTTCCAGGTAGCTACAAAAGGTAAATGTCATAAGAGGTTTTATTGATCTTCGAGAGTGAGTATCTCAATAATTGCTCCCCACGTGCTCTAATTATTCTTGGATTCCTTGGACCTTGGGCTGGTTCGAATTCACAAACTGGGTTTGACCTGCCTTTTAGCTAATTTGGGCTTACTTGATTTATTGGGTCTGGCCCAGTTGAATATGGGCTCGTCATACTCTACAAGAGAGGCTACTCTCTCCTATATCTTAGATATTTAGGCCCAACCGAGTCCTCCTATGTCATAGAGGAAATTCATAAAGGAGTATGTGGAAACCTCTTAGGAGGACAATCATTGGCTCAGAATATGCTTAGACAAAGATACGTTTGGCCCACCATGAGGAAAGACGCCCTGGACTACGTATGAAGATGTGAAAAATACCAGAAATTTGCAATAGTTCCAAAGCCCCTATACAAAAACTCACTCCAATTACAAGCCTGTGGCATTCGCTCAATGGGGTATTGACATCGTGGGACCACTCCCAATTAGAAAAGGGCAAAAGAAATTTGCAGTAGTTGTGGCCAATTACTTCACTAAGTGAGTGGAAGTAGAACCATTAGCAACTATAACCAAGCAAAAAATCCAGAATTTCGTTTGGAAATCAATTACTTGCATGTTCAAAATTCCCGCCATTATAATCAGCGACAATGGCAAGTAGTTTGACAACGACAGGTTTAGAGAATTCTACTCCTAGTTGGGAATCCACAACCATTACTCTTCTCCGGGTCATCCGCAAGCAAATGGATAGGCAGAGGTAACTAATCGAACTCTGCTTCGAATATAAAGAACAGGCTCGAACAGTCAAAGGGGCTTTGGGTTGAATAGCTTCCAAGCACCCTATGGGCATACAAGACCATTATAAGAGTGTCAATAGAGGAACCACCTTTTCCTTTAGCCTTTGGCACAGAAGCAATCATTCCAGCAAAAATAGGAATGGTAACTCATCGAACAAACCAGTTGGATCTTAGCAGGAATGACCGATTGCTTGCAGATAACCTCGATTGGTTGGAAGAGAAGAGAGAAGAATCTCAAATAAGGTTGGCAGTGTACCAAAGTTAGGTTTACGAGTACTACAATGCCCGGGTAAGACCTAGGCAGTTCCAACTCAATGATCTGGTACTCAGGAAAATTACCAAGCCACAAAGATTCCAAGAGAAAGAAAGATGGGAGCAGCCTAGGAAGGACCCTATCGTGTCACAAAGATAGTGAGACCTGCAACTTATCATCTGGAAACTATGAAAATAGAAAAGCTACCACATCATTGGAATGTAGAACACCTAAAAAAGTTATATCAGTAGAAATCTTCTTGTATTAGTCCCAAGAATGAAACAATATTACTGTTTGCAATAAAGAACGAAGTGTTTTATTATTCTTTACAATGAGCAAATGCAAAAACAAGACTGACCAACCCTCAATTAACTCGAATTGAGTCTACTTGACTCAACGGAAGCTCGATTGGGGCTTACAAGCCCTCAACTAGCTCGGATTGAATCTACTTGACTCAGTAAAAGCTCGATTGGGGCTTACAAGCCCTTAACTAGCTCAGATTGAGTTTACTTGGCTCAATATAAGCTTGATTGGGACTTATAAGCCCTCAACTAGCTCAGTAGAAGCCCAATTGGGACTTTTAAGCCATTTGCTTACTCCAGAGGAATCAATGTCCCAGCAAAACAACACAAAGTGGCAGTTGCCAAAAAATAATGTGTTTTACAAGATTAAAATTCTTCCAAAAGATAGGCAGCAAGGGAAGTAGCAATGCAAACACAGTACTCAAATTCTTTGTTTCATAAGATAAAGGGATGTACAAATTTACAATTTCTTTGAAAAAAAATAGCAAGAAAGCTTTCCAGCGTTTCCCTGCTGATCAGTCAGGCCTCATCTGTCACTTCTTTGCTGAAGGAGGCCCCTACTCCCGGCTTCCCTACCCCAAGGCAGCAACCATGATCACTGGCTCTGCATGAGGTTTTGCATCATCATCCTCCAAAGCTACCTCCAGTCCCTCACCATTATAAGGGATCACCTAAATAATGGCCAAACGAGGGACAAGGACCAAAAATGCAAGTCTCTTTGGGGTAATTAAACTCCTGAGAGGTTTAGGACCTCCCTCAGTAGCCCGGGCAATCCTTGCCCATCTATTTGGACTCAAGGGAGGCCTCTTCTCTATAAAATACAAACAAACAGGAATTATAAAAGTAGAATAAGGCAAGAGCATATGGCAGAAAATGGAAACAAGGCTTACATGCATTATTAGGAGGATACTAGATTAGGGGAACCCTCGGACTAGCTCCTATAGCCCCCTCGAACTCCCAGTCTCCCCCCTGAACTCCCAGCCTTCCCCTGAGATGAGGAAAAACCTCCCTTCCCAGGCAGACGGGGATGGAGGAGCTTAGAGACGAGTTCCGACATATTTTCCCTTCAAAGGAAATGATAGAAGCTATGGTCGTTGGGAGCTAGATGGAAGAGGTTGGTAAACTCGTCCATTGCTTGGGAATGGCCTAGTCTAGCTAGGCACCAGACGACCATTATCCCAACAATAATGCCCTACCCTTCCATAGAGACGCAAGCAAGGCATAGGTTGAAGAAGTGAAGAACAGACCTCACAAAAGGAGAGAAGGAAAATCAAAGACCAACTTCAAAGGCATGCTCAAAGAAGCAAGCCCGAGTAAGAAACACTTTGTTGCATGGTTAGTCGGGTGTGGGGACCCGAACTTGGATCCCAACAGGGAACCCATAGAGCTCCCAGACGGTCAGCGATTTTGTTACTGTCATGATGTTGGGGACCAACAAGTCAGCCCAGGCGGGCTCCATGAATAGTACAATACGCCTATTGAAGGTTCTGACTTAACTTTGAGCATCCATAAAAAAAAAAAAGAGTAAGAGGAAACATTTGAAAGAAAAATGATAAGGAATATAAAGTTTTGAAGGCTTAAGTAAGGGTTGTGTTCTTATTCCTTAAATGGATTTAAATGCAGGACACCTACATCTGGGAGATGACGTGACCAATGTTCAAGGCATCATGAAGTCGAAATGATAATATTCATTCCTTTTGGCAACGGACCAGTTAAGACAGAGCATAACTGTCTACTCCGCATCATTTCAAATATTAGAGGAAAACACGAGTTCATCCTTTTGATTGGGCCCACTGGGAAATTCGAACCAGTCAAAAAATTTTCTTAAGGCCACATTGACAGTTAGCTCACTCAAGATCAGAGTTAAAAAAAAAATAGAAGGTTAAAGCTAAAAGTCTTCTATTAATCTCTTAGGAATAACAAAGGAGGGTAAAGAGAAAAAGCATCAAGTGGAACCCCTAGGGGCAAAGTCGGAATAGTTAAAGTAGATTCTGATGGACCCAATGCCGCTCCAATAGCTTCCTTAGTCACATCAGAAGGGTCGCTGGAATTAACCAAGGCTAGCTCTTCTTCTCCTGTTAGGGTCAGCCTATCCACCTCTTCGACATCACTCATTTCTTTGTTATCCACAACCACTAGAGTAACATCCTCTCTTGGTTTGAAAGAAGAAAAATCCAAGTTAGGAAATTTCTACTAGACCCATTTCCAGAAGTATTCAAATCCATCAATGTAATACTCCAACATCTCTTCTTTAAATTCTGCAGAATCTTGATACACCAGAGCTTTGGCAGCTTTTAGCTTAGCATTTTTTTGCCCATCTAAAGTTGAGAACTTCGAGACTTTTCGAGAAAGGATCTCTCTCTCATCTTCCAAGTCCTTGCTTCTCACAGAGAGCTCAAATAAATCAACTATGGCCCCATTCAGCTGGGATTACAGGTCACTATTGAGCTTGGCAACCTTGTCCCTATCCTTCTCGATAGAGGAAAGGCGACTAGAAGTCTTCTCAGCAACTTCATTGGAAAGAGAAGCATCCCTGCGAGCAGAGGCCAGCTCCACCTCCTTCACCTCAAGCTAGGAGCAAAAGGATTGAATTCCCTCTTCAAGATACTTCCTCTCACTCAGCATAGAATAGGAAAGGCTTGTGGTCAAAATGGCAGGTTGAAAAAAGGAAGAGGAAATCAAACGCCGAAGAGTTGGAATGAGCAAATTTAAAGGAATTGAAGGTTTACATGTCCAACAATGAGGGTCAGATTCTTGGTGACCTAGGGTAGCCCCAAATCAATAGTGGCATGTAGCTCATCTTTATGAACGAATTGATGAAGTCGGGTCATGACCTCCTCCATATTATCCCACACAGCATAGGGAACAACTGTTGGATGATGAGGAAGGGGCGACGAGGTATGCTTTTTCTCCTTGATGGTCCTAGGAGCTAAACTTTTCCCTTTATCCTTTGGATGGATAATAGGAACCTGTATAAGAGGAGATGACCTAGCTGACCCAAGAGTAACTTGGGAAGAGCCACCCCCAGAGGTGACCTCAGTGTTTGAAAAAAATACTGGAGAAACACCGAAGATCATAAACATCTTTTTCCCTCGAGGAAAATACATCCTCAGCCGCTTGCGAGATAGTGGGCTGGTTTCTGATACCCTCTTGGTAGCAACAGCCTGGAGGACTCCTTTGTCAATGGGCTTTG
The DNA here is from genome assembly GCA_951799425.1 of Ilex aquifolium. Taxonomy (NCBI): domain Eukaryota; kingdom Viridiplantae; phylum Streptophyta; class Magnoliopsida; order Aquifoliales; family Aquifoliaceae; genus Ilex; species Ilex aquifolium. The sequence goes on from OX637399.1 coordinate 21,793,636, forward strand.
GAGCCACAGCTGAAGAATTACTCAAGGTTAAAATAAGCCCACAACAGAAGACTAGGCAAAACAAGGGAGCTCTGTACCTTTTGAATGAGGGGTTACAACAAGTGATTCCAAAGGGCCACCAAAAAGAATTCCTAGAAGACAGAGAAGTCCTTGGTAGGGTAATCAAACGCTAATTTAATCCATGCTCTTGAATCAAAAGATAGGGGATTTGACTTGCCTGCAAAGAAGGGTATATGAGAATCTAAAGAGGACACATAAAATAGCTACTGAAGACATTACTTACTAGAAAGTGGGGTAGGAGTTCCCTAAATACGAGGGACTCGGAAAGAGTTCCTAGAAAAAGCTTCAGAGGGCCCAAATTCCTAACCAGAGCTAGAAACAAAGAAAAACTTGTCCTTCCAATCCTTCACATTGGAGGAGAAACCTGTCAAAAGAGAAGGACCCCCTCTCTTTGAAAAATAAAACCACCCCAAGCCTTGCCCCGAGCAAGGGGTAAGCTTATAGGAGTGCAACAACTAGGCAAAGGAGGATTACACATTGATGTCATTTGGATTGGCCTAGAGGACGCCCATATCAATCAAAAAATCCCAACTATTAGGGGTCAACTAGGCAGGAACAAGGTTCAAAAGATGGAGAGTCTCTCTAATATAGTTAGGGAGTGGGAAACGGAGCCCCACCTCGAAGGTGGACTCATAAAAGCAAACTTCCTTAGGGAAAAAGGAATTAGCGGTTTCATTTGGATCCAAAGGCGCACAAAGCTTGGAATTAAGTATCGAGCTCTGAGCTCTTCAAGCGAGCCCTCGCTTCGACAGCTAAGGATACTCTTAGCTCCGCTGATTCTCAAGGTTGAGGACCCAATCTCTTGAATAGAGTTTTACTCATTGGCGGCATCAGCCTGAGCCACAAGTGGCAAAACGATCTCAACAGAAGGATGGTGAAAATCGATAGCCATTGAGAGGAAACTATGGTGATTGATGCACAGATTCGGAGGAAGGGAGTGATTAACTTTGCTAGCAACTATAGAAAGACAAAAATCGAATACAGAGGCAAGACAAGCATGAACGGGTTCACTTACGAAAAACCCAAGAGGCTCTAGGTCAGAATTTGTCCACCTCAGAAAGCAAAATCGATAAAAAATAAATTCAAATACGTGATTCCAACTTATGCGATCTAGAGTGAGTAATCGTATTGAAATAAGAATGAAAAAGGAAATTAGGGCAAGAAATCAAAGGCGCACCAGAATTCCAAAAACTCTCAAAGACGATTAGAGAAGAAGGCGAAGAACTCTTATATACTAGGCCCATAACGGCTCTATGGTGGTTGAGTATACCAAGTAGACACTTCTACTTTTTCCAACAGTCGAATAAAATCAATGCCTTCAATGTACCTTCTGTTGGTTCGAGTTAGGGGGCAACTGATGGAGCTAAATATGTCCTAGAGTAAAACACGTGCCAAGGACAAGCACGTGCCAATGGGGATCACGAAACAAGCACATGAGGTTGGATCCGGTGTGAGGAGGCAGCTCCAAAACCCAAACTAACTCATCGGTTTGCTCGCCCATATCCCACTATTTTAGCTCAAAACTGTTGCAGATACTTTGGGAAGGAAGTTCCATATTTCTTGTCACCCAATTTGAAAAGCAAGTGTAGAGCTCCAACGATAACAGGAACCTGGCCTATAAAAGGAAAGAGGTTGCCCCATGTAAGTGACACCTCCTAACTAGAATCCATCCTATTTGTAATTCATTTACTAACTTTCTCATCAGAGGATCGACCACCGGAGCCTCTTCGGTCCTCGACTTCTGTGCAAAAACTCACTGGTGGCCGCCAAATTATCATTTTACCTTGGTGCTATTTTTTGGGATCAACAATATATAATTAAATTTGTATCATTTTTAAATCATATATTATTATGTTAGAGCATCTCCAACCTTGACTCAGATGTAGACTCAAATTTAAATTTGAGTCAAAATGGCCCAAAAAACTTCTCCAACCTTGGACTCAAATCTATATCAAATCATGACAAAACTTATTCTAGACTCAAATTGAAGCATACTCAAATTTTATATCAAATTTCTAACGATAACTTTTTAACCTATCCAAAACTAAAAGATTTCTTCGACAACTTATTATTTGCCTCTTCTTGCCTCTCTTTACTACGCTGCTTCCATCGCCAACCACCACCGAAGTTTTCACAAATCATTTGAAGGCTTGTAGGTAAGTTTTTTCCTTTTCATCTTCCATTTTCTTTATTTTTTGTATTTTTCAAAACCCTAATCTCAACCATATTTTGTACTATATAAACTTTAAGCATATTCATCAATTTTTTCTTTTATTTTTTCGAGTTAAACACTGTCGGTAGTATAATTTCAGGTCATCGATTCTTCCTGAAATTTTAAGCCTTCGCTACTCACAAATTTAGAAAATTCATCATTTTATTTCTCCAATCTTCTATTTTTATTAAAAAACATATGTTTTTGTATTTTCTTCAAACCAGGGTCATGTCAAAATATTTATATTTTTTTTCTTTTTTCTTTTTTTTCTTTATCTGAATTTATAAAAAATGATAAGAGATTAGAACAATTTTAGAATTATGGAGTTGTTTCTTTATTCTCATGTAGCGTTGTATACATATTATTTTTTTTTTTAATTTCTCATTTGTGAAGATATATGAAAGTTTCATTTATTTTATCAAATATCATGATTTGAATGACAAAAAAATGAGTTTTGAGACAATAATAAAAATTTTTAAAAGATTTGAATAAATATTTGAGTTTATTCATTAAAATATTTTATATTAAATTAAATTTAGATTCAAATTTAAGCCTAAATCATGATCAAAGAAGCTCTTATGTAACAAAATTAATCACAAGTATATATTCCGTAAAATTGTCAAAAAAAAGGGCATCTATAATCATTCGTTTCCATTAACGCCTTCCTATCATTTTAATTATCCCTACTCTGGTCACTTTCTCTCTCTACACCCCCCCCCCCCCCCGCTCTTTTTCTCTCTCTCTCTCTCATCTCCATTTAAAACTATGTGTATCTATATATCTCTCTCATTTTCTGATTGCCGGGAAACGCTCGCCGTTCAATCACCTCTCTCAGCAACTGGCGACCAATGATCGCCGTTCCGATCTACAGCCACTGGTCAATTTTCCCTAATTCAAAATTTCCAACGGTACAATTTCACTACAACGTTTCGTACTGTAGATCCATTACACCAAGCTACATTCCTATTTTCCCTACGAAATCATCAAGCATTTCAGCAGAGTTAGGGATGTCTTTTGATTTTTATTGATCTATAATCAACTGTAATTTCTGTGCAGTTTAGATGGTTTAATCCAAATTTTGTGAATATATAGTTTTTAGGGTTAGGATTTTATTCTGTTGCATTGAGATGTTCCAGAAATTTATAAAGAAAGGGCATCGAAAGGTGTCGAAATCGGATGGTGGCGATTACGGCTACGTACCACCGGGGAATCGAAATTCCGGTTTGGTTTCAACGTCCAATGTGGTGGTAAACCACGCCTCTCGGGGCGCACCGGAGAATTTGGTGCAGCAACATCCGATGATCGTGGCTGCCCCGCCCTCGGGGACCATTGAAACTCTCCCTATGTTGAGGGACGTTCCAGTGTCCGAACGCCAGAACTTGTTTTTGAGGAAATTGCAAATTTGTTGCTTCCAATTCAATTTTTTGGAAATACTGAAAATGGTTAGGGAAAAGGAAATTAAGAGGCAGACCCTTGTGGAGCTTGTTGATTTTATACAATCCAGTTCAGGGAAACTTACTGAGAGTAATCAAGAAGAAATGATAAGGATGATTTCAGTGAATATTTTCCGGTGTTTGCCCCCAGCATCTCATGAAAATACAGGTTCGGAAAATATGGAGCCGGAAGAGGAGGATCCGTATCTGGAGCCCTCATGGCCACATTTACAGCTTGTGTATGAGTTGCTTATGCGGTATATTGTGTCCTCTGATACGGATACTAAGGTTGCCAAGCGGTATATTGATCATTCGTTTGTGTTAAAGCTACTTGATTTGTTTGATTCTGAGGACCCCAGAGAACGGGAATATTTGAAAACTATTCTTCACCGAATTTATGGGAAGTTCATGGTTCATCGCCCATTTATTAGGAAGGCAATTAATAACATCTTTTATCGGTTTATATATGAGACAGAGAGGCACAGTGGTATTGGTGAGCTCTTGGAGATTCTTGGCAGTATAATTAATGGGTTTGCGCTGCCAATGAAAGAGGAGCATAAGTTGTTTCTTGTCCGGGCACTTATACCCCTCCACAAGCCAAAGCCAATTGCATTGTATCATCAGCAGCTGTCATATTGCATTACTCAGTTTGTTGAAAAGGACTACAAGTTGGCGGATACTGTAATAAGAGGTTTGTTGAAATACTGGCCTGTCACCAATTGCCAGAAGGAAGTTCTCTTTCTTGGGGAACTTGAAGAAGTGCTGGAGGCAACTCAGGCTGCTGAATTTCAGCGCTGCATGGTGCCTCTTTTCAGACAGATAGCTCGTTGCCTTAATAGCTCTCACTTTCAGGTTTGCTTGGTTACTTTTTAATTTATATACAACTCTTTCCTTTTTCCTGCCTTTGATGAACTTGATTTGGAATCTGGCTTCTTCTACTTCATTTTTCTTTACTTATTTTATTTTTTTTCATTTAATAAGTTTTCCTCTCTTTTTCATATCAGTCCATTGAGTCCGCTAGATTTTTTTTTGTTATTATGATTGGTGTGATTGGATTAGGAATAATGCGGAAGTTTGCTAAGATAAAAACTTACAAGCTAGTGTGTTCTGTCACATTTTGCTTGTTTTTAAGGAAGGTCCTTGATGCATTAATATGCATTTACTCGTGTGTGTTCTCTCAATTATTTTTTCATCATCATCCTTTTTGCTTCTGCTGTATTTATATGCATTTACTTGATGTGCCTCTCATGTCTTCAACTTTAAGAAGATTTCAATTGTATTAAAATTAAACTTTTGTTATGTAAATGGTGTGCTAGAATGCGATAAATGTGTTATTTACTATTGAACTTCATGTGCACTATTTCCTTGAGAAGAAACGTGGTTACATGATTTTGCATTATGCTGTTCTTGGATAATTACGCTGCCTTGTCGCGTGGAACGTATGGCTTGTTGTGAAGTGCTGGAATGTGATTTTTCTGCTATTTATTTCCTATTTGAAATTTTCTTTTTCACAAAGAATAAACACTATAAGTCAACTTCTAGACTGGCTTATTGTGTCCACTCTAGTTTTCCTTCATCTTATGACATTTCTTGGTAATAAGTGCAGCTACACTGGAAATTGATGCTTGCGTTATTCCACTATTATTCCTTTTTTGGTGTCTTAATGCCATGCTTATGCAAGTGATGTTCCGGTATATGTTGTAGTGTTTGTTACAGATACATAGGTTTAAACTTTAAAGTGATTACCATTGATCAGCTGACAGAGTGTTTCAATGCCTATGTGAATGCACATATGGAAATAGACACATGTTGTAGTTGTTGGACATATCTTGACAGCACATTAACACGTGAAAACAGGAATGTGTATCTCAAAATGCGGGAGTATTGTAATAAGAAACTAATTACCTCTTCATTTATATTACTTTAGATGATGATATTGTGAACTACATTGGAATCAATTCAGCCACTTGCCTCATCATTATTAGGATGGATGGGGATTGGCCGAAATGGTAGTTGAGGAACTTGAGATCTGAGTTGATTTTGGAATTGACTTTTACTCTAATGATGTGTGCATATCTTTTGTGTACTCATTTGACAAACATGCAAGGATTGGTGACTACAACTAGGTTCAACTCAAGTAGGATGCCATTGCTCCAACTTCTATGAGACAAACGTATCCAATTGGAACTGTTTCTGAGGAGGAAGTTGGTGTTCTTATTTGTGCAATCACTAATGCTATTGGGACATAATTTAGGGACATAATTTGGGGACAATGTATTGTGACCATTGGATTAATAGTAGAGTGCTTTCAGCTGGGACCCACTGATAATGTCTACAACCCCAAATTATGTTCCAATAGCATTGTGCAATTGATATCTCAAGTGTCCTTCATCCATTGTGAAGTTTGGTTTGCGTGGTGGGAGTTCATTTTTTACAGGTTAGATTCTTAGTGTAAGATTATAATATGTAGCAAACAGAGCATCTGGGGTAGGAATCTTATCTGTTGGAGATTTGAAGCTGAGCATTATGATTTATTCTTTGTAAGCCAGTTGTATCCATTTCAACGTCTTTTTCAAAGGCGAATTTATGGTGCAGGTTGCAGAAAGAGCCCTCTTTCTGTGGAATAATGAGCATATTGTGAGCTTGATTGCCCAGAACAGAAATGTCATATTACCAATCATTTTTGAGGCACTGGAGAAGAATATTCAGTCACATTGGAACCAGGCAGTTCATGGTCTCACTGTTAATGTTCGAAAAATGTTTTTGGAAATGGATACCGAGTTGTTTGAGGAGTGCCAGAGGCAGTATGCAGAGAAAGAGGCCAAGGCCAAAGAATTGGAAGAGCAGCGGGAATTAAAATGGCAGAGATTGGCAGCTGCTGCAACACTAGGAGGCTGATGGGAAACGGTCATGGCTTACCTGATCACTTAGATAGTATGCATCACAATCCAAAACGATGGATGCATGATCCACAGATGTGCTTCTCTCTCCATCTTGGTGATATTCTTTTTTTCTTTTCTTTTCTTTTTTTTTTTTGTTCATCTTTTGCTTTTCTTTCCGCCTAATTGTTGAAGATAAACAGCAAAGCAGCAAGCAATGTAATTTAGGTGTATTAGTGTTTGCAAGTAATGTGCTGCAGAGTCAGAATGGTTTGTGATAGTATCTCTTGTATTTGTTCAATATTTTTCCCCCATGAGAGATGTATCTATTCTCTTACCTTGCACTTGCACAATATGGAGTGTGTTTTGGATTTAGGATATTTTTCCTACATATTTGGCACAAAAGATGAAGACGGTGCATTTTTTGACTCGTATCCCTTGTTACCGAAAATTGGAAAAGAGAAGTAAAGAACTCTTACTGTCTCTTGTAACCCCAAGGTTATGGAATCTGCTCTGGTGATGAATTTACACATGAATGTGTGTCTGCATGTTTACAATGTAAGGAACAAGGATCAAACCTAACACCTTTCACCCCTGACCACCATAGCTTGCTGTCTAATTATATGGTTGGTTAGTATACATAGTGTTCTTAGGGATGACAATGGGCTATGTCAGTATCGTGTGTACTCAATATTTGTTCCATTTATTTTTGTTTCATTTTTTACTACAGGGTGTACAAACTTGTGCCGATTACTCTTTCGAACTCAGATACTGGTCATCGCAGTTTAATTTTTTTTTTATTTTTTACTACAGAGTGTACAAACTTATGCTGATTACTCCCTCGAATCCGGATATTGGTCATCATAGTTTTAGCGGACTTAGAACATGTCGCTTAAGGAACAAGGATGACTAGTCCTTAAGGGGTATGAAAAGTGTTGAACCTGAGACTTCTGAATTATCTGATGGTAGACTCAGCCACTAAATCACCCTTACAGTTTTGTTCCATTTAAATTCAATCAAGTTATAATAGTGCATAGTTGGATCCATATCGTATTAAATTCATTTATTGTATGTGTAAGTTGTGCATAATAAGAATCATATTGACCCATTTATTATAAGAATCGAGTTGATTAACTGAGTTATCATTTAATCTATGTAATAAAACACCCAACAACTTGAATTTTTATTTCATACATATTTTCTCCCCCAAAAGTTTCACATCACTCATTTTTTTTACATGTTCAATCGTTTAATATTTGATTAATTTATAGTTTAACATAATTTTTATTTCAAACATTATCCATATATGATAGTATACACATGTTCAAAAAAATTTATCAAATTACGTATTTTGAGAAAATTTTATCAATATTTTTAAGAAAATAATGGGTAAAAATAAATTTTAAATGACGTAATCAAAAAAAAGAAAGAAAAAAAATTTGTTATTTAATATAGTGAGATCGATTTTTTAAATATTTAAATTTTATATTTCATTGCGACTTTAAAGTACTAATTATGACTGAGAACGTTATGATTGAACTCATGCCCAATAATTTGGTGCGGGGCTTAGATCTATCAAGCGACATGTGGGAATTAAATTTGGGCCTTTGGCATGGTAATAATTGTATTCTTGTTTTCACCCCCCAAAGAATGTCTGACTTCTAGTACAATTCAAAACTCTTGGGTTTGTTTGGATGAATTTTTTGGAAGGATTTGAAATGATTTTCTCAAATTCTTTCAAACTCAAATTCTTCTTTACAAAAATAAAATTTAATATTAAATTCGGTTTATATCCATGTTTAGTATACAATGCATACATATATAGGGCATATGAATAATCATAATTATTAACAACTATTTGTGTTGTAAATGACTATTTCACCATTGATCAATCCAACTCATACTCATATTAAGGGATACAATTATTTTTTGTATCTTTAACTCTTAACTTATCTTCCCAAACTCACCCTCCTAGGTTTGATGAAACTAATAGTCATGAGTTTAATATTTAGGCAACTACGAGTTGGATTTGGGAACCTAATATTAAATTTTCAATCCAAACTCGTAGTTGGAGCCCTATTAAACTGGTTCCACTTCTTTTGAAAATGGTTTGTATTTGAAGCTCTATTAAACATTTTCATGTTATTACCTCTAGGCTTCAAATAGGCACTGTTTTATTATTTTGACCCTTAGAGATGTTATCATTAGATGTTATAAAATGTACCTTATTGTTGTTTCCATTACCATTGAGATTCCCGTTAGAGTCGTTGGTCTTGTCTTGTTTTCTGGCCTCTTCCTCAATTCGAAGCCGAGCCATTAGATTCACCATGCTTAATTCTAATTGCTTGTGACGAAGACCCTTTTGATACTCCTTCCATGAACCCGACAATTTGTCAATAACTGCTGCAACTTGCATCTGTTCATCAACCTTGATTCCTTTAGACACAATTTCATGAACAATCATCTGTAACTCATGTGTTTGAGCACTTACAGATTTGTCTTCCACCATCTGGAATTTAAAATAGCAGCTACAAGCATATTTTTTCGTCCCTGCTTCTTCTGTGTCATACTTCACCTCCAAAGCTTTCCAAATCTTATTGGCAGAAGAATAGGAGTAGTAATCATATAGTTCATCGGAAAGACAATTGAGCAAATAATTGCGACAATTATCTTCGTCAGTCTCCCATAGTGCTAAATTCTTTTCATGCTCTGCTAACTCTTGTGCAGTCATACCTTCCTTGGACTTTTTGCAGTGAGAATCCATGCGACCTTCATCAATTTATGATAGAACAGAACTTTCTTCGCCCATCTTTTGAGTAACTGTCCACTGAATCGAAATGGTTTGTTAAGATCGTTTGATCCAGCAGATGAAATAGTAGAAGCGGCTATCGCAGAATTCTCCATTGGGATTGATTCGTCTTAAATTGTTAGAAAAATTGGATGTAAAATAAAGTAAACGGCAGGGTGAGGCGCGGACTAGGTCGCTCTCTTAAGACGATTCGCGCCCTTTTATGAAAGAATCACAACGCAGAAGGCAGTAATGCGTCGTCCCCACGATACAACAGTCCAGCCTATTGACTGTTGCTTCACTCAAATCTACACAATCGAATGAAGCAGAAGCTTCACACACACCTTCAAAATATTGCCCAGAAACTTATATAAGAAAAGATAGCTGATATCAAATTGTATATCTCTATACTGAAAATATGTATGTGTATATATATATGTGTGTGTGTGTGTTTAATAGGCTGTAATTACTTCTATATATAATAAATTAAAATATGGTTGTTGGAATACTAGCCGTTGGAGGTTTTTGGTATTCAGCAACTGAAATTTTAATATATAAGTAATGACAGAAAATAATTAAACAAAATAATAAAAAGTGGGTTTAATAATAGTGAATGTTTTTATTTAATTTTGGCGAGCCAGGGAGTATCTCCTCCGCTAGTCTCACCCCTACGCACGTAAGAGTCTCAAGATCTCTCTTAATTCAAATGTTAGATAACACTAGTATATATATATATATATATATATATATATATATACCCAAATATTTTTGGATATTTAGTCGATGTGGGATTGAGTTCCCACACATAAAAAACACTCTTTTAGTTAAAATATTCTAACAATATCTAATTCAAGGGAAGTTAAAAGAACAACTTTGAACGAATTAACTTTGAAAGAAACTCGAGTTATTTGAATTATTAAGCAGAGTTTTGTATTAAGATTTTCCCCAATAATTATTTTTGTGTCGATTGATTACAGGTAAAAAGGGCATTTTTAACAATTTTGCTTTTCAACTATCGAAAGAAATTTTGCTTTTCAAATAACCGAAAAAAAAGAACAGAAAACCTTAAAACCAAGAATAAAAATTAATAAATCGAGCAAAAAAATCAAATACAACTTTCTTGAATCCATCTCTCTCACAGAACCCGAAGCCCTCAATATTCCACATAGGTTGAAGAGTTATTGAAATCCGGCAAGCTTGTCATCTTCCTCAAACTCTCTACACTCCGCTCATTCATGTACTTTTAATTTTATCACCCATAACCATCTCCTTCATCTCTCCCTCCTCCTCTCTCCTCTGGTATTCTTCTGTTGCTGTCATATCACATATTTAGTGCAGTAAAAGCAAAACTTCACGTACCTCCCTGTAGTTTCTCACTCTTGATAGTGAAATAAGATCAACTCCCGAACACCCATGTCCAGAAAAGGAGGAGCTGTGCTACAAAAGGATGTTCCATGGAGGGCATCCCCTTCTGTCAAACCTATCGAGGTATTTCCAGCCCTCTCTCTCTCTCTCTCACACACACACTCACTTATACTTATTTCAATATTTTGTGTGTATTTATGTATGCATTGGCAGATAATTACAAGTTTATATTTCTGATATGGGTCTTATTATTTTTCGGGTCCTAGGTTGTGTATGATAATTGTATTTATATTTAATCATGGGTTTTACAATTTGTAATTTCCTGGTTTTGGGATTGGAATTTTGCAGCACCCCAATGATGAATATGTTTGATATTGTGGTTTTATTATTATCCAGTATGATGTTTTCTCCCATAGTTTTAGGATGCAGTAGGGATGTTGTAGAGCTTATGTGCGACTGTTATGGTTCAGGGACATTATAGTATAATTAAAGGTGCATGCTTAGTGTTATTTGATGATGCACAAAAGTAGATTTATGTAAAATCAATCAGTCGAGTGTGTGTTGTGAAGCAATTAATAAAATAGTCAATAATAAGAGACTAAGATTGAGTGGTTGGTCTGGATGACCTAACCGCTGAAGGCGGCAACGGTGGCCAGAAAACTCTGTTAATGAGATAGTATAAGGTAGTAGGAGAGAGAGAAAGCGCAAGAATATGCTCAAAGTGAAATGCGTGAGATCTCTGTGTGAGAAATAGTTGTCATTGTCCTGCTTCTAGCAGTGGCCTGGTGTCTATGTTGCAGGATGTGAATTTGTCTAAGGAGAGGTTTTGGAGGTTTGTGACACCCTCGGGTATTAGAGAGGTCTACTCTCGGGATCTCGAGAGTATAATCGATACCGTAATTGAGGGTTTTGCAATGGTACCCCTCTTTTCTGTGCGAACTTGTCTTCTATATGTTTTGGTCATACTGACACTCTTACTTTTGGATATTCGTAGATGGCTGCGACTTTTCTGTGTCTTTGAGAATGCTCAAACTCGATGAGGTGTCGAGACCTTTGGGGGAAGAGAGGCGAGCGCACCAGGCTGTTGAGAAGCAGTTAAGGCTGGCTCATGAGAGAACAGCACGTCTTGAGGCCGAGTTTCTGGAAACTGAGGCTATTTGCATGAGAACAGAGGCAGCGTTAGACCAAACTTCTAGCGACTCATGAGAGAGTTGTTAAGCTAAGACTGAGGCTGCCTACATGAGAACAGAGGCAGAGTTAGGCCAAGCTTTTTGCTGACCAGTGAGAGAGGCGTTAAACTGGAGATTGAGGTTGTATGCATGAGAGTAGAGGCAGAGTTAGGTCAAGCTTTCTAGCGACCCGTGAGAGAGCCACCAAACTAGAGATTGAGACTGTTTGCGTGAGAGCAGAGGCAGAGTGAGGCCGAACTTTTGGTGACTCGTGAGAGAACCGCTAAGCTGGAGATAGAGGCTGCTTGAGAATAGGGGCAGGAATTAGGCCGATCTTTTGGCGACTCGTGAGAGAGACGCTAAGCTGGAGATTGAGGCTTCTTGCGTGAGAGCAAAGGCAGGATTAGGCCAAGTTTTCTGGCGACTCGCGAAAGAGACACTAAGCTGGAGATATAGGCTGCTTTCATGAGAGTAGAGGCAGGAAGAGACCGAGCTTTTGGAGACTCATGAGAGAGCCGCCAAGCTGGGGATTGAGGTTGCCTGCGTGAGAGCAGAGGCAGAATTAGGTATAGCTTTTTGGCGACTATCGAGAGAGCCCCGCTAAGCTGGGGATTGAGGTTGTCTGCATGAAAGATGATGTGCCTTTGGCGACTCGGAAGGCTGTCGCCTAAGAGACAGAGAGCACAGTGAGGGTAGCCAGAGGGCACCGATAGGATAGAGTCGGCGGTGCTTGGATGTCGAGCACGAGAGGCGAGGTCACTTGATGCGCTAGGAGGGGTGAAAGTAGGCATCAAGGGCATTGTTGGGCAAGTAGGACCCGCATCGCGTGCGGTACGGGCGATGAGGTAGGCGCCAAGGCAACGGCGCGCGGGTGCGCAGTCGACGAGGCAGGCGCCAAGGCAGGATCAAGGTTTGGAGATGCTTTGGGTCATTCATGGGCGAGGCCAGACATTAAAGGGGATGACAGCGACGCTAAGCTATTAGGCGGTGCCATGGAAAGCGTCGGTGCCAAGGGGGTAGCAATGGGGCCATTAAGCGTCTGGGCAACGTCGAGGAATGAGGAGAGGTGCTGAGTGGCGCCCATAGCACGAGTAGGGGCGACGCCGAATGTCTTGGAACGGGCGGCACCCATGACACAAATGAGGCGACGATATTTGTAGCGGAGGAAGACTGGGCGACGCGCTGGGCGGCGCCAAACGCAGGGCTGGGCGACGCTAGGGCATCTGGGCACATCTGGGCGGTGCCAGGGCTGGTCTGGCCACGTCTAGGCTACGCCAGGGCAGGTCTGGGCACATCTAGGCGACGTCTGGGCACTTTTAGGCAGCGCCTGGGCTGGTTTGGCACGTCTAGACGATGCCATGGTCTGGCGTGGGATGGTATAGACGACACCAGAGATGGCACTGGCACGCGCGGTGGCGATGGCGCAAGCATTGACGCTGATTCTGATGCTATTGTAGGCGCTGGGATGTGGACGATGCCCTTGGAGTATGCGATCTGGGCCAGGCCAAGGGCTGGGCGATGCCAGGATTTTTTGAGCGACACAGGGGCTGGCACGCACACAGGCTCTACTGCTGGCGTTGAGATGCTGGGCGCTAGCGCTGGCGCTCGTGGTGGGTGGAGTTTTAGAAAAGTATAAAGAAACGACAAATTTTTTAACAGCCATAACTTTGCACTCGGTCGTCTGTTTGAGGCGAATTTTTTTTTGAATTTATGTATTTTTTTTAGATCTACAACAATCAAACCTCTAGAGGCGATTTGGGCACCAAAATTTTTCAGAAAACGCTTACTTTTCACTGAATTTGAGTTTTAAACACAAATTAATGAAACAATAGAATTTTCTCCTCTCTACTTTTCGCCAGTGTTGGCGGGACCTCGTCATCATGTGGCGGGTCATCTTCTGCTTGGTGGTTCATGGATCTAGTTGTGATTGTCATTGGAGGTAGGAAGACTATAAGGTGAGAATCAAACTGATTCCCACAGACGACGCCAAACTGATGATGTACAAAAGTAGATTTATGTACAATCAATCATTCGAGTGTGTGTTGTGAAGCAATTAATGAAACAGTCAATAATAAGAGACAAAGATTGGGTGGTTGGTCTAGGTGATCTAACAACTGAAGGCGGCAATGGTGGTCGGAGAATTCTATTAATGAAAGAGTACAAGGTAATAGGAGAGAGAGAAAGCGCAAGAGTACACTCAAGGTGAAGTGCGTGAGATCTCTGTGTGAGAGGTAGTTGTCTCTCCTCATGTGTAGAGGGCTTACAATTTATAGGTACAGAGCCCTGATTGAGGCGGTGATGTGAGGGTCAAGCTACTAATCTATCGGGAATGATAGCTACAGTTAGGTATGGGCACTACACTGAAGTAATGGCTATCCCCGATAATTGCTTTGCCACATGTGTTGACTCTTCCTGAACTCTTGAGCTGAGGTCATGAGCTAGGTCTGGTCTGTCTTTTGATGGTTTAGACTTAACCCATGAACTGAGCCTAGACCTGGTCTAAATTTAGGCTCGTCATTATTAAATAATGAGTGTGAACTCATGATTATTTTTGTTCATTGAGAAGTCAATAATTCTTGTTGTTCTATTATGGGATATTGACAGATAGGATATGTGCTAGGAGAGCTGACAAAGTGTTTGTTAGCACCTAGCATTGGTTAGTCGTGGAGTATGGGTTATCAAACCTTATAATTCTTTTTGGTCTATGTAGTACCTTTGATAAAGGAAACAGATCCCTAATTCTTTGGAATGAGATCTGTTCTGCCTTGATTTCGGTGGTCAATATTGAAAGGAATGTCAGAGTTTTGGTGTCAAGAAAAATGAAACTATGGCATAAGTTGTACTTCTTGGCCTGTGACGGCCCAAAATTCGGGCCCTTTCTCAATATGTTGATTACCCATTAACCCACGAAAATACATGTGAGTACTGTATAATTTGATACCATGTCGTTACATCTCATCCATCTAGATCATAACCAAAACAAACTTTGGGCAGAGCCTCCTTTGTACGGGAACCCTACTCAATACATAACCTATGCATACCATAATCATAGGATCATTCCAAGGTCCTAACCCCATCAATTATGACCTAATATTTAACCAATTACATCATTCAAATGAAAGAACTCAAAAGGTGAAGGTCCGGCAAAGTTACATTTAAAATTTTAAATTTTGTGAAGAGGTACTGGTCTAATAAAACTCTTGTCTAACAATTCTTGCAATTGGACATTGAGTTCTTGCAACTCCGCAGGTGTCATCCTATGCGGCATCATAGAAATAGGGGATGCACCAGATTGTAACTCGATGGTGAAGTCTACATCCCGATATGAAGGTAATCCCAGTAACTCGTGTGGGAAAACATCGCATACTTGCAAATTACTCGAGGTAGACCCAACTCCTATCTCGCCTCGTCCTCAAGTGTAAGACTACCAAAGTCAAGGCCAAGGTCAATCCTCCCAAGGTGGGAGAAATTTCAGAGCGCCCCCTATCAGGGTGGCTAGAAGACTTGCTACATATGCCACCAACCAGGTTTGAAACGGGATTCCCTTCAAAGGCATGGATCCCAGAGCTACGGGACATTTCAGTCCCAGTCATCAGTGGGACATTCACAGACATTCTTCACTCCTCCCTATCCCACCATAGGCCAGGGAAATCAGTTTCAGTTTCAGTTCCAGTGTGCTGCGCAGGCCCCTACTACTTCATGAGCGGGGACTCCGCAATTAGGTCAGATAGGCCAAGGTATGGGCCGAGGTTGAGGACAGGGCTTATAAGCCGGGACTTCAAGGTCCTAGGGGCGAGTCTACGCCATCATATCTCAAACTACGTCGGTGGATCAGTCGGTGATTCAGAGTACATTTCTACTCTCTCGCTTATGGGCAAAGGTATTATTTGATTCGGGTGCATCTCACTCATTCATTTTTGCATCATGTGTAAAAGATTTGGGCTTAGAGGTTGAAGCTTTAGAAGAGCCATTGCATGTAAGTTCTCCCCTAAGAACAAGAGTTTGCATCGACAAGATATGTCGGGGATGAGAGTTAGAGATCTCAGGGATTCAACTCACGGTGGACTTTAAGGTCATGGACATGTCGGAGTTCAATGTCATCCTCGGGATGGATTGGTTGACGATACAGCAAGTGTCATCGACTGTGATCGGAAGAAGGTCACTGCTTATACACTAGAGGATGTATGCTTCAAGTTTCAAGAAGAAAAGCACGATGTTTTACCCCAAGTTGTATATGATTCACGTTGGCACGAGTTGATGGGTGATCAACGGCAAGATGTGATGCCCCAAAATCCGGGGTCCATTCTCAACTCATTGATCACCCATCAACCCGCGCAAAATACCAGTGAGTACCGTATAACCTCATACCACGTCGTTACACCCCATCCATCGTGATCATAACCAAAACAAACTTTGGGCAGAGCCTCCTTTGTACGGGAGCCCTACCCAATATATAACGTGTGCATACCATAATCATATGACCGTTCTAAGGTCCAAATCCCATCAAGTAGGACTTAATATTTAATCAATTACATCATTCAAACGAAAAAGCTCAAAAGGTGAAGGCCCCAGCAAAGTTACATTCAAAATTTCAGTTTTTGTGAAGAGTTACTTCTTGACCTATATCTGGCCTTTAACAATTAAGCGACTGAGAGGGACCACATTGAGTTTTAAGTCAAAAAGAAGTGGTTTGCTTCTTTGTGTTGGAAAATTGGATCCAAATAAAGTGAACGGCAGGGTGAGGCGCGGACTAGGTCGCTCTCTTAAGACGATTCGCGCCCCTTTATGAAAGAATCACAGCGCAGAAGGTAGAAACGTGTCGTCCCCAGGATACAACAGCCAGCCTATTGACTGTTGCTTCACTCAGATCTGCACAATCGAATCAAGCAGAAGCTTCACACATACCTTTGAATATTGCCCAGAGACTTATATTTTATAAGAAGATAGTTGATATGATATTGTATATGTCTGTACTGAAAATACATATATATATATATATATATATATATATATATACATATATATATATACGAATAATATATGTGTTTAATAGTTTGTAATTACTTCTATATTTAATTGGATAATAACTCAAAATATGGTTGTTGGAATACTAGCCGTTAGAGGTTTTTGGTATTCAGCAACTAAAACTTTAATATAGAAGTAATGAGAGAAAACAATTATACAAATATTAAAAAGGAGATTTAATACTAGTTAGTATTTTATTCCTTTTAGGCGAGCCAGGGGGAACCCACTACCCGAGTCGTGGACTAAGCACATCCATGTGATTCGTAGATTTTAGAAATCCGTATCTCCTCCGCTAGTCCCACCCCTGCGCACGTGAGAGTCCCAAGACCTCTCTTTGATTCAAAGGCTAGATAACACTAGTCTATATATATACTCAAATATCTTTGGTTATGTAGTCGATGTGGGATTGAGTTCCCACACATAAAAAACACTCTTTTACTTAAAATATTCTAACAATCCCCCACTTATTTTAAATGAAAGATACACTATATAAGTAACCGGGCAATAAATAGAATATCATGCATTGCAAAAGTGGCAATGCCTTTAAACTTTTATTTAGTGCTTCAATGTTCCCGTACTAGAGTCAAAGTGGACTTAGCTTTTAAATGATGACTACTTGAGGATACGTAGAACCATATCACACACATGATATTCAAGGTGTCCACAATCAAGCTTCAAAAACCAGCACATTCTTGGATTTTGCTTTATCCCAGTTTCTTGAGTGCTCTAGAGAATTAGCCCAAATTCTCATAGGAAGCGGCCCGTATTCCACACTCATATAGGTGAGTCTATCAAGGATGTTCTCGTAACTAAGACATCCCACCCAAAAAGGGCTATAGAACTCATTAAGAGATATTGATCTCATCCTCCAAATTTTCGTTACGAGATCACATGTACTTTACACCATAGGGATGGACAATAAATATAAAATTTCAATGATATAAATTTCTTTAGTACATGTTTCACAAACCAAGTCACTCTATGATTCGTTTGTCCCATTAACCTAGTTCTTGGGATCTCCAGTCCCTAGGTTGGGTATCCTCATATGTGACTTAATTAGATATGGGCTTGAGTCCAATCCCCCTCGATGTACTCCAGATCTTTTCTCTAGCTAGAGCTTTTGTTAACGGATCGGCAAGATTGTCAGTCGATCTCACATAATCAACATTGATCGCACCATTATTCAGGTATGATCTCACAGTACTGTGCTTTCTTCTCACAGATCTGGATTTTCCATTATAGTACTTATTACGTACTCTACCTATTGCGGCATTGCTGTCACAATGAATTAGCACAGGTGGCACTGGTTTTGCCCACAAAGGTATATCATACAATAAATCACGAAGCCATCCAGCTTCCTCACTAGCTGAAGCTAGCGCAATCAATTCAGCTTCCATTGTTGACTTTGCAATAATCTGCTGCTTCTTTGATTTCCAACTTATGGCTCCACCACCTAAAGTAAAAACATAACCTGTAGTGGACATAGAATCACCCGATAGGGTGTTCCAATCTGCATTACAGTAACCTTCAAGTACAGCAGGATAATTCTTATAAAATAAACCAACATGTATAGTTTTTTTTAGATATCTCATAAGACGATATATTGCATTCCAATGATCCATACTAGGTCTACTAGTAAATCTACCAAGTACATCCACCGCATAGGCAATATCAGGTCTAGTACAATCAGTGGCATATCTAAGACTATCAATTATGCTTGCATATTCTATTTGATTAATTACATCACTTTCTTTTTCTGTTGAAAATAAATGAATGCTTGAATCAAAAGGTGTGCAAGCAGGTTTACAATCAAAAAAGTTATATTTTTTCAAAAAAATTTCTATGTAATGAGATTGATCAAGCATAATTCCATCAACGCTCTTTGTGATTTTCATGCCAAGAATCACATTTGCTTGACCCAAGTCTTTCATGTCAAAATTTTTGTTTAGTAAAACCTTGGTAGTCTCAATCACATATAAGCTTGTGCCAAATATCAAAAGATCATCAACATATAAACAAATAATAATATGTTCACCATTTTCAGACTTTGAATAAATACATTTGTCACTCTCATTAGCCTTAAACCCATTAGCTAAAACACATTGATCAAATTTTTCGTGCCATTGCTTGGGTGCTTGTTTAAGGCCATATAAAGATTTAGTTAATTTACAAACTTTATTTTCATGACCTTGTTGAATAAACCCTTCTGGTTGATCCATAAAAATTTCTTCCTCTAGATCACCATTCAAAAAAGCTGTTTTTACATCCATTTGATGTATTTCTAAATTATGTATAGCAGCTATAGATATTAGCAATTTTATGGATGTAATTCTAGTGACAGGAGAAAACGTATCAAAGAAATCTAAATCTTCCTTTTGTTTAAAACCTTTAGCTACTAACCTCGCTTTATACTTATCTATCGTTCCATCAGATTTGAGCTTTCTCTTTAACACCCATTTGCAACCTATAGTTTTACAACCAGGAGGTAAATCTACCAATTTCCATGTTTTGTTTGTTATGAGTGAATCATATTCATCATTTATAGCTTCTCTCCATAAGTCTGAATCGGGAGATGTTAATGCTTCTTGTAAATTGGTTGGATCCCCTTCAACATTATAAACAATGTAATCTGAACCAAAGTCTTTTTCTACTCTACTCCTCTTACTCCTCCTAGGTTCATATTCTTTTTGTTCTATATTTTCGGTCAATGATGAACTAGGAATATCACTAGGCTTTGGCATATTATCATCACCCCCACTATTTTTATATTTAAAAGGGAATTTATCTTCATGAAATATAGTATCTAGTGATTCAATTACCACATTATTCTCTAGGTCTAAAAATCTATATGCTTTACTAGCTAGTGCATATCCAATGAATACACATCTAGATGCTCTTATTCCTAATTTAGGAATTTTAGGATCAGTCATCCTAACATAAGCTAAACAGCCCCACACTCTAATGTAATTCAAATTAGGCTTTCTTTTGCTCCACAGTTCATAAGGAGTAACTAGATTTTGTTTACGAGGAACTCTATTCATAACATAATTTCCAGTTAAAACTGCTTCTCCCCACAAATTTTTAGGTGCACTAGAACTAGCTAACATAGCATTGGTTAGGTTGATCAAAGTTCTATTTTTACGTTCAGCTGCACCATTAGATTGAGGAGAGTATGGTGGTGTGGTTTCATAAACTATTCCTAAAGACTGTATATGTTCAATTAATCCAAGTGATTCATACTCTCTACCTCTATCACTTCTAAATCGTTTAATTTTTCTATCAAAATGATTTTCTACTTCTTTAATAAACACGGTGAGTTTTTCAAAAGCATCACTTTTATTTTTCATATGATAAACATAAGTGTATTTTGAAAAGTCATCGATGAAAGTTATAAAATATCTTTTTTCCACCACGAGTCAAAATTCCTTCAAATTCACATATGTCTGTATGTATCGATTCTAATAATTCAGAATTTCTTTCTACTTTGATATGAGGCTGTTTTGTTATTTTTGTCATGCTACAATATTCACATTTTTCAAAATTATTGTGTAACTTAGGCAATAAACCTACATGACTCATATTTTTCAAATATTTGCTATTAACATGACAAAGACGAGCATGCCACATATTCACACAAGAAACAATATAAACGAAAGAAGTAGTTTTATTCATTTCAACATTCAGCTTAAACATACCATCACAAGCATAACATTTCCCAACAAATGACCCATTCTTGGTCAAAACAAACTGATCAGATTCTATTATTTGTTTGAAACCAGCCTTATTTAAAAGATAACCAGAAATCAAATTCTTTCTAATTTCAGGAGTGTGAAGAACATCTCTTAGGGTCAAAACTCGGCTAGAGGTAAATTTGAGTTCGACATCTCCCATGCCCAAAACATTCACAGTATGTGAATCACCAAGCAACACTTTTTTATCATTTCCAACAGGAGAGAAAGACTTGAACCAAGATTTATCATGACAGACATGCCTGGAAGCTCCAGAATCTGCCCACCACCCTTCACTATTCTCAATAAAATTAACCTCAGAAAGCATGGCAACAAGAGGTTCCTCGGTCACATTAGCTTGAGGAGCATAACCTCGTTTTTTAAAACGACAATCTTTTGCAAAATGGCCAGACTTCCCACACACAAAACAAGCACCACTATTTGACTGATTATTTTTATTATATGGTACTTGTTTGGAAGGGGGTCCTTGGTTTGGTGCTTGGTTCCATTTCTTTTGAAAATAATTTTTATTTGAAGCCCTATTAAACATTTTCATGTTATTACTTCTAGGCTTCAAATAGGCATTGTTTCTATTATTTTGACCCTTAGAGATGTTATCATTAGATGTGATAAAGTGTACCTTATTGTTGTTTCCATTACCATTGCCATTGAGATTCCCGTTAGTGTCGTTTGTCTTGTCTTGTTTTCTGGCCTCTTCCTCAATTCGAAGTCAAGCCATTAGATTCACCATGCTTAATTCTGATTGCTTGTGACGAAGTCCCTTTTGATACTCCTTCCATGAACCCGACAATTTGTCAATAACTGCTGCAACTTGCATCTGTTCATCAACCTTGATTCCTTCGGACACAATTTCATGAACAATCATATGTAACTCATGTGTTTGAGCAATTACAGATTTATTTTCCACCATCTGAAATTTAAAATAGCGGCTACAAGCATATTTTTTTGTCCCTGCTTCTTCTGTGTCATACTTCGCCTCCAAAGCTTTCCAAATCTTCTTGGCAGAAGAATAGGAATTGGAGTAGTAATCATATAGCTCATCGGAAAGACAATTGAGCAAATAATTGCGACAATTATCTTCGTCAGTCTCCCATAGAGCTAAATTCTTTTCATGCTCTGCTAACTCTTCTGCAGTCATACCTTCCTTGTTCACCTTGTTTGGATTTTTTGAAGTGAGAATCCAAGCGACCTTCATCAGTTTGAGATAGAACAGAACTTTCTTCGCCCATCTTTTGAAGAACTGTCCACTGAATCGAAACGGTTTGTTAAGATCATTTGATCCAGCAGATGAAACAGTAGAAGCGGCTATCGCAGAATTCTCCATCGGGATCGAATAGTCTTAAATTGTTGGAAAATTGGATCCAAATAAAGTGAATGGCAGGGTGAGGCGCGGACTAGGTCACTCTCTTAAGACGATTCGTGCCCCTTTATGAAAGAATCACAGCGCAGAAGGTAGAAACGCGTCGTCCCCAGGATACAACAGCCCAGCCTATTGATTGTTGCTTCACTCAGATCTGCACAATCGAATGAAGCAGAAGTGTCACACACACCTTTGAATATTGCCCAGAGACTTATATTTTATAAGAAGATAGTTGATATGATATTGTATATGTCTATACTGAAAATACATATATATATATATATATATATATATATATATATGAGTCCTGGACCAGGCACATCCATGTGAGTCGTAGATTTTAGAAATCTGTATCTCCTCCGCTAGTCCCACCCTTGCGCACGTGAGAGTCCCAAGACCTCTCTTTGATTCAAATGCTAGATAACACTAGTCTATATATATACTCAAATATCTTTGGTTATGTAGTCGATGTGAGATTGAGTTCCCACACATAAAAAACTCTCTTTTAGTTAAAACATTCTAACACTTTGTATGCTCATTAAGTGTCTTTCACGAGCGAAAATCACCCCCATTGGTTCATTTTTGGCATTGGTGGGTTTTTTCAGAAGCATTATGGTGTGTTTTTGTTCTGTAGACTGATGGACTATGGTTTTTCTCATACAAAGAAGGTTCTAGCTCGTCTAGAAGAACTTCAGGAATTGAGAGAGATCACAAGTTGTGGTTGCAATTTTCCAGTTGTTGGTCTTATGTTTGCTCGATGTAAGGAATCTTGGTTTTATCTTGCTCGTTGGTGGTGGAGATTCTAGGCTTGTATGTATCCATCTTTTGATCCTTACAGTTCCTTGTTGCTCTTCATATGCGCAGGTAATAGCCTATTGATGTCAACTTGAAATTTATGGAACCTGATGATGCACAAAATTGACTTTGCACACCACTAGTCAAGTAATTTAGAAATTAAGGTAGCAATTAAAGTAGAGAGAGAGAATTTATAGTGGTTCGGTCAATATGATCTACGTCCACTTTGGAATGGCAATGGGTTGCCGGTATTTTATTGATTCCGGTTAGTAATGAGAACGGAGAGTTACAGATTGGAGAGGAAGAGGAGTTTTATGCTCTGTAGGGTGTGATCTCCTCTGATCTGCCCCCCAAGTGTTGGTGGGGCTTACATTTTATAGTCGTCCCCTAACAGATTGGGGCGACTTAATAGCAACTGTCCAACTATTCTGGTGGGGCTTGCGACTTCTTCTCAACGGGCGAGATAGTTGTGGTGCTCTCCATGAGACTCGGTCAAATGATGAGGTGAAGGTTGACTATTTCCAAAGTGGTGAAGGTGAGGCTCCTGGGATGACCTTTACTCCATGGTGGCGAGGAGGAGGGCTGGGCGCCTGATGAGGAGACCTGGGTGCCTGAGGAGGAGGGCAGGGCGCCTGAAGAGGAGACCTGGGTGCCTGAGAGTGTCTTGGCGCCAGGCCTGGGCGCCTGGCGTGATGGCCTAGACGCCAGGGATGGTCTGGGCGCCCAGCTTGGGCGCCAGAGGGTCCTTGGATGACCTTGTGTGCTCCTGCTAATGTAGCTCCTTGAACTTGACCTTATGTGCTCCCTGCTAATGTAGCTCCTTGAGCTTATTGAGCTTGACCGGGTTGACCATATTGGGTTTGGCTAGTTGGACCTCTTGAAGTTGGCCATTGGGCTTGTAACATGAGTTGGGCCCTTGGGCTTGGCCCATCAGAACCAGTTGGACTAGAACTTAAGGCAATTGGGAAGGTAACATTTCTGGAGTATCTTGTTTCTGTACAGTTTCCTTTCTTTGACAGAAATTTTTGTGATGAAAAAGAAGCCGTTGATTTCATAAAACGGTGATAGCATTGGAGTTGCAAATTGGCTTTTTCTTTCTGTGATTCTTTCCAAAGATTTCATTGTATACTAGGTGACACTAGTTACAGGTTTTACTACGATATTCATGGTGGTGGATTGGGAGCTAAATTTTCGAGATTGTCAATTTTACTATAATTGATGCTTGGATGTAAGGCACTCCCACATGCTTCTGCTTTGGCTAAACTTTATGTTACTTACGAGATGTGTAGCTGGGGCATTTTAAAATTGGACTTAGACATTCATGTGCCCAGTGCATATGTATTGCCTCCTCCTACCATGACTTCAGTCTTGGCAAATTAATAGTAAGTGGTTCTTGTGGAAAAATAATTCAACCCAGTCACCTGGGGTATTTGATGCATTTTAAAGTACAAAAGGCTGCAGTGACACCCCACCCTTCAATGAAGAGGTTGATAATATATAACCCCATATTATTTGCACATCTAGAGCGATTGATGTTGTGTTGAACTTGGTTTTGTACAAAACTGTCATCTGAACTACAAATATTGAGGGTATTAGGCTTGATCATTCTAGAAAAGCCAATTTTTTTGTCATTTAAAGAGTAACAATGTGATTGTTAAGATCACAAATGCAAGCAAAATAGTTTTCTTAGCTGTTAGCATGTGAAATGTTACTTTTTTTTAGCAGTTATTATACTAAACCTTAGGAAGTCTCGGTTTTAAAAGTTCTGTGACATGCAAGTGTTATTTACATTTCTGCTTAGCATCCTTTCTTATGAATGTTGATAATTGTCAATGTGGGTGCAGTTCATGGATTCAGCCGTTGACCTTATGAACAATTCATTTTGAACAAATCCATTATGTGATCGAATTTTTTTTATTGAGTGGCCTGTCAGCTGCAGTGATAAACTTGCAAGTTTCATGTTCCGCCTACTTGGAAGGAGTGGAAGCCTTGCCAAGTTCAGTTTGCTAATTGATTTGGTCTTATTTTGCTTTTAGCCTATATTCTAGGTGGAAGATTGAAGGAGTTTATGTCTTTTTTTGTAGGAGAAATGTATGTTTTGGTTTTTGAAAACAGTTTTTTGTTTTCAAAACTCTAAAAACAAGGAAAAGATGTTTGGTTTAAGTTTTTGGTTCTCCAATTTTCAGAAAAAGAGGAATATGTAAAGAACAAAAAATGAGAAACAAGCTGAGTTTGTTTTGGGTGTTTTGGAGACAAAAAAAGAAAAAGGGAAAACATGGAGAACATCTCTTTTTCTCTTTCATGAAGTCTCCCCTTCGAACTTCCTTAGCAGCAAAATAGATTCTACTATAAAAAGATTTTTTTTTTTTTGTCTGTCTCCCTCTTTTTTTTTTTTTTTTTCTTTCTCTCTCTCTCCACTTCGTGGCAAAACCAGACAAACCACATACATACACACGTCTTCTTCAGCAATCTCTGGTGAAAGTGTCGTCTTGCTACACACAAACACAGCGTCTTCAAGCCCCTCTCTCTCTCTCTCTCCAGCGTCGGCTCCAGATTTGGGTTTTCTCTAGCGATCTGTAACGAAAGGGTTTTCAGCATTTTTTTTTGGTCAAGTTTTCTTCAGATATGAGTTGATCTCTTTCAGATTTGGGTTGATCTCCTTCAAATCTGGGTTCGATTGCCTCTGATTTGTTTTTCTTTTTCTGTTTTGTGTTAGATCTGGCAGCTTCAAGGCTTGAAGGCATCATCTCAGATCTATTGTTACTTGGATTGTTATGAATCTTTGTACAAACAAAGGCATGGCCAAGTAGGGGTGTCTGTGGGTCGGGTTACCCTCGGGTCCCGTTGCCTGACCCGAAAAAAATAGGCTCGAAACTCGATAGGCCCGATAGTTGATCCGCCTGAGCTCGAGCCCAATATCCTTAAAAAGAGGGCTTGGGTTTGCCCCCAAACTCATTACCTGGCCCGAAGCCTGGTCCAAGAGCCCGCCCGTCAAGCCCACTCGCCAAGCCTAGCCCGCCCACATAGTTAGTCCACCATTCTTTTGAAAAAAAAGTTATACTTTTAGACCATTAAATTTAAAACTTTGAAATAAGCCTCCCAATATCGAAATTTAAAATTTTAAAAATTTAGATACTATAAATAATGTATTATTTTCTTTTTCATCTATTAAGTATACAAGTTTTAAAAGGTAGAGTAATACAAATGATAGATAAGTGAGTATGTGTCAACCTAGTTATGATATATTCATTTTGTTGGATGTAGTTCATCCCCTAATCAAAAATAAAATTATTCATTATTTTATTTTTATCTATTTTGACTCAACTTTTGATTCAAAAATATAATTTACACAAATATTAAATTACAAAAATATTCATTATTTTTAAATGAAATTGTATATAAAAAAGCCCACGAGCAGGCCCGTCCAATAGGCTCACGAGTTGGACTGCGGGTAGCCTACTCTTACTCGAAGCCCGGCCCGCTCGATAACTTACTTGGATAAGGGCTTGGGCCTACTCTACCCAGGCCCGGCCCGAAAAAAATTTCATAGGCCTAGCCCGGCCCGACCCATGCACACCCCTATGGCCAAGAAAGGTACGGTGTGTTGGATTTTTGTACAAACAAAGGCATGGTGTGTTGGCTTTTCTTCGTTAATGATTTGGGTGTAGTGAATTTTCTGTGTGTGAATTTTTTATTTGGGTATGTTGAAGTCACTGTGATGGTGTATGCTAAGGCAGAAATTTTTATTTTTATTTTTTTATGAAGTTTAATATATTATAAAAATTTTATATGAATCACTCAATTCAAACAAGTTTTATTCTTTTTTGTTCCGTAAAATTGTTTTTGGAATCATATAACCAAACAAGTTCTTCATTTTAAAAAATATAAAAAATATTTTTCTAAAACTATTCTAAAAAATTATTTTTGGATATTATTTTTTGAGATACAAACCAAATAGACTCCATGTTTCTTAAACTTGTTTTGGCTCACATATCCCTTGGTTTTAATTGTTACTCATAGTACTCTCCTATTTGTTAGAGTACTAGAGCACATAAGGATAGCTTTTTTTTCTGTACCAAGTAAAGCTCAGCAAATGTCCTGTGACCCATAGGCTGATCTATTAGCCAGGTGGCCCATTGAGCGTGGCTTGATCTGTCATGTGGCAGTCGTTGGTACAACTTCAAAAATCCATGGCAGGCTGTCTTTCTTTTATCAAGAACTTAATTCTGGTTTGTATAATTGTATTTATGCAAGCAAGCCATATTAGTTGCACAAAACTCCACATACATGAGAACAGTCAAGCTTAACTATAGACCTATTATGCGAGACTATAGATAAGCTCAGAAGATCTGCCCTATATACAAATTAGGTGATGTGATAGAAATGAGGGAAAAAATATGTGGGGATAAAATTCAAAAGTTTAGTTATTTCATTAGATAGATACTACCATATATACAAACTCTTCTCCATAAAGCAATTTCTGGGGAGGACCTAACCATGGCTATTAACAGAAGTTCCATCCTGGCTTTGAGTACCAGTGGCTTGTCCATTTGGGTTTTGGCTGCTATCCCATGATTGTCTTGGAATGGCATGGTGGTTATTGACATCAGGGTCATCGTATGCCAAGCTCATCGCCACCACCTTATCATTTCCATTGACTTGCTCTTCTGCTACAGTTACCACAGCCATGGTCGGTGGCTTAACTTCAATTGTCATCTTCCTCCTGCTGGTGGCACAAGCCAAATCCGATGCCACAAGTAACAGAAGCAGTGGGAGTAATCTAATCTTCTTGGCCATGGAATTCTGTTCTCTTCCCTTCTCTTTATAAAGTACAGTCTCATTTGGTGCTTGGAAGATAACAACTAGCTAGTTATATACAGGTAGAGAGAGAGATGATGGAAGTGGGTGGAAACTAAGAAAAATCAGAATGTAGGCTTTCCACCAAGCTACCAAAGTCGGATCACAAAATAGTTAGTTTAAGTGTTATAATGCTCCATTTGGTGCCTTCCGGTAGATATTTTTGTAAGAGGAAGAGGATGGGGAGTCCAATCCCCAAATGGAAAGTTGACACCTTGCTCTGAAAAGTAAGGCCACTTGCTTAAAATTTGGATTTGTATCCTCTCAGACAACTCAACAATGATATACTAGCTCAGTTGATTTCCTGTTGTCTTGGAGAATCTAGATTGTTCTAGTTACAGGGTAGGGTTGCTTTCAGTTGTCAATTATGGGGATCGACCATGTTAGCAAACACAAACTCGATACAAAATGAATCTAAAAATGATGCAAATTAAAATTGCTTGTTTTATTTTTCCCATCGTTCGATGCAACATCATGCGATTGTAGTAAAACTAAATATGTTTTGATTGGATAACATATATGTAGTGAATTTGATCGAGTATAAATGAAAATGACACGAAACCAAAGTTACACTTAGGTGAGTATGGCATGACTCACTAAAATTGCATCGAACTGTGTCATTCCAAATCTTATCAACTAGAAATACAGGTGAGCTCAGAATCAAGTAAATACTCCATAACAGGAGGACTAGAGAGAAACAATGAGCAAAGAATGAAGTACCCTTCACTTTCAGCAGCATCCTAAATGAAGTCCCCCATAGGGGGGTGGGTAATAAAGAAATTCCTTCTGTGATGAATAGCAGCTGATCATCTCAACATTCGAGAGGAGCATGAAGAAGGGCTTCCTCGTGTCTGCCTTGTGTTGTAGGAGTTGCATTTTAGACACTTGTGTGCCACAATGTGAAAATTCACCTCAGATGTTTCCCCACAGTCATTGCAGAGTATCCAGACCTAAACCGTTACAGTTTCAGATGGGTAAATATCACAAAAAGTTATACCAAGTCAAGACACAAATTTTTTATCCTTACCATCTTGTCTTGGTACATTTGAGGCATGGGTGTTGAAGCAACCTGGATTAGTATTCAAACAACATCAGATGGGTATAAACCCCAAATTTTCTAAAGGGTACGAGCACATGCAGCTTTCACAAAAAATAATTAATACCACATCATTGTACCTCCTGATCAAGTTTTTGCCACACATGGGACATATCACAATATGATTTTGAGCAAACAGGGCAAGAGTACCTGCATGCCAAAAGAGTTAGCACCAAAACCAATTACCCAAAAATCAAGGGAAAAAAATGAACCCAGTAGTTTTATACAAAAAAGAAAACAAATAAGAACAATGGTTTCCCTTCCTATATCTAAACTTACTGGAAATGCTGTTCCATCTCCTTCACGCACTCCAAATGCATGGTGTGACCACAAGGCAAGACAGTAACGCCTTTGGTTGTATCAAAGAGATACTGTAAAAAAAAAAAAAAAAAATTGGAAGAACTCAGCTACTAACAAAAAATGAGCTTTTTTGTGTGTTTCTTCTTACACTTCTAAACATTTTAATTCACCTCGAAGCAAACTGGGCAGTTGTGATGCATTGCTCTTTCCACACATTTGTGCGACTCCTTAAGCAACTTTGAATAGCAACATCCTAAAAGAAGTATCATCAATGTTTTAAACTCGATAATTTCAACAGCAAAAGTTGTATCTATAATTTCTATACATCAGGCCAGAAGGATAAAGCTTTAATATGGAAGTTCATTATCTTACCACATCCATGACAGTGGAAAAAATTCTCTTCACCTCCAGTTCTGAAACACCAAAATTGTCAGCGAAAAATTAGAAAGAACGAGATTCCACTAAAAAAAAAAGTGCGACAATGAAGGGTAAATGAGTAAGAACCATTTAAGATGTCCTTGGCCATACGTAACAAAGAAAGATATGTTAAATCAACCATTGTATGGGGCCAAAGGTAGGACAGAAAGAATCACAGAAGGGAATTTAACCTGCAGATTCCACATTGATCACAATGATATTGCTTCTTCGTAACCTAGAGATAAAAATTCATGTTGTCGTTTAAACAAATTCATAACAATCAGGCTTAAATTTTCAAGGTAAAATCGATCAAAGAGGCTTACATCATCATCAAAGAGTTTGCATTTTGAGCAATAGTATTTCCCCATGCAAACTCCACACTGAATGCAATTCTGTTGAACCTGAAAGGGGATAAAAAAACCCAAAACCATGAATCAACGATATTTATTTTTCGCTGCCTATGTCAACTTTGTCTACTTTAGAATTGAGATTACCAAGGACTGGAGTACAATTTACATTTATATTACTAATGTTCCTAGCCCTTTGAGTTTATAAAAAGAAACTCACATCTTGTTCTGTGTTACACAATGAACAGATTACCTGAAATACACATATAAAGCAGAGATAATATTTGATTAGTATACTTCCCCCTTTTATAATAAAACAAGAGAATTAGAAATATAAATTAGAAAAGTGGTTCTTTTAAGAAAAAGAGACTGCAAGGTATGTCAAAGGAGGCCATAAAAGAATAAAGGAAAAGAAGCAAAAGATAGCTGCTTAGCCATATCAAAATTTCACAAGGAGTTGCATCTTGTGATAGAAGCCATAATTAATCCATAAACTAAAGTTACTAAACAATATTTTGCAAATTTTGTAAATGTGACAGAATCCAAGTAAACTTTTTACTTTTACACCCACAAAACAAAATTTCCAACATCCAGAATACAAAATAGAAAGAAAATCAAAAAATCAAAACAAAATGTTCCCAAATTTGTTTCCTTCTTTCTCTGTCTTATTTTCAAAAAGGAAAATGAAAATGAAGAAAGGAAAACAAAGTAAAAAATAATATAGTCCACACATATAAAGAGCCATAAAGAAGATGAGTTAAACATAACCAACCCTTTTCACTTCATGGCGAGGTATGTCATGCCGGTTCAGGGTCTCAACTTCTAGTGAATTCTGTTCAGTGCTAAATAAAATTAGATGTTTTGTAATGCAGTACTAAATATGGTAACCGTATAAAGAGGAAAATAGCATAAAAAGAAAAATTGTTAACTCCAGAACCAAAAAAAGGAAAGAACTTGACCTTAGATTCATTATGGCAATGCCTGCAATCGAATATCTCATCACAACAAGGTGCTCTGATCTTGCATCTCCTTCTGTAATGTGAGCACCTAAAAATTCATAATATACCAAATTAAGAAAAACCCAATTATAAGAAACTTGAATTCAACTTAGGAATAAGAAAAAGAAAATGGTTCATAATCAAATTAAGTAGTTATGATGAGATAGATACCCGAAATGCCCAGATCCCCTCTCCATCAGAAACAACTTATCCATGGCTGAATCTAAGACCATCTGGTTCTCAAAGCCGCTTTCCATTCTTTTTGAATCAAACTTCAATGAACAAACCAAATAATCTCACCTGAAAATAATTCACAACACATAATTAAAAAGTAAATCGGCCATGTAATCCAAATAGATACCAGAAACAAAGTAAGATTTCTAATGTATGGATACAAGAAAGAGAAAATTTGGAAAATAAGTAAAGAATCAAACCCCAAATGGATTGTGCATTCAGGTTAGACAGATTCTTTGTATATGGGTATATGATTTGAGTCTCGGAGTTTGAGGAAGAAGGCAAGGCCTTCACTGATGACTGATGAGATATATATTAAAGATGGCTAATAATGCAATCTTTGACAAAATGCCACTCAAACACCCAAAGTCCAAACCCAAATCGAAAAAGAAAAATCACACTTTGTTTTTACTTTTACTCCACACGTTTTTCTAGTTCTGTACACTACGAGGCGACAACCCAGCGTTTGCCAGCAAAGCATTACCTTTTTCTAATCTTCTTTCTCTCTCTCTCTATCTCTATCTCTGTGTGATGGGAGACTTTGCTGTTTCTGGGTTTGAAGAGTTCACAGTTTTTGTTGGTGGGAATGGTTTGTGAAGGCTGTGTTAAAAATACCACCAGAGTCCAGACCAGTACCACTGCTCATAACCATAGGAGAGCTGGGAGGGGGCGTATATGTATCTGTGGGTGGCTGCTTGTGGGTTTTGGATGGGGTGGGGAACAGTGAACACCAAGTTTGACGAAAGTGGATAAGTTTCGTGGGATTCGCTGGCGTGGAGTGGGTCCCACCTAAATTATATGTAGGGTTTCGCGCTTTTCGTCCTTCTGGCTATGACAGAATATTGGGATAATTACACCCAGACCCCTTAAAGTTTATTACTTAATTACTCAGACATCCTGATATTTGAAATATTACACAGAAACTCCTTGAGGTTTGTACGTGCGTAACACTTAGACCCTTGTTGTAAATATATATGTTAATAAATTACACTCAGACCCCTTAAAGTTTGTAAACATATATAACTTAGACCCTTTAAGTTTAAAATATTAAACTTAGACCAAAAATATTTCAATCAAAGATAAAATATCAAATATTTTAAATTTTACAATTAAAATTTATGTTTTATTGTATCTTTTATTGAAATAAAATCAAAAATAAAAATTCAATTTTTTCTTAAAAAATCGTAATTAATATACAATTATATTGTTTATTGAAATTTAATTTGGTAGTTTAAATCACCAAATTAAAATACCAAACTACCTCAATTAAAGCTAAAAGATATTGTGTCTATTACAGTTTGACATTTTGTTTAATTTTTTAGTTTTATTCTAATAGATAGTATAATTATATACTAACTATGATTTTTTTTAAACTAGATTTTTATTTTTGATTTTATTTCAATAATTGACATAATATAACATAAATTTTGGATGTAAAATTTATGTTCTATTATGAATGACTTAGACCTCTTGTTTGATTTTTTAGTTTTATTTTAATAGATAGTATAATTGTATACTAATTACCATTTTTAAGAAAAAAATAAATTTTTAATTTTAATTTTATTTCAATAAATGATACAATAGAACATGAATTTTGGTTGTAAAATTTAAAATATTTCATATTCTATCTTTGATTAGAGTATTTTTTGTCTAAGTATAATATTTTAAACTTAAGGTGTCTAAATATTATATACTTACAAACTTCAAGAGGGTCTACGTGTAATTTATTAACTAATATATTTATAGTAGGGGTCTAAGTGTTACGTACGTACAATCCTCAAGCAGTCTGTGTGTAATATTTCAAATGTCAGGGGGTCTGAGTGATTAAGTGACAAATCTCAGGGAGTCTTAGTGTAATTCGCCCATAGTAATTATCAATAATGAATAATAAAATTTTAAATGGATAAAATAAATTTTATTTAAATAATTATTAATTTATTTAATTACATGGACGGTAATTATTGATTTATGTGTAGGTCTATTTTTTTATTTATCTATATAATATTAATTAGTGATATTACGTGATAATATTGACTTGATATTACCATTACAATAAATATTTTTTTCTCAAAGATGGCAATAGTCGATAGACTTTCTAATATTTACAAAAAATATTAGTTGGTGGCTTAATGAATTATAATTATTAAATTAGTTTAATATATCATAATCATTAAGTTAGTGGTGAGTCTCAATCCTAGCCATTGAATTGTAATATCTATTACTTTATTTTTAAGATATCAACAATCAAATCATTAGAGATCTATTTTCATCTTTCTTTCATTTTTTTGGTGAGTCTTACATTATTCATTTTAATTTTAATAATTTTGCCAGTAGAAAAATAGAATTAAAAAGAAGATAAGATGATGTGGTGTTGACATAAGAATTATAATTTAAATTTTAAATAAATTAAAATTTTGAATGAATTAACATTAAAATTAAAAGTATCATCATACCAACATTACATAATTTAATTATTATTTTTATCTTATATATAGTCAATCTAGTATTATTTATTTTAAGAGGACTATGTAACCACAACTATCTTGTACTTAATGCCACTCAATCCAATCTACTAATCAAATGAAGAACATAGAATGGCAAAATAAATTAAAAAGTTAATCAAAATTTAGCCATTACAGGTGTGTTTTCCTTTTAAAGTGAGGTCCCATTTTCTCCTTCACTTTTTAAGAAAATAGGACTCAAAGCACGATACAACATAAAATTCAAACACTCAAAAAATCAATCACACTATATCAAATAGTAATTTTAATTCTTCTCTGTCCTTAATTACATACTTTGAAACTAGTTTCTACCCATTATCTCATTTAAAAATTTGATTTTTTTCAAAATACATTACCTTAAAAAAATATTAATATTTCTACACTATTATATATGAACTATACTTGAAATTAAAATTAAATTGAGCAACAAATTAATCAAAAATTAAATAATTTAACTTGTGATAAAAATGAGAAAAAAAAATTCAAAGCGCTAACTATTTTATTAAATAGATGATAGATAATATCATCCATCATCTAGTGGTAGATACCAATGAGATCTAAATGAATTCAAGTCCATTTCATTGTATTTATTTTAATTTTGCTCAGTGATAAATTATTAATTATTATATTTGGATAAGTGTCACAATAATCTATAGCGAATATTTATTATATTTTGATAAGTGTCACAATAATATAGAGTGAAATACACTTAAAATTCATATAATTGCTTTAGTGAAGAATTCACTAATGTAAAATGCATTTAATCTTGATCAAAATTGAAAAAAAAAAGAGATGATGTTTGATTTAATTTGCTTGCAATTGTCTTCTTTTTCTTTTTCTTTTTTTAGTTTTGATAAGTAAACAAAAATTTATCTACTTTTTAGCTTGTTTGAAGAGGTTAAATCTATATGTCAATGCAAATTTTTTTTCTTATTCTCAATAATCCATGCAAAATTGTGAACTTTGAAACCTCTTTACCCTACACACACACAAGTTCAAAAATGCAAATAGAGAAAGTTCTCCGTTTGGAAAAATAGTCAAAGTTCATACAACCAAGTAGGGTACCCACCCTCCCTGGTTTTCACCATCCAGACATGAACTCTTTACAAGGCCATTACATTTTATCCTTGAAGTAGTGAGGAAGCTGCTCCAGTTATCGGTTCTCATACTGTTACTATCAAACATTGTCCCTTGTAGAAGACATTTTTGACTCAATTTTATACTTACTTTTGACCCAATACCTCCAAATATCACAGTTTACATGTGGCCCAAATGACAGTCCCTTTTGGGTCACCATATCCTCATGGAATGATACATATGTGTTTCTTGTTGTTTCATTGGGGTCAGTCCTCGATTAATAAGACTAGAGCTTTGTAACATGTTGACGAAGACTTCAAAAGTGATTCAATCAGTAGAAGAGACGTCGTTGTCTCTCTCAAAGAAGAATAGTCTCTCACTCTCTAACTAATTGTTTGGAGCTATTGGGTAATATACATTCAGATGTTTATCTGCACTCACTTTTTCAAATAATAAGGATTTCAATAGTGTGAGTCCATCATGTATTTGTTGGATCAACTAGAGATGATGGTTGATGGACCACGCTACATTGGCCTCAATCCTTCAAATGAACATATATTTATCGCTCTAGATGCAAAAAAAACTTTGCTTTGTTCGGCTTGTTCAGGCTTCGCTCATTTTGTGCTATCTCATATAAAGGGAAGCAAATGTAATGACTTATTACATGTTGAGATGGTTGATTTTCAAGAAAAAAAACTTAACATCCAGTCCTTGTGCTTTTAAGAGGAAGAGGGAGGAAGATAGAGTGAATATGAAACCCATATAAACTTCGGACTCAAAAATATGGGTCATCGCATGGTTAGAAAATTAATGGCCCGAATCGTCACTGAGCTTGGACCAACTTGATTCTTTGGACGGCCCAACCTTCACATTACTGGATTTGGACTGGATGCAACATGGCTCAAACCCAACCCAAATTGAACTTCAAACCCGAACGTTTCGTGGTGAATGAATGGACCTTTTCCATAATCCAACCTTGGCAGTATTATTTTATATAGGTAAATTGGAGGGGATACACTAAATTGAATTTTATTGTAAAAAAGTACATAGAAAAAAATGTAAAGTAAGGAAGTCTTTTTAGTTCTTAATTGTGTCCAAGTACATAATTTGAAATTTTTGAATTTTTCTTTGACATTTGTGTCCTCCCTTAATTCATGCGATTTATTTTTGGAAACTGATTATTTTTTTTTTTCAGATTATATGTATGCATTAAAAATTTTCTAATTTAATGGAAGGTTTGATTCTTCCGTTTGTTTTGAGGATAAATGTATGCATTAAAAATTTCCTAATTTAATGGAAGATTTGATTCTTCCGTTTATTTTGAGGATAAATCAGTTGGTTTGAATTTTAAATTGAGTAATGCTACATGGACTTATAAATTAGACGTAAAAACTAGACTTGATAATTACAACCATTGATTTCACTATGGGTCCCAGTATTTATTGGGACACACTACCTATTCAATAGTTGTGATTATCAAGTCTAATTTTTAAGTTCATATAGCACTACTCTTTTAAATTTTGCAACAGTATCATTTGTTATCTTCTTCTTCTTCGGCCTGGAAGCCATTTATCAGTGCAAGTCTGAAAACATTATTTCATCCTTATCATTCAATCTAAGCAATTACAAGGTGATGTGAAACCCGCCGAAATAACGAGATTCAACAACGAAAAGAAACCCAAAATCGTTTTACGATCAGATTTGAATGATAGACCTCGACCCGTTGTTTATGACAAACAAGAACCTTGGTATATATGACCTCGACCCGCTGTTTGTGTGAAACAAGAACCTTGGTATAAAGGAAGACGCCACAAACGGTGTGGAAACCCGTTTGATAAGTCGCTGGTGAACGCCACGAAAAATCCCGATAAGTTCGTTTAGTTCTTCAAAGAACCGTAGAGAAAAACTCTCAAATTTTACTGAATAATAATCTACCTTTTCATTGATTTAGACGCCTATTTATAGGCTGGCTATTACAAAGAAAATTCCTAATATGCTAAGGAAACAATTCCTAATCTACTAAGGAAACAAATCCTAATCTACTAAGGAAACAAATCCTAATCTGAGTTTATATTTTGACAATCCAAACCCAAATAGAAATAACTAAAGACTAAAACTCTTACTGGCCTACAAAAAGAAAAAGAAAGACAATCAGCCATTTACTAGGCTGATCACACGCCTAATTAGACAAGAAAAGTCTTACTTTCCTAAAAAGAATAAATCACACGCCTAAATAAAAAAGGAAAGTCTTCCAATCAGACCAAAATATTCTTTAACATGCCAACTTTAAGCTTAGCATTTGCCGGATTCTTCTAGAACTTGAATTATATTAATGAATCTTTGTTGCCCAAGTGGATCATGCTCCATGGGCCTCCACGCACTTGCTTGAGTCCATGCCTCTTGAATCAGCCCGTTGAATACCTCTTTAAACTTCCTTGCTCGTGCTCTCGTAACCGGCCCAATTGGAACTTGAACTAGATCCCTTGAAGTTGTGCTTGTGCTATGATTTGCATCATTCCCCTTCTCTTGAAAATGATTTGTCCTCAAATCATCACCTACATCAAAATGACTCAAGTCAGTAACATTAAAAGTAGCACTTACATTGTACTCACCAGGTAAATCTAGCTTGTAGACATTGTCATTGATGCGCTCTAGGACTTGGAAATGATCATCTCCCCTTGGAAGCAACTTGGAACGCCTTTGTGTCGGAAATCTCTCTTTTCTCATATGCAACCAAACCCAATCTCCGGGTTCAAAAATCAGCTTGTGACGCCCCTTGTTGGCTTGCTTTGCATACTGCTCCGTTCGTCGCTCAATGTTGAGTCTTGCTTTTTCATGAATCTGCTTGACAAAGTCAGCTTTCTTCTTGCCATCTAAATTAACAAGCTCAGACAAAGGTAAAGGAGATAAATCCAATGGGGTTAAAGGATTAAATCCGTACACAATTTCAAATGGTGAAAATTTAATAGCAGAATGAACAGCTCGGTTATAAGCAAACTCAACATGTGGTAAACATTCTTCCCATGTCTTGATGTTCTTTTTAATGATTGCCCTCAATAAAGTAGACAAAGTCCTATTTACTACTTCAGTTTGACCATCAATTTGTGGATGACAAGTAGTTGAAAACAATAGCTTAGTACCTAGCTTACACTACAAAGTCTTCCAAAAATAGCTCAAGAACTTAGCATCTCTATCCGAAACAATTGTTCTAGGCATGCCATGTAATCTCACAATCTCTCTAAAGAACAAGTCAGCAACATGTGAAGCATCATCCGTTTTGTGACATGGAATAAAGTGTGCCATCTTAGAAAATCTATCCACAACCACAAAAATTTAATCTCTCCCACGCTTAGTCTTAGGCAATCCTAACACAAAGTCCATTGAAATATCAATCCATGGCTCACTAGGAATTGGTAAAGGAGTATACAAACCATTGGACTGCACTCTGGATTTAGCTTGCCTACATGTGACACATCTACCATAAATTCTTTCAACATCTCTTTTCATGTGAGGCCAATAGAAGTGTTCCTGCAAAACAGCTAAGGTCTTTGCAACTCCAAAATGTCCCATTAATCCCCCACCATGAGATTCATACACTAACAACTCCCTCAAGGAACAATTAGGCACGCATAACTTATTCTCTCGAAACAGGAATCCATCAAGCCTAAAGAACTTACCACAACCGGTTTTCTCACAAGCCTGGTATTCCTCACAAAATTCGTGATCATCAGCGTATAAATTTTTAATGTGCTCAAAACCAAGCAATTTTGCATCAAGTGTGGAGAGTAATGCATACATGCGAGAAAGTGCATCGGCGACCACATTCTCCTTACCTTGCTTATACCGGATGACGTTTTGAAATGTCTCAATGAACTCCACCCATCGTGCATGCCTTCTGTTTAGCTTGTGTTGGCCCTTCAAGTGTTTCAAGGACTCATGATTGGTGTGAATCACGAATTCCTTAGGCCATAGGTAGTGTTACCACATCTCTAAAGCTCGAACCAATGCATACAACTTCTTATCATAAGTTGGGTAGTTTAATGCTGCCCCGCTTAGTTTTTCACTAAAGTAAGCAATTGGTCGTCTTTCTTGCATAAGCACTGCTCCTATGCCAATACCTGAAACATCACATTCAATCTCAAACGTTTTCAAAAAGTTAGGTAAAGACAATAAGGGGGCGTTGGTCAGCTTCTCTTTGATTAGTTGAAACGCCTTTTCTTGTTCTTCTCCCCATCTAAATCCAACGTTCTTCTTGATCACTTCGGTAAGTGGTGCGGCTATGCTACTAAAGTCCTTCACAAACCGCCGGTAAAAACTAGCAAGTCCATGAAAACTATGAACATTACTTACACTTGTGGGACTCGGCCATTCTTGGATTGCACGTACCTTCTCTTTGTCAACCTGTATACCTTGTGCACTAACAACAAATCCCAGAAATACAAGCTTATCGGTATAAAAAGTACACTTCTTTAGATTAGCAAACAACTTTTCTTTCCTAAGCACATCGAAAATAGATTTCAAATGTACTACATGATCGTCCATGTTTTTGCTATAAATGAGTATATCATCAAAGTAGACAACAACAAATCTGCCTATAAATGCACGCAAAACATGATTCATAAGTCTCATAAAGGTGCTCGGAGCGTTTTTCAATCCAAAAGGCATCACTAACCATTCATACAAACCATATTTTGTTTTAAAGGCTGTTTTCCATTCATCTCCTTCTTTTATTCTAATCTGATGATAACCACTATTTAAATCAATCTTAGAAAATACACAAGAACCATGCAGCTCATCTAACATATCATCTAAGCGAGGAATAGGATGACGATACTTTACCGTTATGTTGTTGATGGCCCGGTAATCAACGCACATTCTCCACGTCCCATCCTTCTTAGGTACAAGTAAAACCGGAATGGTGCATGGGCTCATTTTCTCCCTCACGTGCCCTTTCTCCAACAACTCACTTACTTGCCGTTGAAGCTCCTTTGTCTCCTCAGGATTGCTCTTATAAGCTGGTTTGTTTGGAATTGTCGCACTGGGAACAAAATCAATTTGATGTTCAATCCCTCGGATTGGAGGTAACCGATGTGGTGTTTCCTCGGGAAAGACATCCTCATACTCCTGCAAAAGATAAACAACAGAACTAGGCAAAGCAAGGTCAAGTTCGTTAGTGTTTAAAAGTGCCTTTTTGTACAAAAGTACAATCATTGGCTGATTTGAAAACATGACTCGCTTAATTTCACTCACTTTTGCATAGAAATTCTTTTGTTCTCTCAATGGCCACATTTTGATTTTCTTTTTCTCTATCATTTTTCTCAGCCTCTCTCTGATTTTCACTCTTTTTCTTTTTCTTTTGTTCACTCTCTTTCTTTTGATCACTCTCTTTTTGCAATCTCACTTGATCCTCATGTACTTGCTGCGGTGTCAATGGTACAAGAGTTATTGATCGTTGATTAAACACAAAGGAATATTTGTTTGTAAAGCCATCATGCTTCACATGCCTATCAAACTGACATGAACGCCCTAGCAATAAGTGTCCCGCTTGCATCGGTACTACATCACACAACACTTCATCTTCGTACTTACCAATTCGAAATGCAACTAACACCTGCTTGTTTGCCCTTATCCCACCACTATCATTTAACCATTGCAACTTGTACGGTTTAGGGTGCTTCAACACGGGTAGTC
Source organism: Ilex aquifolium (assembly GCA_951799425.1). Classification (NCBI taxonomy): domain Eukaryota; kingdom Viridiplantae; phylum Streptophyta; class Magnoliopsida; order Aquifoliales; family Aquifoliaceae; genus Ilex; species Ilex aquifolium. The sequence goes on from OX637399.1 coordinate 21,833,989, forward strand.
CCAACTTCTCCACCATAATTGTGCTTGCAACATTAGTACAACTACCACCATCAATAATCACACTACATACCTTGTCTTTGATGTAGCACCTAGTGTGAAAAATGTTCTCCTGCTGCACTTCATCAACCTCTTTTGCATGCACGCTCAATACTCTCCTCACCACCAATGTCAATGCATCAGGGGCTAAATATTCCTCCTCGGAAACGTCCTCTAATGGTGGCATGTCATCGGGGTCGGAATCATCATTGTTGGTCACAATTTCACCATTGTCTTGCAACACCATGACTTGCTTGTTTGGACATTGACTTGCTATGTGTCCCCTGCCTTGACATTTAAAACATTTAATGTCATGATTCCTAGAGGTAGAAGTGTCGGTTTTACCTTGAGGAACGTGGCTGGTGTTCGCGGACTTGGGCTCAGATTTGGGCATTTGTGACTTGTCTAGTTGCTTGGCATAACTCGGTTTCCAAGAGGTAGAACTAGAGTTATGGGCTGCACGAGACCCACCCCCCCTCTTGAGTTGTTGCTCCACTTTGATGGCCATGTGCACCATATCTTCCAACTCCACATAATGCTGCATCTCTACCTTATCTTGGATTTCCCGGTTTAATCCAAGTAAAAACCTAGCCATTGTAGCCTCTCGATCTTCCTCTACATTAGCTCGGATCATAGCAATCTCCATCTCCTTGTAATAATCCTCCACGCTCCGACCTCCCTGTCTAAGACCTTGTAGCTTTTTGTACAACTCTCAGTAGTAGTAGCTTGGAACGAACCGCTTTCTCATCACCGTTTTCATCTCCTCCCATGTCTCTATTGGTCATTCTCGATTCCGCCTCCTTTTTATAACAAGCTGATCCCACCAAGTAATAGCATAGTCAAAAAACTCAATCACCGCTAATTTTACCTTCTTTGCTTCAGAATAGTTGTGACAGTCAAATATGAACTCCATCTTTTTCTCCCACTCAAGGTATGCTTCAGGATCGGATCTACCTTGAAACGATGGAATCTTCATCTTAATACCACCCAAGTTGTTATCTTCCCGATTCCTAGCTTCTCTAAACCGCCCTCTATGTCTCCAATTATTAACAATAGAATTTCGATCATCTTCTTCATCAAAACCAGCCCCATAAGGCTCCTCATCTTCAACCCTTACTTCCCTCGGTTGAACTCTTTCCCTTCTACGCACATCAGGGACGTTTTGTGGCTGCCTCTCACGTGTATTCTCCATCTGATCTATCCGTTCGTGAACTTGCTCCAGTTCCAACTTCAGCACACGCCTCATCTCACTCATCATGGCCTCCATAAACAATTTCGGATCAACCAATTCCGTAACATCTTCGGTCATGTTCTTAGCATTGTTGTGAGACATGATTGCTACAAAAAAACAAGGTTAGAAAAAAATAAAAATAAAAAAGGAATAAAAAACCTTTCTTCTCTTTATTCTGTGTTTTTTGCTCCCAAATTCAGTTCACAAATTCTAGTTTAGCCGCATTTCCTTTATCCCCCATTCCGCTCGTATTTTGTTGGTTCTAGTTTATTACGAAATTTTATTCTGTTACTATCGAAAGATAGTTGTTGATCATAAAAAAAAAAAACAAAAAGGAGTCAAAAAAAAGAGAACCGAAATTGTTTGGTGCTAGTTATTACGGAATTGGAAATTGTTTGGTTCTAGTTATTACGAAATTGTTTGTTTTCATCTATTTTGTGGAAATCTTGCTATTTTGTGCTTTCGTATAATCTAATCAGCCGTGTTCCTTGAATTCTTGCTCTTAAAACCCGAAATTCTTTGATGAGTTCTTGGTGAATTGTTGCTGAAAATTTTGAGAATTGTTTGTTTAGTTTCAAAAGAACTGGAAGAGAATTATCGAGTGGAAAAAAAAGGCAAGAGTGGTGAGAACATTAGAGGGTTAAAAGCCACGTATTTTTTGAGTGAAACACGAGTGTAGAGTGATTTACATTCTTGAGTGTAAACACGTAAGGGAGAGAATTGTGTGCCAAATGATGTGAATACCCCTCCAAAACAACGAGATCCTACAATGAAAAGGAACCCAAGATCGTTCTATGATCAAATTTGAATGATAGACCTCGACCCGTTGTTTATGACAAACAAGAACCTTGATATATATGACCTCGACCCGCTGTTTGTGTGAAACAAGAACCTTGGTATAAAGGAAGATGCCACAAATGGTGTGGAAACCCATTTGATAAGTCGCTGGTGAACGCCACAAAAAATCCCGATAAGTTCGTTTAGTTCTTCAAAGAACCGTAGAGAAAATACTCTCAAAATTTACTGAATAATAATCTCCCTTTTCATTGATTTAGACGCCTATTTATAGGCTGGCCATTACAAAGAAAATTCCTAAAAATCATAATCTACTAAGGAAACAAATCATAATCTACTAAAGAAACAAATCATAATCTACTAATGAAACAAATCCTAATCTATTAAGGAAACAAATCCTAATCTACTAAGGAAACAAATTCTAGTAAGAATTTATATTTTGACCCAAAAATATGACATGTTCCAGAAATTCTGAAAATTACAAAAATACCCCTAACTCTAAAAAAACATTAAAATGACATATAAAATACTAATACTAGCAAATTGACTTAAAATAAGAATCAAAATACAATAATGCAAGGTTCCATATGGATCTTTGTCTTGATGGAAAGTCAATTCCATTATCTTTCACATCTTCGAATTTGTGTTTCTTTGAGCATCTTATGGATTGCATCATTCTCCCCTGGTTAAAGAAAACTCGTCCTCGAATTTTAAAGTGTTGCAGTATGAAAGTCCAAAAATTTTGAACTTGTATATGTAGCTGTTTCTGAGAAGCTTTAAGATGATGTCTCATTTTCTTCTCTAATTGAGGGAACAAAGAAAAAATTTGAAAATTTATCCCCTTGATTGTGTCGTTGAAATTTTTTGGAATGATAAAATCATTTGGTATCAGAGCAAAGGTTCTAGTTCAGGTTTGTCTAACTCTTAAAAAAAATTCTTTCTTTTCTTTATTCTGTATTTTTTTTTAGTTTCACATTCGGTTCACAAATCCTAGTTTAGCCGAATTTCCTTTACCCCATTCCGCTCGTATTTTGTTGGTTCTAGTTTATTATGAAATCTTATTATGTTACTATCAAAAGATAGTTGCTGATTATCAAAAAAAAAAAATCAGATTGTTTGTGTTCATCCATCTTGGATCCAACAAGCCCGAAAACCACCTCACCCCAAAATCAGATTGTTTGTCTTGCTCTTAAAACCTGAAATTCCTTGATGAGTTCTTGGTGAATTGTTTTTGGAAATTTTGAGAATTGTTTGTTTAGTTTCAAAAGAACTGAAAGAGAATTATCGAGTGGAAAAAGGCAAGAATGATGAGAACATTAGAGGGTTAAAAAAAGTCATGTATTTTGAGTGAAACACGAGTGTAGATTGATTCACATTCTTGAGTGTCAACACGTAAGGGAGGGAATTGTGAGGTCCTTTTGACATTAGTAGTTGTACTAATGTTGCAACTAACACCTGTTTGTTCACCCTCATCTCACCACTATCATTTAACCATTGCAACTTGTACGGTTTAGGGTGCTTCAACACGGGTAGTCCCAACTTCCCACCATGTACGTGTTATGCTCTCCCTCACGTGTCCTTTCTCCAACAACTCACTTACTTGTCGTTGAAGCTCCTTTGTCTCCTCGGGATTGCTCCTATAGGCTGGTCTGTTTGGAATTGTCGCACCGGGAACAAAATCAATTTGATGTTCAATCCCTCGAATTGGAGGTAACCGGTGTGGTGTTTCCTCGGGAAAGACATCTTCATACTCCTGCAAAAGAGAAACAACAGAACTAGGCAAAGCAAGGTCAAGTTCGTTAATGTTTAAAAGTGCCTCTTTGTACAAAAGTACAATCATCGGCTGATTTGAAAACATGGCTCGCTTAAAACCCGAAATTCTTTGATGAGTTATTGGTGAATTGTTGCTGGAAATTTTGAGAATTGTTTGTTTAGTTTCAAAAGAACTGGAAGAGAATTATCGAGTGGAAAAAAAGGCAAGAGTGGTGAGAACATTAGAGGGTTAAAACCCACGTATTTTTTGAGTGAAACACGAGTGTAGAGTGATTTACATTCTTGAGTATAAACACGTAAGGGAGAGAATTGTGAGGTCCTTTTATTCCTTTTTTTTTTTATTTTTTTCTAACCTTGTTTTTTGCTGCAATCATGTCTCACAATAGTGCTAAGAACATGACCGAAGATGCTACGGAATTGGCTGATCCGAAATTGTTTATGGAGGCCATGACTTGAACTAGATCCCTTGAAGTTGTGCTTGTGCTATGATTTGCATCATAAGGTTTGAATTCATGACTCCATTGGGTTTATGTCTGTCATTTTAAAGGTGATTATTCTGTTTTTTAATATACAAACACCATAACAGTATAATAATAACAGTGTGACAAGAAACTTATACAAAATATTGTACTATTACATTTTGTCAAACATATATTTGCATATAACTTCATTTAAATAGTCTAACTCTGTTTTGAATTTGTTACCACATTCATAAAATCACTGAACACTGTCTTTGTTACAGTGTATTGCTACACTGTCTTTATTACACTATGAGGGAAACACAGTCAGCAGTTAAGAGATACACACAGTTTATTTACACACAATGAATAAATATGGCAGAAACACCGTATTTCACACAGGCCAACGATCAACTTTCAACAATTGGTTCTGGTCTTGAAATGCCGAAGTTCATACGTATCTTCAAATGACAAACAAATCTTCAAAAAATAGATGTTGTTGACGATCTTACATCAAATGGGTTGAACAGTAGGATTTTTCTTTCAAAGACGAAACTCTATAGATTAGGGCTTATCGTTGAAGAAGATGAAGCGATTTTTGGAGAGGAAGAAGAAGCTCAAACATTTTCGAAGATGAAGCGCTTCGCGAATAAATGTTCCTAAATTCCAGCGGTTAATCATTATCATTGTGTATCTAATTAATTAATTAAGATATATTCCTAAAACCGTTTTTAGGAAAGTAAATTTTAGGAAATGGACAGTTCAGTCTTTATATCTCAGTAGTGTACTTTTTTACAACACATTTTTTCTGTGTATTTTTTTATAATTATGCCTAATTTAATGTATCAACTTCCAAAGAACCCTATTTATATTGTTTTGAACCCCTTGTTTTTTTTTTTTTTGGGAAGGGGACCTTGCTCTTATGACCTGAGAGCCCTTCTCATAAGAGAAAGGGTTCGGATTAGCCCACCCATATTACATCCTCAATATTGAAATCTTGCATTTACTACATGTTTACAAGGTTTTGTCCTCCCCCTCGAATTAATTGCTTGAGAAAACCTCAACAGATCATTTGAATAAGATCTCTCTAAGCCTATGGGAGGAAAAAAAACATATCGTTAAACCTATGAGATCAAGGGTATTTGTGTCAATTTATGCGTATTTTGACTGACTAATCACCCCCCCCAATCCGATCAAAGGTAGACTATCCATGTCGGACTAGATATTTTATAAGGAATAAATCTCTCATGACCTGAGAAAAAAAAAATATGGGTTAATTGCTTTTTACCTCCATGTGATTCAACTATAAGCATCTTATCTACTTAACATTTAAAATTATGTACATTACCTCCTTGTAATTATGTACCAAAGTGAAATGATTACTTTTATCATCCAAGTTAACGGAGAGTGTGCTTCATACGCCCAAAATTTGTTGTGGTCTTTGTTTTCATTGTTTTCCTCCAAAAGAACATTGTCTAAGTGTCTAAAATACCCTTTATAATATAGGTTTTTTGGGTATGAGTATATTTTTTTTAGACTTATTTGAGAGAAAGTGTATGGATAAGTATTTTATTCTATTAAGTTCAATTTTAATAAAACATCTTGTGATTAGGTGCAAAATTCAAATGACATTTGAATTTGTTTACTTACTTACCCTTCCTTAAATTATGAATAATTCTTATTATTTTCACTTCTCTCTCTCTCCTCCTATTTCTCACACTGTTACTCTCTCTCTTTCCCTCTCTCTCCATTACTCTCTCACTCTCTCTCTCTCTCTCTCTATTCTCTCTCATTGATAATTTATTTTCTTTTCAAATATGTAAAGATTTAATTTGATTTTTTCATCTCTCTCTCCCCCTATTTTTTCTTTCTCTCTCTCACACTCTCTCCCCCTATTTTCTCTCACTATTACTCTCTCTCCTTATTCCCTCTCTTTTTATATCGATGTTACAACAATACAATTGCACAAATCAGTTACCATTGTCCTATAATACACCAAACAATTACTCATGTGTTGTGATAAACCAAACAGTTATACCAAACAATTACACAAAATTACAACACTAATCTAATTTTTTATTTAGTTGTTTACATAAACCAAAGAGTTATATCATTTAGTATCACGACATTGTTATACCAATTATACACACTAAATTTGGTGTAATGGTAAACTCTTTTGCATAATGATAAACCCAAAAGAGTAATGGAGATAGAGAGAGAGAATAATAGAGTAATGAATGACCTTTTAATCTTTTTTTCCAAAAAAATGCACTTAACACCAAATAATTTTTTCTTAATGTAATTTAGCTCAATTAAGTCCAATTTTTTGTACCGGCTTCCAAATTTTCCTATAATATATGGTATAATACTCAAATAGGTAGGACATTGGTCTAAAATCAAAAAACATGTAAGAAAAATATAAGTGATTTTCGACCCCGGATCAAAATCTCACTTTAGGAAAAAAGAGACTCAACATATTGATTGCAATGTGTTGATTTATTGTCATATTCCATTAGTTTTATAGTTAAGAGTAAATAAGACGAAAAGTGTGATTTTAAAACGTAAGTATAATAATAATTTTTTAATTTTGTCAACGGCGTCAATTACTTTACTTTGGTACATAACTATAAAGGGGTAATATACATAAGTTTAAAGTAAGTAAGATGTTTCTAACCGAAACTACAAGGGATAGAAAATAATTAACCCAAAAATTATGAAGTTTCAAACTCAGGACGTTTGAGTGTACAATTTATCCCTGTCTCTGTTGTATTGTCACCACTCCATCTGAAGCACATTCTGAAGTCACTTTCCATCAAGACTAACTTATTCGTGTTTATCTTGGATTTGATTATGGTACTGAAAAATAAATCGGTACCATACCGATTATCTCTCTCACACGTGCTCTTATCTTTCCGGGCTCCTTGGATCTTGGACTGGGCCGGATTGATGAATCGGACTTGGGCTGCCTTTTAGCTGACTTGGGCTTGCTTAATTTATTGGGTCTGACCCAGTTGGATTTGGGCTCGTCAGCTAGTATCTACAAATGTAATAAAAATACCCACAAATATAGTAAATTTTTTGTCTCAAAGACAAGTGATAAAAATAGTTACTACAATTATGGTAAAAGTACTCATAAAAATGATAAATCACCCCCAAAAGTGATAAATTTTTTTATTATAAAATAATTGACAAAAATTATAAAAATACTCATTAAAATGGTAAAAATTAGAGGAATCATTCCATCTATGTGATTCCATATACCAAAAGGACTGTTTAGAAAGTGGATAGATTGAAGTTTGAACTTATTGCATCACTGTTTTTTTTATTTGCGCTCGAAATAAATATACAAATAGGTTATTCTATATATTTGTCAGAAAATATTGTCCCTTAACACCACATAACTATTTGCAGAAGGCTTCACTGTCAGAACCAAAGCTAAGATCTCATTGCTTGCTCTGAACGCTAAAGAATATATTTAGTATCACCAAACTACTGTAACTATGAAGATTCAAACACAAATATTAAACGAGAAAATCTAAATTTTTATCCACTAGACCAATTGCATAACTTTAGCAAGTACCAGGCCAACAATCTGAATCTGGTAGAAAAAGTTAAAAAGTGCACTGCTCCTTACCTTCAATCTCATGACTGAGAAAATGTTTCTTGGTGTATACCACCGTGGATAATAGTTGTATTGTATCAAAATTAATTAAATTCATATATAATTCATTTATAGTTGTACATAATGTGACTTATATTAAGTACCACTCGTGTATACTCTGTTTTATATCATACAATAAATGTGTAGCCAAATTTTTGTTGTATGTAGTCTGATTCACATTAACCTATTTATAAACTAGAAGAATAAATCAACGCGATGATGATTCGAAACCATTAAAAATACGCACATATGTAATAAATATAGTCAATTGTTATCTTCAGAGTAAACAAATATTGTCGTTCTTATAATTTTGTTAATTTAAATTTTTATTTAATATTATAACCCAATACTAATCTAAGGAAATGGATTAGATTAAATGATTTTGTAAGGGAAAGACAACCCCCATCATTTTATTCTTACTCACCCACCAGTACACCCCACAAACAAACCAAAAAAAATAATAATAAAATACAAAATGGGAATGAAAAGAAAAGGAATGAAATTTATTGTGAAGAGCTGAAAAGTTTTTTTTGTTATACGGGAAAATTTCAAGGTCTGTCTTCAACAAGTAGAGACGCACTTATGTCGCTCAAGTTTGTGACTCTGAGTAGAACCATGGACAAAGCCCGAGTATATGAACCAATCTCTTAACTTATACACCATTTAAATCAGGACTTGCGCTTTGCCGGAATTCAAGACCCACGCCAAAAACTTGAAAGAGCTGGAAAGTTGACTCAGACAAACAGGGAGAATAAATACAACCAAATCATGGACCCCACCTAAGAACCACACACAAGCATCCTAGGCTACCCAAACTCCACTGATCACAAACAAAGGAATGATCAACGGTTAAAAACTAAACACAAGAAAACGCCCTCAAAACAAATAAATACCCAGCAGAAAATCCGTCGGACAATCCCACTCCATTGTTCACAGCTTAATATTCAACTGTTGGCAATTGCTCATGACTCTGGTCGATGAATATGAAGTCGTAGACAAGTCCAGCAAGCCCACCACCAATCAAAGGCCCGGCCCAATAGACCCAATGATTCTCCCAGCTCCAGCTAACCAAAGCGGGCCCAAACGACACGGCCGGGTTCATTGAGGCCCCAGTGAAGGCCCCGCCAGCCAGAATATTAGCACCAACGATGAAACCGATCGCTATTGGTGCTATAGTTCCCAAACTGCCCTTCTTGGGATCCAATGCGGTCGCGTACACCGTATAGACTAGACCAAAGGTCATCACAATCTCAAATACAAATGCGTTCCATATGCTCACTCCAGCAGACAACGAAAAGCCGGCAGTGGTCTGCACAGTAAATTGTTGAAACAATTTTAACGTTAGAAACTCTTAAGGAAATTTAAAAGTAGAATCCTATTTTATAGTCATTTACATTAAATACCCATAATTTTTCTTAAGGACAAAATAGGAATATAAAAATCCTAACTGACTGAATAATTGTTCATTGTCGCATCTAAAATCCTAATTTTTCTGAAATGATTGAGATTTTAGGCACAGTAATAGAAAGAAACCAGCAGACCCGGCCCAATAGTATGGAAAAAAAAATCATGGATTTTAGGCCCCAAATTTTTATAAAATCTAATAATTTTAAGTACATTACTAACCCACAAAAAAATTAAATCCATTAAATTTTAAGCCCTACAAAAAAGTCCCAAAAAATTAAATTCAATCAAAATTTTTATTGCAATAATTTGAGCCTATAATTAAATTCATAACATTAAAAACTTAGAAATTAAAAAAATAAAAAAAATACTCAAAAGTAAACTCATATTTATTCTCACTCACTCTCTCTCTTCTGTAAAAAAAAATTAAAAAAAACTTAAAAAAAGCAAAAGTTGAAATTAAACACTTTCTCTCCCTCTCTGTGGTAAAAAACAAAAACAAAAGTTGAAATCTTTTATTCGACAACACTAACACATCTTTCTTCTGTCTCCTCTCACATAAAAAATTAAAAATAAATTAATTTTTTTAAAAAAATAATACTAAAAATAAAAAGATTTGTATTTAATATTTCCGTGTTTGGCCTTAAATTGACTTGAGCCACCCCGAAACCAATATGTGAAAATCCATCCTTGGTGAAAATCTTTATAGCAGCTTAACAACAATAGACCCAATGATTTAATTGAGACAAAATTGATAGTTAAAGGATTAAATTAAGAATTTATGGACCAAATTAAAACCAAAGATAAAGTTTAGGGGCGAACTTTAATTTTTACCCAAATAACAACAATTAAGTAACATTTAGAGCAACTATAAACTCACCAAGCCTCCGGTGGCGAACTCCAGAAGCCAGCAAGCCACAGCTGCACCAAGCAACTGTGCAATCCAGTACAAAACACCACGCAGTAGGCTAATGTTGCCTCCAACAAACGCACCAAAAGTCACAGCAGGGTTAACGTGCCCGCCGGAGATGTTGGCTCCGACGGAGACCGCCACAAACAGCGCAAAAGCATGAGCTAGCGCGGCGGCGATAAGGCCGGCAGGGGTGGTTGGGCCACCGCCAGTAAGCTTGCTGAAAGCCATGCCGGAACCTTCACCGGCGAACACGAAAATTAGGGTTGAAATGAACTCGGCCAATACCGCCTTGAGAGTGTCCGGGTGGATGGCCTCCTCCGGTCTTCCTACGGCGATCTCTCTGATCGGCATGGTTGTAGAGCCAAGATCGGCGGAGAGAAACGCTTGAGAGGTGTGAAGAGGTAGGGAGTCTTGACGGAGAAGATGATGGAGTAGTTCACGCTCTTGAGGTTTCCTTTGAGAAACTATACATATAGGTCTGGTGTCCACATCTCATGCAGTGTACCAACTTATATCAAGTGCCAAGGCTATGCCTACTGGTTATAGCCGGGTAAAAATTAAAATAAAATAAATATAAATAATTAAATATAATTAAAGAAAAAAATTATAAGTAGTTAAATAAAATAAATACGTGACATTAGCAATAAATTTGTAATTTATTAAACATTTAATAAGCGACCTACCGATAATAATATTTTTACGTTCCAAAAATAATTTAAATCTCAGGAATGTTATTGATACGAATATATTCGGATAATGCATATCCATATCATATGTCGGGAAAGTATTATTGTGGACAGGTTGTGCATTTAGAAAAAAAAGATTAATCATAGTATTTTATTTTGTTTTGTTTAAAATAAAATAGACCCAATAGAAAATTTTGTTGGGTACCAATCAGTCATCGTCATTCATACAGCAAAGGAATTTTAGATAAAGCGTCAGATGACTGACACGTGTGCATGAAAGATAAAGGCATGTGATGTGCTTTTTTTCGTAGTGGATCATTTTGTCTTTTCATGTTTGGTCTCATCAGGAAAGGTCGAATAACTTTATGTATTTTTATATTTACCCAAAAACAAAAACAAATGTTTTTTTTTTTGCGCTTTTTTTGGTTATTTCATGCACAAAAATCATCTCCTCTGCACTTAAGGGGGGCGATAATCGAGTTATCTCGTGTCGAGTCATTGCGAGTTTGTATCGAACATTAGTTAACTTTAATCTAACTCATTTAACTAATTGTGTCGTATCAAGTTGACGTGTTTATTTTCGTATCGTGTTCCTATTCGTGTTGACCCACATAAACTTTAAATACAAAATTTAATTCTAATATTCTATTTTCACTCAATTGATTTCATGCCCATACTTTTTATACAAACTAAAAATTAACTTAATAAGCATAATAATAATAATAATTAGTAAAAATTTCTTTTTTATACAATAATTATGTCAATACTTAATAAATAGTTACAAATAATTAATATTTTATTTTTATAATACTAATTAAACATGTTGATCATGTTAATTTCGTATTATTCGTGTTACCATAGAAACGAGAAAATAGAGAAAGTGTCAATTCTTAAATAAACGGGTTAATCGTGTCAATTTCAAGTTTGACAGATTAAACCCGAACTTGACACGTTTATATTGTGTATTCATGTGTCGAATCATTTTGGAGTTCGTGTCAAGTTATAATCGAATTCGTGTCATAAAATTCGTATTGAGTTCAAGTCGTGTCGTCGTGTTGAATCAAAAATTACGACTTCTATTTGCACCAAGTCTCAATGTCTGACAAATCAACCAAACTACTCCTCAATATCAAACAAGCTCACTAAGTTACCTACTTGTCTCATCTCTCCTATTTTCTAAAAAAACTAAATTTTTGATATTGATGAATTTCTTTTAACACAGAGTTATTGCAAGTATTACTATAAATACCCATCTTTAACTTCCTCGTCCATTATATTTAAATTTCTCTTGAAAAAATCACTTTTGTCCTTCATATATTTCTAAATAACCGCTTACAGCTACTTATATTTTTTTCTTTAACCACCTAAATTTTTTATGTAACCATATTTAACCATTTAGATTTATATCTTTTAATCTCTTTTCTCTTTGACGTTTTCTTCTTTTTGCCTATTTGTCGACGAGTATTGTTTGTGTACGATCCCTAATGTCTAGAATGGGTATGAGGCTATGCATGTAAGTAAAACAGGTTCACCAAAATCCAATTCAAGATTAACATTGGTAGTATATAGCATTTGCCAAAAAAATATTAGTACTCAAATCGGTGTATTGAGGTTTTTCCAACCTGAATTTTAATTTGAACCTCAATTATTATTCCTCTAACTTTGGATTAAAGATTATATAATCTAGATTGAACCTGAGTAAGTCTAGGTTAATTCATATCTCTCATCACTTGCATACACACATCTTTTAAGTTCTCGGGATGCGACCATTTGTTGACTACACGATCTTCATCTTGTAACTATGTAAGCTCTAAAATGATTCAAGTTTTAAAATATGTTCATTGCTTATTTAGACATGCTCTCTGGAAATTCGGTTTTGGTGCTTTTACACATTGAGAAAAATTAAAAATTAGTTTAAACTCGTTTCATAAACATGGTCAATCCTGAATCAAATAGAATCTCTATGTTACCTAAAAGCATCATTCTTGGAATATTTTGACAAAAAAATATAGAACATTATCTCATAGTCAATAATTGCTGATAGGTCGTGGAGCTCATGGTTTAGTTTCAGCATTAATTTAATTAATAGCTTTCTTTTGATGGGTTGTCTGTCCACGTTTAAACGATAAAGGGAATCTTGGATTAGGAGAGCAGGTGTAATACGAAGAATAAGATAATCATGAACTACTTGTATCATTGAATTCCAATGCATTTTTCATATAGTTATTGATGATGCACAAAATTGGTTTTGCACACCACTAGTCAAGTAATTTGGAAATTAATGTAGTAATTAAAGTAGAGAGAGAGAATTTATAGTGGTTCGGCCAATATGACCTACGTCCACTTTGGAATGGCAATGAGTTGCCGGTATTTTATTGATTCCGGTGAGTAATGAGAACGGAGAGTTACAGATTGGAGAGGAATAAAAATTTTATGCTCTGTAAGGTGTGATCTCATCCGATCTGATCTGATCTGCTCTGCTCTCATCTGATCTGCCCCCCAAGTGTTGGTGGGGCTTACATTTTATAGTCACCCCCTAATAGATTGGGGCGACTTAATAGCAACTGTCCAACTATTCTGGTGGGGCTTGCGACTTCTTCTCAACTGGCGAGACAAATGCGGTGCTCTCCATGAGACTCGGTCAAATGATGAGGTGGAGATTGGCTGTTTCTAAGGTGGTGGAGGTGAGGCTCCTGGGATGACCCTTACTCCAGGGTGGCGAGGAGGAGGGCTGGGCGCTTGAGGAGGAGGGCTGAGCACCTGATGAGGAGACCTGGGTGCTTGAGAAGGAGGGCAGGGCGCCAGGCCTGGGTGCCTGGCATGATGGCCTGGACGCCAGGGATGGTCTGGGCGCCCAGTTTGGGCGCCAGAGAGTCCTTGGATGACCTTGTGTGCTCCTGCTGATGTAGCTCCTTGAACTTGACCTTATGTGCTCCCTGCTAATGTAGCTCCTTGAGCTTGTTGAGCTTGACCGGGTTGACCATATTAGGCTTGGCTAGCTGGACCTCTTGAAGTTGGGTCATTGGGCTTGTAACATGAGTTGAGTCTTTGGGCTTGGCCCATCAGTTATGACTCAGTTGGTGGTTGAATTATAAGTGATGATCATGAAACCCGTAATCTATTCTTATTGAGAATGCATTTATTATAGATGTAGAAATAGTTTTATTGATGAATATAGGACTAGTATTTTTCAATTTTGTCGATACTAAAACATTTATTATTAAAAACCCAGTACGAACAAGCTTGTTTGAATCTGCTTTCGATGATCATGAATGATAGGTATTTAAGATGAAAAATGACACATCTTTTTAATTCTGCATTGTTTGTTTTTCATTGTTAATGTTTAACGGAAAAAGGGGCGCAAAGTCTTCTATTATTATCATTTTCTCTTATCGACATACGTGATTTACGAGCGTATATTTTTATAATGATTTTGATGATTGCCAGTTATGATTAAAAATCATAAACCTATATACCCTAAACACTTTAGAGTGAGAATAAGGACATCATTATTGGTGTTAATTGAGGTAATTCAGCAAAAACAACAATGAAAGCAATATGTGTGTATGATTATTCACATTTTGACAGTCGATGCTCAAAATTCAATGACACCGATGTTTAATTTTTTGTAATAAAGGTTCTGGGAGGTTCCTGAATGAGAGTGACCTTGTGGAGATGATTGGGAATTTGGTAGGTGGATGTATATGAAATTAATAGGAGGAACCTACGGTGATTATTCTGGGTATATTCTCTGCAAATGCTCATTAGACTGTTTATGCAATAGTTAATGACGAGACTGCATTGGAATATTAATAACCAATAATAATAGTTTGGGGGTCACCTCACATTAGGCAGGGGTAAAAAACCTATGGACGGTTACATTTTTAGGATAAAACCTCCCAATTGAGCTTATATTATTCTTATTACTGATGGTGTGTTCTACGCAGTTAAGTAGAGGTGAACGATTTGAGGATTTTGTTAAGGACGTTGATGGGGTTTATTGAGATATCCGATCAGAGCTTCCAGGCTCTTGGGGATTGAACAGTCAATTAATGAGTTAATAGCTACGAATAGAGATCAGTAAACTGGGAATTTATAGTGGTTCACGAGCTTGAAAGTTTGGTTAGTCCACTCTAATGAAATCTCTTGCTCCTGGGGGAGTGTTCTATTACTTGGGAAAGAAGGTTATATGATTGCATAAATATTTTAGTATAGATGTTTCATCCCTATTTACAGTATACAATTGTCTTGCATAATCTTTGTGATCCTCCTGTAATTAACTCGATTCTTGCGTAATCAACGTGATCCTCTTGGAGTTGTTACGACCCATCTGGTGGCATATTTGTCCGTTATAGACTACATTCCCTAGACGTGACGTAATCTTCTGAAAAATATGATCTATTACTGTCGTTGTGTGCACAAGGAGTACGTTAGTGGTAATTCTTGACTTGTGCCTCTCGAACTAACAATTATTAGCTAAGAGATCCGAACTAGTATGTCCGAACTAAAAAGTCCGAACTTAGCCTTAGCCAATTTTTAATATTATCAATTACTATTAATGTAAATCGATCTTACATTATCGAGTTTGCCTTGATGAATGCAACCATAACCATACTTATTAAATTTCGTAAAATTGTATAGTATTTACTAAATAATACACATCATTTCAATCATTCAGATTTAGAATGTTTTATGGGGTCCACCTACTTAGTGGGGTAAGTAAAACCAAGTGAAAAAAGGGAAAATAACAATGATTGGACCCACCACAACTAAGGATCATGATGGCTTTCCCTAGCAACCTTTACCAGTTAAAGGTGGACCACATTTGAGAATTTTAATCACATCTAAAGTCTAAACATAAATAATAAGAATTAAGAAAATAAATGGATCTGTTGAGGATAAGATCTGAACTAGTAGCACATCTATACTACTTCTAAAAAGCTACTAAATCAAAAAATAATTTTTTTTCATAAATATCCTCTAGCATTTGTATAATGGCAGATTCATCCATTCTTTTTGATGATCCAGCTTCTCGGTGCCATTTTGTCCAACAAAGAAAACCCATTTTGATCATGTGGATATTTATTAGGGTTAATTACAAATTATTCCCTCAACTATGGGTACTGCTACAATTAAATATTGTAGATTTTAATTTCGATAAATTCCTCTCTCAAAGTTTTCAATTGACCAAATTAACAAATAAAATTAATTACTTTTGACGACTGAAATTGAAGAAATTTGATAATTGAAAAATATTAAAAATTAATGGGAAAAATTATTGAAATTGACACCTCAAAGTGTTAATTTTAACAATATTCAAAGTTTAAGGGAATTATTTGTAACTAACCCTATTTATTATCTTTTCCAAATAAATGCCCACAACCTCTCTCTTCTTCTACTCACCCGAAACCCCCACGCATTCCCCTCTCTCTTTTTATCTACCGCTCAAAGCATGCGTTACTCTACGCATTCAATCTCTCTTTTCGGCATCTCAACGTCTGTCGCTGTTGCTCTTTCCGCCTATACGCATTCTGGGACTTAATGCATGAAGTTGCAATGCCTATATCTGATTTCAATTCACGCAATTCCAATACTTCAAACTAGCATTTGAATCACTCTAAGGTGTTTTTCCTCTCTCCATTGCAATTCAACACTCTGTCAATCTAACGATTTCGGAACCAGCCGCTTATTTCTTGGTATTGTTCTTTCACTGATATCTTTGTTAAGATTTTCTCTGTTGTAAATACATCTTTGTTTTTTATTTTAACATCATAACGGATGTTGAGAACATTAAACTTTGACAGAAAAAATACAGCGCAAACACCGTGTGTATTGGTGTCACGGAAGTAACAGTGTGCTACTCAAATAGGTACTTAATCAACGTACACTGAATTCCCTCTCTCTATATAGATTGTTTATATTTTTTATTTATGTCTTTTCACTTATTCAACATATTGTGGTTTTTGTGATACATAGGATTAGAGTTTGTGCACAACTCTATAAAACAATAAACTGTTCTTAACAATTTTTTTACATTTTTTTACCGAGCTGCTTGCACGTAGTGGTTTATTGCTCATTAAGTAATAAAATAAAATTATACTGATAATTTAGTTGATATGTATAGATTGTTGATTGTCTTTCAAAATACAAACATTAGCAAAAGTGGACTTGACCATTTATTTTAACACAGAATATTCTAAAGATATTGAGCAATTTGGTGCAGTAGATGGGTTGTGAGAAAATTCCCAGTTTGCTATGTTCTTAGTAACCTAGCACACATGATATGAATTTTGTGAGAACCTTGCAGTTTTGTTGTGGATTTCTGAGAATTTAATTTTTTATGTACATTTCGGTGAATGGCCTTATTGATTCTGGTTTGACATTTTAGTTTGTTGGGTATGTGGTTGTTGGCTCAACAAAGACTCTAGATAGTTGTTTAGATAAATTGGGGTTACTGGATCTTCTAAATGCAGCATGCCTACTGTCAATTCACTTAATTGTGTTGTTATGAGGCTTTAGTGCTAAAACAAACAGTTTGATGATTAACATTTGTAGTATAAGAAATGATTCATATTTTTGTTGATGTCCACAAGGAATTTATGGGTAGACACATATGAAAATGTCATAGCCAAGGTCATCACGCAAGGATATGGGTGAAGTGATGACATTCTTGTCAGGGGTGGCTCAAGACAATTTGGGGCCTAAAGCGATACTTCTAAATGAGGTCTTCTATGTTTAGTGTTAATATTTTTTATTTAAAATTAATTTTTCTTGCTTTTTGAGTTGCAAAAATATTAATTAAGGTTTTATATTCACGTTTTGCTACCATATCTTTTTCAATTGATAGTATCGCTAATCCAGTTAATCTTTCTTGTGACATAATCGATCTTAAGTAAGATTTTATCAATTTTAATTTTGAAAAGCTTCTTTCCGCAGAAGCAACTGTTACAGGAATTGTTAATAATATTCTGTAAGCAATGAATGCATTTGGAAAAGAATATAACTTTTTTATATAATTTAGTATCTCAATTGGAGTATTTTCTTTCATTTGTAAAATTTCTTTTAAAACATTTAGTTCTAAAAATAAATATAAACCATCAATATCGGAAAAAAATTCGTGTTTTAAGAAACATTCGAGATCCAAATAATATTGTTTTAAACTATCATTGGTCAATGATTTTAATTTTTCTAAGTTAAATAAAAAACCAAAAATATTTTCGTACTTTTGTAATTGTTCAAATCTATTTTTTAGTGAAGAAATAGCTTGATCAATTATATATGTAAAATAATCAATTCTAAAAGATTCTTCAATAGATTGTGTTACTTCATCATCAACATTTTCATCAAATTATTTTTTTCTACGAACTCTACGTTTTTCACGAAATATAGGTTCTATACCCATTTCACATGCAATCTCTTTAGATGAAATCATAGCATTTGTAAATCCACTTTCCCTATATTTTTCAAAAAAAAGAAATGAGACATTTTAATTGATCTATAGCAATATCAATATGCATGTCTTTTGATTGTAAATATTTACTAACTAAGTTGACGGAAAATAAAATATCATACAAAATAGTCGTGCCCAATAAGAATTCAAAATTCTCAATCTCATATGTTGCTAAACAATTAGCTTCACTCCTTATTTTAGGATATTCACTAGTTTCTGCTAATTGCAATAATGCATCTCTTATTCTTGGAGCTTGAAATCTTATTGCTTTAACACTTTCAACACGACTTTCCCGACGTGTTTGTGATAATGGCTTAAGAGTTAAACCTTGAATATTATCTTATAAAAATTTTCATCGTTTTGTGGAAGAGGAAAATAATGATTATATACGTTGTACTATTCCAAAAAATGATATAGCCTTGGGACAAGAGTTAGCCATATCACAAAGTACTAGATTTAAATTATGACAACCATATGGTGTGTAAAAAGCTCTAGAATTTATATTGAGTAACCTTTTTTGTACACCTTGATGTTTTCCTTTTATATTAGACCCATTATCATATTCTTGTCCTCGTACATCATTAATATCTAAATTCAAGATTACTTATTACATCTATAATTTTATCAAATAAACATTTTTCACTCGTATCATTTACTTTAATAAGTTCTAAAAAATATTCTTCTATTTTTATTGGACTTATTATAATATCTATGCATCGTAAAATTGTGAAACAATAGAACCTGACTTGAATGATCTCAAATGTTGGTTTTTTGGTTCTAAACCATGTCTCTTATGTTGCAATGAAAACTTGAGTTGAAGATGGAGGATGGAGTGGACGAGTTCGAGTCAATCAGTCCGCTGTAGCACTAGGCAAAAAAAAAAAAATGATCTGTGAGTGAGTAACGAGTTCTGTGAGTTGAATTCTCAAGTCTTGAGAGCATTATGAGAGAGAGGGGGGGGGGGAAGAAGAAGAGTTTATTTTTTTGTTTCAGTTTAATGAGAGGGAGAGAAAGAAAAAAAAAAAATTTTTGTGTTGTTGGTTTGGTTGGTTTACACATAGAGAGAGAGAGAGAGAGAGAGAAAGATTGAGTGTTAAAAAGAAGATAGATTTGACTTTTTGATTTTTTTGGTGGCTTTGATATGACCTTTCAGTTTTTTTTTTTTGTATATTGTTCATTTTTTTTAGATATTTAATGTTTGGATTGAATTATGGGCCTAAAATGGTTGATTGAGCTTATATTTTTATAATGTTTTTTTTTTGAGGAATTTATAAGCCGGTGCAATTTTTTAGACTTATTTAGGCAAAAGTACAACTCAAAAACTTATTTAGGGTAAAGTGAATATTTTTTAAAAATGTCATTATTGCCATCGGTAAATAGCACATGTATGGAAACTCATCATCTTCCATCCGTTTTTTTTTTTTGCAGCAATCAAGTAATGGGAGGGAAAATAGGGGGTTTAATTATCAAAATCCATCCTTTTCGGCAGAAGGATTCTATGTCCATGGGAATGCCAGAAGTGTGACTGTTCATCGTCCAAAAAAACAAGGAATACAAGTTACTGTTCATCGTCCAAAACAACAAGGAGTACGAGTTACTGTTCATCGTCCAAAAAAAGAGAGGAATACGAGTTACTATTCATCGTCGTCTACGATCAAGTAATTGTGTATCGTCTCCGACAACTTTTTCACCGGAAAAATAGTTACGTCCATTAAAAACCAGTTACACCCATTAAAAAAATAGTTACACCCATTATAAAAATAGTTACATACATTAAAAAACAGTTACACCCATTAAAAAAATAATAGTTACACTCATTAAAAAACAGTTACACCCATTATAAAAATAGTTACATACATTAAAAAACAGTTACACCCATTAAAAAAATAGTTACTCCCATTAAAAAACAGTTACACCCATTAAAAAAATAGTTACACCCATTAAAAAACAGTTACGCCCATTAAAAAAAAAAACAAAGAAGTTCTTTTTTCCCTACATCTCAACAACGAACAATACATAATATCTAACAAAACATTTACTGCATATATCCCACAAAACTGTTCATTCAAAATTCAAAAAATTAAAGATAAAAAATATGTAATCTTTACATATTTATTTCCTAAAATATCTGTCAATAGCTGCCTAAAATCTCCCGCATAACTGCTCATTCAAAATTCAAAAATTAAAAGATAACAAATATGTAATCTTTACATATTCATTTCCTAAAATAACTGTCAATGATAGCTACATAAATTAAGGAAGGGTGTTTAGGTAAAAAAGATTTTAATTCATTTGAATTTTGCACCTAAACATAAAAAGTTTTATAAAAATTGTACTTAATAGAATAAACAACTTACCCATACATTTTTGCTAAAATAAGTCTAAAAAATTGTACCCACACCTAAAAAACCCTTTTTTTTACATGGGTTATTTACAATGTTTAAAAATTTGGGGCCTTCCTTTGAAATGGGGCCTAAAGCCCAGACTTTTTTACACCTGCTGTTGGGCCGGCCCTGATTCTTGTACATGTCAAGAGCAGTTAAAAACTTCCCTTACGATGCCAATGAAGATCAAAAATCTTTTTAAACCAATCTCCTCTGTGATGGTTGGAGAAAATATGAAAAGTATGGTCATGAAATGGTAGATATTGGGGCTAGGTTTTAACTATCATGTCAGTCTTTTGGGTTTTGGTGGGTCAACTCTAATTTGGTTACTTGTAAAAGACTAAATGGATATGAACTTTTATCTAGATCTTTTTTGAACTATTTCTTGGATTATGAACAATTTTAATTATAAAATTTTTTTTTCTTTTTGTGTATAGTTTTTATTCATTTTTTGTATTGAAGTGGTTAAATGTCATACCATTATAGCAAGAATCATGCACACAAACTGCCTCACAATTTGATTTTTATTCTTGAAAATTTGGTTTGTTCTAATCAGATTTATGTTTTGGTTTTGATTAGAATGTTTGATCTGTATTCTTGAAAATTTAATTTTTCTATGATGTTTATTAGTTTCCCTTTTTGGTTGTGATTGGGGGAATTGTTTTTTGGATATAGGCTAAAATTTGCTTATTTCCTATTGGCTCTTAAATACTGTCTATGCCGCCAATTTTATCTATTATAATTTTGTTTACTGTCAACATGCCATCGATTTTAACTTGGGGAATGAAAGTGAGTATAAAGTTTAGGAAATGGAAAATGATGAATTTGTGATGCTTACAAGCACTTCAAACTGCTATAAGCTTCCCCTAGGCATGGACCTGAAGTAAAGAACATAAACAAGGCACACATTGAGAGCAGAGTTGATTCACCTATTGCTAATGCCTAGCCTTTCAACCACACAATAAACATGAATATGTGGGTCACAAGCATGGAAATCCTGTTTATGGTGTGAATTTTTTGGCAGTGAATATGATAATTGGGTTTGTGTGGTTACTAAGTGAGTTGAATAGGAGGGTGATTTTGCATTATATGCCCATTTAACATCTGATTTAGAATAGATTTTTCGCATTTAGGTCAATTATGAATCTATTTTTATGTTGATTTTGTTGTTTCAATTTTGGGTGGATAGTTTGCAATTTTAGGTGTATTCTTTGCAATTTAGGAATTAAATTTCAGTTTTAATGCCAGTTAGGATGTTTTTGCAATAAAGAATTTATTTTTACTTAACTACCTTGAATTTATGATGGGGTTTGCTCGGTGCCAATAATACTATGCACGTAAGGTGTTTGATAAGATGAGGTATTGTAATATATGTGGTTATGATGGGTTGAGTGGTTGCTATGGATGGTGATGAGTGTTGACATGTAGAACAATCTTTGGGTGCAATTTTTATATGTGTCTTGCATATATCTAGCTAGGATTGATTGCGGTGGACATTACTAACGTGGTAAAGAGTGTTGAAATTTTTTCTTTTGGTTCCACCACTTGAGTGGTGCCAAACCCCAATCCATATGTAGTTAGAATTTGCATGATTTGTTTTTATAGGGTCAGGTTATGAATTTGCATTATTTATGTTGGGTATTGTTATAGTTGTGTACTATTTGCAAATTGAGCTATAAGAGTGGCATGTTTGGATTAGGCTCTGAAGATTTTTATTATTGTAAGCCGCTCTCCCTTCTTTGATTTCTTTCCACTACAGTTAAATACTCTTTATGGATTGAATTGATTTATATTCCCATAATACAGTTATTGAGTTGGAGTTGCTTTATTTTTTTTCTTCCTTTATTGAACATGTGAATTTGCAGAGTTGATATATGTTTGTTTTGTTGTTGTTTCTCATAACATGAAATTTTCTTATATTAACCCTAAAAAATTTGGCGCTCCAAAAAAGAATATTTGTTGGTCAAGTTTCATTACTTATAAAAATAAACAATCTGCCCATTCAAATTGATAAAGAATTACATTTCTTCCTCAATTCCAGTTCACTTGTAAACTTTAAAATTTTGCTCTGATTTCACTTCTCTTCCCCCCTAGCCAGTCACGATGTTTAAGAATGATTGAGTGAGTGTAGTCTACTTTGAATAGTTTTGGAGTCCTAATACTTGAGGTATTAATTGACCAGAGCATATCAAAGGTAAATTAGGAGGGATACAAAAGTTTTTATTAGAATTGGTGAGTCAGATTTGTTAAGTTTTCATAATACTTCTGGGAGGTTTAGATCTTCATTGCCCTTTGTTTGTCAATCTATTAACAGTCTTTATAGATTACTTTCGTGAGGTAGGTGCCAACCATTTTATGTATTTAATTAATGTGCTCCTTCCTTAATATTGGTGTCTTCTAAACTATTTTAACGAGGCAGTATAACATTTCTCATTCAATTCAATTCAGGAAACAATGATACACGAATTCAATATAAAATTTTCAATCTTCACATAATCAAACGACATGGTTTCACGTGCAACCCACGTTTGCAACAACTAGTAAAAAAAAAAGGAACAGTAGGTGAGGGAGTGGAAGTAATCCAGTGACAAGGTTTGTCAAACATTGAGCTGGATATGAAAACATGTGGCCCAACAGGTCCAGAGAAGGTGCTCAAACATTGAGCTGGAGATGAAAATGAGTTTGAGTCGAGTTATGAAAAATTCAAACTCTTACTTAAATTTGAGTAAAAAAAAGAATAAAAAACTTAATTTGGTATATACCTCTCTAATGGAGAAATTCAAATTTAAAGGAAAAGAAACTCAAATTTAAATGAAGACAAATTTAAATTTAAAATAGGATAAAATATAATTATTGAATCTTTAAAAGATGGTGAAATCTCACAACTAAAAATTTGGGTAAGAATTTAGGTCTCCTTTTATTTGAGTAAAAAAATAAGTCTTCCTTGATTTGATATGAGAATAGATCTAGCATTAGAGAAGATTTTGAATTTTTTTTTACTAAGTTTCTTGTCAGTATTAAAAAAGTATGGAAGGTTTTTATGGATGAGGGAAGGGTAGATCACTCCTTTGGGCCAAGAAAGGTTTAGTCACTGTTATCAGAATTGGACCGGTTATTAAATTGGCAGGGGACTAAGTTAATGATTTATTGACTCAACCATAAAGTCAACTGATCGGATTCGTCATATAATAAAAAAATATAATAATTTAATTAAAAAAATATAAAACATGTCCATAATGTATGCAATCCAGTGGCTGGCTGAGTTGAGGAGATTGATTGCCTGAGTTGAGTCATGTCATGTGTTGCTATGCGTTTGGAGAAGAGAAAACAGAAGAGGTGGGACTCGATTTAGAGCAAAATTGCCCTAAAAAATTGATTTTAATTTTTTTTCTCTTTAAAATTCGAACTGTCCAGTTTAAACAACTCACCCGATTCTCCGATTTTATATAAAATCGCTCGATTTTACTAGGCCGTTTGACTACACATAAGGTCAAACTCAAGAATTGGACCGGTTTAGGGTCAAGTTCACTATCCAACAGACCAGGATGATTCAATTCTAATAACACTGGGTTTATTGGCTGTGTCCTTTAGTGGAGTCAAAGTGATTTTTTTTTTTATCAGTATCGATGAAATTAAATCATCCATCATTAAATATATTTAAAATCTTATCATGGAGGCCGTTTTTGTTTAAACAAATCTTATCTAGTTTATTATAATCATTAGATTAGTAGCAATTGGAATGTTATATAATACTCACTTTTCATCCAACACCAATTATGCACTAGTCCTCGAATTAAGTTCCTAAATTAAATATAAATAATATTTTTCTTTAAAATATCACACAAAAATTCACTATTAAGTGGTACTTAATAGCAAGCGGGTTTCAGTATTGCCCGACCCGTTGTACAGTACACTCATTGGCTGTGTTGGGCACATTTCAGAGGATCAGCACGCCAAACTCGTTCAAGTTGGCCCAATCTCTGACGTTGGGCCGAAACTCACTCGATTTCTAACCTTTTAGGTAGGTATAGCAGAACGTAGTCCAGTTCTCTTTCTTGCTTCTCTCTCCACCTTTCTGAGGTAAAGTTGGAGAGAGAGAGAGAGAGAGAATGGCAGTACCAGGCAGACGCAACGGTGTGATGGGCGACGACGACGAGGAAGACGCTCTGTTCGAAGAAGTAGAAGAAAGATTGTTGCTCGAACCAGAGTCCGACACACCCCCGCACCTCCGTGACCTCGCCTCCGCCGCCGCACTCGGCGACGTCGACGCCCTACGCCTAGCCCTAGGTATTACATGTCTATTTCTTTAATTAATTTCTGTAATTCTGTCCCATCAACTGGTTGTGGTGCCCAGTGCCCACTCTTTGTGACTAAACCTTGGGGTTAACATAACAAAGGGATGGATGTTTAATTATGGTGTGAATCTTTGAAATTAGTAAATTTAGTGCAGTATGTGGTGCATGTGTGTTTCGGCACTTGAAATTTATTAGAATCTGTGTGTTTTCTGATGAGAGGTCGTGACGCAATCTATTGAGCGGGAAGATCATGCATTGTTAAAGGCGCTGTTTTTGAGTTTGAGAGATTCTGCACTATCTTTTTTTATTCATTTTTAATTCTATATTGGCGTGTGTTACCCTCTTAGCTCGTTGGCTCGGCATTGGCATGTGGTTGCCTCGCCCAAAAGCTACCATGCCTGAGCCAAATTGGTTTATACTTGGTGAAGTAAACCCTTGTGCAAAATTGGCTTCTGAAGGATTTGGATGTTTACTTGGTCAAGTAACAAAGTGATTCGACAAAGGCTCAAGTGGTATGTAATGACTATGCCCCCGACTCAAGTTGTTATGATTCCTTGGCTCACAGTATATTCGTTGCTGTCACTTCATTTTTGCTCACTAACGCTATTATGGGGGGGTGCTCTGTGAAAGGGGTACCATGCCAGCCTCCCTAGGGACCCTTATGCCCTTAAGCCTTGGCACACCAAAGTAAGACATGACCTTAACAAATGCTTTCCATGGATGAGGCAAGATATTTCAAAGTCCGAGACCCGAGATGTAGGGCCGATGATCGGAGGGACCCGTCGTTGGCGGAAGCCCATGCATGGCTGAGGAAGGCAACTCATGCATGGGCACGTTAGGCATGACCAGTGGGTTAATTGAAGCACTATGCATGGCTGAGAGAGGCAGCTCATGCATGGATACGTTGGACACAAGCAAAAAAACAAGCAAGGCTAGCTGGGTGACTCGATTTTGTGGGGCATTGCTAGCTTGGAAAACTAAGCCATGAGCTGGGCATGGCTTGACACGCAAGACTAATTCAAGTGTTGTGGGCTCATAAGAAAGGCACATGCACAACATGTGAGACAGTTCTGAACAGTTGAGGCATGTGCCCTACAGATGATGGCGGTTCTATGCAGTTGCTAGCACGTGCACAGCATGAGGGAATTTTTGGCATGTGCACACAGTATGTAAAGAGGGGCAGTTACTGGCTGGGTCAGCCAATAGTTGCAACTGCCTCTACCATGACCAGCACATTGGGAAGAATGGCCGAAGGTCTCAGACTCTCAGCCATGGTCAACAGGCTTGTGGGCGAATCTGATGTTATTTTGCAGTTGCCTAGGCAATTGGGCTTGTAACTGTCATTTTATATGCTACATGTAGGCATGCCTAGATGTGCAGTGCAATCAAGAGAGTTGGGTACGTTTTGTAAGCAGACCTTGACTGAGTTTCCTTTAGGCTTTGCTGAGAAAGAAAAAAGTTTGGCCAATTGGCCAGTAAAACCTGTGTGCTGCTATGAGTTTGCTTGTTGTCTCTATTCTGTTCGTGTGTGCATTTTTGTGAGCATTTGAGTGCATTGGCTGAGACTGAGTTTGGGATCTCAGTGCCATCAGGAGACAAAAATTCGAGTGAAAATTAACCCTCATGATAGCGTGCTAGAGGAATGTTACTGTATTTTGACACTCAAAAACATAAATGAAATTGTGTTGTCTTGAGTTCACAAAATGAAAACAATGGAAACTCTCCATTTGTTATCAATAGAACTTGTTGTTACCCAAACATGGACCAATCAATTTACCTTTTTCAATTAATTCCTAATTCCTTCAGGACTTACCAATTCATGTGTGATAAACATGCTTCATATTTATTGTGCCTTGTTTGAATTGGTGGTTACTGCCTTAGCCGTGCACATTTATAGCAATGAGAGAAATTTGGACTGAAGGGGAATCCACCTTGTGCAATACCAATATTAGTCAACTCAAAATCACAATGGTTTGTAGAAAAGTTTGTTGCTTTGATTGCAAGAACCTTTCAACCACATTGTAATATTGTGACCTGATTTTTTTTTGTAGTTTACTCAGCAACATGTTATTTCTCCTTCAGGATTGTTTCTCCAATTCCCATTGGCCATCTTATGATCATCAAATATTATTACGATTGGCAATGGTCTATTTCTTCCATCTTGTCACTGGAATTTATCTATACTACTAATAAAACTACATTATTAAGAAAAATTTTTGATTGACTACTTTAACCCTAAAACAATATATAAAGACAATACTAGCCCTTTTTAATTTAGAACTCATATTAATAAGACTTGATTGATGTTAAACTTTTAATTAGACAACTTTACTCTCACAATACTAATATTATTAATATGGAATTCATATTAATAAAACTTTATTAATATTACACATATCTAAGCCTTTCATATTCTTTTTTTTAAAAGACAAAAATTAATTGTTAAAATAATTAAATTTACTTTTATTTATGTCTATCTATTTTCATTAGTTGATGACAAGTTTGTGAATTTTTAAATGAAATTGCATAAATGCACTAGAGTCTTATTTAGTATAAGATTTATTTTAATATAATTTGGATAATATTATCAAACCCTAACTTTTCATTTTCTTCTTTTTTATGTTTTAGTTTTAATAAATTCTCTTTAGTTATATTTATTGGCAATACTAGAAACCATTTTATTTGTATCGATTAGCAATGTTGCAAATATGTTCAGTCTCACATTAAATTACTTATCACAACTTAACTTTTTAAATTTGTTCAATTAATTGTTTATAATTAAATGAACACCATAACTTAAAATAGTTCGCTTCCGTATTTTTCATAATTTAATAAGTGTCTGCGATACTTTTTAGTTATATATACCCACATACTATAAAATATATTTGTACCATTACTATGATGGTGCAAATAAAATTAATCTAAATAATTAACATCACGTGAAAAGTTCTAAACTTTAAGTGTAAAGGTTTACAAGAAGGTAATTCATCAAAACTTAAGAGAAAATAAAACAATAAAAACTAATATTCGTTTTGCAAATATGTAGTGTTAGGTTCATTACAAATTACACAAATTATATAATAGGAATATTCAAAAGGTTATATTTATTAGTAGGTATTTTCTATTATATTTATTTAATTATTTCAAAAACAAAACCATAATTTAAAAAGTCAACGTGCAAAGCACGTGTGCACGATCTAGTAAACTTAAAATATCACAATTTGCGGACAAATTATTTGGTGTTAATGCTTGTTAAGACTTAAGAGGGTTTGAATCCCACATCTAATAACTAGGTCTACTAAGTTTGTCAATTAGTTTTGAGTTGGATGCTCTAACATGATATCAGATCTGGGTTTTGGATGGTTAGTGAACCAAGTCTCTTACCCATTTGAATTTCCAAGTATGCATGTTTGTGTGTTTCTTTGTTGACCTCACTTGCGAGTCCGGGTCCTATGTAAGGGAGGGTGTTGAGGGAGCTTAAATCCCACATAGAGTAATTAGGACCACCAAAGTTTATTTATAAAAATACTTGAGGGGTCACTTCACCCATTGTCAATTGGGATTTAGTTGGATGTTCTGTCGATGCTTACTCCTTTAGCTATTGTACTAATGCTTTTGCTATTTAATGGCACTGCAGATAATTTGAGTGGCAGTATTGATGAGCCAGTGGAAGATGGGGACACTGCTCTTCATCTGACCTGTCTATATGGCTATCTCCCTTGCGTCCAGGTCAGTTGCCTCAGTATCATTTGTCATGTTTATTAACTTGTTTTTAATAGGATGAATATCGAACAAAAATCTGATAGAAGATGTAGTCCTTATGCTGTTGTTCTTTCATGTAGCTATTGTTGGAAAGGGGGGCTTGCTTGGAGGCTAAGGATGAAGACGGTGCCCTTCCTCTGCATGATGCTTGTGCAGGAGGTAGGCTGTTACCCTTGCCAACTATGTCTCACTATTGTCTTATGTAAAATCCTTGTTAACTTATATTTTTCCAATGATTATATGCAGGATTTATAGAGATAGTCCAACTTCTAATCCATACCTCTAATGATCCGGTGTGTGTGAAGAGAATGCTAGAATCAGTCGATGTAGAAGGGGATACGGTTAGTGGTTTTCTGCTCATAGACGCTGTTTGGTTTTGGAATTCTGTGAGGGAACCAATATTGGATTAGTTGGTTAAATCCTTTGTTAAAGCAATTGGCCATTAGTCAGCTTCTTGAAATGTCCTTCAAAAATAAGCTGGAATCTTTCAATTATCCTTATGTTCATTCCCTTAAAACCCCGAACCTCTCCCCCAGACACAACCAGTAGCCTGAAAGGCCCTTTTTTTTTTTTTTTTTTCTTTATGGTCATCATTTATGTGTCTCTTTTGTGATATTTCTGTAGCCTCTTCATCATGCTGCAAGAGGTGAACATGTGGATGTTATAAGATTGTTGTTATCCTCTGGTTCTTCTCCTACTAAGACAAATATTTATGGACAGGTTAGAATTTGCAGTGATCTTTATGCTATTTTGTTTCCTTTCATATTTGGTTCCCTAAATCATAGTTTTTTGCAGATCCCCAGTGAGCTTGCTGATCCAGGCACAGAAGCTAAGAGAATTTTCGAAGAGGTTTCTGGTGTTGTGGCAAGCCTTTAGGCGTGCATAAAATAGCTTCTTTATGAATTGTAATATGATCGTAATTTAGGTGGTTGTCGTGTTTCTTTTAGCCTGATCCGCAAGAAAGTTGGTCATTATTGTCAAGAGTATTCATCTCAGAATGATGTCTCTTTTGGAGGTTATTTCTAACGTGCAATTCTATTTTGCTTGGAAAGCAATAGATCTGGTATGTCTGCAGACCCATTACATCTCTGCTCCAGGATTGAATCAGCTATATCGATGTTACTTGGGTGTTGGGGCTGATCAACGGTTGGTCTAAGCAGCAGGGAAGAAGCCATTTATGTTCGAAAATGCACAATGAGAAAGTACAAGCACATTACTAATTGTAATCTTGATGTTTGAACTGTTGCCTATAATCAATATGAGAGGTGTACTAGTTGTAGTAAAGGAAGGGTGATTTTCTAAAACTTCCATGCAGAGCTCTCTGCGGCAAAATAGGTGATTGAACTTACTGGATTCTTCCCCTCCCCCCCCCCCCCCCCAAAAAAAAAAAAAAAAAAAAAACTACACACATGTTCCACCTACTTTTGTTGAAGAGGAGGAAATGGGCTGCAAATTGTTTTTGATGATGCTTTGATAGCTAGCCTTTCTTGTGGTAATGTTCAATCTAGTTCTGGTTGTTGTAGCAGCAAGGTTGTCTTGAGAAAAGTTTGAAGAGGTTTAACACACACTCTGACAATTCATATGGTGTGCTCACTCAATTCATATTATTAGTGATGTACATCACATGATACTGTCATATAGTGTGTTAAATCTACGTAAGAATTTCTCGTTCTTTATTCATTTGTAATAGTTGATCGATATAAGATGGGAAAAGTTGCAGCAACTAGTTGAAAAATACAAAATGTAATGGAAAAAAAAAAAAGAGTTAAAAGCAAAAGACATGTCTAGGTCTTGATAGTGCAACTAATAGTTTTATCCACTGCTAGTACCGGAAATAAATAAGCTTAGTCTTTTGAATCAAAATTCCTCTCCAACTTCAAAACACAGATTGATATTTAGTCCAAATATATCCAGGATGGGCAGCTAGTTTTATTATTATTATTTTTTTTTTGAACAATGTTTACATGGGAGGGGTGGGTGAGGTTCGAACTTGTGAACCCTTAGGTCTAACGGTAGGGTGATTGACCATTAGGCCACTGCTAAATCCTCGGATGGTCAACTAGTTAGCACTGCTAGTTTTCACAGAGATCACGGCATAGATTTGAACCTCACCAATCTGCATCTGTATATTAGAGGTTGTGCACAAACAATCCCCGTGTGCATA